>OX381593.1:3785000-5035000 GCA_947458855.1 Monopis laevigella
TGTATAAGTAGATAACAAGCAATGACAAAATTCGTGAGGCCTGACTGGAACCTGGTTGGCTCAGCGGTTGAGCGCCTTGCCGCGATAGCGAGGTTCGTGGGTTCGAGTCCCGCCACCAGGAATTTTTTCATTGCATTTTTATCTTTAAAAATTTAATATAAGATTATCCTATAAAAAGGAATTTATAAAAATGCATAAATATAAAATACTGAAAAAAGTAAAAACAAAAAACAGACTCCTCTGCCATCTAGTATCAAAAGCTAGGACTTTTAACTTCACTCGTATAAGAGTTATTAAAAGAAAGCTAATAGAGGGCGTCTGTGTATAAGTAGATAACAAGCAATGACAAAATTCGTGAGGGCTGACTGGAACCTGGTTGGCTCAGCGGTTGAGCGCCTTGCCGCGATAGCGAGGTTCGTGGGTTCGAGTCCCGCCACCAGGAATTTTTTCATTGCATTTTTATCTTTAAAAATTTAATATAAGATTATCCTATAAAAAGGATTTTATAAAAATGCATAAATAAATGTATAGGTTTACATGAAATATATTTTGACTTTTAGGAGACTACTGCAACGATTTCTTGTCTAGGTGATAGATTTCTTTCAGGGTTACGAAACGGGCGGTTGATTTGATGCTGACGCAGCAGGAATATTAAAGAAGACTCGTTATAAAAAAACATTTTTCACGCCCGTTTCTTAACCGCGTCATTTAGCCGGCATAGGGCAATCTATGATTTTAAATAACAATGCATTGATTGACTCCGTTTATAGACTTTTTCTTTTCATTTGCGATACATGGTTCTATGAGAAAGGTTGTTTCATTTGATTACTAGAGCCTCATATTAGCCCAAAGTACAGCCTTTCAAAGTCACCCATTGTAATACAACAAAATAAATATTTCGCCTTTACAATTTAACCTGTATACGTGGTGACCTAGTTGGTTAGACCTTGGACTTAAAAACACTTAGGTCCCTGGTTCGAATCCCGGTGTGTAACAATGAGTTTTTAATTAAAAATTGTATGTGCATTTGTTTGACAACACCACTATAGTGCCTCGAAGAGCACGTTAAGCTGTCGGCTCGCTTTAACTATACCATCTTGTGAAACTGTTTATAGGTGGGTTATTGAGTCTATTCAAAACATCGCGACGAGCTAGCCACTTCTTCGGTGTAGACTCATACCATCGGCTACGACGAGGTGGGATTAAAAACCCCTCCGCTGGGTACCCTGGGGCTGTCTAGGCGGTCTCGGGCGCCGTAAGGCACCCGTGATGATACAAAAAAAAAAACCTTATTATATGACCAGACAAAATAATAAAAACAATAGCGCCATAGATATTTTTACTTGTTAACAAAGTAATAACTTACGTGAACACCGCTCGTAAAATTTCCTCCACAAACGAACCCTGCTGCTTGTTCTCCTTTCCAGATTCACACAGCATTTTTAAAACACAGTCTCTTCCTTTCCAGCCAAGGCTAGAAAATAAAATGCTTTTTATAATAGCTTATTATGGGTTTCTGCCACAATTTTTATTGCTATAAGCAAAAGAAGAAAATCAACGAAAATTATGTATCATAACGGGTGCCCAGGTATACACCCTCCTAGTATACTTTTAAGATTGATTTTTTATTATTAAGGATATTTTAATATTCATGATTCAATTTGTCCTAAAAAAGTGAATATTTATTTTAAGATTAAAACTTTGTTAATTCCAAAATAATACATTATATGGGCCTTTTTCATAAAATAATACATTATATGGGCCTTATTCATAAAATAATACATTATATGGGCCTTATTCATAAAATAATTCATTATATGGGCCTTATTCATAAAATAATACATTATATGGGCCTTATTCATAAAATAATTCATTAAATGGGCCTTATTCATAAAAACTTGTTGAGTTGAAACTTGAAGAATAATAAAGTTTTACCTCTTTTACGCAAATTTATTTTTGTTGCTAAAAAAAGAGACCACTAAAGTGTTCTTCAACGACTCAATAAGTTTTTACGAATATATTAAGAAGAAATATATATGTATTTAAATGGATATAAAATTTATAACTACGCTATAGTCTACGAGTCTCGTAGACTAGTAGTTGCGCCTTTGGAGATATATACGGAGGTCGTAGGTTCGATTCTCACACATGGCAAAAACAATATTAGTACGTTTTTCTGTACAGTTTGTCATCGTCTGAGTGTTTATAAAATATAATATTATGTATTTTATCGTTGTTTCTGGTACATATAAATTGTCCTACTATATTTCATTTTCGATTATAATTAATATAAAGTAACTATAATAATACTACATTATACTTATTGTATTAACGATTTTTAAACTAATCTACAAACTAACTGTATATAAATATTTTTAAGTGATGTTTGAATAAAGCTTTTATCTCTTTTCTTTTGTCATAGTCATAAGAGTGATAGTGACTACACTTAGACTGAATTGCACCAAAGTGTCTGTTAAAGTAATTGTAACAATAAAGTTAAAAATGGCGTTGAATGTACCAGCTGTCATTCAACTTTTAAAATAAAACTGGTACATTCGACGTCATTTTTAACTTTATTGTTACATTTACAGAGAGTTTATTTTGGTGCAACCCAGCCTTAGCTTAAACATTGTTTTTAAACATTTTTGTATGGCCCTAAAATGTTACAAATAAATTTGTAATCGGCCTATTACAACTTTTATAAACTTTATATTCTCAATCGGTTCCTAGAAAATAAAGTTTTACTACATTTTAAGTTTTCAGAAGTTTTTAAAAGAACTTACTTGTCTAAATACATTTCAAGTTTCTCATACAAGTCGGTCCTTCTAGTCCTGTGGAACTCAAGACTGGAGTCTGTAACATTGCCTGGGTCTTTAAAATAGTTATTTTTATGGTCTTCGTGCATTTTTTTGACGGATTCTCTATCGGTTTTTTGTTCCAGAAGTTTATTGTCGTCTATGCTACGTTTTCCGAATACTGGTACGATGAATTTTCTGAAAGAATTTTAAAGTAATTACTAGTTTTGGGTATCTTGTAGGTTCACCGCTTTTCATGAGATTTCTGCATCGATTTCTTATCGAGGTGGTAGTCTCCTTTCGGGATGCGGTTAAGAAATGGGTGGTTGCATTGACGATAAGACAGCGAGTATATTAAAATATACTCGTAATGCTATTTGTTTTTGTCGCCACCTATTTTGTAATCGCATTATTTAGTCGGCATAGTGGGAGAGATCATTTTTTTTAAGAACAATTATTGATTGACCCGTTTCATGGACTTTGTAGGTCTACTCACTACCAGGTAGAAATAAAGTCACATGCCGTGTTCCAATAAAAAAATATCAAAAAAGAATGAAAAATTATTCTTAGATAACCGGGTTATCAAACAATAATTATTTTCCTGTTTCAATACTGGTTATCAAACTCTGGTTATAATTATCTGCTTTCATAGACTAATGGTTGCGCCTTTGGCGTTGTATCCGGAGATCGTTGATTCGTTTTTTTTCTCCTGTCGATCTACCTGATCGAAAGCAGTATGCAGGTCGAAGAATGAATACAACCAGCTGTTAAAGCTCATGCGAAAAAAATATTTGTAGGTACGTTTTTCTGTACAGTTTGTCTTGGTCTGGGTGTTTATAAGATATAATATGTTTTATTATTGTTGTTTCTGGAACACATAGCACAAGCCTAGAGCTTAGTTAACGACCAGGGCATTATAAGTCTAATATAGGTAATTATGGCAGCCTTTATGTTTTTTTTTTGGATACCTACTTATTATACTTTACTTTTTCCAATAGTTTTCCTTTTTCATCCAAATAATAAACAAAATGGTTAACATCCTGTCTCCTTTGAGGTTTATAGTCCTTTTGTCCTTTTTTGAAAAGAAGATATATTTCAGGATCTGTAGGCAATTCCCAGGCAAGAGCAGCTGTTTCCGAAAACCATACTATATCTCCCACTTGCATGTATCCGTGATTCTGTGTCTCGAATACTGAAATGTATTTTTTTTAATTATGAACACTTCTTTTGCTATCCCGTAGTCTGCGGTCTCCATACAAAATGAGCTTTCGTCTTTGTCTTCGCCTATTTCGTACCCGCATCATTTAGCCAGCATAGTGAGAGCGATCAATGCTGTTAAACAATAATATATCGATCAACCCCATTCATGATTTGATTAGGTCTGCTTACCATTAGGCATATATACAAAGTCACATGCGTGTTCCAATAAAAAAAAAGTATCAATGCCTAAAAAACTTTTATTTTCGAGCCTTAGTTTTTTTAGGTGATATATGATATATTATTATTATTATATAAACTTTTATTTATTCATGAATATACACAAATATAATAATATTCTAATAATATTAATTTACATAAATATTATATTATATATTTTACAAGTGTAATATCTGTAGGAAGAGCGGGGCTCTCCTAATACAGGTGTTTTACACTTAACAGAGTCCCAAACCATATTATACCTTGTAAATGAAAAAAAAAATTTTTTTTTTTTTTATATATATTTTTTAATGATTACTATTATTTTATATGGCTTAGCATAACCACATCGGTATAGTTTGACAGTCGATAAAATGAAGTTTATTAATGAACATTCATTCATTAAATCGATATGTATCGATTTATCGAGCCTATGATGCTGTTGTGCTAAGGCCCATTGTTAGCTTTAAAAATACAAAACACATTTAGTGAGAATTAATCACTAAGCTGTTATAATTACAATTATAAATTATTATTATTCGGTGCCTGGATATGGATACGGAGAAAACTAAGAAAGTATGTAGAGATCGTATGAAGTGGCGTACATTACTCTCTGCCTACCTCTTAACAGGACAACCGTGATGGTATATATGTATAAGCTGTTAATTAGCATCCTTATGAAACATACATACATACATACATATCATTACAGGCACCCGTGACCGCCTAGACGGCCTCAGGGTACCCAGCGGAGGGGTTTTTTAATCCCACCTCGTCGTAGCCGATGGTATGAGTCTACACCGAAGAAGTGGCTAACTCGTTGCGATGTTTTGAATAGACTCAATAACCCATCTATAACAAGTTGTTATAGTGAAACCGGGACCGACAGCTTAACGTGCTCTCCGAGGCACTATAGTGGTGTTGTCAAACAAATGTACATACATTTTTAATTAAAAACTCATTGGTACACACCGGGATTCGAACCAGGGACCTAAGTGTTAATGAAACATTTTAATAAAAAGAAAAATGTATTAACAAGAAAATACTTAAATATAAATATACCGATTACTATGTTTTAAGAATAATAAATAAATTTACTCTAGATAAGTAAATAGTACAATAAAAAGAATTTATTTCTGATCCGATTTTCATAATAAAAGATAAAATAAAAAAAGAGCAACCTTACCAATTTGTACGGAACTTCCGTCTGGAAAAACCAAAAATCGCTTTCTCCGAGATAATATTTTTGACCTTGTTTCATTTTGCTCCACTTTTTGAGATATTTTATTTGGTATACAGTCACTTTCACATGCTGATACTGTATTTATTAATATTACTAAATAACTAAGATATACTAATAAATCCATTATCTCTGAAACAAAAATAGATATTAACAATACTACTTATCAAACTGTATACTGGGTGTTTTTTTAACAATGATAATATTTTTTGATGCCTCCAGTATCACTTCTAGAAAACATTTTTTAAATAAATACCGTAGGTAAGTATTTTTTTCTTCAAATAAAAAGTCCGCAAAATAAATTATTATATGAACAAACGTCTATATGCTTAAAATTACTCCTACAAATACATAATAAGTCTTGGCATCTAACAAGTAAAACACAATTAGACAAGTGATAGGCTTTAATTCGTGAGTTTAGTATGAAAGTTAACGTGATTTGTAGATCTTTTTTGTTATTTATCAATGTTTTTGTATAGGCGACACTAAAAGGAAAAAAAAACGTGTTTCATTATTTTCATCATAGAACACTATATAAAAATTTTATCACCGTGACAAAAAACATCCAGTATATGTTTAAATAAACACTAGATTTCTAAAAGTTCTCTCTAACTACGATCAAATTAGTGACTAATCAAAAATCCAATCAAGTTTCTGATCATTTTTTTCATTTACTTGATTGGTAAAAATAATATCAGATAAAATAATGATTGTTTATACTCGTATTATAATTAAAATTAAATAAATGTTTATAAGCTATTTGATTCAAATTTGATTTTTTGCACAAAGTGGATGACAATCAAATTGTTACTTGCTTAAGTTAATCAAATTTTACATTTGCAAGTTATTAAAACTTTTTTATAACAATTAATTGTTTTCAATTTTGACTACCGCAGTTTCTAACACGCTGATCAAATTATACAATTCTACAATGAAAAGAAGTAACAATTAATAACATGCGTACTTGCAATGTTGATTGGCTTATATTATTAGTTTAATAATTTGATTATCGTTCTTTAGAATGATGATCAACGAATACAATTTTAAAAACAGTAAAAATACTTACAAGTTTAATATTAAGTTGATTGAACTTCACAGTTTGCGATCACGGACAGTTCTGAAGTGTTGTATACAAATACACTATTGCCTATCATATTAACATGTACACAAAAATAAACATAAAAACTTACATATTAAAATATAGACCATATAATCAATAGAGTTAAGGTTGTATTTTGAACAAGTAGATGTGAAAGTTTTTCAGATTTCTCTTCGGGTGTTAGGTGGTAGCTAAATGTACTAGTTGGTGTCTTTATTGACACGTTCTGAGGCTTTTGTTTAACTGTACCGTTATTTATATGAAGTTATATATATATATATCATCACGGGTGCCTTACGGCGCCCGAGACCGCCTAGACGGCCCCAGGGTACCCAGCGGAGGGTTTTTAATCCCACCTCGTCGTAGCCGATGGTATGAGTCTACACCGAACAAGTGGCTAGCTCGTCGCGATGTTGTGAATAGACTCAATAACCCATCTATAAACAGTTTCACAAGTTGGTATAGTGAAACCGGGACCGACAGCTTAACGTGCTCTCCGAGGCACTATAGTGGTGTTGTCAAACAAATGTACATAAATTTTTAGATTAAAAACTCATTAGTACACACCGGGATTCGAACCAGGGACCTAAGTGTTTTTAAGTCCAAGGTCTAACCAACTCGGCCACCACGTATATATGAAATTGTTTTATTATAAATAAAACTTGGTAGGTAGTTACTTAAAAATAGTTCACTAGTTCTTTATATATTATGTACCTGCTTAATATTTGTGACAGAAGTAAAACCTAAATTATTTCTCATTAAAAAAATAGCTTGTAATAAATAGTCACTCAGGGCGTAGTTTTTTTTTGTTGGAGTACGCCATGTGACTTTGAGCACCCTATAAATTTATTGTGACACCTAGTCACACTATTTTCTACAGTGGGTGCCAACATCAAAGGTAGAAAAAAAAAACACTACACTCTCTGGCTCTGAAAGTATTTATCATATCGTACAAAAATTATAGAGAAGTAATAATATACCCATTAAATTAAAACCAGCTCAATCTCAACAGATGTAACCTAAGTATGGTGGTGGGTAGTCTGACCAGACAGTTTCCATTAAAAAAACAGTTTACCCTTCTAGGTGTCTCCAAAAGTCCTCTATGTAGAGTATGCATGGAAACAGAAGAAACAGCCACCCACATGCTGCTCCATTACACCGTGCTGCTTCGCAAAGGGCGAAATCCTCGGAATACCAAGATCGCTCCTCGAGGCCTGTAGCAGTCCAGGACTTCTTATTGCTTTTTGGAAGGAGCTGGGCTGGCTAAAGTTAAGTTGGGGGCCATTATACGGCGCAAAAAGGAGTAATCTCCTAGCCATTACGGAAAAGTACCTAGCCATGAAGTTAAAAAAAGAGTTAAGGATTTAAAAATACTATATACAGTTTTTAGGTCCCCAGTCCAAATCCCGCTGTGTACAATTATGTATATTATCACGGGTGCCTTACGGTATGAGTCTACACCGAACAAGTGGCTAGCTCGTCGCGATGTTTATATAGCCTCAATAACCCATCTGGTATAGTGAAACTCGGACCGACCTATAGTGGTGTTGTTAAACAAATGTACATAACACAATGAATTTAATTTAAAAAAAAACATCTGTTCCGCTTTCCGATGCTCTATTGTGATGTTGTTAACATCACAATAGAGCATCGATAAGCGCGGTAAGCTTTCGGTCCCAGTTTCACTGTAACAACTTGTGAATTGGTTTATAGATATATATATATATATACATAATATGATGTATACATAATATGATGTATACATAATAGTACTATTACTTTTCTAGGAATACTGTAGAAGTCCCCTTTCTGAATCTTGTATAAATGAAGGCTTTATTAATTGTTGTTCCAATTACTTATTGTTCACCCTTCCTTTGTTCCAATATTTATTCAGCACTCATAAAATTGTTATTAAATCCTTGTTTGGTTCGGATATTAAAACGATACTTAATATTCTTACAAAATAAATACAGACTAAATTATTGATGTTATAATAAATATACAATTTAGATTCTTTAACTTTAACTTTTTTAACTGGTGTTTTAACACCAGTCAAAAGTCCACAATATAAACCTTTACAGGCATTTATGAAATATCAAAAAAGAAATTATATATAAGGTCCAAGTGTGCACTTGGCTAGGTCGCGATTCCTCCCACATACAAATATTGAAAATATAATAACAAATAAACAGATAGTGAACTATTAAACTATTGTCCTTGCGGGAGAAAAAAAAACAACCAAACCGAACACACGCTACATAAACAACCAGTTTAAGACTAGGTGGTTAGCTGGTTCTATTGTCCTGTCAATCGTTTGTTCACCGGATCTTGTTTACTAATTTTTATTTTTTACATTAACTTTTCATAAAATTGGGATTGGGGAAGGGCTACAGGACTGTATGCAATTTTTTTTTAATTAAAAAAATCTGTAGTTGTTAGGATTGTTTTGAGTCTGTCTCTCCGTCTGCATCTATATCTCGAGAAATACTGGCCCTATTTACTCTAAGAACTACTATAAGTCTTAGTTAAATTACCCTTAAACAAATAACATACTCCGCTGCCCTCTAGTGTTTAAAACTAGGACTTCTAACTTCACACTAATACAGAGTAATTAGAAGTATGCGTGTGTGTATAAATAGGTAAAATGAAATGACGGGTGACTTGTACGCAATTGACTTTGTGGTTTGGTACATTGCCGCGAAAGCGAAGCTCGTGGGTTCAAGTCCCACCAACCAGCATAATTTTCATTCAAATTTAATTTTTATAATTTCTTTATTAAAATTAGGTATTGTTCGTCTAAGAATGGCAAATTTCCTGCACTTATAAAAAATGTATCACCGTGATAATACATCTAATACTAAATACAATATTACATCAATGAAAAAAGTTTTATATTTTCATTTAATACAGTTTGGTGAACATGTCAAGTAAGGAGATGGAGCATCCATCATATTTATCGTCACAGGTCCCAGATTCCATGCCGTGGTCGAAAGCTTTCATGAACTCCCATTCTTCACTATCCATTGAAACGTTTGTGTCTAATATGTCGTTTTTAGGACTGAAAAAAAAAGTTAAAAAGCTTCATTATGTTTTTTTTATATAATAAAATACGGCATGTGACTTTGTATCTACCTGATGTTAAGCTGACCTACAAAGTCCATGAATAGGGTCGATCAATACATTTTTTTTTAACAATATTGATGCCAGCTAAATGATGCGATTACAAAATGGGCGGCGAGGTGGACATATTTGCATTAATCGCCTGTTTCGTAACCGTACTATGAAAGGAGTCTACCCCCTCGACAAGAAATCGATGCAGTAGTTTTCGAAAAACAGGTTAACCCACAGACTAAACCGAAACATGACTATTATATCACTTGACAATTTTTACTAGCTATCGCACGCATTAATAAGTTTTAAAATTCTTTTTATTTTTCTTTAGTATTCATTTTTTTTTCTATCTATCTCAAACACTAGTTAAAATAATAGGTTTTTTTATTAACATTCCTCTTTACCTAAACCCTCTTTTTACACAGCATTTTTTTACTCAAGAGACTCTTAAAACACAAACATCCTGTGTATCTTCACCCCCTGTAGGTAAGTAATATACATTATATTGACTTCCATGATCCAATTTAGGTTCCTACCAAATTTCATCAAAATCAGTTCAGTAAATTTGATGTGAAACTGTTCCAAACAGACAAGACTTACTTTCGTATGTTTTTAAGTATGAACGTAATATAAAAACGTAAAAAGCGGCCCCAGCCGAGTGGTTAAGTCACTGCGCAACTTATATACAACAAGGTTAAGCAGTTGACAACTAGGCCTTCCTGGGATGGGTGACCGCTTTATACAACACACAATAAGCTCGCCACTTGTTAGGTGTTGTCTCCGAATACCATCGGCGAAATGAGGACGGGTTAATCCCTCCGCTGGGTACCCAGAGGCCGTTTAAACGGTTCTCGGGAGCCGAATAGGCACCCGTGATGGTATTTATTTTATTTTTTATTATTATGGTTGTAATATCAATCACAGATGTAAGAACAGTCAAGTGAACTAGTTATGTTACGGTTTCAGTCTGTGAGTTAACCAGTTTTTAGGAACCTACTGCAATGATTTCTTATCGAGGTGGAAGTCTTATTTCCGAGAATGGGTTACGAAACAGGCAGTTGAATTGATGATACTCGTAATGCAGATTCGTTTTTGTTGCCGCCCATTCAGTAACCCCATCATCTATCCGGCTTAATCGAAGCGAACAATTCTGTTAAACAACAACATATTGTTTCTTCTTTAATACTAAGAAGACTAGTACTCTTAAATATGTGAACAAATTATCGCACCAGAGAAAGCTAACTGAAAAAAAAACTATATATTAATCGACCCAATTCATGGACTTTTTAGGACTTTTACCATCATATAGGTACAGAGTCACAAGCCTTGCTCCAATAAAATAAAATAAATGTAGAGTACTTACTTTAGTAACAACTCTGTTATTTCGTATAGAAGATCTTCGTCATCACGCGGTTGAATTGGTTCTACAGCTAGTTGGCAAAGTGCTTGACGAATACATAATGTACCCTCGTATCCATATCTAATTAATAATAAAGTTTATAGGTAATTAAATTCTCGAAAATTTGTACTCTTTATATATTTTTTTAGGTGGGAGGAAGACCCTTACGCCACCGGCCATACATTACCCCTAGTGTGAGTTTTCTCACTATTACTTTGCGTTTGCGTTAACTAAAATTTGTATGGGAAATGGTTCAGCGCTCCAAGCGGAAATTTTGAGAACTAGAAATGCGGTCGAGTGATTGGTCAAAATGTTAACGCGGAAGTAAACGTTAAAAAAACTCACACTAGGGCTGCAGATTCAAAAACTGTCAAGTGACCTAGTGATATTTCGGTTTTAGTATGTAGGTCCGTCGGTTTTACGAGGACTACTGAATCGATTTCTTGTCGAGGACTAGTCTCCTTGTCGGTTAAGAAACGGACGATTGACGATCAGCAGCGAGGATATTAAAATAGTAATAGACATATGTCTATTTCGTCGCCCATTTCGTAACAGCATAATTTAGCCGGCATAGTGGAAGCGATCAATATTGTTAAACAACAATGTATTTATAATGTATTTATTGAACCCACTCATGGACTTTGCATGTCTGCTTAAGATCAGGTACATACATGGCATTCCGTGCTCCATTAAAAAAAAAAAATTTAAGAGAAAAATTCACTGTCTATGGCGCTAGGTAAAATACCTAATACGCTAGCAGGATTACCACGTTGTATGGCCACACAGATATTCTGCTAAGAATAAACCATACCATTTAGAGTCTTCGCATTATAAATACTTTTTTTCCGAGGTCACGAATAAATCTGTGTCAGAGTGGGCATCAGATCCCAAACCTTAAGATTTATCGACCCCAAATACCATAAAGTGGTAATTTAGTGAATCCAAGGATTTCTCCGCTTCCGTGACTCAGCCATGCAAGCGTATGAACCAGTGTTTAAAGTTACTACTTTAAACACCGACACCTTCGATCAACAGTTGTATGTTGAACGTAGGTAGTAACCGAAAAATATGATTACGCATACATACATACATATCATCACGGGTGCTTTATGCGCCCGAGACCGCCTAGAAGGCCCCAGGGTACCGTACAGCGGAGGGATTTTAATCCCACCTCGTCGTAGCCGATGTTATGAGTCTACACCGAACAAGTGGCTAGCTCGTCGCGATGTTTTGAATAGACTCAACAACCCATCTATAAACAGTTTCACAAGTTAGTATAGTGAAACCGGGACCGGCAGCTTAACGTGCTCTCCGAGGCACTATAGTGGTGTTGTTGTACGCATAGGTTTACCAAATTGGCGTCGCTTTTTAAATAATAAAGTCGATTTGCTAAATTACTAAATAAGTACTATTACTAGCATATACTTCAGCAAGCAGAAGGTCATGAATAGGATTTCTGCTTTTCACCGCGCCGATTATTTTAATATCGCGGGAAATATCATTTGCCGGAATAGCATCTTGTTAACACTAGATGCACACGCGAGGTGTTGCAAAAGCAAGGGTCGTGGGTTCGATTTCCACCCAATAGGATTTGTTTTATGGCAATTTTATCTTTATAATTTCAATATATATTAATATCGCGATTTCTCGTCATTTTAGTGCAAAAGATTATGTGTTCAAATATAGTACTATATCTAAAAATCACTAAATAAACGAATTACGTATACGAATATACGTGGTGGCCGAGTTGGTTAGACCTTGGACTTAAAAACACTTAGGTCCCTGGTTCGAATCCCGGTGTGTACCAATGAGTTTTTAATTTAAAAAATTATGTACTTTTGTTTAACAACATCACTATAGTGCCTCGGAAAGCACGTAAAGCTGTCGGTCCCGGTTTCACTGTACCAACTTGTGGAAATGTTTATAGATGGGTTATTGAGTCTATTCAAAACATCGCGATGACTAGCCACTTTAGACTCATACCTCGGCTACGAAGAGGTGGGATTAAAACCCCTTCGCTGGGTACCCTGGGGCCGTGTAGGCGGTCTCGGGCGCCGTAAGGCACCCGTGATGATATGTATGTGTGTGTATGTAAATATTTAATTTCATTACCAAGATTAAAAGCATCACTTACCCAGTCAAAATTTCGCCAATATAATTATATAAATGATGCAATTTAAATTCCTTTCCACGTTCAAATTCCTCAGATTCCTTATTCAAATTTTTATTTCTTTTCGAACGTCTATATTCACCGTCGTAACCACTATTTGCGTATAAAATATTTGTGGGGTATTGTGAAGATTTCCACGGTAATTGAAAATTGGCTTGCGCTGCCCAATTGTATTGTATATGTTTTAAAGGTGAAGGCGTGCCTATACCTATGTTTAACTATACAAAAAAAAACGTTTATTAAATATAATCATTAATATTAATAATAATATGTAGGACAAGTTACACATATTGCTCTGGTCACAAACTAAGCTCTAGGCTTGTACTATGTGTACCAGAAGCAACGATATAATACATATTATATTTTATAAACAGCCAGACCATGACAAACTGTACAGAAAAAAAACGTACTAATATTCTTTGCCATGGGTGGGAATCGAACCCATGACCTCCGGATACAACGTCAAAGGCGCAACCTCTAGTCTACGGAGGCTGTAATTAAGTCGTTATTTTTTTTATTTTAGGGGCTGTGTTGGACCGCAGGCTTAAATATTTTTTAAAAGTATTTTAGGATGTATAAAATAAATCCCATCACGGATGCCTTTTTGGCTCCCGAGAACCGTTAAACGGCCTCAGAGTACCTAGTGGAGGGATTAATCCGCCTATGGTAATCGGAGTCAAAACCTAACAAGTGGCGAGCTTGTTGCGGTGTTTGTAATGAAAAAAATATATACATATACATATCATCACGGGTGCCTTACGGCGCCCGAGACCGCCTAGACGGCACGACAGGATACCCAGCGGAGGGGTTTTAATCCCACCTCGTCGTAGCCGATGGTATGAGTCTACACCGAACAAGTGGCTAGCTCGTCGCGATGTTTTGAAAATATATATATGTAAAATTGATTTTATCTATAGTTTAATCTTATTGTTTACTAATCTGAATTTTAGAAAATGTATATTTAGATTATGTTGCAGTGAGACCTCAACTATAATTTATAAGTCCTTTTTTTTGAGTTAATTTTATTAATATTATTTGAATTTTATTGTAAATTATGTGTATCTAAATGTATTTTTTTTTTCAATATACTGTTATTATTATCCTATCTAATTGTAACCTCACCATTAAATTTGCACACCTTAAAAAAAATTAAATTCTTCACCTTGTAAACTCAGAGTTAAGTACTACTTGTAAACTCAGAGCAATATAATCATTTGTTTTTGGATAAGTCACGGGTTTAAACCCTGATGCGTAACAATAAGTTTTAATTATTTTTTTTAAATCACCGCTGTATGCTTAAAAATGCATATTAAGCTATCAGCCCCGGTATCCCTATATCAACTTGTGAAACTATTTATAAGGTTATACAAGTACCGCGACAAGTTTGCCCCTAGTTTAGTATAATCCATCGGCTTCGATGGGAATAATACCCCTCCGCTGGGTACCCTGAGATACATGATTGGGTATACATGATTTCGGACACTGTAAAGCATCACGGGTATAAATAAATATCAGCACGGGTGCCTTACGGCGCCCGTGCCTAGACGGTCTCAGTGTACCCAGCGGAGGGCTTTTAATCCCACCTCGTCGTAACCGATGATATGAGTCTACACCGATAAGTGGCTAGCTCGTCGCGATGTTGGGATAGACTCAATAACCGACCGACAGCTTAACGTGCTCTCCGAGGCACTATAGTGGTGTTGTTTAACAAATGTACATACATTTTTAGATTAAAAACTATTTGGTATCACGGGTATGTTTTATTATAAAAAAATATAACTGAATAAACACTGAATTTATTCTTACTTGCAATATAGTATTAAACGGATACAATAAATGTCGCCGATTTCTATTCAAAACTCCAAATCTATCAATTAAAATATCATCGTTAAAATTAGATTCACATGAAACAAAATAAGTTAACAGGAGAATTTTGTTAAAATAATCCCAAAAATACATTTTCAAAATCACAAAATAATTTTCACTAGCGTACACACTCATAGGATACTGCAATTGTCAATGAAGAAAATTATGAAGAAAATCCTTTTTTTAATGGTACTAATGTAAAGGCAACGAGTTTTCTTAAGAGTACCAACTTCACGTGATTGTTTGTATTGGATTTACGTATTAAGGGTGGCAAGAGGTTTTACGCCAAATCACGTGCAGTTGATAGAACAGTTAAGCCTATAGCGCGTGGTGTATGCCTAACGTATACATACGTGCCGTTTTGAACGGAAATGTGCCTTTTTTTCACTACTCCGTCCCGGTTTTCCCGAGAAAAGCTTTGGGGCACCGAAATGTCCCGTTTTCAGTTTAAAAGCGTCAACACTGGTAAAAACTCAAATATATTAGAAAAATATATATATTAGAAAATCTTTTCTAAAATTTAAATTGAGTCATTGATAGTGTCGAATTGATTCTTTGATAGTGTCGAATTGAGTTCTTGATTATTCGAATAAATCGGTCAGCTAAAAAACTTAGCTTCTGTTGTCAAAGTCTTTATATCGGAAGTGAAAATAATTAAAAAAAAAACAGATATTATTTGATTGTATTTACGTATTCATCAATACATTTTTTTAACAAAATAAAATTTGTTTAAATAGGTTTGTCTCCATAATTTTGACAATATCCCGTAAAATGTTAACTTTAACTTAGTAGTAATCTATTTTTTTATTTAAATAACAAATACATATTTTTTTTAAATCCGCTTACCAAATTGCGGGCACCAAGCAGTAATTGTATGAATCTGTAATAATAAATAGTATAAAACTGATAAAAGACTTCAGTGGGTACTAAAGTAATGTAATAAGGCATTTCCTTGGTAAAAAGGTTAAGTGACGTGACATTGTGTTTTCGTTTCGTAACCGCATCTTTTAGCCGTGGCAATCGACAATGTTAAATTCATTGATCGAACCCCTTACAGACTTTGTAGTCACATGCCGTGCTCCTTAAAAAAAACGCATTGTTACCTAATTTTGATTATAGGTTAATTTAATCAACGTTTTAGAACCGGGGGCCCTGGAGTCGACTTGACCCATACAAACGTACTTCCAATATTACAACTTGGCTGTTAATCGAAGTACATTTAATTTATTAATGTTCATAATTGTACGCAAAAATCTTTTTGACGTAGGTATTGGTCTAAAATTTATATAAACTTAAAAATAATTTAAAAGGCGCTGTCTTTGGATTTTTTTTTCATCGAGTGAAGTAATATTAATTACGTTTTGAGTCCCACACAAATACCAATAAAATGGTCACCTATGACATATATTTTGTACACTATTTAAAATGTATCATTTTCACGGTTAAACAACTTAATTTAAAATCAGTTAAACTGGAAAACCTCCACTTAATAAATATTTTATGCAATTATATATTCATAACTTAATTATATGAATATCCATTATATTATGTAAATGTAAACTATTAAAGGCATTTAAAAGAGTTTTTTTTTAAATTTTTATTTAGTATAAGGTAGTGTGCGCTTTGTTTAGGCCGCCATTCCTTCCACACATATACAAAATAAATAGGAACTAAACCCAACACACACCACAAAACCAACCAGTAAGACTAGGTGGTTAGCTGGTTTCATTGACCTGTCAATCTTTATTTTCCCTGCAAAGGTGCCCCCGAAGCGACCAAACTAACAGACTATAATACGCCCTAGATATTTATAAGTAATAAATAATATACTAGTACAAAAAGATATGCCTCTGAATACCATCGGCGAAATGAGGACCGATAATGCCTCCGCTGGGTACCTGAGACCGTTTAAACGGTTCTCGAGAGTCAAAAAAGGCACCCGTGATGGTATTAATGAAATCATTAAAGGCGCATACGGAGACACCGTTTGCGCCTTGAATTAATTAAAAAAAAAAAAACCATCACGGGTGGCTTTTTTGACTGTTTTTTTTTTTACTGAAAAAAAAGGTACCAGCAACTAAAAACTCTGTCTATCAAAGGAGTATGATTATTTATTAACTTATTCTTATTTCATATGATATTATTTAAAGCGCTAGTTAGCCACTAATTCTCGGGTTTATAACCATTCCAAATTTATAGTTACAGACAGACAAACAAAGTCTTACCAAAAGAATCTTTCCTTTTTTTTTCTAAACTCTAAACAATCAACTTAAATAAAACAAAAATGCAATACTTGAAGCAGTTTATTGTCGTCATTATTTAGCACCAAAATTATTGTCCAGACCAAACTTGACATTGCTGGGGATCTCAAATTCTGGACAGTCAGGGTACAAGGTTGCGCAACCCTCTCTGGACGAATGTGCTGAGTCATAGTCCTCTCGAATAATCGGATCTGAAGATGATGCTTTTGGTAACCTGTGGAGTGGATTATCTGGGTCACAATTCGATAAGAAAGTTTGAACAAGAAATCGGTTGATGTTTTCAATGTTCTTAAATAACGCGAACTCAAACGTTAAAAAACATCTAAATGTTGTTTTCAGTGACAGTAAAGTTTTTTTTTTGGTAAAAAAGAATATTGAAGTGCAGATTTTATTTCATCATCATCATACCAGCCTTTCACGCTCTGCTCTTTCTACTGCTGGACATAGGCCTCCCTCAATGATTTTATTTACTATATTTATAAAAAAAAACTGTTTAGTTTAAAATTACAGGTAAAGTAATATTTACGGCGTTTCGTTTCGAATACGATCCCGTATTCGAATAAAGGTCGCGGGAAGCCGATGGATACAGGCAGCGCAGAACCGGTCGTTGTGGCGATCCTTGGGGGAGGCCTATGTCCAGCAGTGGACGCGCAAAGAAAGGCTGGCATGATGATGAATATTTTTAGAATCATAAATCAAACTTTGAGTGTCTTTTCAAAAGTTAATAGATTGTTTATAAAAAGACTATCTAATTAGGATCAAGTAAGTAATAGTTAAACCTCTACGTTTGGTTTGCGTTAAAAAAAACTTTGATATAACTGTAAAACAACATTTACACGTTTTAGACGTTCGAGATCGAGAATCCTTTTCCTGACTTCTTAAGAGCTTAGCCTGAAAATATAGATATAAGAGTATATAAATTCCACAAAACTTAAAAATATTTACAAAGCATTAATAATAACAATAATTCCGACATTGTACGCATTGCATGCGATTTTGAATGTCAGCGGATGACTAAAATATCAAAATAGTCATCGATTACTAAAGTTCGTATTTTTGAATCTCACGGGCGACTATCTATTACATTAATATGCATGCAGTACTACCACTTTACCACTCTTAAATAAAGTGATGAATGACAGCCGTTTGTTTGTTATGAAATGTATATGTTACTGCAAAAGTCGGAACTTCAGTAAATCCTAAGATCTTCCAGTTAAACCTAAGATTTACCAAACGTTTAATGGGAAAAGTCCGAACTGTTCTGTGATCAAAGTTCATTTGGAACTTTTACCACCACACTAGGCAAATCTTAGGTTTTACCTAAGTGACACAGTAAATGTTGATAAGTAAATATGTGTAGACATATTGGGCGCATCGTGTCCTACTCGTGGGCAGTTTGCAGCCTCCCGCTATCCGTATTACTTCCCTCAGCTGCCTCGGCTTGCAGTTCATCGTTTGACTCGTTTAACAAGCACTTCAATTCGATTTCTGTTTATTTTTATCTGAAAGTATGTCTTTTTCTAATCTTATCTCTATTTTACACTCATCTTATAAATTAAAATGAGATTAAATGGTTTTATGAAATAATAGAGTTTTGGCAAGCGAAAAGGATTAAAACGTTTATTTCGTACAAATACACAAAGTTTTTAGATGAAGTAAAAACTGCCAAGAACTTAAAAATAAGGAAACCGTGAAGCGTTATGATGTTTTGACCAGACACGGCGAAGAAAAGCTAATTGAGTAGATGGAGTAAGAGAATAGAGAAATCCTTTTTTATATTTTATAAAAAAGTACCTTTTGTGTAGTTCTGTACACTGCTACAGTATCTAACAAATTACTTTAATGTAATATAATCTGCCATAGGGTTGTTCTGCGCATGCTCTAAAGGAAAGCTTGTTACAACGACTTAATTAACATTCTCGAAGAAACACATGTTGATTGATAGGAATTTCAATCACCTACATATCAATAAAAACCTTACATATTTTTTATTATTATTATAAATGACTAAATTAGTCCAATAAGCCCGAATAATTGTCTCTGTTTTATAAAATACTTACATTTACCAACCCATGTTGGTAAATTCTAAGATTTACTAGTAAATCCTAGGATTGGCCGCGTACGGGCTTTTACAGTAACATATATATTAATAATAATAATAAGAAGGACATTGCACAAATATTGCCCTGGTCACAAATATTACCCTGCTCACAAACTAAGCTTTAGGTTTGTACTATGTGTACCAGAAACAACGATATAATACCAGACGTTGACAAACTGTACAGTGTGAGAATCGAACCCACGACCTCCGGTTACAAATCCAAATGCGCAACCACTAGTCTACGGAGGAAGTCAATTAGTATGCAAAACAAGAGCGCCAAACAATTTTCTTTTAGTGTAACGAAAACTCTTTTCTATGACAATAATGTGCACGTAATTATAAGTCAGTACCGCTCATATGACTTTCAAAATTACGACTTTTGATAAATCGTAATTTTCAAGTCATCTGTAATATTTTTCTCACTGTTTATTTTGATGACCATTGCTTACATTCATAAAACGCACCGCTCTGGTAACAAACTAAACTTTGCGCATGACCATGTGTACAAGAAGCAACTATACTGATACTGTTTTCTATAGTCTGGGTATTAAAATACTAGCTGACCCGCGCGTAACGGATGCTCTCAAAGGGAACAAAATTATCACCGTTTTCCTAATATTTTTCATTGATGCTCTGTTCCTATTGGGCATAGGTCGTGATGGTTTAAAGTCTATAGTCTTCCTAAATAAACGGGCTATCCAACACTAAAAGATTTTTCAAAATCGGTTCAGTAGATCCCTACAAACTCACAAACTTTACCTCTTTATTTTATATCGTTGTATAGAAGTATAGATAATATGTATTATATCATTGTTTCTGGTACACATAGTACAAGTCTAGAGCTTAGCTTGTGACCAGAGCAATATGTGTAAATTGTACTATGTATTATTTTTAATATCTATAAAAGTGGAATGCTCTACCAACCAAATTTCTTACATAGTATACAATAGGCATTTCAAGTTATTGTCTAACAATTGAAACAACCTGTCTGCCTTTCACTCCATTCTTTATACCACTTACCACCAGGTAAGTGTAAAGTCTTTTAAAAAGAATGGCGAGAAAGGGGTAGATACTTACGTAAAAATAATTCTCAATAATTCTTCATAAAAGGTTCCTTGAGGCATTTCGTGACGACCACTCTCGCATAGTCTTCTTAACACACATTGTCTGCCATTCCAGCCGAAACTGAAAATGAAAATACAAAGAATTAGATGATTTGAATCACAAAAATAACATCGCCTTACAAAAGGAAACAATCAGTCAAAATTTCAAAACCAAACTATATATATATAACTCAAAGGTGACTGACTGACATACATAGTGATCTATCAACGCACAGCCCAAACCACTGGACGGATCGGGCTGAAATTTGGCATGCAGGTTATGACGTAGGCATCCGCTAAGAAGGGATTTTGATAAATTTTATCCCCAAGGAAATTAAATAGGGGATGAAAGTTTGTATGATAAAAAAATAACTATTCCACGTGGACGAAGTCGCGGGGAACAGCTAGTTATATATAAATCTTTAGATGCATTTACAAAATGCCCAAGCAACAAATTCTAATAAACACTAATAATATCTTTAAAAACCTTTAGGTGGGAGGAAGGTCTCAATAACTTCGTTAGGACGACCGACCGGTCTCGTTACTACCGCCCATTCAGATGCAAAAACCGTCAAGTGACCTCAAGTGACCAAGTAATTAGGTTTTAGTCTGTGGGTTCATCGGTTTTCAGGAGATTACTGCATCGATTTCTTGCCGAGGTGGTGGTAGCTTTAAGGGTGCGGTTACGAAATGGGTAGTTAAATCGACGATAAGCCAGTGAGTATATCTAATATACACGTAATGCAATTCGTCTTTGTCGCCGCTCATTTCGTAATCGCATCATTTAGCCGGCATAATGCGATCAATATTGTTTAAGAACAATATTTTAATTTACCCCACATATAGACTTTGTAGATCTGCTCAACACCAGGTAGATACAAAGTCACATGCCGTACTCCAATAAAAAAAAATGATAACAAGTTAAATAAAAAGAGAGATGTACAAGTATTTTTTGGTTTGTGTGAAAATAATGGCAGCTTAAACAAAAGCACACTTAAAATAAGCTTTACATAAAATAAATATTTTAAGTTTGACTTTGAACAGACCTAATAAATGACTCGACCTTATTTAAAACATAAACAAACGAAGTTGTAGTAAAATACAAACTTATAACTAAACAAGCTAAATATTGGATTATTTCATTTAAAACTCTCTCAAAAGATTGCGACAAGTCTTGTTAACTTTAGTTTCAAACAACTTTTAAGGCTTACGTTTTAAAAAGTATTTCAAGCTTCTCAAAAAGTCCAACCCGACTACTTCTGTGAAATCGAATACTGGACTCCTCCATGTGTTCCTTTTTCAAGTATTCCCTCTTCATTTGTTTCTCGTGCATCCGTTTCCGATTAATTTCCATTGCGCGTTTTTTCAGCGATAGCATCACTTTGGCGTCGGGGACACTTCGTTTGGCAAACGTTGGATGAAAGTATTTTTTTCTGAAATATTTGAAATTGGAATTTTATTGTTTTGTTTTTGAATTTGATTGTGTTTGAATTGGTGGTATATGTTTGACAGCGTCGCTATAATATAATGACACTGTCAAATATTGACCACCATAAAGTGGTTAGAAAATATTGGACATTTAATATTTGAATTTTTTCATATAGATAAAAAAAAAATACACGGGTGCCTTTTTGGCTTCCGAGAACCGTTTAAACGGCCTCAGGGTACCCAGCGGAGGGTAATTTAACCCATCCTCATTTCACCGATGGTATTCGGAGACAACACCTAACAAGTGGCGAGCTTGTTGCGGTGTTTATGATGGTACAGCCTTGTATAACCATCCCAGATCTTGTTGTCATCTGCTTAACCTTGTTATCAGTTGCGCAGTGACTTAACCACTAGGCTGGGGCCACTTTTATCATATAGATAAGTCGTATGAAATAATAATAAACTCCCACTATGCCGGCTAATCGATGCGGTTACAAAGCCACTCATATAGATTAGTCGTATAAAATAAACTCTCACTATGCCGGCTAATCGGTTACAAAATGCGCAGCGACAGAGACGATTTGCATTATGAGTCTATTTTAATATCCTCGCTACCTTATCGTCAATTCAATCACCCCTTTCGTAACCGCAAATGAAAGGGACTACCACTTCGACAAGAAATCGATACAGTAGTCTCCCAAAAACCACAGACTAAACCGAAAAAAGGTCACTAAATTAAACAAAAATCCATTGTGTCGCAAATTAAAAAATAACTGGCTTCTCCATACAAACTAATAATGTTAAAATAACCAATTTGTATGAAGAAGTCGTTATATTTTTTCTCTTATATAAAAAAAGATTTACATTAAAATAGCAGTCAAATTAAATATGTTATTATACAAGGTGAAATTCAAAGGTTGTACTTTTGGGCTAATATGAGGCTATACTGAATAAATCAAAAACTTTTGCTATAGAACCATGTGTCGCAAATGAAAATTGGCTTCCCCATAGAAATTTATAAATAAAAAATTGCTAGTCTTTATGGACAAGACAGTTTTTTTTTTCATTTGCATGGGAAAAGTTGATCGATTTGATTAGTAGAACCTCAAAGTACAATCTTTTAAAGTCACCATGTATAATTAGCTTTTCTTCAGAAATAGATACTTACTTCCTTCTATGCATTCTGGCAACAACTCTGCCGTTAGAATCGAACTCGTACATATCATTTATGACGTCTCCACGTCGTTTGCCATCAACTTGTTTATTTTTTGTGAAAATTTCAAAATATTTTGGATCCGTAGGCAGCTCCCACGCCAAGGCAGCTGTGTCGCCAAACAGAAATATCTCTGCTATGCGAAATACAGAAGATAATTGGAGACAAAATACTGAAAACAGAATTAATTTATTATTAAAAATTGTTGGAGTTTTTTTTGTTTATTTATTAATAGTATCTAACGGCAAAATGGTATTTTTAATTTGCTGATTAATTAAAAAAGTATATACTGAATGGAAATTTGAGATTATAGCAATAAGAAAATGCTCCTTAGAGATTATCTATCTTATTTTTATTTAAAAAAGTAAAAGTTGTTGTAGGTATATTTTTTTTTGTAATATTCAATATATCAGACATTTCAAAAAGCAAATCAATCAATATCATTTATTTCATGTAAGTCTTTACAGATGAATAGTCAAAAGAAAATGTTTAATAATGAGGTCTTACCCCCCTATTCTAAGACGTTTCCTTAACTCCACTTTTCACTCAAGGAGCGTCTGTCTCAACTAGCTTTTTTTAGTTGAAATTTAGTGAAAAGAGACAGACGTTCCTTGAGTGTAAAGTGGAGTTAAGGATACATCTTAAAATACGGGGGTTAGAATGCGTTAGGTTAGGCGTGCATTAACAAAAGAACGACAAATATTTATTATTACCTCGATATCAGATTTAGAACTTAAACGCAATGGTATGGAAATCTTAATATGAAAGATACCACCGTAACGAACGAACACTACTTAACCAACTAGTGTAAGACTAGGTGGTTAGCTGATTCCATTGACCTGGCAATTTAACCTCAATAGCTAACGGTACCGTTTTTTTTCTTTAACAACTTACCCTATATTTCATTGGGCATGTATTTGTAGCAAATAATATCATACAAAAATACAGAACAAAAATAAAATGAAGTTAGCTTCTTAGTTTTGGGCACCATGCCACATGACAGACTTGACGAATATTTAGTTATAATTTACTTTATGATTATTCATTTATTTACTCCATTTTTTTTTTAAACATTTAAAACATCCTTTACTGAGTATGTACCTAAAATACTTAAAGCATAGCGCCCCTGAATTTCTATATCTGAATTGCGATATTCAAGAAGTTATATATTGCACGCTGGTCTCCAGAAACCAACGTGTAAGATATAACTTCTTGAATCTATTAATAAACTTCCAATAGTGCGGTTTTTTGCATGTGAAGACCAAGGCGCAAATGTTTCCATTGATAGAAACTCATATCAGGGGGTAATGCTTTCTGTATATTGATTTTCCTACTTTGGCCTAGCAATGCCTCGAAGGAATTTGACGTCAATTATTATAAATATTTATAAGAATTTTATTCGAGAGAGATTAAGAGAGTTTTCCTGTAACGGATAAGAGCGCGTCATAAATTTTAGATGGACAAAGAAGATATTCTGATAAAAACTATAATTTAGAAAGTCAAAAAGAGAAGTATATTAATGAATTAATAGCGAGCCCTATTTATATTCAACAGTAGACTACAATAAGCTATTAATCATAATGATTTCATAAACTATTTTTTTTTATGGTTTTCAGAAGCCTATTGCTTTTAGAGTGCAGTTACGAAACAGGCTGTTGATTTGATGAGGCTATTAAAGTAGACTCGTAATGCAAATTCTTTTTTGTCACCACCCATTTAGCCGGCATACTGGGAGTGGCCAATGCTCTTAAACAAGTATTTCCATATTTTTTTTGGAAAAGCTACTAAATTGAACTTTATTGATACCCTTTAATTAATTATAATATAACATTTACCTAATAGTACTAGAGTCTGAATTAAACTGTGTTTAAATTAGAACATCGTTTTAGATAAATTCTGTACATAGTGTATGTACTACATACTCGTACATGTACAGAACCCCTTATATAATTTTATTCAGAATTTGGCAAATAAATATATCATTTCACCCTCGTGGAATTTGTAGGTCTTCTTACCACTAGGTAGATATAAAGTCATATATCGTGCTCCAATAAAAATAATAGTCCAGCTGAAGGTACAACAACAAAAATTTAAGATCTAGATCGCCTAAAGACCTAGTTTTTTTTTATTGATTTAAAAAATCTAAATTTAACCGAATACGAGTAGGTACTGTTTGGTAAATTTTGAGTTACAACTTTATAAGACTTATTTATTTAAATTCTTTATTACACTAAAATATATGTACAAAGGTGAGTTTAATGCCTTAGTCGTTATCTACCAGCTAACCCTTAGGAGAGTGAAAATTGTAATATAGGGTGCACAGAGATAACAGAATAATGTAAAAAATTGCCTTTTTTACATTTTTATAAATTACACACAGTAGTAGTAGTAGTTGTGAAACTGTTTATAGATGGGTTATTGAATCTTTTCAAAATATAGCGACGAGCTAGCCAACTGTTCGGTGTAGACTCATACCATCGCCTACTACGAGGTGGAATTAAAACCCCTCCGCTGGGTATCCTGGGGCCGTCTAGGCGGTCTCGGGAGCCGTAAGGCACCCGTGATGATATGTATGATACACAGTATACGCAAATATACAACTACATAAAAAATACATGAAATATATATTAAAATCTAACCTGAATTGATAGTGATAATGAGAAATGAGTAATTTCATAAAAATAGCGAAAGACGGGGACTGTCTGATGTGTAGGAGTAAGTTCCACTGGCGAGAATCTGACACCGTAAATGAATCGGAATATTTGTTCTAGTATGTACCATGTTTGGTACAACATAGACTGAAAACAACAAAACAATAAAAACTATTTATTAAACAGTACAAAAAACAAAGACCACAAAACAGTCTAATAGACGTAAATCAATACCATATGTAAACTTGTTTATTTACTTTATTCTAGGGTCCAGTTACCAAATACAAATAACTAATACCTACTTGTTGTTTACATTTAATACCAGTAAAACCACTGTGTTGTAAACAACACCTCTTCTATAACAAATACTATTACTATAGTATTGTATAGTATAGATACAAAACTATAAATAACAGTGTGGTGAATTTGGTTAGACTTTAGAATTAAAAACATCAATTTCTGATGAGTTTTTTTTATTTTAATATTGATTATTTTAGTAGATTTTTTTTAGGGGCACGGCATGTGTTGGTTCAATTTGGTGGTAATCAGACCTACAATGTCCATGAATGAGGTAGATCAATATATTGCTGTTTAGCATTTTTTTTAATATCAAATAAATATATAGGTAGTTATAACGTACGTAACAATAATCATAATATTAAGAACATTACAAACATATTGCTCTGGCCACAAACTAAGCTCTAGGCTTGTACTATGTGTACCATAAACAACGATATCAATACGTATTATATTTTATTAACACGCAGACCAAACTGTACAGTTTTTTTTTGCCATGGGTGGCAGTCGAACCCACGACCCCGGATTCATCGCCAAAAGCGCAACCACTAGTCTACAGAGGCGCGTATAAACGTTGCTTTCAATAACATTATATTTATTTTTGAAAAAAAAAAATGTGGAGGTGAAAAACCAAGTCAAGAGACTATGTAATTAGGATCAAGAAAGTAATACCTCCAACGACGAGATGCGCAAAAGGACCAAAGTAACCGACATAGCCTCCAGAATCGCCAAACTTAAGTGGCAGTGGACAGGCCACATAGCTCGCAGAACGGACGGCCGTTGGGGCATTAAGGTTCTCGAGTGGCGACCGCGTGCCGGAGGGCGCAGCAGAGGCAGGCCCCCCACAAGTTGGACCGATGACCTGAAAAAGGTCGCGGGAAGCCGATGGCTACAGGCAGCGCAGAACCGGTCGTTGTGGCGATTCTTGGGGGAGGCCTATGTCCAGCAGTGGACGCGTGAAAGGCTAGTATGATGAAGTAATACCTCCACGTTTTTTTTAAATCTTTATTATTACTGAATCGCTTTTCAATATTACTGATTCGTTTAGACATTTTTAGACGTCCATTTCCTGGCTTCGTCGTCCGAGACAGCATAGACGATCAGGGTAACCAGCAGAGGGATTTTATTTGCTCGTTGCCGTAGCCGATGGTATGAGTCTACGTCGAGCAAGTGATCAGCACGTCGTGGTGTTTATATATGACATAATTTCACAGGTTGTTATCGTGAAACTGGGACCAACAGCTTTACGTGAGAGACTAGCTATAGTAGTGCTGCCAAACAGATTTTTTTTTAAAAACTTTGGTCTGTCGGGTTCAACCAGTGATTCTACGGGTTAACTAACTCTTTTTTGACCACACCCTGAAAGGAGACTACCACCTCACAGGAAATCGGTGCAGTAGACTCCTGAAAACTGGTGAACCCGCAAACAAAAGCCTAAACATGACTAGGACACTTAACGGTCTTTGCGTATGAATGGGCGATGTTAATGACCGGTTAGTCGGCTTAGCCCTACCTAATACATAAACCTTAGAACAGAATAATATACTACTATCCAAAATTCATGGACATACTTCATAGCTACAGTATTTTTGGCTGTTTTAGGATGAGCCAATATATTGTTATAAAATATCAAAACAAAATTCGACGACACCTAGTACTCTATTCCTTTGTGTTAAGGTTCGTTTCAGTTTACAAAACTTCCATACACACTCTATCATATTTATCCCATTCTTTATGATTTGCAATGTTTCATCAAAGGAACAATTACAAGTTTCAAGTAAATCTACCTAGTTTTCTAAGCAATAGAACTCAATATCCAGTGACAAAGGCAAAGACCTGCTCTACCAAGTCAGGAAATTTCATACAATGACATAAAAGCTATTTTCGTAGTTTATTCATAAATACTGCTGAAATATATTTTAGAATTTTGAAGAAAGTTTATTTTCTGACTTTACTGTGTACATTTTGAAACTTTGTTTGTTTAGAGAAATAATTTTCGTATAAGTTTACAAAATTTACAATGGCTGAGTAGAGAGGTTAGTGAACATAGTTAAGGGGAGAGTAAAAGGTTTTAAACCCTACTTCACGGTCTCAAGTCGGGGACTGCCGTTCATTCCTCTGCCTTCTAACTACGCGATGGCCCGAAGAATCCATGCATAGCTAAGAACATTGTCTCTCTGTCTTATACAATAGTTCCATACAAATTCAAAGCCCTATTATAAGCGTTGTTTAATTAATATTCATAATTTAATTCGTTTACTAACTGTCAATGGCATAAATTTATAAGTGACAAATATATCTTGATGTGTTTTAAAAATATCCAGCAAACCGCGAACAACCATTTAATAACCTTTAACAATTTATTTATTGGAGCATGGCATATGACTTTGTATCAACCTGATGGAAATTAAACCTACAAAGTCCAAGAATAGGGTCGATCAATACATTGTTGTTTAACGGCATTAGTGGCTCACATTATACCGACAGAGTGATGTAGTTACAAAATGGGGGTCACAAAAAATTACATTACATTATTCTTCAATATTCTCGCTACTTTATCTTGAAGTTAACCCCGTTTCGTAACCGTAACCTGAAAGGAGACTACCACTTCGACAAAACACACAGTAGGCTCCCAAATACCGAAAAACCTACAGACTAAAACCGAAAAATCATTATGCCATTTATTATATTGATATTTTTTTACAAATTCTACACAAAAGATAAAAAAATATTATGAACTAAAACTATAACTTATAGTTTCCTCCTTAATACTAAGGCGACCTTAAATTATAATCACCGTTATTCGAGCACTCATTGTAAAATAGGCTTTTCTTACGTCTTCTTAAAATGAACCCAAAATACGGCCTTTGGTATAAATCATAATTGAATTAAGAGTTAATCTTAATGGCTTTAATACCTCAAAAATGTATTTACAAATTAACAGAAAAAACACTTACCAAATTGAAAAGAACTTCCATCAGGGAACAACAAATATCTTTTTCTTCTAGATAAGACATGGGGCACACTAGTATCATTAACATTCGATAACGTCCTATCATCAATAATAAATTCTGTACTAACATTCTCTAACACTGTAAACATAAATATCAAAATCCCAAAACGCATTATGACGCACTACGTGTTAATCTCTTAAAGAAATAGATAAATACAATCTTATTCGTTACAATTTTCTTTAAAATTCAACTGGAATCTTTCTTAACATACTAGCTTCTTGTACAGATTGAAATTGACACGTTTTCCAGAAAAACACCGTTACAAATCGTGCTTAAGTTAACTCTGGTAACGTCATAATTTGACTACCAATGCTAAATGTTCGGGTTTTTGACAAATTGCATGTGTGTTTGAGTTTAACGAATTTAAATGTGGGTGTTTAACGACACAGGCGTGGTTCTGTCGCTACTGAATTTACAGTAGTGCATAATATGTGTTTGCTTTTAGAATTATGTTACCGTAACAATCTTCACTGATTGGTCGTTTGGGTTTTTTAAATTGTAATGTACCATTTTTGAAATTTTATAATAAGTTAGTTACCCAAATTTATTTAGAAATAACTAGTATAATCCGATTATGTAAAACTGTATATTTTGGGAAATTGAGCTCGTCATTGTTTGGCATATGTGTTTAGTAGAATAACTTTACTATAACCATATATGTAATGAAAATATATTTTGGGTGGGAATCGAACCCACGACCCCCGGATACAACGCCGAAGGCATTTGTAAAGGAATTAGTACACGGAGGCGATCTCAAATGATGAAGAAAATGGTAGTTCTACAAAATAGACTGCCTTTTTTTTCAACTTACCAGGCTTTGTTCAAATTTATAAATTTGTATAAATCTTGTATTTATAGATCCATCTATAAACAGTTTCACAAGTTAATATAGTAAAACTGTGGCCGACAGCTTAACGCGCCCTCCGAGGCTCAATAGTGGTGTTGCCAAACAAATGTATATATTTTATTTTACTCATTGGTACACTATTCATTGTAACTAGGAACCTAAGCACTGGAGTGTTTTTAAGTCTAAGGTCTAACCAACTCGGCCACCACGTATATTTTATAACTAGCCACCGCGCAACTTCGTCTATACAACTTCTTATATATATTTTTTCCCTGTTTTTGCAACATTTTGCATTGATACTCCTATTGGTCGTAGCATGATGTTATGTAGCTTATAGCATTCCTTGATAAATGTTCTATCTAACACTAAAATAATTTTTCAATTCGAACTAGTAGTTTGATATTAAGCAGACCTACAAGTCCATGAATAGGGTAAATCAATATATTGTTGTTTAACAATATTGATCGCTCCCACTATATGCGGTTACGAAATGGGCGGCGAAAAGGATGTATTTGCATTACTAATATCTTCGCTACTTTATCTTCAAATCAATCGCTCGTTTCGTAACCGTACCATGAAATAACGCTTCCCCTCAACTAGTAATTAATGCAGTAGTCTCCGGTAAACTAGTTAACCCACAGACTAGAACCGAATCATGACAAGGTCACTTGACGGTTTTTGCATCTGTAACGAGTCCGATCGGTCCTAGCGAATTTATAGAGGCCTTCCTCCAACCTAAATTGAAATGGGCGATTAATTTTACTATTTTATAATAGACTCATAATGGAAATAGTCTTTGTCGCGCCCATTTTGTAAATGAATCATTCAGCCGGCATAGTGCAAGCGATCAATATTGCTAAACAACAATGTATTGACTGGTCCCATTCATGGACTTTGTATGTCTGCAGCCATTTACCATCACTTATTCTACTAAATTGGATAACAAATGCAGATCAAAGTTAAAACAGCCCCATAAGACTAGTGGTTGCGCATTTGGCGTTGTATCCGGGGGTTTGTGGGTTCGATTCCCACCCATAGCAAAAAAATAGTCGCACGTTTTTCTGTACAGGTTGTCATGGTCTGGATGTTAAAAATGTATTATGTATTGTATCTTTGTTTCTGATACACATAGTACAACCCTAGAGTTTAGTTTGTCACCAGAGTGATATGTATAAATTGTCCTACATAAAAAAAAAACATACATATGTATAAAAATTTTCCTTTGATATGCATTTGATATCCAATTCTGTCCGGGTGACGAAATGGATCAGCCCAGCGAAGATTATCGAGACATACATACATACATATCATCACGGGTGCCTTACGGCGCCCGAGACCGCCTAATCGGACCCAGGGTACCCAGCGGAGGGGTTTTAATCCCACCTCGTCGTAGCCGATGGTATCAGTCTTCACCGAACAAGTGGCTAGCTTGTCGCGATGTTTTGAATAGACTCAAAAACCGATCTATAAACAGTTTCACAAGTTGGTTTAGTGAAACCGAGACCGACAACTTAACGTGCTCTCCGGTGCACGCACTATAGTGGTGTTGTCAAACAAATGTACATATTTTTTTTAATTAAAAACTCATTGGTACACACCGAGATTCGAACCATTATCTAGACCTTTATATATATATATATATATATAAATAAAACAAACGTACAGTTTGCTCGAAATCTTTATTATATTTGGAAAAACTTTACCTTATTATACTAATATTCAGGCTAAATTAAAACTATTTTAATTAACATGGCTTAGCTAAAAACTAAACTAACATAATCAGTCCAAATACAAGTCAAAGCACTATATTGATATATCAATTATTTTCGATATAATACATTATCACAAGTCCACACTAATATAAAAAAATTAGACCAGTGTATTGAACTTAATCGCCACGTGATGTTCTACTTTTCTATATCACATGATCCAATTTTATATTATTGCTAATTTCTTATTTCTCTTACTTAAATGGGTATAATTGGAAATTCGTCGAAATGTGTTGTTCGTCCAAATTTTATTTTTATAAATTAATTGGGTGGTGATAAAAATATTATGTTCGGATCACAATTTTATTTAAATCATTTAAAAAAAAAAATCATCACTGGTGCCTTACGGCATCGTGTAAGTCTATACCGAACAAGTGGCTAGCTTCTCGTGATGTTTAGATAGACTCAATAACCCATCTTTAAACAGTTTCACAAGTTGGTATAGCGAAACCGGAACCGACGGCTTAACGTGCTCTCCGAGGCACTATAGTGGTGTTGTTGATGCAGTTTTAGTTATTATCAAAATCGGTCCCGTGACTCCTTTGAGCATATTTCGATATTCCTTGTAGTTTAGGATTTGGCCTTGAAGGCACACTTGTAAAATTCACCCTGTATTATTATATTTCTTTGTATATTATAATAATATACTTTTTACATAAAATTATATTAAATATTATTTTTGAAAAACAATTCTTTAACCAATTAAAAATACATCCAATTTAGAATAAAATGTGTTTACTTAAATACTTTGATAACTACTAATTGAACTAGAATATTTTTTGTTTAACAAAAGAGTGAAATGACTCTAAAGAAATATAAAGAATGGAAATAATATTATAATTAGTTGATACATTATAGAAGTTTTTACATAACAAAATACATATAGGTATATGTTTCGACTATTTTTACTTTTTAATAAATAAATACCTTCACTCATATTGTCTCTATTAAAGGTCATTGGGCACAATCTGACCCAATTTGTGAAGGTTTGCCTACAGAAACAAAATTAGATTTAAATTAATAAGGTATATCCCACTTTCCATTTTAAGTTTTTTAAACCATGGGAATAAAATATTAAAAGTGATTTAAAAGTTGAAAATATTTATTGCAAAGAACAAAATAGAATTTAAATGAAGGAATTGTATTAAAAAACACCATGCGTATGAGTACTCGGTCTGGCGGCATATATAATTCTATCTCTCTCGCTTATAAATAAATAAATAAATCTTTTTTTTTTACAAACCATCATGAATAATTATCGAAATTCTCTATACTATTTTATTTCTGTAGATTCTGGATATATTTTTTGTACTAAGTGAGATAGTACGATTGCACCTGTAGATATTAATCAAGTTGAAATAAACCTCAGTAATTTTTTTTTTCTAAGATACAGAATTTTATTTTCTATCTGATTCCCATTATTTATGGTATGCGACCCATATATTCGTAAACCAGAGAGTTAATTTCTGTAGGTCGTGGGTAAATTTTTCATATTTAAGTGCCCAATGACCTTTGTACTTGAATTTTATTTTATTATATAACTTATTAATAAGTAAATATAGGAGTTGTTGGATTAAAAGTCAAAGTATCACAGCCGGGATATAAAGAATCGCAAGATTGTGTAGAATAATGGGCAAAGTCATACTCCTTGTGGTGGTCCACTTCAAATTCTTGACCTTTGGGTAAGCTGAAAAAAAATGGTTTATTGAAAATGCTTGCTAGTTGAAAATGGACGTTTTAATATTAAAATATTTATTTAAATTAAATAAATAACAAATTTAATTTAATAAATAACAAATTTAATTATACAAATAACAAATATAATTATACAAATAACAAATTTAATTATACAAATAACAAATTTAAATAAATAAATACACAATTTAATTAAATAAATGATAAATTTAATTAAATAAATGATAAATTTAATTAAATAAATAACAAATTTAATTAAATAAGTAACAAATTTCATTAAATAAATAACAATTTCTATTAAATATATAACAAATATTTATTGTACATTAAGCTTCAAACTATTGTACATAAGTGAGCTTAATGCCTTTGGCATTATCTACCAGCTAACCTTAAGGAGATCGGTAAATGACAGTACAGTATAAACTTTATATGAAAAAATAAAAAAATAAAAATCCTAGTGGGCGGGACTCGAACACACGATCCTCACTTTCGCTACAAGGCACTCGTGGGTTAGAGTCTCGCTCACCAGGTTTTATGCATTGTATTTTATCTTTAAAGAAAACAATATAAGTTCATCCTGATAAGGAATTTATTAAAATGTAAAAATAAAAAATATACTAGGAATTACATTTTACTAATTAATAATAAGGGCCGATTTTTCAATCGTCAGATAAAGTTATATCTGTTGAATTTGAGAATTGAGAAATCGGCCCTAAAGCTAAATATTTCATTAATGGCTTTTGATAGAAAATTCTACCAAAAGCCATTAATGAATTATTTGAACTACGTATTTTTTTTCTGAAATAAATTTTAATATCCTTACGTAAAAATAGCTTGTATAATTTCTTCTAAAAACATGCCATAGGATTCTTTTTTGTTTTGTCCACTTTGACATAAACATTTTAGCACACACTGGCGGCCATTGGATCCCAATCTGTAATAAATAAATTAAAATAAAATATTATTTACAGTGCACCAGTATCAAAATAAAAATAGTTTTAGACTCTAATAACTACCGCTATTCAAAATTTTGACTTAATAATAATAATAAAATGAAAGACAGAGCATACATATTGCTCTGGTCACAAACTAAACTTTACACTTTTAATCTGTGTTCTAAAAACAGTATAGAAAAACGTACTAACAATATGTGTTTGCAATGGATGGGAAACGAATCCACGACCTTGTTTGTATGGGGAAAATTGCCTTCCCCAAACTAGTTATGTTAGAATGACCAATTTGTATGGAGAAGCCATAATATTTTTTTCACCTGCGACACATAGGAATTAGGTAAAGTGGTTTAATTTGATTAGTACAGCCTCAAATTAGCCCAAAGTACAACCTTTCAAATTCAACCTGTATTGTAATGCAAGTCATATAAATTACACATTAAACTAAGACAATAGATTTAGAGAACTTGTAGGATTGCTTAATTGTTAATTTAAACTTATTGCTCTCTCCTAATTCTCTCATCTATTTCTCATGTGACGAGGTAAGTATGTGGAAGTTTCCCAAACTTTGTCGGCGTCTTATGTTCTTATTAATCTTACATTTGTGTCGAAAGTTTGAGAATAGTTTGTATTCTGAATAGGGCCTAAGTATTGGATATGCTTTCCAAAGTTTCATGGTGACTTTGGAAGGGTACTTTGGGTTAATTTCATAATATGTATTATTTACAAATAACAATTCTTATAACACCCCCCCCCCCCCCCCCCCTACCTCTCCGTTATAAACTCATTTACACACAAACGTACATAATACACACTTTCCGTTGAAATGAATAAATAAATAACTGTCCCATTGGTTCTTCTGTCAATAACCTTCTGAAAATCCAGTCACATGTCTCTAACAAATATTCAGATTCAGTGAAATTTGTTTCCTCTGACCATAAGATCAGCCCCTTCCATCGGAGTGTTTAAATGCTTGCTCACAACTTATTATCTAAATACTTAAACTAGATCCTCGTGACAATTTTTTTGGTATGGTATGTAAGTTTATGTATTGCCTATGTTATGTTATATACTGTATTTATGTACTTTAAGTATTGTTATGCATCATTGATAACATATTTTTTAAACAGTTCTGCATCCTAAGCATATGTCACTCTCTCAAAGGTTAGCTGGTAGAAAATGCCTTGAGCTCGCCTACGTACATACATACATACATACATACGTACATCACGGTTGTCTTACGGCGCCCGAGACTAGAAAGTCTTAAAGTACCCAGAGGGGGGGATTTTTTTTCCTCTACGTAGCCGATGGTGTTCTGAGTCTATACCGAACAAGTGGATAACTCGGATACTTAATAATCCAACTATAAACAGTTTCAGAAGTTGATATAATTAAACTGGAAGCAACAGCTTAACGTGCTCTTCGAGGCACTTATAGTGGTATTGTCAATTTTTTTTTGTAACTTGCCCCACAATTTTTTCTCGCCGTTTAATTTAAATGAAATCGGATCGAAAATAAAATATACCCCATTTTACTCGTTGATCAAATATTTTCTCTTTATATATTTTATTTCATATGTAGGACAATTACACATATTGCTCTGGTCACAAACTAAGCTCTAGGCTTCTACTATGTGTACCACAAATAACGATATAATACATATTATATTTTATAAACACCCAGACCATGACAAACTGTACAGAAAACAAATTAATGGCAAATAAATATTACTTTACAATTAATTAAATAGATTTATACACAATATATAATATTAGTATATATAGTAGATTAAGTTATTATAACAACATTAATTTTAATAAAACTTTATAACAGAACAGAAATGTGAATACAAAAGTAATTAGTTAACTAAGATATAACAAAACAAAATGAAAACGCAGCGAAATATCAAATGATCCTCGGTTGTTCGCAGCGCAGGCGAGATTCAACGAGACGCTTTCTCGGATTTAATTTCATTAATTTGTATTACTATTGATAGAGACGGCACTGGTATACGATTTATATCTCGTTCGAGTAATAATTTAATGATTGTCCTTACAAAAGTATAATAGCGACACACGCTCCTGTATATTGGACATTTAGGTAAACCTGTGTGTGGTAATACTGGAATGTGTGTGGCCGGCGTAAGCAGATATATTCCCGCTGAATTATTGTGCTCGTGCTAGCGCAATAGCACATTTAGAACTTTTTTTTTGTTACCGCTAAATAAGTTATTAGCCAAAATTGGTGCAGCATGATTCGTATGATATTTCATCGTGGATTGGCCTTGTCTTATAAAGCATGGACGCGGTAAATTTAGATATAACAATATAAAATAAAAGCAGCTAAATATTAAATATTCGTCAGTTATTCGCAGCGCAGACAGGATTTGTAAGACTTTTCTCGGATTTAATTTAAATTAGTTTGTATTACTATTGGTAGAGACGGCACTGGCATACGGTTTTCTTACCATAGTCGAGAAAGCCATACACGCTCCGGTATCGGATAGATCAGGAAGCCTGTTCAGGTAAACCTATCCGATATATCGGAACGGGCGCACGGCGTAAGCAGATAATTTCTCACAATAGCGTTTTTAGAACATTTTTTGTTATTAACAGCGTGATATTACGTGTGCGTGTTTCCGCTAAATAAGTTCTTAGCCTAAATTGGTCATAGGATGATTCGTATGACATTTTATCGTGGCTAACCCACGATAAAATGTCATACGAATCATCTTGGCTTATAAATTATAGACGCGGTAAACTACTTATATAAGAATATAAAATGAAAACGCAGCAAAATATAAAACCGTCGGTTGTTCGCAGCGTAGACTGTATTTGAAGAGACGCTATTCTAGGTGTAATTTAAATATGTTTGTATTACTATTGATAGAGACGGCACTAGCATACAGTTTACTTTCCGTATTCGAGAAATAATTGCACACATTGACCTTACAAAATTATAATAGCCACACATGCTCCGGTATCGGATAGATAAGCCTGTCCGATATATCGGAACGTGTGCGGCCGGCATAAGTAGAAAATTGCCCGCGGAATTAAGCGTGCTGATACAATAGGGTTTTTTAAAAGTTTTTTTTACTACAAAAAGCGTTTAATTTAGTATTTGTGTTTCCGCTAAATGACTTCTGAGCCTAGAGTGGTTATAGGAGAAATCCTATTGTATTTTAGCCTTGCTTATTTATGGACTAATCAATTAGACGCGAGTGATATATAAGAAATGAAATTCATTGTATGAATTTCTTCTTCCTGTACCAAAAATATCGCTGCCATAGTAGCTTTTTTTATTCCTTTATTGTGTATGTTTTGTTATTTAAGTAGCTTTGTTTAGTTAGAAACTTGCTCTCTATAATTTCGCTAGGCCGACAAACCTGTTTCCTTACCACCACCAATACGGATGTAAAACCATTAAGTGATCTAGTCATGTTTCGGTTTTAGCCTGTGGATCCACTGATTTCCGGAAGGTAATTTTTCTTGGCGAATTGATCTCTTTTCAGGAAGCGGCTACGAAACGGTCAGTTAATTTAACAATAAGAGAGCGAGGATATTACAGTAAACTCGTAATGCAAATTCGTGTTTGTGGCCGCACATTACTTAACTGCATCATTTAACACATAAATCCAACAAAAATGTATTGATCGATCCCATTAATCGACTTGATAGGTCAGTTTACCATCAGGTAGATACAAAGTAACGTGCCGTACCCTAAAAAAATAGACGTATACGCGCGCAAAGTTCAAACGTCAGAAATTTGTATCCGATACTATAACTTCTTTATTTTTAATAGAGCAGGACATGTGACCCTACATCCACCTGATGGTAAGCGACAATGTAACGTCCAATTATGTTCTGAAGCAATAGTAGTTATGATGCTTGCTTCAATTGGTTGATTCCACTATGTCTGCTTGAGAAACTTATTCACGCCACGCTTAAAGGACTCTGGATTAAAGTAAGAAGGGGAAACGCACGCAAGGCCTTCTAGAACGTAAATTAAATTAATCATAATTTTTCACCAATCATGTTCCTTGCTTGTTATTTTTTTTATAGATTAATTTATTATATTTATACATTATTGACGTTCAAGAAACTAGTGGTCCTAGGATGATGCTTATTTTATTGAGATTTAAAGCACGTTTCAAACAGTAAGCGTTCTATCTGATATTGTATCAGTGCTTAATTTAAATTGAAACTCAAGTCGACGTTTCAACTTCGTTGCTGCTAATTAAATCAGTGCAATTGATTCATTTACTACTTTATTACCTTTATATCTAAAGTCTATTGTTGAATAATTAAAATTAATTTCTATTTCAATGAACTGTGTTGCAAAAAAAAAATGGATATTAAACGATGAAGCAATACGACGATATTTATTTAAGCTCTCTATTATGAATATCGTATAAAATTGTTTGATAAAAAATAAATTAGGCTGTATATACATACATACATACATATCATCACGGGTGTCTTACGGCGCCCGAGACCGCCTAGACGGCCCCAGGGTACCCAGCGGAGGGGTTTTAATCCCACCTCGTCGTAGCCGATGGTATGAGTCTACACCGAACAAGGGGCTAGCTCGTCGCGATGTTTTGAATAAACTCAATAACCCATCTATAAACAGTTTCACAGGCTGGTATATTGAAACCGGGACCGACAGCTTAATGTGCTCTCCGAGGCACTATAGTGGTGTTGTCAAACAAATGTACATAATTTTTTTAATTAAAAACTCATTGGTACACACCGGGATTCGAACCAGGGACCTAAGTGTTGTTAAGTCCAAGGTCTAACCAACTCGGCCACCACGTATAGGCTGTATATAATTTTAATAATATTAATAGAAAGCTTTTGAGTCGTAATGACCTTATGCAATTATGCAAGACTATCTTTTTCCGCGATTTCACCCGTCGCGTCGGTCGATAAGTTTAAAACAAATGAGACTGATAATAAAATATGTTACTTGCTATTGGTCAAAGATATTCTTTTCCTTTTACTTTCGAAAATTGAATTTTTTGAAAATATTCTTTAATACAAACAATTATAATAATATAGATCATCTACTAAGTATAAGAATACTTGTGTTTGATGATCCCTCTCTTTCTTATCTAAAAAAACGTAAGTAGGTATAACAGTTACTTCATTAAACAGTATTGTCTTTTTATTTACTTACTTATCTAGTTATATTCGTTCATATTTTAGGTAATTTATTACTAATATTTTTTGTCATTTTTATTTATTTATTTAAATCTTTATTGGATACAAAATACAAAGGCGGATTTAATGCATAGGCATTCTCTACCAGTCAAACCTCCAGGACAATCAAATCAGTTAATAAGTGAGGTAGGTGTAATACAGTAACTGAGTATAATGCAGTAAATATTATATAAAATACTTACAATCTAATATACACTACTTAAATATATCTTATAAAGATATATATACAAACATATATATGTAAAATTAGTTTTGTAATAAGCAAGTTTTCTTTCGATATCCCACACGACTTAATTTCTTAGACTCTTTTTAACCAAAACTTATTAGAAAATTTTGTAGCAAAAGCTATCATGTCGCCCAACAAGATATTATATAGAAAACTATTTAAATTTGCAAATAAATTGGACTAGTAGTTCTGGAGATATTCATGCCGATAGATATACACTAGAGGCCTATTTCATAAACGTGACAATTCATAATACATAGCTTGGTTTAATTTATTAAATAATTGAAAGTAAATCAAGCAAAGTACTACAAATTGTCATATTAATTTACAATTGTCACGTTTATGAAATAGGCCTCTGATTGTCACCAAAAGGATTCCTTTAAAGTTGTTATTTTCGATAGACTAGAAACTTTTAATTTAAGCGCCATCGTTTATGAAAGAAAGCACTCACGCTTTTAGTAAATTCTCCAATTTTTCATAAAGCCCGGCTCTGCTAGTCCTGTGAAAATGACGCCGCCTCTCATCCATTAGTCCCATAAAATCCTGCTCTCCTGGTACTTCAGGCTTTGATGTATTATTGTATGCCATATTTTGCTCGTATTTGGCAATTTTTTGGGTTGCCACTGCATTGACGGTTGCCTTTGAGATGAAGTTTGCGCTGCGCTTTGCGAACACCGGATTCCGGACTGGTTTTCTGCAGGGATGACCGTTTATAGAAAAGCGGAATTAACTTTTTGGTCGAAAATATTTATGATAAAACGCTCAGGCTTTATATTTTCAAAATCAATCTGTTATGGAAGTAGCCATAAATCTTGCTGTGATATTGCGCCGCGATATTTCATTTATTTTCACTAAAGTTACTCTTGTTCATTAAATATTTGAATGATTTAATATTATAGTTTCATATAATAAAATAAATAAATACATAAATGCCATTTACCGGTGCCTTTTTGGCTCCCGAGAACCGTTTTAAACGGCCTCAAGGTACCCAGCGGAGGGATTAAGCCATCCTCATTTCGCCGATGGTATTCGGAGGCAACACCTAACCAGTGGCGAGCTTGTTGCGGTGTTTATGATGGTATAGGCTAGTTGTATAAAGCGGTGACCCATCGCTGGTCCGGCCTTGCACTTAACCACTAGGCTGGGGCCACTTTTAATAATGTTGATGTAATATTTACTTTATATTTTCTTCCGCTAGAACTTATAGTATTTAGAAACAATTAGAAATAATTAAAAATTCGACAGACAGCATAATCAATGAACAAATCAACGTTACAAACTCACCCACTCAACTTATTTCGGCCATCATAAATAAAATTCAGTCCTGAAGATGCTTCGTGTAGAAGCGAAACATGTCCAGGTCGTTTGAATACTAGCGGAAGAATTTGCAATAAAGTAAATATTACATCAACATTATTATATTATATTTAATCAATTATATTAAAGTTTCATGTATTAATTTAGTTAACAGCTTTTATTAATTAATTAAACCATTTTTTATTAACTTCACTAGGCCGATCACTAACAGATGCATAAACTGTCATATGACCTAGTCGCTTTTCGGGTTTAGTCTGTGAGTTCAGCTGTTTTCAGGAGTCAACTGCATCGATTTCTTTTCGAGGTAGTCTTCTTTAAGAGTGCGGTTACGAAACAAGCAGTTTATTTGAAGATAAATATCAAGGATACCTAATATTAAATTAGAGTCGTGAAAATCCGTCTCAGTCGAATTTTGTTTAAGCATTTAGGCGGCATTGTAGTATTGATAGACCCTATTCTTGGACTATGTAGATCTGCTAAACATCAGATAAATACAAAATCACAAGCCGTAATAAAAAAAATATATATACGTTAAACGAATTACGGACACTGCATTCGCAATCGCGAAGTCTGTGTTCTCCATACAAAAAGAGATTTCGCACTTCCAGTAATACTCGATCACTGTTAGTCGCAGAATTAAAATAATATTTTTGTCGGTCATGTAGGTATTTACTAGTCTTTCTGTATTGGGTTTTTTTCCGATATCAGAAAAAAAGCTTTTTTATTATTGTTTAGGCGTTTTATTGTTTTATTTTGATTTATAATTTATAATAGCTTTTGTTCGCCAGTGTAGAAACGGAACGCACTCTTTTTATCATAATTTCCGTACCTACCTTCCTTTTAACTCACTTTTGCTATGTGACAAAATTTTCGCTGCATCATTGCATTCTCTAATGCTAAAAAAAACGCTTTTTAATTTGCGTACATACCATTTTAAACCCAACAAATATATCTATATTATTCCTATTAGTAAATAGCCAATTAATTACAACTGTGAAGAAGTGTCAATAATAAGTGCACTGTGAAAACCTCTGGACTTTGGACTATTAAAAGTACATGTGAACGGTGCACTCCAGGATCTGGATCAGCAAGTAAGTTGCATGCAATTGTTATCACAGAGACAGCTTCTTTCTATTTTGTTCCTCGCTGTCTCATGTATATCTTTCCTATTCCGTGATAAAGAGTGTGCAACCGAAGTATATGTGGCATTTCTAGTTAGGGAACCCCGCTGGAGACATACTCCTAGTCTGTCTCCAGGTCCTTCAGCCCTTAATATGGACACAACAATAACAAGCCACTGAACTAGCACCCATACAATATATATATATATAACATCTGAGGTTCCTTAGTGCCGTACGGGTCATATGCCCCTGATGGTCTACTAGGTAGCACAAAAAAACCACCAATTATTATATAATACAAAAATATTGATTACTTTAACGTCAAATCAACCGAATGTTTTGTAACCACACCCTAAAAGAAGACTACTATCTCGATAATAAATCTATGCAGTAACCTCCTAAAAACCAAAACATGATTAGGTCACTTGAAGGAAACACGTTTAAAAAAAACAGTTTTAAAGGCTTTAAAAACAGTACTTAAATATTAAATTACCTGATATAAGGTTTTTGAAATAAAACCTTTCCATATTCATCAGTAAAATAAATGGTTTTCGTGTCTTTACGTCTATGGAGAGGATCAGCGTGATGCATGTAGGGAGAATACGGATCCTGTGGCAACTCCCAGGCTAAGGCGGCAGTGTTGCCAAGTAAAAATATTTCGCCGATATTAAATATTGTAGGGTAAGTCAGGCAGAAAACTGAAAAATACATTGCTATATTTTTAAATGCAACTTAAAGCCTAGTTAAGTCACTGCGCAACTGATAACAAGGTTAAGCAGATGACAACAAGGCCGGACCTGGGATGGGTGACCGCTTTATACAACGAGGCTATTTCATCATAAACACCGCAACAAGCTGGCCACTTGTTAGATGCTGCCTCCGAATACCATCGGCGAAATGAGGACGGGTTAATCCCTCCGCTGGGTACCCTGAGGTCATTTAAACGGTTCTGAGGAGCCAAATAGGCACCCGTGATGGTATTTATTATATAATATATAAAGAGGTAAAGTTTGTGAGGTTGTAGGGGGTAATCTCTGGACTACTGAACCGATTTTGTAAATTATTTTGTTAAATAGCCCATTTGTCGAAGAAGGCTATATAATATGACGCTACGATCAATAGGAGCGGAGAATCAATGAAAAATATTGGGAAAACGGGGAAAATTTGTTCCTTTTGAGAGCTTTCGTTGCGTTCGCTGCGTAAACGGTATATTATATACTAGGTAGTTGTTTTATTTACAAGATAAAACAGTAACTCATTAATAATTATTTAACCGCCTCGAGGACTAGTGGTTGCGCCTTTTGCGTTGTATTGGGAGGTCGTGGGTTCGATTCCTACCCATCGTACAGAAAATTAGAACCTTTTCTGTACAGTTTATCATGGACTAGGTGTTTCTAAAATATAATATGTATAAGTATTGATGTTAGTACACATAGTACAAGCCTAAAGCTTAGCTTGTGACCAAGGCAAAATGTGTGAATATCCTACATATTAAAAATAACATATTTTTTCAGGCTTATATCCTTCAAAATTATGATTTTATTAGTACGTAAAAACGACGTCACCTCTACAATATTGAGCCAAAAACTTCGTCCCCATTTGAAAAACTTATCTAAACTAAAAACTAGCTTTATACCATAACAATATATAATCAAAATAAACGTAGACTTTTTACGATCTCTTTATAGTAAAACTGAAAAAAAAATCAGTCTATGCACAATAGTTATTTAGTCAAAATCGAAAAAAAAGGAAAACTTTATGAAAAGTCAAATAAAAATGTATAAGGCCTAACCCCCGTATTAATAAAACGTATCCTTAACTCCACTTTACACTCAAGGAACGTCTGTCTCTTTCCACCAAATGTCAACTATAAAAAGCAAGTTGAGACAGACGCTCCTTGAGTGAAGAGTGGAGTTAAGTAACGTCTTAGAATAAAAAAAAAAGAATAAAGTCTGCGCTTGGTTAAGGGCCTGAGAGAAAACACAGCCGAGGCGACAAGTCACGTGGTCTTAGGGCCGATTCGACCAAAAGTGGGTATAACTTATACCGAGATTAGTAATGTCAAATGGGCGCCGTAAAGTCCGTGATGATATATATAATAAATATTTGTATGGAATTTGATATTACTATCCCCAGTATAAGTTATGCCCTCTTTTCGTCGAATCGGCCCTTAGTCAAAAACGTATGTACGTAATCGTTTTCATTGAAGCCGTTGCTACACATCGTCTTGCCTGAATTTTCTCTAAGACCCCCAGAAAACGATTGACAAGTCAATGGAACCAGCTAACCACCTCGTCTTATACTTTTTTGTTATGTGGCGTATGATCGGTTGAGTTGCTATCGGGTTTTCTAATGCTAAGAAACGAGTTTTCATTTCACTGCGTTAAACATGATGATGAAAAATAGATGCAAAATCACTTGTCGTTTTCCAATAAAAAAAAATATAAAAGCTGAAGTTTTAATTAAAGGGAAATGTTATATGTACTACCCTGCAAAAAAAAGATTTTTTTATATATTGCAGCACGACATTACGTCATGTCGTGCTGCAATATATGACACGACATTACATGTCGTGCTTTGATGACATGTGAAACAGCACAAAAAGTCCATCTATAAGGTCTATAAATAATACATTGTTGTGGAACCAGCTAACCACCTCGTTTTACACTTGTTTGTTATGTGGCGTATGGTCGGTTAAGTTGCTATCGTTTTTTGTTGTTTAACAACATTGATGGCTCTCACTGTGCCGGCTAAATGATGCGGTTACAAAATGGAGGGCGACGAAGACGAAATTGCACTAAGAGTTTATTTTAATATTCTCGATGATTTAACGTCAAATCTAAAGGGAGTGTTTTCCAATTTCTCTTTTCACCAAATATCAAATCAAGAAAGATAGAATGGGACAGAACGCCTCTAATATCTATTAAAATATTTATTTACTCCACAATTTTTTTTTGGTAAAAAAAAAACCTAAATCTAATAAAAAAATTGACTCCTTAGGTGAGCATCCAAAATACTTTAACCAATGCCCCTCTGAATCTCTACCAATATTCGCTGAAAGAAGTTTAATCTTGCACGTTGATCTCCAAAAGCATCTATTAATAATTTTCCAATAGTTTCTTCGATTTTTATGTGTAGAAGTGTTTCATTGTTTCCATTGAAAACTCGTATTAGGTGCTATAATTATTTTCTTTATATATTTTCCTGTTTTTGGCTAATATGAAATGTAATAAGTCTATACTAGTTATACTAATATAAATAATAAAGAAGGAGAAGTTTGTGAATTTGTGAGGTTGTAGGTGGTCTACTGAACAATGAAAATGTTACAAAATCGGGAAAAAATATTTCTTTTGAGAGCTTTCGTTGCATGCGCAGATGTAGCTGCGCGGGTCAGCTATAGTAATATATAAATAGATCGGTATCTTTCAGAGCGAAAATACTGATTGTGAAGTCGATCCCCGGACAACCTGCAAAAGGGTGCCTTTTTCTACAGGTGTCCCGGCAAGTAAAAAATTCTGCGTTACACGCGTTTAGACGAAGATGGTTATTAAATTACCCAAGCTTATAGTATTATATACAAAATTATTTCATTCTACCCCATGATAGATATACTATTGGTACAATATTAGATAATAAAAAAATACTATATCTAAGTATCGTTTTTTCACCAAACATATACTAATCATATACAGAATGCTAAATAAATATAGTATAAAAAACAATATTCAATGCAATAATAAAAATTGTTTACCTATTTGTACGGAACTTCCTTCCGGAAAAATGAGAAATCTCTTTTTTCTCGACAAAATAGAACTTCTTTTTTCATAAGAATTCTCATTTAAATTGCTTTCATTTAAATTTTGACTGCAAACCGATTCATGGATTATCATTAAATTCAAAAGCAGCAAAACAAAATAATAAATCATAATCTGAAATTTTAAAAAGAAAAATACATCTGTGAAAACTCATTTATCTTATAAAATAAAGTTCAATATTATAACTTACTAGTTTTTTTTAACTTAGACAACTTATCGTTTGACGCAGCTTACTATTAGTAAAATTGTTATAATCTGAGGTTTAGGATTAGCGTTAGTAATACTAGATATCCTAACTAAGTTATCATGATTTGCAAATATTATTTGCAAGTTAACCGTTACTATTTCATGCAAATCTACATAATACATACATGGTGTTTTCAAAACATGAATGCAATTTAAAAAAACTTTTCGTTTTTTTTTTTTTTTTTATGTCCTTAAAAAGATAATATAATAAAATATGGACTTTTTATGACAATTTACTAAACTATGTGGTGTTGTGTTGTTTTGACATAAAAAAAGAAAAAAAAGAAAAAAAAGAAAGAAAGAGAAAAGAAAAATTTACTGATTAGTATTTATTTATAATAGTATTAAAATAGTATTTATTGCTTTATAACGAAAGCACGTATCAGATATGATGATTATGACTTACTAGTTACCTACACTAGGTATACTTTAGAGGAAGAAAGCAAGAATACCACTATTATTAAAATAAACGTAGCAACGCTTAATTCAATAAACTCGTAAATTCGATTTTAACTCGTAAGTCATAATTTTCTTAAGATTCTGCTTAAATCTATTATATACTTATAATTTTTAAATAAATTAACATGTCTATTTAATAACATTATACTTAGATAATCTTATATAATTTTTATATAAAATAAAATTATACACAAATAAATTAAAATATATAAAGAAAATCAAAAAAGTATTAAATTAAATAAAAAATATCGCGGTCCTCTGATGTTGTAAAAATATAAATTAATTTTGGATGTAAAATTTAATTTGTCAAAAAAATATATTAATGAAATAAAAATAAATAAATAAATACCATCACGGGTGCCAATTTGGCTCCGGAGAACCGTTTAAACGGCCTCAGGGTCCCAGCGGAGGGATTAACCCATCCTCATTTCGCCGATGGTATTCGGAGGCAACACCTAACAAGTGGCGAGCTTGTTGCGGTGTTTATGATAAAATAGCCTTGTTGTATAAAGCGGTCACCCATCCCAGGCCGGTCTTGTTGTCATCTGCTTAACCTTGTTATCAGTTGCGCAGTGACTTAACCACTAGGCTGGGGCCGCTTTTTAAATATTAAAAAAAAACTAATTAAAGATAATACACGCATCCCATGAAATATTACATGACATAAAGCTGAAATAAGCACTTTTTAAAGCATTCTAAGGGATATTCTAACAATTTTCTGATCCCCCTGTATACAAGGGTTGTACAAACATGCCCATTCAAATAAGCAGAAGCCAAAGTAAGCAAGGAAAAATTAGTTAAATCACATACGCCAACAGCACGGCCTACTTAAGTAAATAACCGTTATTTTCACATAAAACCTACATACTCTCATTTTGTTCTATAACAGTTCCAAAAGTAGTCGTTATTTGTGTGAATAAGAAAAATTAAGTCGCGGTTCGATTGCACATTTATGGATAATAATTGTCACTTGTTATAAGCAATGAGGATGTGATTTTTAGAACCGTTAGTTTAGTACGGAGCGTTCAAATATGTTTTTTGTTTCGTTGAACAATGGCAAGATTATTGTCGGTAATATTTTTGGTGTACATAGGGATGAGTATTTTGGTATACTTTATCGATGTCGGAGAAGGAAGTGAAGAAATTATACATCATCGGCCGAGACGATATTTGGCTTTTCAAAATATTTCACGGTTTTTTGTGAGTTATTTTTTAATTACTTATTTTTTGTTAGTTTTGAATAATAAAATAGTATTACACATGGTGATTTTGGTGTTTATGTCGATTCATAATATTGAGTTATTTCTATGTGACAGAAATTAATAAACACTATTTTATAGTCGCCTATACTTGCAAAAATAAATATAATCAAACTTGGGTCAAAAAAACAACAATTGACAGCAAACAACTGATAAGAAAAAAGAAGCAAATATTTATTTCAACTTCGTCTGCTTAACTTTAAGCGTACGCTTTCAAAAGGAATATTTTTTTTCCCGATTTTGCAACATTTTTCATTGTTACTCCGCTCCTGTTAGTCGTATGTATGTAGCCTTCCTCAATAAATGGGCTATCCAACACAATTTTTTTTTTTTAATTCGAACCAATAGTTCCTGAGATTAGCGCGTTCAACCAAACAAACTTTTCAGCTTTATAATATTAGTAAGATTTCAGCCTAATTTACTACGGTGCACCCTGAAAACCAGCGCGTGGTGTACTGTAAATTCACCACGCTGAAGCTGAGGGTGTACCAATTCATTAAATAATATTGTGTTTTTTAAGTTCTTTTTTTATTGTGACTTCTATTTTATAAATTAGCATAAATAAATATATTAGCATAATTAAATATAGTCCTTTAAACGAAGCGTGTATAGGCATCTTAAGCCGGCATAATGGATGAAACCAGCTCTTACAACAAAGTTCTAAGAGCTGGTTGTATTCATTCTTGGACCTGCATACTGCTTTCGATTAGGTAGATGTAGGGTCACATGCCGAGCTTCTATAAAAAAAAAAGTTATTGTATTATTTGTTTCATTGAATTGATATATTTTCTATTCTATTCTTATTCTATTTTTAGTAATGTTAATTTTATTTATTACAGGTTCGATTCAACTTCAAAGCTAATATAGTGCCCTGGACTCAGATCTTTGCCCAGGCTATAGGATTTCGTATGAACTACGATGACCCACCAACAAATTTTAGAATAGACAAAAAACACCATAAAATTAATCGAAGAAATGTCTATAGTAATTTGGAATTAATGCTGGACAGGTAAATTACTTAATAAAACTATTAAAAACGTTTACTGAAATTGTTTTATAAACTATGAATTTACTAATTCTATCAAAATGTATTAAATGAATTTGCACACCTAATGGGTAAATTATTATATTAAATAACAAATATATTATTTAATAACAACTTGTAAACTCTGAATTATGCAAATAAAGATTCATTCATTTTTTTGAGCGACTTTGTATCTACCTGACCTACCAAGCAGACCTACAAAGTCCATGAATGGGGTCGATTAATACATTTTTGTTTAACAATGTTGATTGGGTTACTAAATGGGCGGCGACAAGACGTACCTATTTGCATTACGAGTCTATTTTAATGTCCTCGCTGCTTTATTGTTAAATCTGTCGCTCGTTTCGTAATCGCGCCTTAAAAGAAGACTACTACCTCGACAAGAAATTGATGCAATCTCTCCCGAAAACCGGTGAACCCACAGATTAAAACTGAAACATGACTAGGGCCTTATTCCGAGTTTTCAAACGTTAAACACGACAAGACGTTGCGTTAACTATAAATATTGAAATATAAGTTCTATTTCAATGGCTATATAGTCTGTATTAGGTTGGCTATAAAAATGCCGCCATCTTGAAATACACGAATTCTTCGCAAGTTTAAACATCTTATGAGCATTGGAATTTCAACTCTATATATTTAATAGGATAGAACTTATATTTCAATATTTATAGTTTACGCAACGTCTTGTCGTCTTTAGCGGTTGCAAACTCGGAATAAAGCCCTAGGTCCCTTGACATTTTTTGCCAAATTGGTGCTGAAATTATGCGATTTGACAATTTATTTTTATTTATACAGATTATGTTTGAGTCTTTTTAATAAACAAACCCAACAATAATAAATATATTTTAAAATAATTTCATGTTTTGTGTTTACAGTAACGGTTTAAGCGGCTTACATTGCGTCCGGCGAGCTATATGCGAAATGGATTATATTGACAAACCCATCGGGTTATACCAGAAGATTTTGAAAATTATTTTCAGGTAACTCAATATTATTTATATAAAAAAAACATAATCACCAGTCCCTTACGGCGCCCGAGACCGCTTAGACGGCCTCAGGGTACCCAGCGGAGGGAATTTAATCCCACCTCGTCGTAGCCGACCGGTATGAGTCTACCTACAACACACAAGTGGCTAGCACGCCGCGATGTTTGAATAGACTTAGTAACCCATCTATAATCAGTTTCACAAGTTGGTATAGTGAGACTGGGACAGTTAGAATCATACTCGCATCGTAATCGTGTTCGTTATTTTTCATATGAATACGAAATATGACAAATTACTAGATATGTTGTGTTTTTTTACTGGAACATGGCATGTGACTTTTTATCTTGCCGATGGTAAGTAGACTTACAAAATTCATGAATTTTTGTATAACAACATTGATCACTTCCACTGCCTAAATGGTGCGGTTACGACATATACGGCGACAAAGACGAATTTGCATTATGGATCTACTTTAATAGCCTCGCACAGTTTTAACTGCCTGTTTCTTACACCCTGAATAGAGACTATACTACCTCGACAAAAAATCGATGCAATAATCTCTTGGAAAACGGTGACTAAAACCGAAACATGACTAGGTCACTTGACGGTTCTTGCATCTGTATCGGCAGTGGTAACAAAATCGGTAGGTAAGTATAGCGTGGGAGGAAGGTCTCTACAAGTAAAGATACCTTCCTTCCACCTCACCAGGGTGCGGTTATAAGACCTGTAAATCGCTCTGTGTAGGATTTTTACACAGATTATCGATGCTTACCGTTTTTTCTTTTTCATAATAAAAATTATAGCATATCTATTCCTGAAAATCCTGAAATAATAGTATTGAAATGTCTATACAGACGTACAAAATGGATGTTGTTCATATATTTAAGAGGTCATTCTCGACATAAAACCTCCGAGAATTATCCTAGTTCATGGAACTACCGATATAAATAGTAGTAGGGTGACCATACTTCATTTTTCTTTCTTTTTTTATATTATTATTTTATTAAAGTGTAACAATGTCACATAACTTTGTTGACCTGATAAAAGTAAAGCCAAATAATACCCGATGATAGATCCATTGTACAGTCGGAAAATATAGTTTATCACCCCATGGTTGAAATTCATTTTTTTTAATGGAGCACGGCATGTGACTTTGTATCCACCGTTGTTAAGCAGACCTACAAAGTCCATGAATAGGGTACATTGTTGTTTAACAATATTGATTGCTCTCACTATGTCGGCTAAATGAAGCGTTTGCGAAATGGGCGGCGACATGAACGTATTTGCATTACGCGTCTATTTTAATATACCGTCGAATAGGCCGTTTCGTAACCGTTTGCACGTCATAAACAAAAAGGTTGATTTTTCCTTGCAGAATAATGTAGTGATGTTTACTCTTCACCAATCTTAGCGAAATTTTGATGACATGGAAAGTTTTACCACGCTTTATAGACAAATTTCTTAGCCGACTTTACCTACAGAGTCAATACTGCTCCTGCTATGCCGGATAAATGATGCGGTTAAAACACTAGTGCCGACAAAGATGAATATGTACTTGTTAAGTTTATGTTAGTCAAAGTTTATCGGTGTCCTATTAACATATTCAGTATTAAGAGCTGATTATTTCGAGAACGTCTAACATAGAATTGGTACACAAATTCGTCTATGTTCGGAAAAATATAGATAGATCCACAAAAAAATATGGTAGCATGTCCCGTGGTCCAAGTATAATTGGTCACCCTAGTGCAGTAGGATTTCGCTGACGTGTCCACAATGATCCCGTTTCCTGTTACAGAAGGCAGTCGACGTCCACAGACAAGTGGCACGGACCCGCGTCCCCTGAATGTGAATTGTCCAGAAACGAATGTCCATTTTCTTTCCTAGACATTTCTCCTTATACGGACCTGTGACGGTTTGTTTCCATTGTTAAATGGTACGAGAAATTTCGGATGTCTACCTCAAAATATAAATTAAAATATTATTGTTAATATACTTGTAGTTTTATTTATTTCTGTTACACAATAAATAAAATTCCTTTACATGTTTATTTTTTTTTTACTAGGCTACAAATATTTTTTTAACGCTATCTGGAAAATTAACCGTTTATTTCTTTATTTCTTATAGCTTAATTCTAGTTAGATATCAATTATTTTATTTATTTATTTTACTTGCAACTTAAGGCACTATTTATATCGTCATTTATTAATAATCTTTGTTCCTGCTCCAACGGTTATCCATCCTGCAGCAAATGTGACCAGCCCACTGCCTCTTCAGTTTGCTAACTTTCAGAGCTAAATCGGTATAATAAATACTTATACTAATTTATTTATTTAAATATAATGGAAACGGAGTATATTAAACCTAAAGTATTTAACTTTGAGGTTTCGTATTGAAACTCAAATGAAGTGTCACCTACAGGAGGTTCAGAAGCTTTGTTGTAGACAGCCTCCGTAGACTAGTGGTTGCGCCTTTGGCGTGGTATTCGGAGGTAATGGGTTCGATTCCCACCCATGGCAAAAAAAATAGTACGTTTTTTCTGTACAGTTTATGATGGTATGGGTGTATATAAAATTAAATATAAAATATTATATGTATTATATCGTTGCTTCTGGTACACATAGTATAAGCCTAGAGCAATATGTATAAATTGTCCTACATATTATTATTATTTGTCATGCATATATATACAGCATATACAGGTAATACTCCGTATTTTGGTGGTTGCGCTTTTAGTTTATATCTGGAGTGGTGGGTTCGATTTCCACCAATGGTAAAAAAAAAATTACGTTTTTCTATGTAATTTCCCTTGTGTTTATAAAGTATAATAATTATGTATTAGTGTGGTTGTTTCTGACACACATACATGCTTAGCTTAGTATGTGACCAGGGCAATATGTGTAAAAAATATCCTACATATTATTATTATTATCATATTTGGACATGCGTATAAATTCTAAATAAAAAAAATATATTAGAGAACACCGCAATATAAATTGGTATATCCATATTAAGTAACACATGCCATTTTTTATTGGAATCTCAATAAAAAATGTGATAGAGGAATCTTGATTTTCAATAACCTTAAACTGTTGAACTGATTTAGATAGGATTTTTATCCCTAATATCTCCTCGATTAAACACATAAACCGTGATTAAAACAATATAAACCGTGGTTAAACGTTAGTATACTAATTAATTATTTGATTACATTTAACGAAAAAATATTTAAGAATTTACATCAACCCGAGCAAAATAATTGAAAAAAAGAAATAGTAGGATTTTCTTACTCAGTACTATTGTAAAAGTTTTTCACAATAAGCAGACGAGCTAATGATGTCGAGGGGAAATATTCAAAGTCGTTCCCCTGACAACATATTATTCTATAAACATACTATATATTTATTAGGGTACCTTAGTAAAAAAAAAACTTATTGTAATTTTTGTCGGTTTTTTTAAATATTTTTGTATAGGTAGGAACAAATATATTGGTGATCTGATGTGCTCTGAGCATGGGGTATACTGGGTGTTTTATTAAAAATTTTTTTTTTTTTTTTGATGCCTCCAGTATCACTTTTAGAACCCATTTTTAAAATAACAAAGGTATTTATTTTTTTCTTCAACAAAAAAGTTCGAAAAATAAATTATTATATGAACGAACGTCTATCTATACTAATATTATAAAGCTGAAGAGTTTGTTTGTTTGTTTGTTTGTTTGTTTGTTTGTTTGTTTGTTTGAACGCGCTAATCTCCGAAACTACTGGTTCGAATTGAATAATTCTTTTTGTGTTGGATAGTCCAGTTATCGAGGAAGGCTATAGGCTATATAACATCACGCTACGACCAATAGGAGCAAAGATATAGTGGTAAATGTGTAAAAAACGGGAGAAATTATTTCATCTTTGAAGCCTTCCGTTGCGTGCGCCGTGAAAACGGTTCAAGATACACAAAAAATATGTATTAAAGAATAATCTAAATATATATAACTCAAAGGTGACTGACTGACATAGTGATCTATCAACGCACAGCCCAAACCACTAGACGGATCGGGCTGAAATTTGGCATGCAGGTAGATGTTATGACGTAGGCATCCGCTAAGAAAGGATTTTGATAAATTCTACCCCCAAGGGGATAAAATAGGGGATGAAAGTTTATATGATAAAAAAATAACTATTCCACGCGGACGAAGTCGCGAGCACAGCTAGTATTAGATATGCTTAAAATTACGTCTACAAATCCATAATAAGTCTTCGTATCTAACAAGTAAAATACAATTAGACAAGTGATAGGCTTTTAATTCGTTAGTTTAGTATGAAAGTTAACGTGATTTGTAGATCTTTTTTGTTATTTATCTTTGTTTTTGTATAGGAGACACTAAAAGGAAAAAATACGTGTTTCATTATTTTCATCATAGAACACAATATAAAAATTTTATCACCGTGACCAAAAACATCCAGTATTTTACCTGCAATGCATACTAATTATAAATACGAAGTTAACTCAATTTGTTTGTTAGTTTGTTTGTTATCTTTTCACGCCTAAACCGCTGAACCAATTTAGATGAAATTTGGTATAGAGATAGTTTGAGACCCTGGAAAGGACATAGGGTATATTACTTTTCGCTTTACCTATAAAGGGTGCAGATAATATATAGGGTGTTTGTTATTTTAAGAGTGTCCTTCACAGGGTGAGTGGTTTGGCAAAAAAAAAGTATTATTTTTGTCGGTCATCATGGTACCTACTTATTAATTTTTCTCTGTTGGATTTTTTTTAGAATTCAGAAAAAAAACTACAAAAGTATTTATTACAACAGAAAGATTTTTAGGTACAATTACCAGTATAAAAATAATATTTGAACTCCGACTAACAGCCTTGTTGTCATATTGTAAAGTACATGGGTATGTATGGGCGCCAACATGACTACAGACAGAGCCCTATGTTCGAGTGAATTATGTGCAACTTCACTGTGCATTACTAGTTAGACATCTCTCCGCACTTTCCACATCTTGTGTAGACCTATTTTTTTGTAGAGCGCATGTCTTTCCCGCAAACTTCACTTTCTTGGACTTATAAATTGGTCTGTAATGAAATAAATATAAAAAATAATATATAATGTAAAAATAAAAATAAATCATCATCAGCCTATCGCAGTCCACTGCTGGACATAGGCCTCTCCCAAGACATACCACTGATCCTCTATCCTCCGGTCTTCGCATCCAGTCTCTGCCAGCCACCTTCCGCAGGTCATACTCCATCTAGCTGCAGGGTGTCCTACGTTACGTGCGCCAAGACGTCTCCACTCTAATATACGCCTGCTTCAACGGTTATCTATCTTGTGGAAAATGTGACCAGCCCACTGCCTCTTCAGTTTACTAACTTTCAGAGCTATGTCGGTATGATAAATACCTACACTAATTTATTTATTTAAATATTGGTATAATGGAAACGGTGTATATTAAACCTAAAGTATTTAACTTTGAGGTTTCGTATTGAAACTCAAATGAAGTGTCACCTACAGGAGCTTCATAAGCTTTGTTGTGGACAACCTCCGTAGACTAGTGGTTGCGCCTTTGGCGTTAGATCCGGAGGTCGTGGATTCGAATCCCACCCATGGCAAAAAAATATTAGTACGATTTTTCTGTATAGTTTGTCAAGGTCTGGGTGTTTATAAAGTATTATATGTATTAATATCGTTGCTTCTAGTACAGCTTTTTTAATTGAAATCTCAATAACCTTAAACTGTTGAACTGATTTAGATAACATGGTATGATGGAGAGATAGGATTTTTATCCCTAATATCTCCTTATGTTTAAAAAAATATAAACCGTGGTTAAACGTTGTATACTAATTAATTATATGATTACATTTAACGAAAAAATATTTAAGAATTTACAACAACCCGAGCAAAATAATTGAAAAAAAAATAGTAGGATTTTCTTACTCAGTACTATTGTAAAAGTTTTTCACAATAAGCAGACGAGCTAATGATGTCGAGGGGAAATATTCAAAGTCGTTCCCCTGACAACATATTATTCTATCATCATACTATATATTTATTAGGGTACCCTAGTAAAACAAAAACTTATTGTAATTTTTGTCGTTTTTTTTTTAATATTTTTGTATTAGGTAGGAACAGAAATATTGGTGATCTAATGTGCTCTGAGCATAAGATATACTGGGTGTTTTTTTAACAATGATAATTTTTTTTTTGATGCCTCCAGTATCACTTTTAGAACCCATTTTTAAAATAACAAAGGTATGTATTTTTTTCTTCAAAAAAAAAAGTTCGAAAAATAAATTATTATATGAACGAACGTCTATATTAGATATGCTTAAAATTACTTCTACAAATACATAATAAGTCTTCGTATCTAACAAGTAAAATACAATTAGACAAGTGATAGGCTTTTAATTCGTGAGTTTAGTATGAAAGTTAACGTTATTTGTAGATCTTTTTTGTTATTTATCTATGTTTTTGTATAGGAGACACTAAAAGGAAAAAATACGTGTTTTATTATTTTCATCATAGAACACAATATAAAAATTTTATCACCGTGACAAAAAACATCCAGTATTTTACCTGCAATGCATACTAATTATAAATACGAAATTAACTCAATTTGTTTGTTAGTTTGTTTGTTACCTTTTCACGCCTAAACCGCTGAACCAATTTTGATGAAATTTGGTATGGAGATAGTTTGAGACCCTGGGAAGGACATAGGGTATATTACTTTTCGACTTACCTATAGAGGGTGCAGATAATATATAGGGTGTTTGTATTTTAAGAGTGACCTTCACAGGGTCAGTGGTTTGGCGGTTTAGGCGTAAAAACGTATTAACAAACAAATAAATAAACAAACAAACATACAAACAGAGTTACTTTCGCATTTATAATATTAGTATGTATAAGCACACAAAGCACATTTATAAAACTCAAGTCCAATTGGTAATATGCGCTATCCTATACATTAACGTAAAAAAAAAACATATAATATATAACCTGGCTGTAAAACATATTTCTAATTTAAAAAAGAATCACACTAATTAGAAAAGTGATTCTCGAATTATAAGCACACAAAATTCATATCTCTAAAACACTAAAAACTCCAGTTGATAATATTTGAATCCATCCTATTCATTAACGTAATAGAATAAAAATAACACACATATACAACCTGGTTAAAGAACATATTTGTAAATAAAAGAAAAGAAAAACCAAAATCGGATCAGTGGTTTCCCTAGTTATAAGCACACAATCGGACAGACAACCATTGCATTTTATAATATCTAGGGAATAAGAGAAAGGATTACTTGACATCTACGATGCTGTAAGACCGGAGGTTTTAATAAAAAGGGTAAAGGAAAGGAAAGGGATTTTTTTGGATCGTATTGACAGACAATTTTTTTTATTTGGTATCAGTTAGAATATTTGTCCTTTAATTTGAAGAAGAATAAAGGAAGTTAGTCGACAGTTTCTGTGTTTTTGTGCGCGTTTATTTATACAGATTTTTATTTATATTAGCAACAAATAAATATCATCAGACCGCCTAGATGTCCTCAGGGTACCCAGCGGAGGGGTTTTTAATCCCACCTCGTCGTAGCCGATGGTATGAGTCTACATCGAACAAGTGGCTAGCTCATCGCGGGGTTTAACTTATACAAAGCAACAATATAACGGAGTGGTAAACGCAAAGCTAAGTGTAAAGGGCGCTGCTAGCGACAGTCCCTTTTGTCCGTCCTTAATAATGAGAAGTGTTTACATTGGCAACTATGTTAAAATAACAAACATTATTAAATATTTTACGCCAATGCTATATTTATATAAGGTAAGAGTTCAAAAGACCTTTAAACCTATTTTGCGGTCTCAAATCCGGGAACGCTGCAGTCCATTCCCCTGCCTTCCAACCACGCGATGGACCCGGCACCCGCACAGTAAAGCCATGGATAGCTAAGAACATTGTCTCTCTCTTTCTATTGTTTTAGCAATAATAATGTATAATTGTCCTATTAATAACTAGCCGGGAATGCTGCAGTTCATTCCCCTGCCTTCCAACCACGCGATGGACCCGTCACCCGCACGGTGAAACTATGGATAGCTAAGAACATTGTCTCTCCCTCTTTTGTTTTAGCAATAGTAAAGACCATAATAATAATAATAATATTATGTACGGAACCCTGGTTGTGTGAATCGTACTTTCACTTTATTACCTACCCTAAACATTTCTAGGTAGTAACTATTACAAGAAATTCAACGACAAAATATTATTATTGTTGAGAAATATTTTCTCTGTTGTCGCCCGGAACAAAATTTATATAAAGGTGAGTACACACTAAAGTCTAGAAGAACATCGAGCAAATCGATCCGAGCTTTTAATAAATCGAATTTTAAGCACGCATTCGATATTTTATTTCGTTTCATAAAAAAATTACACAATTCACTCATACGAATTTCATACATTTACTCTTATAACCTATATACGTACACATTCTCTCACATTTAAACAAACACACTCTCACAACGCGCATTCACACATACACACACACACGCGCACCTCTATGGCAATAATTATTTTTCTTGTCTTTTATTTTACTAATTCGAAAGATGTTAGTACACTTAATATGTTTATCTGTAATATACTTATAATTGTTTGTAATAGGAAATAAATTGGTTGTCCTGATAATCAGTATAAATTGTTAATGGTGGGATCCTGAAGACCTGAGACACAGGCTTTGTGCCTGTGGAATCTTACACAAAAGCTGTTACAGTTTTTTTTTGCCATGGCTGGGAATCAAATCCACGACCTTCGGATACAACGCCAAAGGCGCAACCAATAATCCACGGAGACGGTTAAGATATTACATATCTCGAACAGAATTCATCACTGCTCGAGTGTGCAATCGACACTAAAGTGTGGATTGCACACTAAACGTCGCTTGCGTCGTTCGTTTTGAATCATAATTTTACGGAGAGCCAAAGCCTATTCGACGTGTACTAGATTCGGTAAAACCATATATTATCATGGCACAATATTATTATTTAATGTAAATGATAATGTTTATAACAATGTATTAAGTCGTATTGAGAACCGGCTCGAGTCGCGCCAATAAGATTTTTTTTCATTGCATTGTTTCTTTAAAAAAATCAATATATTAAGTTAAAATTACTATTATGCTTTTACCCTTTTACCAATATTTATTTCAGTTGCTAAAAAAAGAGACGAAACCTACTTTAACTATTATAGTATTCTTCAAGACCTCAATATGTTTTTATGAAAAACGGCATTAGTGTGTACTCACCTTTATAGAAATTATAATTCTGCTTTGAATAGGTATTATAAACGCTCGAATGTTGTCCTTGGAGTTTCCTGATTTGATTGCTTAATAATTTGTTATTTTAAACCTTAGACAATAGATTAATTTGAAACAGTATAGAAATAAAGTTAATTGTTCAATGATTTGTTAATATTTATATTAATTTTAAAATTTTCATTAGTCAAATATAAGATAACTAATAAATTTAATTTATTAGAACTTATAAAACATAAAATAGGAAAATAAATAAGTAAATAAATTAATACCTATATAATATAAAAAAAGAACACTCCTAAAACAAAAATGAAATACCTACAATAAAAATTAAACCTACCAAAGAAAATAATATAATATATAAAAATAATATATATTATTCATTGTCCACCATATCCAAACCCCGTCCCGGTCCGAAAGTACCAATAACACTGGCAGCATTACCTCGTTGAACTGCCAGTGAAATACGTTGTTTAAATAATAATAATAATAATGATTTATTTTCAGGTATAAACCTATAGTTACATAATATTTAAGACTAAAACCAGTAATAATAAATAAAAATAATTACAGTTCAGACATTTTACATATTATTGCCGCATAACGATACTGTTCCGTCTGTCCAAGTAGCACTAAAACAATACCAACACGCAACAACAATAATACAACTAGATATATACAAACTATATACAAAACCACTCATTTATGATTGGCTTCCATATGAGTTGACAGCCAGTACTTAAATATAGGACTAGTCAGATCCTCACATACCGCTTTAAGGATTTTGTTAGTTGACTGACGCAGCCTTTCCCAAAAAGAAGCCACGCGCACTCTCGTCACTGCAAAGAAGTCGGGGACGGGGTTAAAAAAGTAACCGGACCGAGAATCACCAGAGGCCTCGTTTAGACGAGCACATAACATCTTTCCAAAGACCACGGCTTCGGATCCCCACGGCTTCGGATCCCCAAGGCTTCGGATCCCCAAGGCTAAAAAGTAACCGGACCGAGAATCACCAGAGGCCTCGTTTAGACGAGCACATAACATCTTCCCAAAGACCACGGCTTCGGATCCCCACGGCTTCGGATCCCCAAGGCTTCGAAACCCCAAGGCTAAAAAGTAACCGGACCGAGAATCACCAGAGGCCTCGTTTAGACGAGCACATAACGTCTTCCCAAAGACCACGGTTTCGGATCCCCACGGCTTCGGATCCCCAAGGCTTCGTATCCCCAAGATAACTTATAAGATAACTTGTATATCATTATGATTAACAGATTACTTGCATAATATGATTATGTTTTGTACAACTGCTCCATGGTCTAGTGGTTGCGACTTTGTCGTTGTATCCATAGGCCGTGAGTTCGACACATGACTAAAAAAAGTGTTTCATAGAAATTTTATTTTGAGCTCGTAAACTAGTGGTTGTACCTTTGGCGTTGAATCCGGAGGTAGTGGGTTCTAATCCCACCCATGGCAAAAATATTAGCACGTTTTTCTGTACAGTATGGATGGGTATTTATAAAATTAATATGTATCATATCGTTGTTCTGGTACACATAGTACAAGCCTAGAGCTTAGTTTGTCTCCAGAGCAATATGTGTAAATAAAATTGTCCTAAATACCTATTATTATTATTATATTGCCATATTCTCAAAATAAACTGTAGGCTTGTACTATGTGTACCAGAAACAAATTACTTCCGGCTACCGTCAAGTAAACACTGTGTAAACTGAATACATTTAAACAAATTGTTAAGAGCAAGAAATTTCACACTTCAAGACAACAACGAAACTTATTTCACCGAATATGCTGTTTGTTATTGATAGAGCATATTATTTACACGAGTAAGTGACAAAAACAACCATTTATCAACTAAAATATGAAAAGGCAAAAGTATATATATATGTATGTATATCCATAACTAACAAAACGATTAAATTTAAATAATTAATAACTATTTCCGCAACTATTCCTTTCCTTCATCAGCTGTGCGTTGACGTTTGTTGTTTTAACAAATGTGACTTTTTGCTGTTTTTTGCTTTCTGCCACAAGAGGTAATGGATACAAAGTCACCATAGACAAACGTGGTCCGAAACTATTTATTGATACTCTGGAAACAGAACGTAAAATATAAATATTATAATTTAACATGGAGAATATAACATTTCGCCAACGCATTAGAACGCTATCAGAGTCTGATGTGGATATATCTGGTACAGATATGCATAATTGCAGTATAGCGAATTCTACTTTACTCAATTACACTGCAAAAAGTTTGCCAAATACTACTATGGATAACTCAATAATTCAGGATCTTAAGCAGCAAATTGAAGATTTAAAAGTACAATTAGACAGTGCACACTCTGAAATAAGTAACTTGAGCATAGAAATGACAATACTAAAGAAACAAAGAGATGAACAAAATAAGAAGAACTATATATTACAGAAATGCGTAACACCGAGTAACACCGAAAGTTATATGTCACCAAAAATGACACCAACATATAGAAAAATAATCACAGGAACAACTAGATTGGATATAGTGAAAGCTATTAACACAGAAATATTGAATGAAAAACCACTCATACATAAAGTAATGGATTCTATCCAAAAAAGAAGTACTAAAGGAACTACAAATATAACAAAGAAAAATAAAATACATATATTGGGTGACCAGCAAGTACGGGGACTAGCAGAAGAAATAATTAATACCAGATCAAGAAAATGGAATGATAACTACCTCACATCTGCTTTAATTAAATCCTATGCGCCGAGCACTCAAATACTTCAGAACATCGACAGAAACTTTATTGATGGTCTAGGTAATGATGACATTGTAATTTTATCGGTAGGTTCAAATGATAGAAACCCCTACATTTTATTTACTGAACTATGCAATACATTATATAAACTACAATCTAGATGCAAACAAATATTTTAAATTTTTAGTTAATGTACAGCATAACAAATATCTAAACGAAATACCTTTGAATAATAACATCAGATTAATTGCAAAAAATTATGAAAATTGTCAATATATAGATGTCTCCGATTATACTGTTGTTTATAAGCCATATCGTAATAAATGGGTAAAGTTTATAAATGAGCTATCTTTCAAATTAAACACGGAGATAAATGTTCTACTATATAATACAACTTTTTTACCTCCTTCTAGAGGCAGTAACATTAGAAAAAAACATAAAATTTCTTCATCGACATTCAATACAAATATTAATACTACTAACACAAAATCACCTACCAAAACCAAATCACTAAATGCTATAAAATCAACAAAAAAAACAACTATAAATATAAAAGAAACCATACCTTACTACTTTTCTAAAATAATAAAAGATAAAGACACAAAAATTAATAAACAACATTTATTTCGTCCCTAAAACTAAACCCATCACCGTACTTCATCAAAAAATCGCAGGTATTTTAAATAAACAAGATTTATTCGAAGTAGCATTAGCAGAATTAACCCAAGAACTAAAAAACATTGAGATTATTTGCCTTACTGAAACTTTTCTTAAGCGAGGAGCAGAGTTTAATCTATCTATTAATAACTATAAACTGTCTTCATCATTTTGTAGAATAAACCAACGAAGGGGTGGATCTTGTATACTAGTAAAAAATAACTTAAAGTACAAGCTAATCACACTAGTAGAACCACTACAATTTATCTTTGAATATTGCGCAATAGAACTACTGGATTATAAACTTATTGTTATCTGTTTGTATAGAACACCACAATATAAAAACATAGATATTTTTTTTAACAAGTTGAATTTATTACTAAATAAATTAAGGAAAAAAAATAATAAAAAAGTGGTAATATGCGGAGACTGGAATGTTGATCTGCTAAAAGATAACAATAACTCGAGGGAACTAAAGTCCATACTAAAAAATAATAACTTAACTAACCATATAACTAAACCAACAAGATTAAACTCTTGTATCGATCTTATGATCAGTAATATTGAGAATGTTGTATCTAATATACATATTCTAGCTTTATCTGATCATGAGACAGGTCAAAGTATAACCTTTGATATAGAAATAGACTCAACTAATAATTACTTTAATAGCTGGATAGAAAGAAGAAGAGATTATAGTATTGCTAATTTAAATAAATTTAATGATTGCATTAATGCACTAACATTTAATGATATCTTAAATAAGTCAGACACAGAGGATGCATTCAATGAATTTCATGACATTATCACGCTATTCTTTAAATTGTGTTTCCCATTAATATCGGTAAAAATAACTAATAAACCACTAAAGAATATGTGGATGAGCAAAGGTATAAAAAAATCCTGTGTAAACAAAAGAAGAAAATACCTAAAATATAAATTATCAAAATCCAATAAAAAGATAATGCATGAAAAACGCCCAAAAACTTAAAAAGACTAGGTACATTTCACAATCAAAAAATACATGCAAAGCCGTCTGGAATACGATAAAGAATAAATCTTATTATAATGAATCTGACAATGGTATACACAGTATAAAATTTAATAATAACGAATACTCCGACCCTGTAGAAATATGCGATTTGTTTAATAACTATTTTATAAATATAACGAATACCTCTAAAAAAATAACTCATAATCCTAACAAACAAATCACGAAATATATTAACGAAAGCACCATATATTTGGCACCAGTTATAGAACACGACATATATAAAGTAATCAAATCATTGAACAACACAAATTCTTGTGGCTATGACCTAATAAATACAAAACTATTAAAATTAAATGCTTTAAAATTATCGATTCCTTTGACATATATAATCAATTTATCACTGACACAAGGTATTTTTCCTTCACGTCTAAAATTATCAATAGTAAAACCACTGTATAAGAAAGGAGTAAAAAATAATTTAAATAATTACAGACCTATAACACTAATACCCGTAATATCAAAAAATTTTGAAAAAGTAATGCATGATAAGCTATACAACTTCCTAAATAAATTTGACATCTTAAGAAATGAACAATTTGGATTCAGAAAAGACCGGTCCACTACGTTAGCCTGCTTTAATCTAATCAAACACGTGACAGAAAATCTCAATAATAAATTAAATACCGCAGCATTATTTATAGACATGAGTAAGGCTTTTGACTGCGTTACACATAAAATTCTTTTAGATAGATTATCAAAATATGGTATCAGAGGTAATGCCTTACAATGGATCACTAGTTATCTACAGGAAAGACAACAATGTGTTGAATTAACTAAAATAACAGACGGGTATAAGCAACAATTTAGGTCTAAATTTAACTACAATAACACTGGAGGGACTATTTTGGGTCCACTACTTTTTTTAATATACATCAATGATCTGCCAGACATCACAAAACATCAATGCATCTTATATGCTGATGACGCCACATTTATTTTTAAAAACAGTAATAACGTAACTTTAGCTAACGATATCTCCCAAACACTAAATGACACAATTAACTGGCTTGAAAGTAATAACCTCACTATTAATATTGATAAAACAAAATTAATCCAATTTCAGACTTATAATAATAAAAATAAACCTCTTGAGGTAAAGTTCAATAATAAAGTAGTGGAACAAATTGAATCAACGATATTCTTAGGTATTATAATAGATGAAAAATGTAACTGGAAAAAACATGTTGAAAATATTAGTAATAAACTTGACAGCTTCATCTATGTTCTAAATCGCACAAAAGACACTGTATCAGCACAGGCTGCACCCTTAGCCTATCACGGATACATATCGTCAATACTTAGATATGGCATTATCTTATGGGGTAACTCCGTGGAAGCCGAAAGAATATTCAAAATTCAAAAGAAGTGCGTTAGAGTAATATCAGGTGCAGAATGTCTGGACACATGTAAACCCTTGTTTAAAAAATTAAAAATATTGCCCCTTCCCTGTCAATACATTCTTGAAATGTGCACATTTGTTAGAAAACACACCGAACTATTCAAACGGAACTCAGATGTATTATCATTGGGAAGGGAAAGTAGATACCGAAATAAGCTGTACGCTCCTCCACAGCGTCTCACGTTATATCAAAAAAATGCATATATGATGGCAATAAAGGTGTTTAACCACATTCCGGATAATCTAAAGGATCTTCCGTTGAAAAGGTTTAAAATAAATATAATAAATTTACTCCTAAATAAGCTCTACTATACAGTAAATGACTTTATGAATGATAAAATATAAATTTTCCCTATTATTATTTTGAATGACATTGTTATTGTTTGTAATATATTTTTATGATTATTTGTAATACCTAACCTAATTTGATCATGTTTTGACATAATCTCTAATTACAATTCTACTTACTATCAATTTAATAATAAATTGACATTATTTTATTAGGCTTATTATAATAGAGGACATTACTATTTAATCTAATATCTTTTTAATTTGAAATTGTGTTTTAAAATGATTAATTTAGCAAAAACTTGACATTTTATTTAACATTTTATTGTAATTTTAATCAATTGTTATAAATTTGTAATGTTTATATTTTTTGTTTCATTTAAAGTAGTATTTTAGTAAAATGATTAATTTAGCAAATATAACCTGACATTTTATTTTACATTTTATTATAATTTTATGGTCACATAATTTTAATCAATTGTTATTGATTTTTAATGTTTTATATTTTTTGTTTTATTTAAAGTGATATTGATTAATTCATTTAATGATTTGGTAATATCAATGTTGCCTGTTTGTGATGATAAAGCAACAATAGATTTTATTTCATCTTCTGCGCTTTAGATTAGTCCTATTAGATTTTCTTGTTCTGATGTGGTTATTTATTTGTTGTGTTGAAATGTTACGGGTTTTTATGATTTGAATGTATAATAGATGATATGCTAGGGTTTGAAATTATATTTTGCACACCACATGTTGGTAGAATATGTAGAACTAATTATTCCAATGTAACAACTTTTGTAAACCATATTCTGGCAAATAAAGAATTTATTATTATTATTATTATTAATGATATTAACACATATTATGTTTTTAAACACCCAGGCAAGCTACAGAAAAACGGACTAATAATATTTTGCCTTGAGTAGGAATCAAACTCGCGACCTCTGGTTACAACGCTAACTACCATGACCACTCTCTGGTATGACACTGCCTTAAAGTGTATTGTGTAGCCATATAAGATGCCCCTATAATTTTTAACGACCCCATAGTCTATGTAATGTATATAGACAATGGGGGAGGTCAAAAATTTAGGGACATTTTATATGCTGCACGAAACCATCCATCTTTTTTTAACAGTATAATCAAACACTATGTAGCTTTAAAGCAAACTAAACTGTAAGCTTGTACTATGTGTACTAAAACAATGATATTAACATATATTATGTTTTTAAACACCCAGGCAAGCTACAGAAAAACGGACTAATATTATTTTGCCTTGAGTGGGAATCAAACTCGCGACCTCTGGTTACAACGCTAACTACCATGAAAAAATTTAGGGGCATTTTATATGCTACACGAAACACTTGGCAGTGTCATACCAGACAGTAGTCATGGTAGTTAGCGTTTTAACCAAAGGTAGCCAGTTTGATTCCCACTCATCCATCTTTTTTTAACAGTATAACCAAACACGATGTAGCTTTAAAGCAGTATCATACCATGAACAAAAATACAAACAGCCTTAGAAAGGCTATTTTTTATTCTTACCGTGAATATTCTTCTTATATATCTATTTTATTAAGCTGGCATGTTATTTCTGAGGATAGAACAGGACGTCAAAACATTTACTTTTAGGCAATTTAAGGTCTACTAAGGACACTGTCTTAAGGCTAAGTTGAGAAAGCCGTGTCCAGTTTACAAGTCCTCGAATTCCACTTAAGTCCTACGCTCAAGCGCTTTAATCAACACTTAACTAGCCAATCAAACTTAGAAAGTGATTTGATTTACTAGTTAGTTTCTTCAAGTACATAAGGTTTTTGAAATTGTAAATTGTAAGATAATATTTTAAAAAAGCGGCCCCAGCCTAGTGGTTAAGTCACTGCGAAACTGATAACAAGGTTAAGCAGATGACAACAAAGCCGGCCTGGGATGGGTGACCGCTTTATACAACGAGACTATTTCATCATAAACACCGCAACAAGCTCGCCACTTGTTAGGTGTTGCCTCCGAATACCATCGGCGAAATGAGGATGGGTTAATCCCTCCGCTGGGACCCTGAGGCCGTTTAAACGGTTCTCGGGAGCCAAATAGGCACCCGTGATGGTAAAGAAAGAAAGAAAGAAAGATAATATTTTATTTTATTATATTTTAGTACAGACATTTAAACAAATATTTAGTAATATAAATACAGAAAGACTTAAAGCACTCATGCAAATTATTCAAATAACATAAAAACGATAGACATAGACATTTGACAAAACTAATATATATATATATATATATACTTTAACAGACTAAATTTTAAACTAAAGAAAAAAAAAATTATAGATTTTACACAATAAAAAAAAATACTTGAAAATTTATTTATTATGAATTGATTTTACACAATAAAAAAAAATATATACTTGTTTTTCTCCAACAAAAGATAAAAAGACCCTATTAATTTAAAATTTGTTTTACTTTATTTCTAAAACATTGCGCGCCCTCATAAAACATAACACAATATTGGAAGTGCATCCTGCTACGGCGAATAAAATAATTCTTCGCATAATATTGTAAGGTAAAAAAAAAATAAGGTTCACAATATACATGTTAAAATTGAATTTATATACCATCACAGGTGTGTTTATTTATTTATTTTTGTGTGTTACAGCGCATCGACGGAATCAACCTCAACGGTGGGTAGGTTTTAAGTTTCATAAGTTGGAATAATGAGACTGGGGCCGATAGCTTAGCGTGCTTTCCGAGGTCAAATAAATTTACCTATTTTAATTAAAAACTCATTGGGGTTTGAACCCTAGACCTAATAACTGTGGTATATTAAATAGTACATACGTATATATTTGCCTTAATGACATGGTTATTATATGACTCTTTAGTTATTTATCATTTAAAATATTAAAAATATATTGTTATATAAAAAAATATAAATATAATTTTAAAAAAAGTACTGATCCATGATTTGATTCGTTGATCTTTTGCCGCAATACATATTCTATAAATCTTAGAGCCACAAGGTCTTTTTCGTGATGACGCAAGAGACCTGACGGATTAAGTTTAGTGCCTTGGAAGATGGGTCGTTGTTTAGTCTGGGATGCTACTTGCGTAGACACCTTAGCAACTTCACATCTTCTAAGGACCATTAATGGGGCTGGCAACGCAGCCGAAGACGCAGGAGACCTCAAACAGCGCAAATATAGTCAAATTGCAAACAATTATATATTTGTGCCGTTTGGGGTAAAAACAGTTCTTTTCAGGACTTTCTCTTGTTTCTTTACTTTTGTTGGCATGTCGCTACAGAGGCTTATTCATGTTTCGGTTTTAGTTTGTGGGTTCACCGATTTTCAGGAGACTACTGCATCGATTTCTTGTCGAGGTGGTAGTCTCCTTTCAGGTTGCAGTTACGAAATGAATGGTTGGTTATTAAAATATACTCGTAATGCAATTCGTCTTTGTCGCCGCCCATATTGTAATCGCATTATTTAGCCGGCATAGTGGGAGCAATCAATATTGTTCAAGAACAATTATTGATTGACCCTATTCATGGACATGCCGTGCTCCAATAAAAAAAAAAAAAAAAACATTAAAATTTATTTTTAAAAAACTATCATCAGACCTTATTGACGTCACCGGTGACCAGAGGGCTGGCTCTTACCTCTTTCAAAGATTAAGCTTGATCATTCAAAGAGTTAATGTAGCCAGCGTTCTAGGCACCATGCCGCGCGAGAACTGTGAGGATTTATATTTTTTTTAGATCAGTATTTGTATTAGTTTAATTTGTGTTTGTTTAAAATTATAATAATAGTTAAACTTTTGTGCATTAAAGTTATAGGGATAAACAAAATAAGCAAATAAAAGTTCAAACTAGATGGATTGCAAAACAGAATACTGCTAAATAAACAGCGGTGTCAGTATAGTGCCTCGCAAGCAAGTCGACTCAGCTAGCTGACGCTTTTGAAACTCTATTGAAATGCTATTGACCTACTGTTGACGGCTACAGTAATCTGGTTAGTCGAATTTCCTGAAACACGCCAATGAAATTCTGAATATGAAGCAAGAAACTTTTTTTATGTTAAAAATAAATAACATCACGGGTACCTACGGCGCCCAAGATAGTCTTTACGGCCTCAGATAGTATGCGACTATATCGAACAAGTGGCTAGCTCGTCGCGATGTTTAGTCTCTATAACCCATCTATAAACAGCTATACATGAGGGTATGGTTAAACTGGAACGGAACAGCTTAACTGGTAGCGCCTTTGGCGTTGTATCCGGAGGTCGTGGGTGCGATTCCCACCCATGGCAAAAAAAAAAATAGTATGTCTTTCTGTTCAGTTTAGTTGTTTCTGGTACACATAGAAGGGCCTAGAGCTTATTTGGTGACCAGGTCAATATGTTTGTATGGTCTTTTATGTTATTATTATTTATTGAATGTACTTTTTACTAAATTAGAAATACCGGACCTTGAATTAAGTCCAAAAAATCTAAGATCTAAACAATAGGGTATTTGACTCCTTTTTGACACCCGTTTTATATGATTCTCCATTACATAATAATCACACTACATTGATATTTACGGGATATCTACTCTATTATAATATATTACAAAAAGTCAGCATTTCCATTCAACGTGGCAATGTTATAGGTACTCTGCCAAGTGGTATCCCATTTAAGGAGATTTTTTATTTAATTTAGATAGTTTTTTTTTTTTTTTTTTTTTTCTTTTTTTTTTTCTCTATTATTAATAAAAATCAAAGTTAAGGTTTTAATTTCCACAATGGCGCTAAAAACGCTATTTTGCAGTCTATGTCAAGTGTGACGTCACACGCAAGTAAACAAACAAGCACAGATTAAATCATTTCCTATATATTATACCCTATTCCATTTCATCCACATAATTTATAATCTGTGTATTGATTTGTTTACTTGCGTGTGACGTCACCAGTCATCAACCAATCAAAAATGTTTTTGTTATGAACAAAATTGTAAAAAATATTCAATTTTATTTCGTGTAATCTACAAAATCCTTGTTATTTTCTATGTGTAAATTTTAGATAGGTTTTTTATTAGTTTTTTGTATTTATTTGTTTTTATTATTTTGATTGTTACTTATATAGGTATATATATTTTTTTATCTACAAAAGACATACATAATTTAGTTTGAAATAAAGTGAAATATATTTTTTACGCCATTGTCTGATAGGATGACCACAATTTATAGTATATTTTTAATGTAGTCAAATGGCCTATTGTCGCCACGATGAAATACTGCAACATAAAAGTTTAAAAAAAACTTAATTCTGGCATATCAGGTTCTTATCTGAATCTTTGATTATAAAAACCACATTGTGAGCGTCTAGCAATCCTAAGCACTAACCACTCCCAAGGAGGTTCTAAATAAATGGAACTCTTCCAAAAGATTCCAATAAATTCCAGCGGCGTCCAAATCGACTGCTCTTCGATTTAATTGCTCTCCAGTGCCTACGACTTCAACTTAGTGTAAATATTCTAAGAGAAACATAGCTGAAACGTGATCCAAATGTTTATAAGGTTTTGGTAAATTTACCTTCGATGTGGTTCGGTTGGCACCAAGCTAAGGCTCATTGATATGTATTTATTATTTTATAGATGCTCAGTGTGCCAGTTTTTTTACTATTACTTTGCGTTTGAGTTAACTAAAATTTGTATGTGAAATAATTTAGCGCCCCAAGCGGAAAATTTTCGAACTAAAAATGTTTGGTGAAAATGTTAATACAATAGTATATAGTTAACGCGAAGGTAAAAGTAAAAAAAACCCAAGGTGGGTTTTTTTAACATTTACCTTCATTTTATATATAGCATAGTAGAGTTCCATACATCTATACTGAACTAATTTCGGTGAGAATTGGTCAGTTTAGTGTGAGTTTTTTAAACATTTACTTTCGCGTTGACTATACTACTGCGTTAACATTTTGACCAATCACACGCTCGCATTTCTAGTTCTCAAAATTTCCGCTTGGAGCGCTGAACTATTTCCCATACAAATTTTAGTTAACTCAAACGCAAAGTAATAGTTAGAAAACTCACACGACACTACACTACTGGACGTTAACTAGCCATACAAAGAGACTAGCTAGACTACAAAGTCTATGAATGTGGTCGATCAATACGTGGTTGTTTAACAATATTGATCGCTCCCACTATACCGGCTAAATGATGCGGTTACAAAATGGGCGGCGACATGGACGTATTTGCATTACGAGTCTATTTTAACATCCCCGCTGATTTATCGTCAAATCAATCACTCGTTTCGAAACCATACCATGAAAGGAGACTAAAGCCTCAACAAGAAATCGATTTAAGGATTATTATAATATAGAGAAAACTACTTAGTTAATTATGATTAACTTTTAATAATCAAGCGCTGAATTTACTTAAATTCAGCGCTTGATTGCCTTATAATTTGTTTTTTTTTTGTTTTTAAGTCAAATAAATATGCGTCCACTTTAAAAGGGATTTAAGCGCCGCAGGATTTGTTTTATTTTAATATTTTTAAAATTATTCAAAATTTTAATTATATATTATTATAATACTTATATACCTACGGAGAAAACTATTCACAAATATAACTCAATATTAAATCCTGCGCTTGATTTATTTAAAATATGGTTTTTTTATATAGGTCGATTTTGTGATACGAATTGTGAATCTAGGTCAAGTCAAATGAATGTGCGTCCACTCTGAAAGGGACTTACGCGTCGGAGGCTTTACGCAAATTACTCAAATGAAACTCTTAATTCTGTTTAAACTTGCCGGTCTATTAAACATCCTTAATTTTATTGAAATACCTTGATATAACTTTATTTTAATAATAATAATAATAATAAAATAAATAATAATAATAAAATAAATAATAATATGTAAGACAATTTCCACAAATTGCTCTGGTCACAAACTAAGCTCTAGGTTTGTACTATGTGTACAATGATATAATACATATTATATTTTATAAACAGCCAGACCATGACAAACTGTACAGAAAAACGTACTAATATTTATTTGCCATGGGTGGGAATCCAACCCACGACCTCCGGATTTAACGCCAAAGGCGCAACCACTAGTCTACGGAGGCTGTCGATTATTATTATTTATTGTGATTATTATTTTATTTTTGACTACTTAAAATAATTATTCTATATAGCAATGTCACGGGCATAAAAAATAAAACCGTATTTAGTTTTTTATTTATTTATTACAAATCCTGTAATTCTGATATCAGCTCCAAGAAACCCTTTCCTTCAGGACACGCCGTGTAGATAGAAACACAGTCGAACATCTGAGCTCCAGCCGTCTCTGCAGATATATAATCTGACATCGATGAAATATACTCTTTATCCTGCTTCTCAAATATACTTTTTCCGTAGCTTGGTCTGTAAAAAAAAATGTTAATTCACGGGTGCCTTATGGCGCATGACCGCCTAGACAGCTTTAAAGTACCCCGGAGGGGCTTAATCCCACCTCGTCGATGATGGTATAAATCTATGCCAAACAGGTAGTTAGCTCATCGCGATATTTGAATTGACTTAATAGCCCATATATAAACAGTTTCACAACTTTAGTGAACTGTAGCCCTGTGCGTGATTTTTTAACATTTACTTTCGCGTTAACTACTGCGTTAACATTTTGACCAATCACAAGCTCGAATTTCTAGTTCTCAAAATTTCCGCTTGGATCGCTGAACTATATCCCATAAAAATTTTACTTAACTCAAACGCAAAGTAATAGTTAAAAACTCACACTAGGGTCCGACAGTTTAACTACAGCATACTGTAGTTAAAATATTATTTTTTAATCATAAACTCATTGCACACACTGGACTTTAAATCGAGAACCTAAATAATACTGTCTTTAAGTCTGAGAAAAAAAAAACAAAAAAAAACTTCTTAGAAAACCAATGGCACTGTTCCACGACACGACAAAAACTTCCCCTCCTAACATTTAGAAATCTAAATGTTAGGAGGGGAAGTTTTTGATATTTTTTTAACGTCAAAAAAGCACAAAGTAATTTAATTAATTAAAATGTATATTTCCATGTTAAAGCATTTTTTTTTTTCTGTTTTACAGCAATGTGATGTAATAAATCTATGTATTTTCCATGTACCTAAGTGAATGCTAATATAATAATATGTTCTTATGGAAAATAAATATTCTTTAAACCTAAACATCCGTTATTTTTCATATTTGGTAAAAATATTTATTTTTTCGTGTATAGATGAGAAATACCTCGCCTACCATGTAAGGATAAGTAGTCAATTTACAAATATTTAAAATGTTAGCGTTGTTTATTTATTTCATGAATATTTTGAAACTACCATTTAGAATGAATTACTAAATTTTTCGTCGATTCATGTTACCACAACAACTTAAAAAAAATGTTTTATAGAAGTTAAAATATAAAATAAAGGTCTAAATTTTTTTTTTATTAAATAATAAAATAAAATAGCCATAAAATCATAAAATTTGGAATTATATTATACGCCTTTTTAGTTTATTAATCCCAAAAGGCATTAATAGTGTATATGCCTTTATGGTTTTAGGGACGCGAAAGATCAAACATAAATCTCTGATGGAAAAACATTGAATAATTATAGTTTAAATTCAAGTACAGCTAAAGCACGTTACAAAACTGGCACACTGCGTCCTTGTCTAATGAACGGTGTAGTGCGCCCGCGCTGCTTTTTCGCTCACATATATTTTTATTATATGAGAAGTATTACCCAATTTTAATTAATTCAAACAAACGAAGCATGAGTTGTCCTCAATCATAGTTTCAATATATTATTATCTTGATGGTCTATGTTAGTTTAGGCTATCTCTACTGTCTATCAGTACATACATACCTGTGCTAGATACACTATGTAACGCCCTGATATAGTGGCATGAGATAATCGGGTAGACATGGCGATTACATTAGAACAATAGGGATTTATCGACGTGATTTAGAAGGATTACATTCTGTCCATAATTAGAAGAGAATTGTTCCAAATTTGGACAAAGACTTTGCAGAATAAAGTGCTCTATGGACTAAGTAATTAATTAATGAAACTAGGAAACTTATTAAACAACAAGATTTACAATAACATAACTCACAAAAACTAAATTATCTTATATTTAAATAATATACAGGGTAAATTTTTCAAGTGATGCAGTTTTAGTTTTTATAAGCGACACTATCACCTGGTGCAATAATACAGTATGAATTTTTTTTTCAAAATCAATCTGTTCGTTTCCCAGCTAGGAGAATTATTTTTTCAAAAATCTAATGATGCAGTTTTAGTTTTTATCAAAATCGGCCCCGTGACTCCTTTGAGCATTTTTCGATATTCTTTGTAGTTTAGGATTTGGCCTTGAAATTCAACCTGTATATTAAAAACTAGCGGCCCGTCCCGGCTTCGCACGGGTTTGTATAACTTTAACTATATGCTCAGCGCACGCCACGGAAGGCCTCAGAAACGATACTTTTCCCCCGTTTTTAAAACATTTTTGGTTACTGCTCCACAACTATAGGACCTAGCGTGATATTATATAGCCTATGTTACTTCTGAATAATGCAGCTTTCTAATGGTGAAAAAATTATTGCAATCGGTCCAGTAGTTTTTGAGTTTATTCATTACAAACATACAAAAATACAAAAATACAAATCTTTCCTCTTTATAATATTATTAGTATATTAGTATTAGTATAGATTAGTATAGATAAAAATATTATGGTTCGCAGACTTTTAAACCTAACCGAAGACAAATAGCTATGCGAAGTGTAACATTGTCCAAAGTGCCTAAATATTTAGGGGAAGCTCGTTCAACTATTGCTCTGCCTCTTTCTCTGATACTAGAAAACTATATAATGATATCATATACCTAAAACAAAAACCTGACAATTGTGAAAACTCGCCGGTAAGTATTCAGATAATGAGCTGATCTTATAGACAGAGGAAGAAAATTCTACTGGCGAGCAACAAACTCCGTAAACGAGTCTGAAAATTTGGTAGAGACATGAGACGGGACGGTTCATAAAGTTATTGACAGAAGAACAGAGGGGACGGTCATGCGGATCACCAAGAAAAAGAAAACAAATCTTAAGGTCACACTATCACGAGTATTAATAGCGCCCGAGATCTATATAGCTTCAGGGTCCAACGGTGGAGTTTTATTCGCACCTCTTAGTAGCCAATGATATTCTGAGACAACACCGAAAAGGGGGCCAGCTCGACGAGGTGTTTTAGAAAGACTTAATAACCCATTAATAATTTGTTTCACAAGTTGGTATCGTGAAACTGTGACCGACACACAGAAGCACTATATGATGGTGTTGTTAAACAAGTGCATTTTTATATTAAAAACTCATTGGAATACCCATTGGTGTTTGAAACTGGGTTTGAACTAAAAACTATAGTATTTTTAAGTTAAATGAATAAATATAAATATAATCACGGGTGCCTTACGGTGCCCGAGACCGCCTAGACGGCCTAAGGGTACCCAGCGTAATATGAGGCTACATCGAGCAAGTGGCTCGTCGCGATGTTTGGACAAATTCAATAACTCATCTATATGCAGTTCACAAGTTGGTATAGTGAAACTGGTACCAACAGCTTATCGTGCTCTCGAGACACTATAGTGGTGTTGTTAAATAAATGTACATACATTTTTAGATTAACACCGGGGTTCGAACCAAGGACCTAAGTGTTTTCAAGTCTAAGGTTTGTACAACTATTGAAATAGGTAATAACAATTAGTGAAGAGTTAATAAAAAAAATACTTACGTCAATAAAATATGAAGTATTTCACCGATCAAAGCCTCTTCCTCCACCGGATGTTGGGCAACTTCGCAAATAGCTCTTCTTACACATTCAGGGCCATTAAATCCTTTCCTGAAATTTGTTTTTTTATAGTTTTAATTAGTAAGCTTAAGCGGCAGTGGGCTGACCATAGAAATTCTAAAGTGACAGCATGCTGGTTTAAACGCACTGATGAAAGGTCGTTGGTATAACCTGGATGCAAAAATTTTGTAAACCAAGACCAATATCATGAGTTGACCTGTATCATTAGTTGCCCCTAAGGCTGTTCATTCTGGTGAACCCACATATTTTTCCAAATCGGTATATACCTATTCTAAAAGTTGTATAATTAAACTATACTGATTTGAAAAATATTTGATTTTTACCAAAAATATTTATGTATGAGATCGGCATGTGAGCTTACATTCACTTGATGGAAAGCAATATGTAGGTCCAAAAATGAATACAACTAGTACCTACTTAGAACTGTGTTGCAAATGCTGGTTTCAAGCATTATCCCGGCATTACTTAATACTTACAGTCATTGATAAAGTGAATTTTATCTATAATTGGATTAATAATTTGAGAAGTACGTTTACTGTCTTCATTTCTCGCTCCCATAAAAAAAAAGTTTAAATAAATTTACTTAGTGATGAAAGTTAAATTTGATATGGTAAGATGAAATTTGCTATATTTAGTAGATTTTAAGTTTTTACCTAAATACTTCTATATACATACATCAAAGCTAATAAACCTAAAATTCAGAAAAATAAATGGAAATAAGTACTTATATAAAAATATTAAAAAAATTAACTACTTGTTAGTTACTTAGTTAATAATTTATCTCTAAAATTTGAATATTCCTAATGCAAATTCATCGCTGCTTGTTTCATAACCATATCATTTAACGTACGCTATTGACCAATGTTTCCGCAATAATGCATTAATCAACCTCATTCATGCAGTTTTTCGGTAGATACCAAATAACAACCACAAATAAAAATATATATAAAATTAAGATATACGTGGTGGCCTAGTTGGTTAGACCTTGGACTTAAAAACACTTAGGTCCCTGGTTCGAATCCCGGTGTGTACCAATGAGTTTTTAATTAAAAAAATTATGTACATTTGTTTAACATCACCACTATAGTGCCTCGGAGAGCACGTTAAGCTGTCGGTCCCGGTTTCACTATACCAACTTGTGAAACTGTTTATAGATGTGTTATTGAGTCTATTCAAAACATCGCGACGAGCTAGCCACTTGTTCGGTGTAGACTCATACTATCGGCTAAGACGAGGTGGGATTAAAACCGCTCCGCTGGGTACCCTGGGGCCGTCTAGGCGGTCTCGGGCGCTGTAAGGCACCCGTGATGATACATACATACATATTAAGTTATTGTACTTACGATGTAAGCAAAGATTCCGCAGCTTTATAAAAAGTTAATCGTTCATTTTGTCTAATGTAAAGCTCTGCATCACGCTGCTCTCTCGAAACTGTTTGAATCCCATTTCCAGTTTTTGTAACTTCAGTAATATTGGTTAACTCCGCATATTGATATTGAAAATTGACCGCAAAAACAAAATTCACATAATCCTCAGCATGAACTGGGATTATAAATCCAAATATGAACTAAAATATAAAAATAACATAAAGTAAAAAACAAATAAAAATCTAAATATTACAACAAATTTTAATGAGTGATATTTAAATAAATTATTTAACAAAAAATATTTAATCTGAAAACTAAATTTTTTTAGGGCCTGACTTCCGTACTAGCATCGGCTATATTGCAGAAGACAATTATAAGTCACTATGTAAATAATTTTGGTTTTCAGATACAATAAAATGTATATACGTGGTGGCCGAGTTGGTTAGACCTTGGACTTAAAAACACTTAGGTCCCTGGTTCGAATCCCGGTGTGTACCAATGAGTTTTTAAATAAAAACTATATGTACATTTGTTTGACAACACCACTATAGTGCCTCGGGGAGCACGTTAAGCTGTCGATCCCGGTTTCACTATACTAACTTGTGACACTGTTTATTGGGTTATTGAGTCTATTCAAAACATCGCGACGAGCTAGCCATTTGTTCGGTGTAGACTCATACCATCGGTGACGACGAGGTGGGATTAAAACCTCTCCGCTGGGTACCCCGGGGCCGTCTAGGCCTTACGGCGCCGTCTAGGCCTTACGGCGCCCGTGATGATATGTATATGTATGTATGTAAATAATAAAATATATATAATATGTTGATTACCTTATAAGTGCCACCATTTGTAAAAACTAAAGGTATACCCAGAGGCAACTGTCTTTTATCTCTAGTTAAATCTTCAGATTTATTAAACATCACATCATTTTTCGTGACACTAACATTAAAACAGAGGCACAATAATAAGAGGCAGCTAATACTGAAATTAAAATAAACACTAAATCAAAATTATTGAATTCGGTTAAAAATAATTTAAAGATAATTATAAAAATATACCTTCTCATTGCAACATTAATTATAAAGTATTTAAATTGTTTAACAAAATTTTAGCTTCCATCCCATTTGTCGGGTCACTTCACTAGTCGTACGCAACAAGCAATAGACAATTAACTCAACCAGCGAACAACCTGTTTAAAAACAAATGAAGAATAGTTAGAAGCTAAACATTTCCCTAGAACAGATCATTTAGAAACAATAAATATTTGAACTATGTATTAAGTTATTATCACGAATGATAAAATAATTACTTAAATTGCTTTACTTTCATAGATAACAAAAGTTTAGACATGATTATAAATAGGAAGTTTATAAAAAATGTGTTTCTGTAAGTTAAGGTAAGTTGTGGACTAAGTTTACGTTGATTGTTTTAATAATAAACATGTTAATATTTTTTTATATGATTTAAAGTATTTCTTTGAGATAAATTATGTGTTAAGTAAATTACACATAGTGCAAATCTAGTGTCCTACATATTGCATTAACTACTTAATTAAAATTCTGTACTTACCCGTTTGAATTAATAAACTAAAATTACTATCCAAAAAATGTATTAGGGCAAAAACTATTAAATAAGGATTAAGTTTTAATATCACATCACTGTATAGACACGAACGTTGGATTATATTTCTGACTATTTCACTGGCCACTTCGTTAATAAGTTAAGATGCATCTCTGTAAACTGGAATCTAACGATTAGTAAACACTTTGCACTTTTGGTATTCGCTAATAAATTCATATCTAGTTACATCTGCTTTTGATTGTAACAACCAGTTTCAGAAATTTCCTATCTAGAAATTTTATTAGATTTTTTTACACTTATTAGAAATGTCAGTTCTAAATATTAATTGTTGTCTTAAAAACTCCATTTTTTAATGTTGTAAGTAACTGTACCATCACACTGTGACACGTGAAACGACGTGTAACTTCTTACAGCTTCTAATATGTTAATCCAATAGCAGTGATCACGAGTCGTCGCTCTTAACTTGTTCCCTTTACATTAGTTATATTTACATATTCAACACTCACATCACCTTCCACACTTCCCATAAAAAGTCATTTCTTCTTGTGGTTCTTCTTGTTCTAAGATTGAAATAGTACAAATTTTTACAGTGCAAATTTGAAAACGAATTTTCTAAATCAAAAATTAAAAATATTACTCGTATTAATGATAGTTTTTCTAGTGGAAGTAAATAGTAGGAAAAAAAAAATGAATTGAACTTTTGCACCGTGAACTTTGAACACTTCTTTTGTATACTTATTCCACAGTTTTGCAAGTGAGTTTTTATTTGGTGTTTAATTAAAATTTATTTAAATAATAGAAATGAAATATTTTTAATTACAACATTTTTTTTTTAACTAAAAGATTATTATGATCTATTTTTTTATGATAATAATAAATACAATATAAAATTAAAACGTTTTAGCTCAACATAGGCGTAGGGAGGCCAACTGCAGTAAAAAAGTACAATTGGGCAATCCAAGCTAATTTTTAATTAAATGTATTAAGCACTAACAGTGGTTACGATGGTGATTCACAATGATTTAAAAGAGAGCAAGTTGATTCTAATGAAAATATAAAAAAAGACTCAAAATCATTGAAACCTGAAAGATATTCAAGAAGATGAGTTTGAGTTATTTCACTTATACAAAAGTGTGGAAGAAATCTTAACTGGGTAGGTATTTATTTATTTAAAATCTTTATTGCACAATAATTTATCGAGCTTTATACAACGAGGCTATTTCGTCATAAACACCGCAACAAGCTCGCCACTTGTTAGGTGTTGCCTCCGAATACCATCGGCGAAATGAGGACGGGTCAATCCCCCCGCTGGGTACCCTGAGGCCGTTTAAACGGATCTCGGGAGCCAAATAGGCACCCGTGATGGTATTTTTTTATTGCACAATAAAAATGCGGACTTAATGCCGCCAGGCATTTTCTACCAGTCAAACCTTCACTACAAATTAAGCAGTAAGTAGGTAAAGTAGGTATAATTGAATAGGTATTATGCTTTAATTATTGTGTTTATTAGGATGTTAATCTTTTTCTTAGAATAACCAGAACCCTGTATAACTAAGAAAGCATAAAAAAAAATTTGATCCATTTGTTCATCAGTCAAAGGTCAGAATACAAAGCCTAGGGTCATTCATACAATACATTGTTATATAACAGCATAGATCGCTCCCAATATACCGGCTAAATTATGCGGTTACGAAATGGGAAGTCACAAAAACGAATTTGCATTACGAGTCTATTTCTTATTTAAGAATTGTAAAAGGGTATTTATGTATACGGCATACTCTATAGCCAACTTGGTGCAGAACCAATCTACCCTTATGATGAAGAGGATCTATTGCATAAGATTGATACTGATTTTTGAAGTATGTAAGTAAAAACATTAAGGACATAGAGGATTATTGGCAAATAACACACATTCTGAATGTTACTTTATCTATCCGAAGGTCCATGGTTCGATTCCCATTCAAGGCATATATATAAATAGATGTTTCTGTACAGTTTGTCATTGTCATTTATGTAATATAATATTAATATTGGTAACTTTGTTTCTGGTACACCATAGTACAAATCTAGAGCTTAGTTTATGAAGTTTATGTCGTGTGAAATTTTTTTTTTTGGTTAATATAGGCCATTTGTGTATTACGAAATGTCAATCTAGCTAGGTCAATATAATGAATACTAGTGCGTAATGTAATGTTAGTACGTCCACTTTGAAAAGGACGCAGGTTATGCTAAAATGTATCTAAATATTGTCATATAAATAAAACTATTCAGTTAAATATAATTACTCTTAAATCCTTCGCTTGACCTTATAAATGGATTTTCTTTAAGTATATGATGCTTTTAACACAAACGTATTGTGATTCTAGGATAATTTAGGTCTTAGGTATATATATATACTATTATACAGATCTTAAATCTTGTGGTTCATTGTCTTTAAAATTGTTTTTTTTGTGATAGGAATTGTGAAACTAGTTCAAGTCAAACGAATGTGCGTCCACTTTGAAAGGAACTCTTAATGCTATTTAATCGTGCCAGACGTGCCTTAGACGTCTTTAATTTTATTAATATATCCTTAACTTTTTTATTATTACTATTATATATTTGTAATCCTTATTAGTCCTAAACGAATTATATTTTCTAAACTTCCATAATATAAAAAATGCAAAAGCAACTCTCTATGTTACCTTTTCACGTTTAAACCGCTGAACCGATTTGGATGAAATTTATTATTAAGATATTTAAGACCCTAGGAAAGAATAAGATATACGAGTTTTTATCCCATAAATTAATCCCTTGTGGGAGTGAAAAGGAAGGTGGCAGTTTGTATGGGGAATTAATCATTTCTTGTTAGGAATATAAATTCCACCATAATTATATAGAAATATAGAATATTTCAGTGATTTAGAAAAAAAAACAGAATTAATCCCCTAATGGTTTGAATTCTGTTTTTTTTTATATTTGGCTACTGAAAATAATTAGAAAAATAAGAGAGAAAATAAGTCACGGGCACCAGCGAGTAAAAAAAAACTGTATCTTAATTCATTTTATTTATTACAATTCATTAATCCTGTAATTCAGATATCAGCTCCAAGAAACCCTTTCCTTCAGGGCACGCCGTGTGGATAGAAACACAGTCGAACATCTGGGCTCCAGCCGTCTCTGCAGATATATAATCTGACATCGATGAAATATACTCTTCATCCTGCTTCTCAAATATACTTTTTCCGTAGCTTGGTCTGAGAAAGAATAATAATAGTTTTCTTTATAATATGGAGCTTGGCGTAACTATCGCATAGAGCATAAGGGGATGGTTTTTTTAATTAGTATGCAGGGTGACTTTGGAAGTTTGTACTTTGGGCTAGTATGAGGCTTTACTAAACAAATCGAACAACTTTTTATTATGAAACCTCGTGCCGCAAATAATAAAAAAAAGGTTCTTCATACTAGTAAATAAAAATAAATAAATACCATCACGGGTGCCTATTTGGCTCCCGAGAACCGTTTAAACGGCCTCAGGGTCCCAGCGGAGGGATTAACCCATCCTCATTTCGCCGATGGTATTCGGAGGCAACACCTAACAAGTGGCGAGCTTGTTGCGGTGTTTATGATGAAATAGCCTCGTTGTATAAAGCGGTCACCCATCCCAGGCCGGCTTTGTTGTCATCTGCTTAACCTTGTTATCAGTTGCGCAGTGACTTAACCACTAGGTTGGGCCGCTTTTTCCATACTAGTAATGTTATATAATAATATGTTATAAAATATAGAATAACCAATTTGTAAATAAAAATGGATTTTCATGAACCCATTTTTGGATACTATCCATACTATCCATGTGAGATTTGATCAGTCATATTGTTAGATATGATTTGGGGAATTTTTGACGATTCCGTTGGTGGAATCGCCATCAGTCAAATTAATATGGATTTTGTCAGTTTTCAGTTGGTTCTCTAGGCGTGACGCTCGCTGTTAATTGTCACAATCCATAACTTTTGACTGAAGGCGATTTCATAGATGAAAATAGTCCCTGTATTTCATTCATTTATTTTCTTAAATTAAGGGCTTCTTCGCATTACGCGAAATTTTACCAATGTCATGTTTGTTGTTTATAATTGTTTCATTATTTAACTATGTTGTATTATTAAAATTAAAAGAATGATAACAGGGTGGAATGGGATTGGGAAAGACTAGGGTAGAAAAAGGAATGGAGACATGACCTTATGCAACAAACGATATAGTCATGCCAATATAAAAACACTTCAGTTAAAATATGTTTTGTGACTTTTTTGAATATTTTTTTTTACTTAAAAAATAAAATATGTTTTTCAATTACTTAATAAGTTTTATGAATAAGATCATTAATTCTCCAGGGTTAAAGTTTTTTCGGTGGTTTCAGGGTTTTCAAATAAAAAAGTACCATTACGCAACGGTTCAGGAACTTCTCGGTACCCAGCTGTGGGGTTTAATACCACGTTTTCGTACCCAACGGTATTCTGAGTCTACACCAAAAAGGGGTCAGCTCGTCGCGGTGTTTAAACCCATCTATAAACAGTTTCACAAGTTGGTATAGTGAAACTGGGTCCAACAGCGTATCGAGCTCTCAGAGGCACTATAGTGTTGTTTTCAAACAATGCATATATAATTTTATATTAAAGACTCATCGGTGTACACATCGGGGTTTGAACTAAAAACTATAGATTTTTAAATCTTAAGTCTAACCAACTATTAAAAAAGATAATTACAATTTCTATTAGTGAAGTGTTAAAAAAAAACAAATACTTACGTCAATAAAATATGAAGTATTTCACCGATCAAAGCCTCCTCTTCTACCGGATGTTGGGCAACTTCGCAAATAGCTCTTCTTACACATTCAGGGCCATTAAATCCTTTCCTGAAATTTGTAGTTTTGTTTTTATAGACGACGATGACCTCCATGTAGGGATTTAATTTAAGGGCACTGCATTCGTAATCGCGAACTCCGCGTTCTCCATACAAAATTAGCTTTCGCACTTCCAATAATACTCGATTACTGTTTGTCGCAGAATTAAAATAATATTTTTGTCGTTAATCTTTTTATGATGGATCATTATTTTTTTTTTTTTCGAAATTAGAAAACTTTTTAAATATTATATAATACAATAAAAAATATTACCCACGACAGAAAGGTTTTTGTGTACAGTTGCGAACATAAAAATAATATTTGAACTTCGATCAAAAGCCAAGTTGTAATATTGGAAGTACGTTTGTATGAGCGTCAAGTCGACTCCAGAGGCTCTACCATGGGTTTGCGCATTGTAGCAACGTAACGTATTTGTATACGTATACGTGAGCAACAACCAATAGCATCGCTTTATTCAATCCTGTTACCAAAAAAAGCGGCCCTATTGGTTGTTGCTCACGTATACGTATACAAATACGTTAAGTTGCTACAATGCGCCAACCCGTGGTAGAGCCTCGGGGCCCTTAAACGCACTGACGCCGGCGAAAGGTTGCTGGTATAACTTGGATGTAAAAATTAGTAAACCGATTTTAGTCGAGTTGACCTATTACCCCTTAAGGCTGATCTTTCTGGTTAAGACCATCTATTTTTCCAAATCAGTATATTCTAAAAGTTATAACTAAATTATAACTTTGCTCGGCTGTCTGGCCGGCTTCTTTATAATTTAACAATAACTTTTAGAATATACCTACTAATTTGGAAAAATATATTCTTTTTTTAACAGAAAGATAATACTTACAGTAATTGATAAAGTGCATTTTATCAATAATGGGATTAATAATTTGAGAAATATATTTGTCTGTCTTCATTCCTCGCTCCCATAAAAAAGTTTAAATAAAGGGGGGCATTTATATGAAAGTTAGATGAAAAATTTCAGATGAAAAGTTACAATAATTGTAAAATCTTTACGATTTTTTTTTACTTTAGAATTAGTAAATTTTAAGTTATTAACAAAAAACACATCAAAGCTAGTAAACCACATAAAATAATTCACAAAAAGTGATAAGAAATAAGACATAAAAATATTCTAAATGTTAACTACTTGTTAGTTACTTAATTAGTTAATAATTTATTTAAAAAAAAATAATACTCTTAATGCAAATTCGTCTTTATCGCTGCTTGTTACGTAACCACATAATTTAATAGGATGCGACCAATGCATCATGCATGTAGTCGACCTAATCATGGACCTATTAGATTCGCTTGCCATCAGGTAATGAACAAAAAACAAGTTACTTGCTCCATTAAAATATATATATAATTAATATAAACACCCTAAATGCTGTACACAACGTCTAAAACTACCAAGGGATGAAGGAGGAAGAGGAATAATAATAATAGATATCGTAAACCTACACAACAACCAATCACATCCTTTTTTTTTGTTCTTGTGCCGAACAATCCATACCTTCACAATGCAATATAAATAATCACAATATTTAACGGAATCAACAAATTATTCAACCAACAGAGAAGATCCAATAATGGATGCAGAAGACCTTACACGATGGGCATCTCGTAGCGATGAAAAAAAACCAGATGAGTTAAGAGGAGTCTGATGAGGCTCTTCGATGCTCATACTGATTCAACTGCAAAGTGTTAACCCCCGATCCTCAATAAGAGAAAGAGCACATATGAGATTATACCTACAATTTAGGCAGCAAAACGACTTTCGGGCCAAAGCTGTTTTCTACCCCTAAACTATAATGGATTTGAAAAAAAATGGTCTCATTTTATTAAAGAGAAAATAAACAATGACTGTGTGTTTACCTTTTTTTTCCAAAAGGTCGTGCATGTATGGGAAATGTTTGATCAGACGCTGCTCTTAACTCTTGTACCCCCCTTGTCTGAGAATGCTAAATTATTAATACGCGACTTAAGTGTGCATATCCGAGTGGCAACAGGTGATCCTTTGACCAAGGAATATCTTACAGAGAGGATCAGTATTGCCGTCCAACAAGGAATCGTCGCCGGGTTCATCGCCTACTGAGTTCCAAGTCCTAAAAGGCTTTTATAGTTTGGGTTTTTTATTTAAATCTATTAGATAATATTAATATAAAACATATTGTGAAGAAACCTAATATTACTTTTTATTTATTTCTAGACATAGACATACATTTAAAATAATTGGTAAAAGCCACTGGTACCTAAACTAGATTAACCTATATTATATATACATGCAGACGATTCAAAGCAGCTTCTGAACATATTCAACACTAGGAGGACTATTGCTCGACAAGAACCTGTCAATCACAGACACGACCAGGTATAGCAAACGTCATACACCAAAAGCTAGTATAATCACAGATACATATTATCCTACATCTCAACCTTTCGTACCATAATATAAATATATCTCAAAATCTTCACTGACAGAATGACACATTGATCTGATAACATTGATTGATAAAGAAAACAAAAGTACTCATATAATATTGCTATCCCTAATACAAATAATAATACCGACAAAGCACAATAACAGAAAAGCTAAAAAAAATCAAAGACTAAATAGCTCGCATATGGCAAATGCGGGATGTTTCAATAGTACCATTTATTTTATCATCCACAGGAGTAATCCCGAATAATTTAAATTAAACACTAAAACTACTTGTTCTACCTCCACAAACATACATAATTCAGATAATAGTAATAGAATATTTTTACTAAGTAATAAAACCAGATTAGACGATTAGGTAGGGGTACATTACATAATGCTCCCTTGGTCACGGTCATTGGGTATCATTAAAAACCGCATAAGCGTGAAGATCAAATCTTTAACTAAAATAATAATAATTTTATTTAATTTATTCAAAAAACTTTATTGCACAAATTTAGTACAAAGGTGGACTTAATGCCGCCTTAATAATAGGACAATTTACACATATTGCTTTGGTCACAAACTAAGCTCTAGCACAGAAGAAATAATAGTACAAGTAGCTCTAGGCTTGTACTATGTATAGCAGAAACAACGATATTAATACATATTATATTTTAAAAATTAACTTACGATGTAAGCAAAGATTCCGCAGCTTTATAAAAAGTTAATCGTTCATTTTGTCTAATGTAAAGCTCTGCATCACGCTGCTCTCTCGAAACTGTTTGAATCCCATTTCCAGTTTTTGTAACTTCAGTAATATTGGTTAACTCCGCATATTGAAATTGAAAATTTACGACAAAAAGAAAATTCACATAATCCACACTATGAACTGGGCTCACTAATCCAACAATGAACTGAAATATAGAAACAAAATAACAATCAAAATATAATAACTCAAATGAGTAATGTTTTAGAAAAATAATAATAGTAGTTTTAATAATAATAGTTTTTTTACCTTATAAGTGCCACCATTAGTAAAAACTAAAGGTATACCCAGAGGTAACTGTCTTTTAACTCTATTTAAATCTACAGATTTATCAAATATCACATCATGTTTTGTGACACTAACATTAAAACAGAGGGACAATAACAAGAGGCAGCTAATACTGAAACAAAATAAAAATAACGAATTTAATTTAATAAAGTAATATTATAATTTTACAATCATTTATATACCTAAGAACTACCGAAAAATAAAGCGTCATTCAATTAAATATAAATTCATTTATAAACCAAGTCCAAAAATTTTAAAATATTGGTATTAATAATTTAAATATACTTAATTATAAAAATAATACCTTCTCATTGCAATATTAATTAATTTGTTTAATAAAATTTTTGTTCCTATACCATCTGTCGGGTCACTAGTCGTAAGCGACAAAAAAAAAGACAATTAACACGACCAGCGAACAACCTGTTTAAAAACAAATGAAGAATAGTCACAAGATAAACATTTCCCTAGAACAGATAATTTAGAAACAATAAATATTTGAACTATTTATTAAGTTACTTATAATTTACTTGTCACGAATGCCAGAACAATTACTCAAATTGCTCTACGGCCATAGACAAAAAAAGGTACAGGAATAGAAAGGTACAAGGAATATACAATTAAAAATGTGTTTTTTAGGTAAATTGTGGACTAAGTCTACGTTGATTATTTTAATAATAAAAATGTTAATAAAAAACTTTTTAATCATTTTAAGTAGTTATTTGATATAAATTATTTGTTAGATAAATTACCTACTACACATAGTGCAGATCTAGTATGTGTGAAATGTCCCACATATTTTATATTACATTAATTAATTAATAGTAGATTTTACAATAAGTGCACATGCGCGTTATAAACTCTGTTTTTCACTTCGATTGCGAGGAAATAAAACAGTGGTATAACATAACATTTCTTTAATTAAAATTAAAAGTAAAATTAGTACAGTTTTTAATACTGAAGGAAATTATTTTTATGCCTTAAAAAAACATATAAGGCAAATAAATTTAAGTAAATATTATAAAATAACAAATTCTATCTGTGAACTTCTTATTATGTTTGGCTGTATGGCTCATTTTCTTTGCCTTAATATAGATACAATTTATGAGTACATACGTTAATGGACTTGTCCACCATAATTCGATTTTGTACAGCCTATATCCTGCACAAATAAGCACTTTCAGAGCATGAGAAGTGAAAAAATATGTACTTACCGCTTTGAATCCATGAACTAAAGTTACTATCTAGAAAATGGCTAGCGTTCAACTGAAAAACTATAAATTAGCGTTAAACTTTAATTGATAAAAGTAATATCACTGTGTAGACACATACGTTGAAATATATGTGCTTCACTGGCCACTTCGTTGATAAGTTAAGCTGCATCTCTGTAAACTGGAATCTTACGATTAATAAACACTTTTCACTTTTGGTATTCGCTAATAAATTCATATCTAGTTACATCTGCTTTTGATTAGTAACAATCAGTTTCAGAAATTTCCTATCTAGAAATTTTATCAGTTTTTTTTCTACACTTATAAGGAATGACAGTTCTAGATGTAAGTAGTCTTAAAAACTCCATTTTCGGATGTTGTGGGTAACTGTACCATCACACTGTGACACGTGATACGACGTGTAACTTCTTACAACTTCTAATATGTTAATCCAATAGCAGTGATCACGAGTGGTCGCTCTTAACTTGTTCCCTTTACATTAGTTATATTTACAGATTCAACATCATTGACACCATCTTTCTCATTTCTCCTTGTTCTAAGATAATATATTTACAGTGCAAATAATAATTAAAAAATGTTTGTTTTTAATCGATATTTAAAAATATTACTTTTGTTAATGATAGTTTTTTTAGCGGAAGTAAATTCTGAGGAAAATAAAGATGAATTTTTGCACCGAGAGCGTCGGGCAGTTCTTTTGTATCCTTTTTCTACAGTTTTGCAAGTGAGTTTTTAATTGATCTTTAATAATTCATTTAAGTTATGACTTAGTTTCTATTCAAATAAAATATTTTTATTTAAACAAAAGGTTCATAACAAGATAGTTTTTATGATAATGATAATAACAATATAAAATTAAAAATTTCAGCTCAACATAGGCGTAGGGACACCAACTGCAGTAAAAACTATACAATACAATTGGGCAATCCAAGCGAATTTCCAATTGCCCTGGAATAGAACTCAGCTACCCCTAGATATATTAAGCGCTAACAGTGGTTATGATGGTGATTCACGAAGATTTAAAAGAGAGCAAGTTGATTCTGTTGAATTTATGAAAGAAGACCCAAAATATTTGAAACCTGAAATAAAATCCCTGGAAGATAATCAAGAAAATGAATATGAGTTATTTCACTTATACAAAAGTGTGGAAGAAATCTTAACTGGGTAGGTGTTCTGTATTAATTATTGTCTTTATTAGGATGATATTAATTTTCTTATAATAACTAGCACCTTATCTAAATGAACCTTAAATATCCCGGATGATATGTTTTTTTTATTTTTTTATTTTGGAGAAATTCTTCTTGACCTATGTTTTATGGGTATACTACATGCAATCTTGTATCCACCTTATGATAACGAGATCCACAAAGTCTATAAATGGGTTCGATTAACTCGTTGTTGTTTAATAGCATAGGCCGCTCCCACTATGCCGGCTAAATAAGATGGTTCCGAATTGGGTTCTAACAAAAATGAATTTGCATTACGAGTCTACTACTTCTTCTTTTTTTATTGGAGCACAGTATGTGACCTTGTATCCACCTGATGGTAACTGCATCTATAAAGATCATGAACTGGATCGCTCAACCCATTGTTGTTTATGTTCATAGGTCGATCCTATTATGCCGGCTCAATGATGCGGTTACGAAATGTGCGGTGACAAAAACAAATTTTCATTACGTTTCTACTTCTCATTTAAGAAATGTAAACGCTTTAATTTCAGTTATGGATACAACGGGTCTTCGTGTGTACGGCATACTCTGTGCCAACTTGGTGCTGAACCCATCTACCCTCATGATGAAGAGGATCTATTGCATGAGATTTCTACTGTTTTCTTAAAGTATGTTTAAAAGGTTTTATATTTTGGTTTATTTTGCATTATGCTAAAATAATATTTTTATATTTAGCATAATTTGGGTTTATCCCTCCGCTGGATACCCTGAGGCCGTTTAAACTGTTTTTGGGAGCCAAAAGAAACTTGATTTATTTATTTTTTAATACATTAAAAAATATATAAATATTTAAATTAATAAATTAAACCCACCAGAAAATAAATATATTTATTATAAAATGTGTGTATCATCAAAGGTGCCTTACGGCGCCCGAGACAGCCTAAACGGCCCCAGGGTACCCAGCGGAGGGGTTTTAATCCCACCTCGTCGTAGCCGATGGTATGAGTCTACAACGAACAAGTGGCTAGCTCGTCGCGATGTTGTGGTCTATTCACATACTACATACTACATACTATTCAATAACCCATCTATAAACAGTTTCACAGGTTGGTATAGTGAAACCGGGACCGCCAGCTTAACGTGCTCTCCAAGCAACAATAGTTGTGTTGTCAAACAAATGTACATATTTTTTTGAATTAAAAACTCATTGGTACACACCGGGATTCGAACCGGGGACCTAAGTGTTTTTAAGTCCAAGGTCTAACCAAACAGGCCACCACATATATAAAAAATACCTAAAAATTAAAACATTGATATTATTGAATTAGTTTAATATATTCGTAAATTATATAATTGCACTTTTATAAATTCCTAATCATAATATTTTCTTATATTAAAAAAAAATGCAGCACATTGTTTTTTCAAACGTTTTAATGCCTGCGAACCCGCGGGCAAAAGCTAGTAATAAATAAAAGAGGCAGGATAAAATAAAAACAGATATTTTTCAAACAAAGACAGTTGACAACCTCCGTGGTCTAGAAGATGTGCCGTTGACGTTATATCCGGAGGTTGTGGGTTCGATTCCCACCGAAGGCAATATAATATAAAAATTGTGTGAAATGCTAGTCAATTTGTGTGAAATGTCCTACATATAAAAATACTAAAGTATTTTACTTTATTTTCCAGTCCGAATCATGAAAAAATCAGCGGAGGAGAAGCATCTCACTACATACAAGCTTACAACCATGGCTCTACCTCTGGGGATTGTGCGAAAACATATGACGAATGCCCGATATCCTTACTCAATATGATCTCTAAACTTCATTAAATAAATAAAAAACCCTGTTATATGTTTTAATGTCATATATTTCGAGTTCTTATCGAGGTGGTAGTCTCCTTTTACATTACGGTTACGAAACGGACAGTCAATTCAATTCTATTCTTTATTTTCAGTAATTAGGCTTATATATTTAGCATTTTTACCAGTCATAATAACACAATAAAATACCTACATTATCTTATACACTTGTAGTACTCTTAATACATAATATTATAAGCTTGGAATACTGGGCAGCACATTGCAGTAAATCAGTATGTAAGTATACAGAGAATAATTTATAAAACAAACAAAGCTTAAACTATTAGCTGCTGTATAGAGGCATTGTCCAAAATGTAAACCTAGGTATAACTAGGAATATAAAAATAATAATAACACCTAACCCACATAAAACCAGCACCAAGGTACAAAACACAATATATATGTCCGGTAACTTATGTAAAGGGCACTATTAAATTTTCACAGTCTAATTACTAAAATAATAAATCAAAATGAAATAATAAACTAAAATAGTAAAGTAAATGTTTACATAAAATAAATGTCAAAAACTAATAGTTTTTTCATTATGCTGTCACCATTAATTAAAATACGTAAAGATTTACATGAAATAAATGATTTTGAATATTAATAAAATATAATAAATGTCAACAATAAATAAAACTAATAATAATAAATGTCAATAATAAAATAAAAGTATGTGTCGACAATAGATAATTATTAAACGTATTAAATATAAACAAAAGTCAATAATAATAAAAATTCAAATAAAAAAAATAAAAAAATGTTAATGATTACCTATTAAAAATAATTTAAATATAACTTAATTACCTATATTATATAATAATGTCATAAAACTTTACTTTACCACGCGCCTTTGTCATTTAGGTACTCTGTAATGGTATAATAGCCCTTTTTCATTAAATGTCTATTAATATGCGATTTAAATATCTTTACAGGTAGATTTATTACATCTTCAGGTACTTTATTAAAGAACATTGACCTACAAATGAGCGATTCACTTTACTTAACATATTTCCTCTTACAATAAGTTTATTCTTATTTCATGTGCGGTCATGATAATCAGTTTTTTTTTGGGAATGAAAATGTTTTTACGAATATACATAATGTTATCATAAATATATTGGGAGGCTACTGTTAAAATATTTATTTCTCTAAATTTCTGTCGAAGAGTTACATCCTATGTTATAAAAATACCGTAGAGCTCTTTTTTGTAATATAAATACAGACTCAATGTCTGCAGTCAATTTGATAATAAAACAGCAAGGCTACTAAGTAGACTCGTAATGCTTAGTCTTATCGTCGCCCATTTCGTAACCGCGTCACTTAGCCGACATAGTGGGAGCGATCAATGCTGTTTCAAACAATGTATGGATCGACTTTGTAGGTCTGCTTACCACATGTCTTGCTCCAGATAAAGCTACATTTAGTACAGAATGACTGTACTAAATGTATGTAATGTATGTGGATAAAAAATTACCGAAAATTATAGAGTAGTTTATCTCTTTATCTCTATCGGGATAGGATCCATCCGGGGATGCATCCCCCCCCCCCTCGACCCTGAAAGTGACCCGCATCGGTTATTTTAAGTTTTAACGAGAGTCTTAAAGAACGAAATAAAGGCTTTTTTCCATACTAATCACAATGTACTTTATATTTTAAAGAATGAATAGTATAAAAAATATAAAATTAGGACCGGTCAATTACAAATATCTACACATTTTTTTTTTAATAATAAATAAATAAAAATAAATACCAACACGGGTGCCTTTTTGGCTCCCGAGAACCGTTTAAACCGCCTCAGGGTACCCAGCGGTGGGATAAACCCATCCTCATTTCGCCGATGGTATTCGCAGGTATTTTTTTTTAATAAATAGAGACAAATTTTGCCTGTACTCTTAATAACATTATTAAAACGGTTAAACTGATTAGGAAGAAATATTGCACTTAGAGGACTGGCGTGAATATGGGATATAGCATTATATTATCCCGGTAAAAAATCCAAGAGAATTACCGGGACATAAATATAGTCAGTCCGTGTAAAATTGCTATAGATAAAATTCAAATTTCAGGCAGACAGGTTGAAGCTAAGTTATTTATAAACTCCTTTATTTCGTTTGGTATGGTATTATGATTTTTTTTTTCTTTTAGATATAACAGTTAGATTAGGGGTACCTAGTTACTTCCTGGTCTCTCAGGAAGTAGTTACTTCTTTTACTCAAATATTTGTGCGGCTGCACTCTCGGTTGGAAGTCAGGGAAGTGAACTGCAGTGTTCTTGAGCTTGATGAATTTTAACTCTGCCATACAAAGAACGTATCCCGATAGATAAACCTACTCTATATTTATATTTTTGTCAAATTTCCTATACATTGCAATCTAGATTGAATTAACTTGCTTGCACAGACTTACACCTCTAGCTTTTCTTTTGTTTTAACGTAGCTTTATTACGTAAGAAACGTTAAAACGATTTTTTGTTTTCTAATGACAGAGATCTCAATCTTTCCTGATGGAAAGCATCAATGAGGTCTAATGCACACTTACTCTTTAAGAACCTTTTCTCTTTTTTAAAAGTCATCCAGATTATAAGTACCTTGTATTTAAAAAAAACTTATGGTAAATCTACTGTATATAAATCTAAGTCGTTTCCTAAACTAAAAATATCCTTAATGCTTTTAATATGTAGGACATTACACACATATCGCCCTGATCCAAATTAAGCTCTAGGCTTGTACTATGTGTATTAAAAACATTAATAAAATACATATTATATTTTTTAAATACCCAGATCATGATAGAAAAAAGTTCTAATATTTTTTTGCCATGGGTGGGAATCGAACCCACGACGAGTAATTTTTGGCGGATACAACTCCAAAGGCGCAACCACTAGTCTTCAGAGGCAGTCAATTTCTTTAAAAAACTTCCTGCACTTATGTTACTACTGTTAAAGAAAAGATACCTTAACTTTAATACATTATTAAAATCCAAATATTCTGAAGAAATCCAAAATATTAGAGACGGCCGGCACCCGAGGCATACTTCTAATTATTACAATAATAATTAAATTAATGGATTTGTCTCAAATTATATTCGTTAAATACCAAACTAAATTACGGTAATTAAAAAGTTTCACATATGCCCAAACAAAAGGCTGAATGTGCTGGAAATGGCCGAAAGTAGTTGAGAGCCTTTTTGATTATCTCTATTATTTGTGAATAATAGACATAATAAACAAAATAATAATACAAATTAAGAGGATCCTGGTGTCGAATTCGAATTATATTAAAGGTAATTATAGCTTTGGCTGTCGTAAAATGGGTATAATTGTGATACAGTTTTTTTTTTATTTTTACCCGGATGTCATAGATTCGATTCCCACTCATGGCAAAAGAATACGAGTACCTGTACGTTTATCTGTACAGTCTATGATATGTATTGGGTGCAGAAATATTCTTTTACTTTTAACTGAAACGTTAGCTTGTCAAAATAACTAAATACTTTAAAAACTCATGGCTATTGTACATTGGATTTAATATAATTGATTGAATCAGGCGTTATTTTTATTATAAAAGATTTTGTTATTTTGACAACTAAACGTTACCGATAAAAGAAACACAATACTGCCGCTGGTTTAATTCTGACTCAATGCAAAATATCAAATACTTTTAGCTTAGGAAGGTATATATAACTACGCTAGGCCAACCAACCGGACTCGTTACCACCGCCTATATAGATGCAAAAACCATCAAGTGACCTAGTCATGTTTCGGTTTAATTCTGTGTGTTCACTGATTTTCCCGGAGAATATATAAATTTCTTGTCGAAGGGGTAGCCTCTTTTTATGGTAAAGTTACGAATCATGCGATTGATTTGACGATAAAGCAGTGAGGATATTAAAATAGACTCGAAATGCAAATACGTTCATATCGCCGCCCATTTCGTAACCGCATCTTTTAGCCGGCAAAGTGGGAGCGATCGATATTCTTAAACAGCATATGTATTGATCGAGCCCACTCATGGACTTTGTAGGTTTGCTCAAAATCAGGTAGACATGCCGTGCTCCATTAAAATAAAAAGTAAAAAGTAGGTAGTTTTCATTTTAGTTCCATTTAATAAATTCCAAATCTATGAAGAGTGTCGAAGCCGATCTGAGTAAATGTCTCCAGGATTGAAGACTCGCATTCAGGGAAATATTTCTCGCACAAAGACCCATCTTGCTTGCCAAGTCTCTCTGCTGCATGGTATTCATTATCTGTGTGATGGGACAGTTCATCCGAAGTTGTGGAGGGCCTGGAAACGTTATTATTAAATTAATGCTAAAGTCCATTTAGGTAATAGACCTGGGGCCTTATTCTACTAAATCAATTGTGTCAATCAACGTCGTATGAAAGTTAAAATTTGACACATATTGTATGGGAAATATGTCAAATTTTAACTTTGACAATTCATTCAGGGCTGATCTTTCAATCCTCTGATAAAGTTATCAAACAGATAACTTGTATGGAGAAAAAATAAATTTGACAGTTCTTCACACAAGTTAACTGTTGAATAACTTTATCTGACGATTGAAAAATCAGCCCTTAGTAGAATAACCCCCCATGCAACTATTAATAAAATATGGAACCGCCATGTGCCAATGGCCTATAAAACGAAATGTTAAATGAGTTCGTGACCGCCATATTCTATTCTCACTTCAACCAATCAACGCTCATGTATGACAATTTACACATATTGCTCTGGTCACAAACTAAGCTCTAGGCTTGTACTATGTGCACCAGAAACTTACTTACGTTTTTCTGTACAAAAATATTTTTTGTGGGAATCGAACCCACAATCTCCGGATACTAAGGAAGCGGTCAACAATTAATTTGCCGTTCCACGCGTTTATTAAGTATTTTCCAAGATTTCATTATTGTTATAGTAGGCGTGTCATTTTGTGTAATTTCATCTGTTTGCTTCACATAAAAGACTCAGAGCGACAACATAAAATCGATCTACTTTAAAGCTACCATAGGGTGCAAATTACCTTGAACGTTGAAGCCTTATACTGCCTTTAGTATTAAGTCCACAAACATTAACTGATAAATACTTACGTAAACAACACATGCCCAATTTCAGCCAATAAACCGCTGTGGTGCGTGAAAGGTACTTCCGCTGCTTCACAAATTGTTCTTAATAGACATGGCCGCCCTGGCATTCCATATCTGAAATAATAAATTAAAAACACTTTTTACCAAAAAAAAACCGTCTTCCAAAACACTAAAAAGTATAAAATTATGCCAGTGCTATTTAGTCCTACTGGGTTTTACTTCATGAAGAATTATATGGGACCAACTCGGACGGTGGGTGGGGCGTTAAGGTTCTCGAGTGGCGACCGCGTGCTGGAGAACGCGGCAGAGGCAGGCCCCCCACCACATGGACCGACGACCTGAAAACGTTCTCGGGAAGCCGATGAACGAACGAACGAACCGGTTGTTGTGGCGATCCTTGGAGGAGGCCTATGTCCAGCAGTGGACGCGTAAAAGGCTGGTATGATGAACTTGTTGACTACCTCTTTCAAATAAATAAATACCATCACGGGTGCCAATTTGGCTCCCGAGAACCGTTTAAACGGCCTCAGGGTCCCAGCGGAGGGATTAACCCATCCTCATTTCGCCGATCGTATTCGGAGGCAACACCTAAAGTGGCGAGCTTGTTGTGGTGTTTATGATGAAATAGCCTCGTTGTATAAAGCGGTCATCCATCCCAGGCCGGTCTTGTTGCCATCTGCTTAACCTTGCTATCAGTTGCGCAGTAACTTAACCACTAGGCTAGGGCCGCTTTCAGTTAAGAAAAAATCAAAATCGGGGAGATAATGTGAAGTAACATCCCCAGAAAAAAAACATACGCTTCGAATTGGGAACCTCCTCTTTTTTTCAAAGCGGATATATATAATAAATATTTTATGCTCCCAGAGAATAAAATAACTCAAATTAACTTTAGGAATTGATTTTTTTTTTTATTATTACCTACACTAATGTTTAAATCAATATATTTCCCATAAAACAAATCTAATTGTCCACAGATGAGCCACATTTTTTTAATAATTATAATAAGTTTCCTCCATTCGAAATTTCCATAACGATCAAAAACTTCCTCTATTTAATTTAATTTTAAGGATTATAGATAAAGTTCATGATTTATTTTTTGACAAAATCGCAGCAAGATCCAATTCATTACAATACATCAAATGATACTGAACAGACATATACTAGACATAACCCTCTAGCATAAATGATGTTCATGACAATTCATTTAAAAATAAAACAGATACTTAATAACAACCCAGTATCTTTGAATTATCGTTGAGTTCCTCGACTAAATAATTATGTAGAAAAGAAATTTCAAACTAAAGAAACGTCTTAGGATATGGGTGTCAAGATTTTATCAGGATGAATATTAAAAAAAAAAATAGACACCCTAATGGATAGCCATTGTATTCTGTCAAGCCTAATTAAGAAACGGTTTGAAAGTAATAGTTTATTTAATAACAAAGTAGTGAAGATGTTATTAGAGACAAATAATTTTAATTTCATAAATATGTTTTTATTTATTGATTAAATAAATGAAATACCTACCGCGCAAGTATGAAATGTTACGAGAATCTAAACCAGTCTCTCAGATGCAGCATGTATTTCCTAGTTCTACTATCAATATTATATAAAAATACATTATTATATTAATAATATAAATTGTACCTAGGTTAAGTTTAATAAAAATAAACCATTCATTCATCTTTATCGCTGCCCATTTCCAATTCACATTATATAGTTGCCATAGAAGCAACCACCATATTAAACGACATCGTATTATTCGTTACATTTATAAACTTTAGTAGGTTTTCCAAACACATTCACAGAGTTACATTAATACTTTATAAATTGTTATGACATAATAGTTTTAAATATAAATTTTGTACCTAAACTCACCTTTCAATCATAGTTTCCAAAATTTTATAATATTCCCATCTATTAGCTCTTCTAGGTTCTATTTCGTCATCAATTTCTTCTTGCAATCGAATAGCTTCATCTAAAGGAATTTCAGAATCAACTGAACGTCTTTTTCTATCTTCATTCTCTTTACTAAAATCTATATCAACTAATACATTATCTTCTTTACTATTTTCCATACTAGAATCATTGAAATGATTAGTTCTTTCATATATTTCTTTACCGTTAATGGATTTTTCCATATTATTATTATTTTCAATAGCTGCAACTTCATTATTATCCATTCCTCTCGATACTGTGTTTGCAAACCCATAAATTCTGTTTGTATATTGTGTACTGTTAGATGGTAATACGTATTGAAATTTGATGACAGTTCCCACTGTTACTGATTGGTCTTTTAGGTCAACTGGTATACCCAAACCGATGATAAACTGAAAAGTTATAGAAGATTTTTTGTAATACTTTTCACACATGTGTGCCAAAAACCAGGATACCAATACATATTATATTCTATAAATACTCGGACTATGGCAAACTGTAAAGATAAACTTTCTGATATTGTTTTGCCATGAGTAGGAATCGAACCCACGACCTCCGGATGTAACGCCAAAGGACCGCCCTTTGACCACGAATGAGGTCAATTATTTTACCTACTAAGTAATTATAATAGTATAATATTTTATTTATTTTTTACTATTATATAATCATTTATTTACTCCACAAAAGAAAAATAAATATAAATAAAACCCAGCTAAAATTTATTAAAAAAAAAAAAATGTTCCTCTATATCCCAGATATTACAGTGGCTAAAATTACCTAGTATACTCGCAACATGCCTCTTTGATTAATAAATGATATTCTTTGAATGAAATTGTAAATTTATATATATACAATTTTCTTATAAATCTTTAACAAATTTTGATTAAAAATATTATAAAACATATTTGGTTATTTAGATACCATATTTAGAAGTATAGTAAAAACTAACACTGCTAAATACTGCTTCTTTATGTAGTAACCATACTTAGATAAAGCAATAGAGAAAAAAAAGAACAATAAATGAAAAATACAGTAAAGCTACAATTTTAGGAAGTAAACATGTCATGATAACAACTTACCTGAGCTCTAGCAGGATCACCAAAAGGATATACCAGATATCTTTTCTTTCTTCTATTACTACTAAACCTCTCATTAAACTCAGCGTAGACTAAACCTAAAATCACTACCACTATCCAAAAGCACAATATCACCCTCATTTCGAAATAATTCACTAAAATAAATCGTGCCTTCAAGCAAGAACAGAACAAACTGTAAGATGCGACATTGAGAATGGCCGGTATTCCGTTATGTGGTCGGACATGAGGTGACTTTTGACACAGTTCCCTAGATCAAAAACAAATTAACGGTCACGAATTTCAAGTACGAGTAATTGCAAAGCCGCTTGAAACTGGTGCATTGGAGTTTCACTAATTTGCAGAGAGTGTTATTGTTATGTCTATGGAAAGAACTTGGCCTTCCGAGATCAGCCGTCGGATCTTTTATGGAGCGTGTTTCCAAGATGTCACTAACAGGATCATATAGTATTTGGTTGGGTAGAAAGGGTAAGGGTGAACACTGAGCTAGGTGAGAGTTCAAAAGGCCTTTAAACCTACTTCGCGGTCTCAAGTCCGGGTACGCTGCAGTTCATTCCCCTGCCTTCCAACCACGCGATGGACCCGGCACCCGCACGGTTAAGCCATGGATAGCTAAGAACATTGTCTCTCTTATAATTTGGTTTACAAAATATGGTCAAATTAATTTGTGAAATGCAAGACTATTTATTTATTTTTACTATAATCTTAATTGATCTCTCTTATAGAAATTAACTGCAAGCTTTTTAAAGAGATACCTCCATAACATTAATCGAAGGCAGTGATATTGTAAAGACCCAGAAATATAATTAAAATGTGTTTAGTAGGTAACAAAGATTAGCTTAAAACTTATTGTATAGTTAATTTGGAGTGTACTTTTAAGTGTATAATATACCGGTGTCAGTAGACCTTAATCTATACTATATATAAAATATAGTAAAGTAAAGGTATATGGATCGGTATTTTTAACCGCTAAATACTAACTGTTGTAGCTATTAATTATTTTTTTCACATCATAAGATTCAAAAGTTAAGCTTTTAAACAAGAATTAAATACCTAAGATTCGAATTCAGTCGATCGATAGGACGATACGATGTTGTTTAACAATATTGATCGCTCCCACTATCTCGGCTTAATGATGCAGTTACAAAATGGGCAAGTGCACAGGAAAAGGATTCGCGAACTCAAGCGTCAAAAAATATTTAAATATTGTTTTCAGTTATAATAAAGTTTTTTTTGGAAAAAAAAAGAAAATGGAGGCGTAGATTTTATTTACTCGATCCTAATTACATAATTTCTTTATAAAAAATCTGTTAAGTTTTGAAATGACAACTAAAGTAATATGTTTAGGATCACAAATTAAAATTTGGGTGTCAATTTAAAAGTTAATAGATTTTTTAATAAAAATACTATCTAATTAGGATCGAGTAAGTGACATTTACACCTCTACGTTCTTTTTTAATTTAAAAAAAACAAAAAAACTTTGATATCACTGAAAACAACATTTACACGTTTTTAGACGTTCGGGATCGCGAATCCTTTTTCTGTCTTCTTAAGAGTCTATTTTAAATAGCCTTGTCAACTAATTATGCTACGAAAATGTATCTGTCTATCTGTTTGTCTAAGGCTAACTTCTAAACTACTTATATCGACTTTTACTAGCTACAGTTATAATATTGCTCAATATTATTAATGCATTTTTATAAATTCCTTATCAGGATAATCTTATATAATAATATATATTTTTTAAAGACAAAATGCAATAATACATTTGTTTGACAACACCACTATAGTGCCTCGGAGAGCACGTTAAGCTGTCGGTCCCGGTTTCACTATACTAACTTGTGAAACTGTTTATAGATGGGTTATTGAGTCTATTCAAAACATCGCGACGAAATAGCCACTTGTTCGGTGTAGACTCATACCATCGGCTACGACGAGGTGGGATTAAAACCCCTCCGCTGGGTACCCTGGGGCCGTCTAGGCGGTCTCGGGCGCCGTAAGGCACCCGTGAAGATATATATATATATATATAATGCAATGAAAAAAATTCTGGTAGGCGCACTCGAACCCACGAACCTCGCTTTGCGGCAAGGCGCTCAATCATTGAGCCATCCAGGTTCCAGTCACACCCCTCACGAATTTTGTAATTGCTTGTTATCTACTTAATAAATGAAAGTTATCATAAACAATATGTAGGTTTAATTCTACGAGATGTTATCAGTTGAGCTGTGTCGTATTTTATAGAAATATATACGTAAGACGTTTTAGAAACCTTTTATAAAAAAACGAACAGTTATTAAAACCGGCAATGCCTCGTAGGTATTCAGATATCCAGATTCGTAGCTTCATCTTATTAAATCATGTTTTCTAAGGATTCGAACTCTATTCTATACTTCTGTAGTTATAAATAATGGAGTAGGTAAAACTTGAAATAAAACAACATTTTAAAGAAACAATGAATAAATTAATTATTTAATAATTTGTCGTAAATATGCACAAACATTTAAATTCAGTTATTTAATATTTATTTAATTAACACAGATTTATATAAAACATAAAAAAAAACTAATTCGACTACAAATTATATTTAGATATTAAATACAATTATAGATTAAATTTTATTATTTAATGTTTAATATTTATTTTAGTTTCATACCTATTTGTAATACTTTTTCTTTAATAAATGTATTTATAGATAATAATAACATTGTCTTATTATTAATTTTTATTCTTCTACATGATATATAAATCATATAAGAACTTTAATCACTTTTAGTTTTTATTACCTACTTAAACATACCTCTTACCTTTTACCTTTTTATAAAGAAGATTTGTTTTATAAAGAATAAAATATATTTTTAATAATTAGGTTTGCATTTAGCTAGGTTGTCATTCCTACCACATACTCTAACTAATAATATACATCTCCTGTTATTCATTAGCTTGATATTTAATATTAAAATTAAATGCGCAATGGAATGCTAACTTTATAAAGAAACAAAAATTAAACTGAACACACGCCACATAACCGTTAGCTAGGTTATACATTATTCTATGCATATTTACATGTAATACATAATTCCTCCAATTACCCACTTATCTATTTGTATAACTTAATACTTAATTCGTAAAACTAATAAATATATTGAATAAATTGTAACTAATTATAAGTACTACTACTGGGGAGACGGGCTGCTCCTAATACAGGTTATTATAACTTACAAGGAGCAGCCCAGCTGTACAGTAAAACTGAGTAAAAAAAATTGGTCCATGAATAAACTTATTATTATATTATTATTATTACAAAAACAACCCAGCGAAGGGATTAACCCGTCCTCATTTCTCCGGTGGTATTCGGAGGCAACACCTAACAATTAAACATATTTACAAGTATATTTAAATAATGATTACAATTGGAAATTATTTAGCAATAATTTCCGCTTATAATGTGTATATTGGTGTATTAAATTATAGTAGTTAACAAACGAACACTGTAGTCTTCGACACGTGTTTCTCCTCTTAAAGAGGTGTCTTCAGGACTGGTTGAAAAACATTTAAATTCAGTTATTTAAGATATTTATATTTGGAAGATATTGCTAGATAACTTCATATTTAAAATTCTTTATTGCACTAAAAGGTTTGTACAAAAGCGAGCTTAATGCCTTAGGCATTATCTAGCAGCTAACCTTTATGAGAGTATTGTAATATAGGGTGCACAGATTAGTGTAAAGAGAAATCAAAATACATAAACTACATACATACAAATAAATTAAATACATAAATAATATAACATAAATATATGTTTAAACCTAACCTAAATTATGATAATGAGAAATGAGTAATTTCTTGAAAATGGCGAGAGACGGAGACTGTCTGTTGTTCAGGGGGAGCAAGTTCCACTGACGCCTGATTCAATTAAATATAAGTATATTTAAATAACAAACAAATCAGTAAAATCCAAATTTATGTAACGTATCAAGTCCGATTTGTGTAAACGTGTTCAGGATGGAGGTTTCGCACTCCGGGAATAAGGTCTCGCAGTCCATACCCTGGTCACGTCCCAGCCTCTCTGCAGCATGATACTCGTTGTCTGTGTGATGACTTAGATCGTCGTCGCTTGTTGAAGGTCTGAAAAAAACACCTACTAGTTTATATGGTCCCAATTTCACTATACCAACTTGTAAAACTACAGAACTAAGAGCTTGCTTCTTATCCATCAGTGCTTCGATTTTGAATCCACAGTTTTTACGCGCATAAACAAACACACTTACCGAATATTTCAAAAACTTTTTTTACGATTTTATTACTTACTAGTTAAACCGCGCAACTTCGTCTGTAACTTTTTACGATTTTATTACTTACTAGTTAAACCGCGCAACTTCGTTTGTAACTTTTTACGATTTTATTACTTACTAGCTAACCGCGCAACTTCGTCTGTAACTTTTTACGATTTTATTACTTACTAGCTAAACCGCGCAACTTCGTCTGTAACTTTTTACGATTTTATTACTTACTAGCTAAACCGCGCAACTTCGTCTGCAACTTTTTACGATGTTATTTCTTACTAGCTAAACCGCGCAACTTCGTCTGTAACTTTTTACGATTTTATTACTTACTAGCTAAACCGCGCAACTTTGTCTGTAACTTTTTACGATTTTATTACTTACTAGCTAAACCGCGCAACTTCGTCTGTAACTTTTTACGGTTTTATTACTTACTAGCTAAACCGCGCAACTTCGTCTGTAACTTTTTACGATTTTATTACTTACTAGTTAAACCGCGCAACTTCGTTTGTAACTTTTTACGATTTTATTACTTACTAGCTAAACCGCGCAACTTCGTCTGTAACTTTTTACGATTTTATTACTTACTAGCTAAACCGCGCAACTTCGTCTGTAACTTTTTACGGTTTTATTACTTACTAGCTAAACCGCGCAACTTCGTCTGTAACTTTTAATTATAAAAATTACAAACAATTTATTACTCATTAGCGCTTAAAAACATTAAAAATATTTTCTTAATAATAAGCACTACCTTTAGTTTGCCGTTTTTAGTTACTTTTCACTATTTGATGCTTATAAGCGACACTATCAGCTGGTGCATTAATACAAGAAGACTTTTTTTTTTCAAAATCAACCGGTTCGATTCCCGGGTAGGAGATTTTTTTCAAAAATCTAATGATGTAGTTTTAGTTTTTATCAAAATCGACCCCGATACTCCTTTGAGCATTTTTAGTTTAGGATTTGGCCTTGAAGGCACACTTGAAAAATTCACCCTGTATATTTATGTACCTACTTGGACTTATGGTCTTATTACTAGTAGCTTAAAGTAAAGTAATTTAAAGTAAAAAATTATATAAATAAAAAGTATAATAAGTAACTAAGTTTATATTATTTGTTTAAATATACATAACTAAAAAATAAATAAAATAAATAAGAATTTATGAGGGATTAACCCGTCCTCATTTCGCCGATGGTATTCGGAGGCAACACATAACAAGTGGCAAGCTTGTTGCGGTATTTATGATGGAATAGCCTCGTTGTATAAAGCAGTCACCCATCCCAGGCCGGTCTTGTTGTCATCTGCTTAACCTTGTTATCAGTTGCGCAGTTGACCACTAGGCTGGGGCCGCTTTTTATATATATACATAACTAATTTTTATACATAACTATATTTTAATATTCTTTATGAGTAATAAAAACTTTTAATATCTGCAGTAACAACTAACAACAAATTGAACGAACCAAAGCTCTGCCAAAGCTCTGCCAAAAAAGTTCATCGGGAAGGAACAAAATCAAGTTTAGCTTACGTGAATAAAATATGTCCAATTTCACCAAACAGGCCGTTTTTGTACGTGAACGGTACTTCGGCTGCTTCGCATATTGTACGTAACAAACATGGCCGGCCTGAGTACCCATATCTGAAATCATAAAATTAACCATTTTAAAAAAAATTAACAAATACACTCAAATTTCAAATTCCTATTTTTTTGTCCCATTCATTGTCGAGACAATGGGTACTTGATCTAAGTCCGCAAAATCCTTTATATTTTCTTTAGGTAAAAAGCTTAAACAGGTAACAGGGGATCCGCGTTCAGGTTTTCTTTTAGGCCAACGAATATCAATGGCCATACAACGCGGAAATGCAGTTAGTGCTATGGGCACATTTTCTGATTCCTCGTCACCTCCTTAAATGTAAATATTGTAAATTATTCTTTTTGTACAAGCTTACTATTTTAATTTTAATCTATACATATAATATAATTGGAAATAAAAACTTCTCTATTAATTTTAGAATTCGTGCAGTTTTTCCGACCCGAGTACTAATTTGGTCGTTAAGAAATAAAGTTCAAAATCGTAAATCAATTAGACCGCTGCGGCTCAATATTTTAATAAATTAAAAAATATTTGGAACCTTTATAATCCCCCATCTTTTTTAGTAAAAGATGTGTATTTTTATTAGCCATATTAGTATTTTGTCGTCTGAGATAAACTTTAAAAAAAATATTTTTAAAGTGCTGTCTTTGGATTTTTTTTTTGATCACTTTTTTCGAACGAATTAATTATGTTTAGAGTCGCACACAAATACCAATAAAATGGTCTTCTATGATATATAGTTTGTTAAAATATAATTTTAAAATCGGAAAACTGGAAAACCTAGAAAATAAATTGGTCCTGTAATTTTTAACGCGCATCACTTAAAACTCGATCGATTTATATCCTCTTTTTATTGAATATCTATTAAAATTGGGGGTAAAATAGGGTATACTATATTTCGAATAGACATTTCCTATAAAAACGCTTGTAAACAAATTGCTTATGTAGAATCTACCCTAGTTTAGTAGGTATATAATGTCCGATATTGTAATAATTTTATATTACATAATTTATTTTCATTACATTATGTAAATTTTGTCTTTGGATAAGGTAATCATTGATGATTACCTATTTATTTATACTTAATTTATACTAATAGTATACTGTGTAGTTATGTACATTGGTACCGTAACAAATAATCTGCCATAGGGTGTTCTGCGCATGCTGATCAGTGGGGTGCATTTTGAGTATGTTGCTATATATATGTATTATATATATGTATGCTATATAGCATAAGTCAATCAATAGCTGTACCCCTCTTTTAGTTTGTGTGAAGCACTAGAGTTTTTTACTTGCTGGTTTCTTTTTCTCCGGGGTGTCTCTGAGGGGATCGACTTTACAGTTGGTGTTTATGCCCTTAAAAGTACCGATCCTTATACCTTTACTTATATGTGATTGGTTACTTAGCTTTTATTTACAACAAGTATTTAAGGCATGGATATGGTCGGTGAAGTTGGTCGCCTTGGTGGCTCTCTTGTATGGCAGATAATGATTGACAGGTCAATGGAATCAGCTAACCACCTAGTCTTACACTAGTTGGTTATGTAGTGTGTGTTCGGTTCGGTAGTAATTTTCATATTAAGATTTCCATTCCATCGTGTCTAAGTTCAATTAATATTTGTCGTTATTTTGTTAATGAATAGCTGCCTAACCTAACGCACTCTAAGACCTCATTGTTAAACTTTTTTTTTTTTTTTTGACTATTCATAAATATCTGTAAAGATTTACATGAAATAAATGATTTTGACTTTTTGACTTTTTGACTTTTGTATTGTATATGTATTAGAAATTAAATTGCATAAAAAAACTCCTGAAGGGCGAACCTACGGCATTCGTTTTCCTGACAGGTTTATATATAAACGAGCCATCCAGGTTTAAGTTATTCTTTACATAGTATATTTGTAATTATTAACTTTACATACGCCCTCTACAACTTCTAATTACTCTGAGTCAGAGTAGAGTTAAAAGTCACAAGCTAAGCACTATAAATGTTAGAGTAAAATATTATCTCTAAAATATCTAATAGTAACGCGCAGACAAATAAACAAACAAACGAGCGTTTGAATTTTATATGTATTAGATATTATTAAAATTTATTATCGAAACTATAACTTACCTTTCGGCTGTACGTTCTAAAATTTTATAAAAATCCCATCTATTTAATCGGTCTGGTTCATCATCATAATTTTCTTTATACTGTTCATCTATTAATTCTTGCTTACGAATAGCTTCATCTAACGACAATTGTTCATTTAATTTTAAATCATTGTTAACTTCACCTCCTTCCGAATACAATAAGGATCGTCTGCGCCTTTTATCAAATGTTAAATCAACTAAAGTATTGCTACTTTCGTCGTCTTCTTTATAAGGATTTCCTGTTGTTATATAATCTTCTTCATTATCATTAAATGTAGTTTTTTCTGTATAAAAATCTGTAGTAGTTTCAAATTGTTCATCTTCATTTACAGTATTTCCTCCATTAGACAAATATCTCGAAACTGTATTAGCAAGACCAAAAATTCTTCTCGTATATTCTGAACTATTAACAGGTACCAAATACTGCATTTTAATTACAGACCCTATTGTTAAAGCTTGTTCTTTCAGCACCACAGGAACACCAAGACCAAAAATAAACTGAAATGTTAATAAATTAAGTTTACCAACAATTTATCTTATACAATTTTCTTCTATTCACAAAATTAATTCAATTTTGTTAGGAGACGCCTCATGACCTTGTAAAGGCTTATCGAATATGCTTCGAAAACAATTTGTCAGCGTGACGCTTTCAACGTTCAAAACACAATTTAATCAATAAAGATGTACTTAAGAATCCATCAAGACGCAAAAAAAAACTCCAAGTATTTTCGTTCACCTTCAGCGAGAAAAATACCGTCGAAATAATAAAATACTTTTATACCAAAGAAGAATTAAAAATCACGCTCGAGAAGCAAACTGAGGCGTACAACATAATTGCATTTAAATTCAGGGACTAGAAAAAAAGCACTGCTTCGTTAAGCCAGACTCAGTGTGCAAAGAAAACATCATTTACTTAAGTCGAATCAGCTACGTAATGTAAATTTACATGGATTTGTACGCCGACGGTGGAAAATAATAAAAAAGGTACCTGCGCTCTGGACGGGCCGGCGTTGGGGTTCACAAGGTATCTTTTGTTTCTGTAAAGGTCCCCATTAAGCCCGGAGGCTACATCTCCAATCACAAGAAGTAAATTGAGCGTAAAAAAAATTATCGTCCCGAACATACTCGTGCCGGTGCCGAAGAGATTTCGACGAATCGGTACGGTTAACGCGTCGATGTGTAAACGCGCCGCCAGATAAAATGTTGCTGTTTGCTTTAAGCCTACAGGAGTCGGCGAGGTAATGAACCGTTATGTTTTCTCAATAATTCAAGTTCTACGATTGGCCCTGTTTCAGAAATAGAAACTTTTGCTTTATTTTTTTAAATTATTATTGGTTAGGTAGTTTGTAGAAAATATATATTCTTGGTGGCCGAGTTGTTTAGACCGTTCACGTCGAGTTAAAAAACAATAAGTTATTAAGTAAGCGCATTTATATCTGCTGTGATTTTCTCTTTGAAAAATCCATTATTGTCCCGCCTCAATGGTCTTTGTTGTACATTTATCGTTGTATCCTAAGGCAGTGCATTTAATTCCAAGTCATGACAAAATCATTGTATGTACAGTATTGTTTGCTATAATCTGGGTGTTTATAAAATATAATATGTATTAGTATAAATGTTTCTGCTACACAGAGTACAAGCATACAGCTTAGTTTGTGACCAGGGTACTATGTGTGATACATATATACATAATATAAAATTAATCTGTAAGACTTTTTAACAGGACGGTTACTCTCAAAGGTTAGCTGGTAGAAAATGCCTAAGACATTAAGCTCGTCTATATATTATTTTGTGCAATAAAGAACCTTAAATAATTAACTAAACGGGTAATATCTTCGGAACCGGTTCTTCTGATACCTTGAAATACTCTGGTATTTCAGAACTATGTATGCCCTGGTGCAAGCTCTAATTGACAAATCGAAGACTAGCTGTATGGTGCCTCAGGGAGCACTATAAGTCATATAGTCCCCGTTGTTTGGTGTAGACCCAGGACTTTATCGGAAACCCTTCCGCTGGGTGCCCTAACGCCGTTTACGCTACATCGCGAGCTTTAAGGCACCCGTGATTATAAATAAGTATGTAAGTTTAGGAAATTAATGTGAAAGAAAGTATTAATGGTGAGGAAGGTATATAGGGTTTCGGAGCCCCTACTGCGTGTACGACGAGCAAACAAAGCCTCGCCCCTGGCGTGAAACCAAATTGAGATTTACCTGAAGTAGAAGGTGTTTGCTCAGACGAAATTGCCTGCGTATGCTTAACTCATTGTGCAAAGAAAAAAATCAGGACTTTAACTAAAAATTACTGCTCTATCAGTATGCTTACCACTAAATTTTTCAATTAGTTTTATAAATATTTTTATTAGGTTAAAATAAAAAAATGGTAATATATAAACTAAACATTTGTGGTGGCCTCGGTCAGATTTTAGAATTAAAACACTACAGTTTTAAGGTCACAGATTAAACCCCGGTGTGCACTAATGAATATTTTTTTTTTTAATTTAATATGTATGTACATTTGTTTGACTACTACAATTAAATAGTTCCTTGAAGATCACGTAAAGCTATCGTTCCCAGTTCCACTATAGAACCTGTTAATAGATGGGTTATCGAGTCTTTCCACTACTGCGATAAGCTGGCCACTTGTTCGGTGTATACTCACAATACTATTAACGGGGTAAGAGAGAGGATAAAACTCCAACACTGGCTACCCTGAAGCCGTTTAGCTGTAACTCCGTGAAGCTACGATACGAGGATGCGAGAGCTAAGATTCGAAACTACGAGTATGTGACTGTTTCCACTGGTGCTATGCTATGTAGCAAAGCGAGTAACATATGCTGCAAAAATGCACCGCCGCAAGGTAGCTGTGCGAGGAAGATACGCAGCTCGAGCTATGCGGTGTATCGACAGTAGTGAAGGCACGATCCATAGCACACATCCATTCATATAAAAAACAAATCTTTGAATACGTTTCTACCAGTTCTATGCCATGTGTACCAATGTATATTATTGGTGGACATCAAACGCATCCATAGCACATCTCTGGCGGAAAAGCACCCTAAGGCACCCGTGATGATAGATACAGACAAAATCTAAATATTATAATAAATTAAAATAAAATGTATTCAAAAAACGTAACTGTGTAGGAATTATTCAAAATATCATTCGACATCTGGAACCACTTTAAAAACGCCAAAACAACAAATATTTTTTTAAGCAACTTCATAACAATATTTTTCGTTTCAAAATAAACATGGCTGCCCGAACAGGGAAAAGCAATGTTGCGATATTGTTAATTGATTCCTCGACCTTAAAAAACTTTGTGAATTTTTCCGGCTTAAAAATACACTTCTTATTTCACGAGTCGATGTTTTTTCAGGAATATCTTGGGATTTGTAAAAAACTTTTCTACCCATTCTGTGAAAACTTATTCAATTTAGCAAATCTTATGAATTTTTATATAAATTCAACGTTAGCTACGTTCTTAGTAAATATTCATGAAATTCTAACTATCGTTTTCAGGGCTCAAAAATATGGAACTGTTTTGTTTTTTTTTTTTTTATATAACCTCATAGTAAATTACTTTAATAACGATAAACTTAGAGATAAAAAAAACATAATCTTAGTTTAAAACAAAAAGAGACCTATTTTAAGCAAGAAAATAATAATAATATAGAAGTGCTGTACGATACATTCGTCTCTCTCGCTTAACTCATTCAATCTACTTCTAATCTTCTCTATAAGTAGATTTTAATGAGAAATATCGAACGAAATGTCAAACATGTTTGTTGACGCTATATTCTGTTCTCACTAATTCTTGAGCATTTTTTTTTTTTATTATTAGTTTTAATTTGGTGCGTTATACTATTTGTTTCAATACTATATTAAATGCAATGAAAAAAATCCTGGTGGGCGGTACTCGAACCCACGATCCTCGCTTTCTCGGCATGGTACTCAACTACTGAGCCAACTACATTCTAGTCACCCCTCACAAAATGTGTCATTGCTTGTTATCTACTTATACACAGACGCCCTCTATGTGCTTTGCTTCTAATTACTCATTAGAGTGAAATTAGAAGGCCTAGTTTCTAATATTAGATGGCAGAGAAGTCTGTTTTTTGTTTTTTTTCTATATTTTTACATATTTATAAATTCCTTAACAGGATTATACATGTTTGTTGACGCTATATTCTGTTCTCACTAATTCTTGAGCATTGATTTTTTTATTATTATTAGTTTTAATTTGGTGCGTTATACTATTTGTTTCAATACTATATTAAATGCAATGAAAAAAATCCTGGTGGGCGGTACTCGAACCCACGATCCTCGCTTTCTCGGCAAGGTACTCAACTACTGAGCCAACTACATTCTAGTCACCCCTCACAAAATGTGTCATTGCTTGTTATCTACTTATACATAGACGCCCTCTATGTGCTTTGCTTCTAATTACTCATTAGAGTGAAATTAGAAGTCCTAGTTTCTAATATTAGATGGCAGAGAAGTCTGTTTTTTGTTTTTATTCTATATTTTTGCATATTTATAAATTCCTTAACAGGATTATATTGTTTTTTTTAAGATAAAATGCAATGAAAATAAATCCTGGTGGGCGAGACTCAAATCCACGATCCTAGCTTTCGCGACACGGTACTCAACTAATCAAGTTCCAGTCGACTTATACACTGACACCTTCTATGTGCTTTGCTTCTAATTACTCATTAGAGTGAAGTTAGAAGTAAATATAAAAATATGTAAAAATGCTATAAAAATAAATATTATTAATAGTTCTATCTTAATATAATCTGCAAATATAATATACTATAATATACGTGGTGGCCGAGTTGGTTAGACCTTGGACTTAAAAACACTAAGGTCCTTGGTTCGAATCCCGTGTGTGTACCAATGAGTTTTTAATATGTTAAAAAAATATGTACATTTGTTTTACAATACCAGTTAAGCTGTCGGTCCCGGTTTCACTATACCAACTTGTGAAACTGTTTATAGATGGGTTATTGAGTCTATCCAAAATATCGCGACGAGCTAGCCACTTATTCGGTGTAGTCTCATACCATCGGCTACGACGAGGTGGGATTAAAACCCCTCCGCTGGGTACCCTGGGGCCGTCTAGGCGGTCTCGGGCGTCGTGAAGATATATATAATCTATAAAATATATAAGGTCTAAATATGTCAACCCCAGTGAGGGTTCACACCGTTTGGGGTCGAGACGATGGGACCGTGGGGGCCTTCAGCTAAAAGTATGGCCAAGGAGTTGTCCAGGCGACTGATAGAGAGGGCAGGTGATAAGTATGGCCAAGGAGTTGTCCAGGCGTCTGAAAGAGAGGTCAGGTGATAAGTATGGCCAAGGAGTTGTCGGCTTTATTCCGAGTTTTGACACGTTCACCGTCGCGCATTTTGCGTAAACTATAAATATTGAAATATAAGTTCTATTCTATTAAATATAGAGTTGAAATTTCAAAGCTCATAAAATGTTCAAACTTGCGAAGATTTCGTGTATTTCAAGATGGCGGTATTAATACAGCCAACCTAATACAGACTATATAACCATTGAAATAGAATTTATATTTCAATATTTATGTTTTACGCAACGTCTTGTCGTCTTTAGCGGTTGCAAACTCGGAATAAGGGGTGGCGTCTGAAAGAGAGGTCAGGTGATAAGTATGGCCAAGGAGTTGTCAAGGCGTCTGATAGAGAGGTCAGGTGATAAGTATGGCCAAGGAGTTATCCAGGCGTCTGATAGAGAGGTCAGGTGATAAGTGGGCTGGCAACTATTCCTGCCAACGAATTAGTGTTGTAATTCTGCGGGGAAATGTTACCAGCCTTCTTGGAACTATTCTTCACGGTTCTTCATTAGAATATATTTTTTATTTAAAATATTTATTTAGTTATACTTTAGTTTAAAAAAAATTATAACATTATATCTATAACAAATATATGTTTCGCAAAATTCGTTAAAATAAAAATACCCTAATGTTAATAATTAGGCTTTTGCAAATAAACAAATTTACAGACCCTAAATTAAAATTTACAAATTGCAATATACAAAGCGAAGCGATTTACAAAGGGTCTTCTCTGTTCTTTATAAAGCACACAGAGTTGTATGAGGATAAAGCCATCACAAAATTCCATTACAACCCTTCATTTCGATAAATTGGACTAGTATGAAAGACTGACTTTTTCTTTGATGCGGCCGGCTTGGACTGGAGTTATGAATATTTTATTAAAATGTATTATGGATATGATTGTTTCATTATAAAAAAAAAGAAAAATTGATTTAATATACACAAATATAAATTAGTAGATACTCTATGATTGTTTTATTTTTATCTGAAAATGAAAGCAAACTAAACAAAACAAAAAAAACGTGGTGTCTATACGAAAGAAGTCTTTTGCGACTGGGCACTATCAAGCATGGTTAAATCCATGATGTATCGGGAATATTAATTTAAAAGTCGGAAGATCATCGAGCCGGAGCCTATTACATAAAAAAATGGACTAGAATTACAAAGAGGTAATGCTGCCAGCTTTTTCAATCACACAAAGGGCGATGGAGCGCGCTATGCTCGGCGTTTCCTTGCGGGATCATATTCGAAACGATGAGATCCGCAAAAGGACCAAAGTAACCGACATAGACTCCATAATCGCCAAACGTAAGTGGCAGTGGGCAGGCCACATAGCTCGCAGAACGGACCGTTGGGGCATTAAGGTTCTCGAGTGGCGACCGCGTGCCGGAGGACACAGCAGAGGCAGATACTCCACAAAATGGACCGACGACCTGAAAAAAGACGCGTGAAAGGCTGGTATGATGATGATGATGATGAATGCTGCCAGCTTTCTTGAAACATGTACTTACATGTACATGTGCTTCGACTTCAGAGGATAAAAAAATATATTGTATTTAATTATCATAACCTTCGTGACCTAACTCCTAAATATTGTTGCCTTTACCCACGGGACGGGGAAAAAAATATGATCACGAAAATTTATGTTGTAAAGTTTAACATGTTAAAATGTTTTTCGTTGTTATTTTTCCTCAAAAAATACAAGCACATCTTAACCTCATTTAGGCTTGTAACAAAAACTGGCCTTTAGCCTAGAAATTGCAGTTACGCTATAATAAAAAGCTGGAAAAATGAAGGCTGTACCTACTATTAGAAATAACCTAATTTGAGTTTCAAAATTTTACTTTATTAATTTTACTTCCCGAATGATATTCTTTCACCAATTTTGTGTGTACCAATAAGTTTTACATTAAAAAAAATATGACGATTTGTTTGACAACACCACTATAGTGCCTCGGAGAGCACGTTAAGCTGTCAGGTTCCGGTTTCACTATACCAACTGTGATACTGTTTATGGGTTGGTTATGAAATCTATTCAAAACATCGCGACGAGCTAGCCACTTGTTCGGCGTAGACTCATATCATCGGCTACGACGAGGTGGGATTAAAACCGTCTAGGCGGTCTCGGGCGCCGTAAGGCTTCCGTGGTGATATTTATCGTGTATGTATGAATGATATTATTTTCCTTTTGTCTAACGGTTAGCATTGTAATTCCTAATCAAACGAAGCAATTTTAATGCAACTTTTATATACCGCATCCATGAGCGAGCACGGTAGGTTTTGTGGGTCCTTGGCCAACTTGCCCGCAGGCACATGTCGCGTGGCGGAAGTAGCCGCATTTTGAATGTTGCCCTTTTATTCCTAATAACAAATTGCCTTCAGATTCTTGTATTAATTTTATTTTTAATACTTTCAAAGGATTTTTATCCACGTTTGTCTACTTTGCTAATTACAATTCCTCGTATGTTTCTAAAAATAATTCTTTAATCTTATAAATGTTTTTTTTAAAGATTAGAGAAAACCTAAAAAGTTATAGTTAAGTTAAAAAGTGTTTTTTTTATAGGAGCACAGCATGTGACCTTGTATCTACCTGATGTTAAACAGACCGACTAAGTCCATGAATGGGGTTGAACAACAAATTGTTATTTAACAATATTGATCCCGCGATGCGGTTAAGAAATCAGCGGCAACAAGGACGAATTTGCATTTCGAGTCTATTTTAATGATATCTTCCCTGCTTTATCGCCAAGTCAACCGCCCGTTTCGTAAGAGCACCCTGAAAGGCGACTACTACAGAAAACGATTTAGTGGTTTAATGAAAACCGGTGAACCCACAGACTAAAACTGAAACATGACTAGGTCATTTAACGGTTTTTGTATCTGTATGGGCGCGGTGGTAACGAGACCAGTCTGTCGGCCTAGCGAAGTTGTAGACATCTTTCTCCTACCCAAAGTATGTTTTATTATTTGTATTTTTTTTTTATTGTTTTGGATCAATACACATACATGGTGACTTTGAAAGGATGTACTTTGGGCTAATATGAGGTTTTACTGATCAATACGAACAACTTTTCCCATGGAATCATGTGCCGCAAATGAAAAAAAAATGCCTTCTCCATACAAACTAGTAATGTTAAAAAGACCAATTTGTATAGGGAAGCCAAATTTTTTTTTCATTTGCGACACATGGTTCCATGGGAAAAGTTGTTCGATTTGATCAGCAGAACCTCATATTAGCCCTTTAGGTACATCCTTTCAAATACACACTGTATAAATTGTTATTATTATTATTATAGAAGGTCGAACAGCCGTGTTTTATCAAATATCATGTTTTTTTTTATATTAAACGCAAAAAAAAAGGCATAATTTTGTATAAAATTATTCGATTAATTAAAATTTAACGATGTCTATTTATCTTGGACTTCCAAAAAACCTAAAATAACTTGTTTTAACCTACAGATACCTTTTTCATTATTTTTACAATCCAAAAATATTCCCCTAAATTAGGCAATTGTTTTTTTTTGTTTTTTGGAACATGACCTGTGATTTTATATGAACAGACCTACAAAGTCCGAGAAACCCATGAATGTGGTCGAAGAGTATTCATTTATAATATCCCGACTGAATGATACGGTAACGAAATGAGCGCGACAAAAGATAAATTTTCAATATCCTCGCTGCTTTATTGTCAAATCCCGTTTCGTAACCGCACGGATGAAATCGATGCAGTAAACCTTTTTTATTGGAGCATGGCATATGACTTCGTATCTACCTGATAGTAAGTAAACCTAGAAAATATATTAATGGGGTTGTACATTTTTTATTAAATAACATTGATCGCCTATTCCGGTAAATGATGCGGTTACAAAACGGGCCGTGACAGAATTTCTTTGCTTTATAGTCAAATTAACCGACCCCACTAATTAAATCGTTATAGTAGGCCCATGAAAACTGGTGAATGCACAGACTAAAAGGAAATACTACTTGAAGTTCTCCAAAAAATATTTAAAAAACTTTTTACATACTCCAACTGACTCAGCATTTTTTTTATTTCCTTTATATTAAATTTTTTCCTCATACAATAACAATGTTGATCAAATAATTAATTTAAGTAAACCGACCTCATTTGGTTTAAACAACATACGCGTACCTTTAATCCGTTTTTGCCGCTGTTTACTTAGGGCGAACTCCCGCTTAATTAATACAAAATTTGTCCGAAACGCTTCCGAACTCTATGTGCGTTTTAGTGACAGATTTTATGTCCTAGTTTCGCTGACAATTACCACTGTGCTGTTAATCAGACCATATGCTTCAAAATAGTAGATCACGTTCCAATATGGTCATGACTTTAAATCTGTCTCCAAAATCCAATTTGGTCCACAAAAACTCGGCAAACGCACTACTGTCCATATATTTTTTTTATTTTTTTTTACATTTTAATGACCTAAATAAATTTTAAAAAAACGACTTGTTCTTAATAGCAATAAAGTTCAAATTCGTGTGGTAGAATTTAGTAGAAACGTGCAATGAGTTAAGTGGTGAGAGTGTTACACAGAGGGCGACGTTTGACAGATGAGTTGGACAAATAAACCAATGACATTCATTCATTAACTGAAGCTACGTGGACATTCGAGTACCATAATTTCTTTGTGCAAACGATACGAAGATTTGTTACACTGTGGTAGCTTTCAATATTGCTATTAAAATGCTGGTTTCTGTTTATTTGTTATTGTAAGTACATTTTTTTTTTCTTTTTTTTTTTTTTAATAACATTTTTGGCGTGTGTCCATCAATTGCTAGCCCATGGAACATATGGAGAAGTACAGATCCCATTATAAAGGGGCAGATAAAAGGAGAGGGGATAAATAGGTCATGCCATGCATTGTGAGGTATCAAATAAAGATGTTATTGAGAGAGATGTTACTTTTAGCTGTTGATGGCACTTTGCATGTTATGTTAAAACAAAACGCGATGCACGTGGCGCTAAGAGGTTTCTTAATATATATTTATAAAATTAATATCTTTTGTTTTTTTTTGTCGATTTTGATTAAATAAACGCTAAATTTTAATCACAATAAAGCTTTTTATCTTTAAGTAATTAGATTTTAAAATCAATGAGCAGTATTTATGTGATGCATACAAAACAAACGTTTGTTTATTCGCGCGCGAACCGACTAACAAACAAAATTATTAAAAAAAAAATGTTTTTACGTTTATTACCTACATATTTCAAGCATACCTTTTTATTTTTTTAAGTCTTTTAATGTATACACACTCGGTATGTCTATGAATTTATTATATACTATCTGATGCCCGCTAGTTCGTGTTTATTTTAGAATAATAAAATTTTTTTTTTTATTATTCTATAATCTATGTATTTGCTATTGTTTTTTAATTGATACCTATTATTACTAAGGTAAAGTAAACATGTTGATCATGACCGCATTTCATAATGTATATAAAACTCGGATTTATAAATATTTTTTTAATAATTATACCAATCCCTGTAGGTGCCAGAAACATGACATATAATGTCAACTATATGAGAAAAAATAAAATTTCTCAAAAAGTACCTAAATATAAAATCGAAAATATTTTAATGCAATTTTATGACATTATAGTACACCAAAAATTTTACATATTCCACATACAAAATGTGTCAAATTTTAACTGTCTTACGACGTTGATACACAATATATTAATTTATTTTATTCGATTAAAAAAATATACCTATAAGTAACAATCAAAATAAAAAAAAAAGAGAAATAAATAAAAACTTAAAAATTAATTATTAACTTACTAATGAAAAAACTGTGCGTTTCAATATAAATACAATAGTTTAAATGTTATTATTGTATTCCAGGTTAGGTTTACTTGTGAAAACATCAACGGGGAAAGTAAACACAAATACAAGAAGCAAGAGGTTCATAATACAAACCGAAGCCTCTCAGTTTGGGGTAAGTTTGCCATCGAAGAAAACTTGTTTATTTTGTATTCCAACTCACTATTTATTAATATTGTTTTCAAGTTAGTTGAAATGAGAATAGTGGGGAAAATGTGTGGAGAGACCGAATTAAAAACAGTGTGCAAAAAAAAATCACACAAATATATTTAGGTGGGAGTAAGGCCTCTATAACGGCGCTAGGCCGACCGACCGAAATTGTAACACCTTAGGTGCAAAAACCGTCAAGTGACCTAGTCATGTTTCGGTTTTAGTCTGGGTTCACTGGTTTTCCGGAGGCTACTGCATCGATTTATTGTCGAGGTGGTAGTCTACTTTCATGGTGCGATTACGAAATGGGTAGTTAGATTGAAGATAAGACAGCGAGTATATTAAAACATACTCGTAATGCAATTCGTTATTGTCGCCCCCCATTTCGTAATCGCATCATTTAGCCGGCATAGTGGGAGCGATGAATATTTGATTGACCCGATTCATGGACTTTGTAGGTCTGCTCACCACCAGGTAGATACAAAGTCACATGTCGTACTCCAATATAAAAAATTAAAATAAAGTTGGGACCTCTTTTTACTAGTATATACTATATGACTTTTGCAATACAGCTGATGTTTTCATACTAGATGTTTGTTCTCCAGTGAAACCTTAAGAAGTGGCAACTGGTAATGACACCGGAATAAAATTTTAAGTACTATTTCAATCCAACTTTGCCTATTATGTTACAAATACTAAATATTACAAAAGCGGCCCCGGCCTAGTGGTTAAGTCAAAGCGCAACTGATAACAAGGTTAAGCAGATGACAGCAAGGCCGGACCTGGTATGGGTGACCGCTTTATACAATGAGGCTATACCATCATAAACACCGCAACAAGCTCGCTACATGTTAGGTGTTGCCTACGAATACCATCTGCGAAATGAGGACGAGTTAATCCCTCCGCTGGGTACCCTGAGGCCGTTTAAACGCGGTGGTATTTTTTATTTAGTTTTACAAAGTATTACAATTTAATATATACGTGGTGGCCGAGTTGGTTAGACCTTGGACTGTCCCTGGTTCAAACCCCGGTGTGTACCAATGAGATTTTAATCTAAAAAAATATGTACATTGTTTAACAACACCACTATAGTGCCTCGGGGGGCACGTAAAGCCTTCGGTCGCGGTTTCACTATACCAACTTGTGAAACTGTTTATAGATGGATTATTGAGTCTATCCAGACATCGCGACGAGCTAGCCACTTATCCGGTGTTGACTCATACCATCGGCTACGACGAGGTGGGATTTTAAACCCCTCCGCTGGGTACCCTGAGGCCGTCTAGGCGGTCTCGGGCGCTGTAAGGCACCCGTGATGATATATATATACAATTTCAGGCTTTCGCCACAGTATCTATACCCCTACATCCAGACTCAACAGTAAGCATGGCGTGGTTCTTCGAAGCCAACTTTTATACGACAGACAATTCGACCCTCTTGCGACCACTGCTCGGTCTTGCTATAGATGTAAGTATATGCTTGCTATTTAAATTCTTTATTGTACTTACTAAGTTGTAGAGGCACTCAGTTAAAAAGATTTCTTCAAATAAAACGAAATTATTCGGATTATTTCTTAGGTTTAAGAAAATAAGTTTTTCTGACAGTAAACTATATTTACCAAAAGAGTTAATAACTTTAGTTAAGAACAAGCACGGCATGTAACTTTGTATCTACGTGATGGTAAGCAGAGCTTCAAAGTCCATTAAAGGGTTAAATGCTATGACGGCAATATAATACTGTTACCAAATGGGCAGCATTTCAAAGGAAACCTTTTTTGATTTGATGAGTAGAACCTCATATTAACCCAAGAAGTTAAAAGTTAGAAGTACATAAACTATTATACATAAGGTTGTAGTTATGTATAATAGTTTATGTACCAAATGCAAGTCAATATCACCTTATTACACTGTACATCAGACAGTTTCCGTCTCTCGCCATTTTCAATAAATTACTCATTTCTCATTATCATAATTTAGGTTAGGTTTAAACATAAATTTATGAATTTATTTTTGCTATATTATTTATGTCATATACGTGGTGGCCTAGTTGGTTAGACCTTGGACTTAAAAACACTTAGGTCCCTGGTTCGAATCCCGGTGTGTACCAATGAGTTTTTAATTAAAAAATTTATGTATATTTGTTTGACAACACCACTATAGTGCCTCGGAGAGCACGTTAAGCTGTCGGTCCCGGTTTCACTATACCAACTTGTGAAACTGTTTATAGATGGGTTATTGAGTTTATTCAAAACATCGCAACGAGCTAGCCACTCGTTTGGTGTAGACTCATACCATCGGCTACGACGAGGTGGGATTAAAACCCCTCCGCTGGGTACTCTGGGGCCGTCTAGGCGGTCTCGGGTGCTGTAAGGCACCCGTGATGATACATATACATACATTATTTATGTATTTTATGTAGTTGTATATTTTAGTATGTAGGTATCTATTACTGTATGTATGTATGTAGTTTATGTATTTTGATTTCTCTTTACACTAATCTGTGTACCCCATATTACAATTTTCACTCTCCTAAAGGTTAGCTGGTAGATAATGCCTAAGGCATTATCTATCAAATAAATAATTACCAAGATTTCAAAAAAAAAGAAAAAACCCCTTTCACCCCCTTAATATGTAACTTTTGAAATATCCCTACTGAATGACCAATAATAGTGACCAAAGAGGGATTAGCAGGTCTCTAAATTAGAAATTAACCTCCAAACCTTCATTTTACAGGAACCTGGTCGCCAAGCCAGAGATGTCCGACCCGAAGGACAACTTTTGACCAGAAAATCTATGTACCATTTTATGGAAAGCATGTTCGAAAAGTAAGTAGAAAATTAATAATGCATAAAATTAATATCACATTGTCATCTTATGTAGTAATGTATAACTTTAGTGTAGACATTATTAAATTTACAAATGTCCAGATTTATCCCTCTAAGTGTCAATTTTCCATATCAAATCGTTACTGGGACAATAATTTATTTCTGAAATTCATTTTCTCCTTTTTTTAATATTCTCTACGAATCCTCAATGCGTGAACAGCGTTCTCACATGATCGCTTTTTTCTATACATGTAACTTCATAACAAATACCTACTCTGACAATAAATTTTCAGATGAGTTATTTTTTATTACATATCTGCCAGTCCAGTTATATTGCCTTGAAAATCACGAAGAGCTTCAAGGCAATTTATTTTTATAAATATATTTAATAAAGTGGCTTCGTTTTAGATCAATAATAATACAATAAAGTACTTTTCACCTCCAGACAGGGGTTTGAAGGGCGCGGCTGTCTACTCAGAGCAATATGTGAGAATTCTCGTACACACTTCTTGCACAATGGAGTTTTGGGAGACATCCTGCATCTTCTTCTGACGTAAGTGTTTATATTTTTCAACTGCAGACTGAGTTTTAAAAGGCGCTACATTGTAATTAAAACAAATAGATAATTTTTACATACACTTCTTGCACAAACTATATGAGTCAACTGTCTTTTTCTGGTCTAAGTGCTTTTTTTTACTATTTTTCCCTGCATACAGAGTTGGAAATGCGCTGCTTTTTTATTCCTTCTTCTTCTGACGTAAGTGTTTATCTATTTTTCTACTGCAGATGGGGTTTTGACAGGGGCGGCTGTATACACAAAAAATGTGTGAATTCTCAAACACACTTCTTGCTTAATAGAATTTTGGGAGTCTTCCAGCATCGTCTTCTGACGGAAGTGTTCCTCTATTTTTCACCTGAAGACACTCATAAAGTTTTGTAACCATGTAGTTTTGGGAAATATCCTGCATCTTCTTCTGACATAAGTGTTTTATCTGTTTTCCACCTCCAAGCATATGGTTTACAACTTGCAAGATTAATCTATTAAGAAAAATACTTCTGTGAGAACTTTTTATATATTTAAGCCAGCTGTTAAATTAATTTCCCGTTTCGTAAACGCACACGTACCTTGAAAGGAGATCAATTCAACAATAAATCGAAGCAATTTGTAGATTCCTGAAAACCGGTGAATGAACAGACTAAATCCGAAGGAGGACCACTAGACGGTTTTTGCATCTGTATAGGCAGAAACGAAACTGGTGCGGTCGGTCTATCGAAGTTATAGAGAACTCTCTCCCGCCTAAGTAACGCTAAACGTATGATGGACTACATTGTGTCTGCAACAGGTACAAAAGCTACCTGTTGATTGCAAACTACGATTATTACACATAAAAATCTATTTCTATACATGGTCCCTTTGGAAGTTTGTACTTTAGGCTAATATGAGGTTCTACTATATATATATCTTCACGGGTGCCTTACGGCGCCCGAGACCGCCTAGACGGCCCCAGGGTACCCAGCGGAGGGGTTTTAATCCCACCTCGTCGTAGCCGATGGTATTAGTCTACACCGAACAAGTGGCTAGCTCGTCGCGATGTTTTGAATAGACTCAATAACCCATCTATAAACAGTTTCACAAGTTGGTATAGTGAAACCGGGACCGACAGCTTAACGTGCTCTCCGAGGCACTATAGTGATGTTGTCAAACAAATGTACATATTTTTTTAAATTAAAAACTCATTGGTACACACCGGGATTCGAACCAGGGACCTAAGTGTTTTTAAGTCCAAGGTCTAACCAACTCGGCCACCACGTATATAACTACTAATCAAATAAAAATGTTCTCCATACATTACTAGTTTGTATGGAGAAGCCCGTTTTTTTTTTTATTTTGACACATGGTTCCATGGGAATCGTCGATTTGATCAGTAAAGCCTCATATTAGCCCAAAGTACAACAACCTTCTAATGTCACCATGAATTAATGTTAGTTAATACGTAGTTATATAATTGTCTATACCCAGAAAAGTATGAATAATATTAATATACGCAAGTGCTGTAACACATCTTGTGAAGTAGAATTAACAAATATTCATCTATCTTACTCATACTCATTCCAATATACCTACATATAGAAAAGAGATAAATAACTACTTATGGTTTGTCTTAATTTTCAAACGAAATATATAATTAATATATTAATTGGTGATCGGAAATTTCCCAGATTTCCGAGTTTTTTTTTAATGAAAATATTCCAAAAGGTATAATATTTTAAAAAGTTTTTTTTCTGATTTTAAAAAAAAAACCCCTAGAAAATTAATATTATAATCCTGCGACTAACAGCAATCGAGTATTACTTAAAGTGCGAAAGTTTATTTTGTATGGAGTACGCAGACTTCGCGATTACAAATGCAGTGTCCTTAAATAACTCGGCCATACGTATATGTATACGTATTTCATACTTCAGAATCATAAAAACCAAAATAATGACTGATCTATGAAATAATACATAGATTTTATTTATTAGACCACGACATGTTACTTCGCATCTACCTGATGGTAAGCAGACCTACAGAATCCATGAATGGGGTCGATCCATACATTGTTGTTTAAAAGCAAGTTTAGATGCGGTTATGAGTTGGGCGGCGACAAAGACGAATTTGCATTAATAATATGTCAATTTACATATATTGCGCTGGTCATAAACTAAGCTCTAGGTTTGTACTATGTATTGGTACACATAGTACAAGCCTACACATAGTACACATATTATTGTGTCTGGTGAAACAACGATATAATACATATTATATTTTATAATACCCAGACCATGACAAACTGTACAGAAAAAACGCACTAATATTTTTTTGCCATGGGTGGGAATCGAACCCACGACCTCCGGATACAACGCCAAAAGCGCAACCACAATCCACTCCAGTTTATAGAGGCATTCAACGAGCATTTATTAGAGGGAGGGTGTTTCCAAGATGGCGCTAACCGGATCATAAAGTATTTGGTTGAGTAGAGAGGGTATTGAACACGGTGCAGGGGAGAGTTCAAAAGGCCTTTAAACCTACTTCGCGGTCTCAAGTCCGGGAACGCTGCAGTTCATTCCCCTGCCTTCCAACCACGCGATGGACCCGGCACCCGCACGGTGAATCCATGGATAGCTAAGAACATTGTCTCTCAGTCTACAATATATATTACTTCCAGACCTTCGGCATCAGCGTCTGAACAAGATGTGGAAGACGACTTCTACGTAGCAGAATATCTTGGACATGAGAATGAATGCCTTCACTACGAAGATATGTGCCGCGAGTCTCCTCTGAACTATATCTCCATGTTTACCTAGATACTTATAATACCTATATATTAATAATTATTGTAAAAGAAAATTACTATAAATTACTTTTTGTTTACCTTAATAAATAAATAAATACCATCACGGGTGCCAATTTGGCTCCCGAGAACCCTTTAAACGGCCTCAGGGTCCCAGAGGAGGGATTAACCCATCCTCATTTCGCCGATGGTATTCGGAGGCAACACCTAACCGTTTACCTTAATACCAATATAATATACTTATTGGACAATTATTGATTCAGATTTCAGTCAGGCGCGAATTGGTCTGGCAACACAACGTGGCAATGCCGCTTCCGTAAACGGGACTATCGGTGCTATGTCCGGGTTGGACGAATTTTTTTATTTAATTTAATAGTTTAAATTTTTATTTCGTTAGGTATTTATTATCCAAATTAATAATAGACTATTTATAGATATACGTAGTGGCCAAGTTGGACAGACCTTAGACTTAAAAAACTTTAGCCCCTGATTCAAATACCGTTAGATTAACTTTTTTAACAACACTACTATAGTGCCTCGGAGAGCACATTTAGCTGTCGGTCCCGGTTCACTATACCAACTTGTGAAACTGTTTATAGATGGGTTATTGAGTCTATTTAAAACATCGCGACGAGCTAGCCACTTGTTCGGTGTAGACTCATACCATCGGCTACGACGAGGTGGGATTAAAAACCCCTCCGCTAGGTACCCTGGGGCCGTCTAGGCGGTCTCGGGCGCCGTAAGGCACCTGTGATGATATGTATGTATGTTATAATTTTAACTTTTTGGAGTAAATTTATATTACACCACAGTACAGTCAGAAGTCAGGACAAGAATTAAGGCTTAAAATAGGCTAATAGTCGTTGGCTAGCCCAAGTGGGCGATTCTCGCGCTTTCGAGATTCATCTCGATTTGAGATTTTTAAACGAAAAATGACTAAATATGTCATTTTTCGTTTAATATTTGTATATTTATTATTTATTAATTAATATTTATTATTTATTTTGTTTAATGTTCGATATTTTTAAACGAAAAATGGCATATTTAGTCATTTTTCGTTTAAAATCTCGAATCGAAATGAATCTCGAAAGCGCGAGAATCGCCCACCAAGTCGTAGCCTTCAACTGTCAAAATTGAGTTTTTCTATATGCAGTCTGACAGTTCGCAGCTAAGTGTTAGCGCTTGCTAAGCCACGATAAATCTCAGCCTAAATTTTGACTTGGGCTATGCAATGACTAATCCTACCCTACCTGTGCCTAGACATGGTTATCACTCCAAGACTTACTGCTAATCCTCGGAGCTTAAACATGATGCTGGTTCTCTGACGGATTTCCTGACAAATAATATGCAGAACATTTCACACATATTGCTCTGGTCACAAACTAAGCTCTAGGCTTATATTCGTACCAGAAACCAACGATAAAATATCAACAGAAAGATTGTACTTTGAGCTAATATAAGGTTTTACTGATCAAATTTAAAAAAACTTTTCCCATGGAGCCATATGTCGCTAGTAAAGTAACCAATTTGTATGAAGATGTCAGATTTTTTTTTCGACGCATGGTTTTATAGGAAAAGTTTTTCGTTTGATCAGAAGAGCCGGATAATTAGTCCAAAGTACAACCTTTCAAGGTCACCATGTATAACTGTATACCAATATTGTTTTTGCCTTGAGTGGAAATCGAACCCACAACCTTTGGCTACAACGCCAACATTAGACCACGGTGGCGCTCATATAGTTAAATACTCATCGTGTTTCTTTTATGGAGCACGGCATGTGCACTTGAATCCCATATATATTACCTGATGGTAAGTAAACATGTAAAATACATGAATAGGATCAATCAATACATTGTTGTTTAACAGCATATATCGCTTCCACTATTCCGGCTAAATGATGAAATTACCAATTGAAAAGGAGGCTACCACCTCGACAATAATTTGATAAAATTTGGTCTCCTGAAAATCGGTGCGCCAACAAACTAAAACTGAAAAGTCAATTGACAGTTTTTGTTTCTGTATAGAAACCGGTTAGTTGGTCTAGCGAAGTTAAAGAGACCTCCCTTCCACCTACCACTACTGTCTATGAAACATACTTCATCATAATCAGCCGTAGGAGGTCCACTGTTGGGCATAAGCCTCTCCTATAGATCTCCCAAAGGACCGGTTGGAAGCGGCTTGCATACAGCGAGTTCTTGCGGTTTTAATAAGGTTTATTTTTCTCTGGGGTGTCTCTGAGGGGGTCGACTTTACAGTTAGCATACCCGCCCTTAAAAATATCATTCCTTATACATTTACTTATATGTGAGTGGTACCTTAACCTTTTATTTAGAATAAAAAATTAAGGCGTGGATATGGTCGGTGAAGTTGGTCGCCTTGGTGGCAGATAATGATTGACAGTTCAATGGAATCAGCCAAGCACCTAGTCTTACACTAGTTGGTTATGTAGTGTGTGTTCGGTTCGGTAGTATTTTTCATATTATGATTTCCATTCCATCGCGTTTAAGTTCTAAATCTGACATCGAAGTTTAATAAATATTTGTCGTTCTGTTAATGAATAGCTGCCTAACCAAACGCACTTTAAAACCTCATTGTTAAACTTTTTATTTTTTTGACTATTCATAAATATCTGTAAAGATTTACATGAAATACTTAAATGATTTGAAATTGAAATTGAGGTCGTCGGTCCACCTTGATGTCCAAGCTGCGCTTGCTGGTGTGCGTTGCCCATCGTCCATCAGTTCTGCGTGCTATGTGCCGGGCTGCCCACTGCCATTTGAACTTGCTGATTCACTGGGCTATATCGGTAACTTTGGTTCGTCTACGGATTTTCTCATTTCTAATTCGATGCCACAGAGAGACTGCAAGCATAGCCATCTCCATAGTTTGTTGTGCTATTTTAAGCTTGCTAATAAGGCCCATAGTAAAAGAGCACGTTTCTTGAAACGTACTTACCTACTTGTTAAAAACAAACAATAATGGAGAATCCCATCACCAGACCAAAGCCAATCCTTAAATTGAAGATTGTGGAACTTAGAGCTATTGACATGCAAATTCCATGATTACTTTGTCGTTGGCAGCCGCCATCAGCCTTAATACGGGTAGAAAGCCCAAAATTTTACAAAGACCTCCATTTTTTTATATTTTTTTATATATGGCACCAGCTGGTTTTAATTCAAACAAATTTTAAATCAAACAAAAACTATTTTCTATTGTTTTTTAATGGATACCTACCCATTATTGCTACGATAAAGTAAACATGTTGAACATGCCCGTGCTTCATGTATTATAAAAAACTATATGTATAATTTTGGCTTTTAGTTATACTTACCTACAGTTGTTAAAAAGATGACATAAAATGTCAACTTAAAAAAAAAAAATATCGACATGTGACTTTGTACCCACCTGGTGGTGAGCAGTTGTAGGTCTGCTCACCCTTGTCTGCTTGTCTATGAATCGGTTCAATCAATAATTGTTCTTAAATAAAATTGATGGCTGGGAGCCATCAATTTTGGCTCCTATGCTAAATAATGCGATTACGGAAGGGGGGACGACAATGACAAACTTTACGAGTATATATATATTTTTTTCCAAAAATATAATAAAAAAATTAAAACGATTTAGTGCAGTATTAAGCTATTATAATATACCCAACTTTTCTTTATAGATCTGCACTTCTTTTCATCTATTGTATAACTTTTTCTAAAAGTCTCTTAAAAGACAAACACCCTGTGTATCTTAACTCTCTATATCGAAACATAATATACGCTAATTTAACCCTAGAGCTAATAGCTATTCAACAAAATAATTGCATATAAATCGGTCTAGTAGTTTTATTAATGCCTCGACAAACAAACAAAAAGACAGACACAAATTCTCAAAATAATAGAATATTGTTTTATAGCCTATCCATCCCACAATATATTTTTTTATAATAGATACACAATCTTAAAGGTTAGCTGGTAGATAATGCCTAAGGGATTAAGTTCACCTTTGTACATAAATAAATTGACCAAAGACAAAATAATATTACAAACTATCATAGACGACATTCATTGCATATTTAAACGTAAGTAAATTAAAATTTTCATTTATAATGTACATATAATTTTATATTATTCAATTATTATATATTTATAGAATAATTTTATTTATTAATAGGATTACATATTTTTATAGTATAACTTTATTTATTGTCTAATAAAGTTATTGGTGTGGACTTGTCTGACCACGTATCTCGAATGCCAGGGGAATTGTAGGCGAGGATGACCACAGAGTAGCTGCCACAGGCCCGGAAAAGACAACGCGGTAGGCCCAGGAGCAGATGGAGAGACGAGCTAGACGCCTTTTCAAATGATTGACACAGGATAGCTAAAGGAGGAAAGGAAGACCTTTGCCTAGCAGTAACACACAACAGGTTGAATAAATATAAAAAAACTTTATTTATTATTGTTAAATATTTACTGGTTAGTTTTATTTATTATTATTATATAAAGATAAGTATGTTTTGAATCATTTTAATTTAATCACGCCAGTAATACTTATATCTATACTTACTTATTACTTGTGTCTAGTTATAGACAAGTTTATTCCAATTGAATTATCATCATAAACCCGGTGTGGTTTCTATTTTAAGGCTTATGTTCTTCTGTACTAGGCAGGCAAGGTTAGCGACTTATAAAACTTGAAGAATTTAAATTATAATACACCAGCTTTTGTCCAACACTTTTGCGTTTAATTATTTATTTATATTTAATAAATTCCTTAATAAAATAAAATTATAAAGGTAAAATTGCACTGAAAATTAAATGTATTAAATCCACCAGGATACATTATACCTATATATAAATCCAAAAAATAATAAATTGGAGCACGGTATGTGACTTTATATCTACCTGGTGGTTAGCGGACCTACAAAATCCATAAATGGAGTCGATCAATACATTGTTGTTCAACAGCATTGATATAATGCCGCTAAATAATGCGGTTACAAAATGGGTGGCGACAAAAATAATTTGCATTACGAGACTACTACAGTGGCCTTGCTGCTTTTTAGAGACAACCACCAAGTCAAGAATTCGATGCAGTAGTTTCATGGAAACCGGTGCAAACCCAAACATGACTAGGTCACTTGACGATTTTTGCATCTGTATGGGCGGTGGTAATGAGACCGGGGTTGGAAATTTCATAAGGAAAGGAATTGCGAAAGGACTAGGGTAGAAAACGCAGGCATGACATACGTATGCATTACGGTATAGTCCTCCTAATGTCAAGTAAATAAAAATACAACAAACGATAAAATGGGTACATGTTATCGAAGGTTAAGGGATTCATTGAGAAATAATAATACCATCACGGGTGCCTATTTGGCTCCCTAGAACAGTTTAACGTACCAGGTACCCTGAGGCTGTACCCAGCGGAGGGATTAATCCGTCCTCATTTCGCCGATGGTATTCAGAAACAACACCTAACAAGTGGCGAGCTTGTTGCGGTGTTTATGATGAAATAGCCTCGTTGTATAAAGCGGTCACCCAACCCAGGCCAGGTTCATTGAGAAATAGAAACTATAAGGAGATAAAAAATTGGAAGGCCGCCATATTTAAATGTTATTCAATTGTCAGTGTTAAATATGGCGAAAGCTTTAATAGCTTTCGCCATATTTAACACTAAAGAACTAACAAAAAAGCCCGAAAGGTGAAATATTTTTTTGAAGAAGAAGTTTTCAGCAGGCTCCAAATATTATATTTAAAACGACGGTAGCGACATCTTTCAGTGGCCCAACAACTCCATTCATATTTTAGTTAAAATATTTATGTGAGTCAGCATTTCCCTACTTAAAACAAAAAAAAATAAACACCGTTCTCGCTTGACAGACGCTCATACATCGGATTATTTAAGGTTGGCAATTTCCAACTACAAACCTAATTATGCTAAACTAGTGGAAAATGCTCAGGTGCAATGCTCACTAATATATAGGACCCATATAATGTTAAGTAAATTTAAGGAAACTATCACACATGTGTTATGAAAAGAAACTACTAAGACTGGTCAATAAAAAATACATGATTGTGTACTAAACTATGCTGTTTCATTTAAAATTTCAAGAAGTATGTCTTGGTAGATTGCAAAGGGTTTTGTTAGTAAACAGTAGATCTTAGGTCTAATCAAGTTGGCCACCCCGGCGGGGTGAGGTAGAACTTTATTTAACACTTTCGCTTTCGTCAGTGGAATCGTTTTCGTCTTGTCTATGGTCAGAACTTGTATGAATAATATTCGAAAGTGCTGTAATGCATCTTCAAAATTATTAGGTTGATAATTTTTCGATTGAATTTTTCAAAGAAACGAATAATTGATATTTATCTCTTTTCTATAAGTTGAATCGAAAGAATTATGGTACAGTTTTAATATTTTACATGATCTGTTACAGCACTTCCGTATATTATTCATACAGGTTTTGACCATCAGGGTGATAACGCGTCATAAGTTCACTTGCACGCCAATCGTTATGATTTCATTATTATATTTTACATTCTGACGTAGATCAAGCTTGGCTTCTTAAAAATGGCTCCAAAAATCTTAGAAAATTACGACATAACGATTGGCGTGCGAGCGAACTTAAGACGCGTAATAACCCTGCATAAACAAGACGAAAACGATCACACTGGCGAAAGCAAAAGTATTAAATTAAGTTCCACCTCACCCCGCTGGAATAGAACATAGCAGCGCCTCAACCGGAAATTTTGGGCATGTGATTGGTGTAAATATTATAACACGTAACGACAAAATCATTGAAACGAAAAATTTTATTATCTGCTATACTAATATAGATAGGTAGTTGTTAGGTGGTTGTCTGATAAGTGGGTGGAAGGTCTCTATAACTTCATTAGGCCGACCGACCGGATTTGTTAACACCCATACAGATGCAAAAACCGTTAAGTGGTCAAGTTCATGTTTCGGTTTGAGTTCGTGGATTCACCGGTTTTCAGGACATTACTGCATCGATTTATTGTCAAGGTGGTAGTCTCCTTTCAGAGTGCGGTTAGAAAATAGGTGGTCGAATTGACGATAAGGCAGCGAGTACCTAATATTAAAATATAATCGTAATGCAATTTGTCCCCACCCATTTCGTAATCGCATCATTTAGCCGGTATAGTGGAAGCGACCAATTTTATTTAATAACAATTATTGATCGACCCCATTTATGGATTTTGGAGGTCTGCACACTACTGCAGTAGATACAAAGTCACATGCCGAGCTCCAATAAAAAAAATGTAAAGTAAGAAAGGTACATGATAGTGGCGAGGTCCTTCGAGACATTTATACAGAAAACGATAGTGAACATGTCATTGTATTATTGTAACGAAAGGATATATATGGGGCCTTAGCACAACAGCATCGTTAGGCTCGGTAAATCGATACATATCGATTTTGTGAATGAACATTCATTCATAAATTTCTTTTTATCGATTGTCAAACTATATCGATGTGGTTACGCTAAGCCGTAGTAGTAGTAGTAGTGAATACGATTTCACTCAAATTTACTCATGAGCTCCCGTTCTATGAACGCAGTAATAAAGTTAACTCGAAAGTAAACGTTAAAAAGTCACCAGGGCGGTTCAGTACAGTTCACACTTAAATTGGCAGAACTGGAAAGATTTGTCAAATATTATTTTCATAATATATTTTTTTATACATACATATATATCATCACGGGCGCCTAGACGGCCTCACCCATCTATAAACAGTTTCACAAGTTGGTATAGTGAAACTGGGACCGACAGCTTAACGTCCTCTCCGAGGCACTATAGCGGTGTTGTCAAACAAATGTACAATATTTTTTTTAATTAAAAGCTCATTGGTACACACCGGGATTCGAACCAGGGACCTAAGTGTTTTTAAGTTCAAGGTCTAACCAACTCGACCACCACGTATATGCCCACCCAGCGGAAGGGTTTAATTTTCAAATTTTCGGCGATTTTGTGTTGTGTTTGACATTTTAATGGTAATCGTAGCTAAGTAACGACCATACATTTTAATGAACTATTATTTTCTGTAAATATTAATATGATTATTTTTTATATTAAAATTTGGAGCGCAAGAGTTAATTAGTGTAGATATATTAGAATCTTCACTAACAGTAATACGATAAAGCAATTGAAATAAACTTACACTTACGTTGGCAACATTCAAATTGAATTAACTTTCTTACAGGAAAATCTTCAAAATAAATTGAAATAAAAGTACCTAATTGTTTAGCGTGAAAGTGTTTAAATTATCTAATAAATTTGAGGTATTTTTTAGTACATTTTCCAAGTCTACATTAGTAGCACTTAGCACTAGAACTGGAACAAATATATATTCTAGACAGTGGTTGGCACATAGCGGTACTACATTATTATTCTATCACTAAAATACAATGCGTTCTTTTAGGTGTGATTTCTAATAATATACTGTCGCACTCGATACCTCATTGTTAATTTTTTTTTAACTATTCATAATTATCTGTAACAATTTACACGCAATAAATAATTTGTTGATTGATTGATTTTCAGGCGACTACTGCATTTCTTTTAGAGGTGGTAATGGGTAGTTGGATTGACGATAAGGCAGCGAGTATATTAAAATATACTCGTAATGTAATTAGTCATTATCGCCCCCTTTCGTAATCGCATCATTTAGCCGGTATAGTGGGAGCGATCAATATTGTTTAAGAACAATTATTGATTTACCCATTCATGGACTTTGTTGGTCTGCTCACCACCAGGTAGATATGAAGTCACATGTCGTGCTCCAATAAAAAAAAATGTTTAATTTTTTTTTTTTGGGACTTATAGAGGTGGTGACTTTCAGCCCCAGGACCCCAGCATGTCATATCTGCCTGTTCTTAATAAGTCTGGAAATGGATTTGCGAACTCAACGTCTAAAAACGTCTAAGCGTCGTTTCAGTAACATGTATAAAATATTTTTTTGAAAAAAAAAGTGTATATATTACTTACTCGATCCTAATTATCTAGTCTCTTTGTATAAATTCTATTAACTTTAAAAAAGACATCTAATGTCTTTTTAAAAGTCTGTCATTTTAAAAGATTATAATTTTTTAAAGAGACTAGGTAATTAAAATCTACAACCCCACATTCTATTTTTTGCCAAATAAAAACTTGAATATCACTGAAAACACGTTTAGATATTATTTAGCGTTCGCATTGAACATAAAATAAGGTCATTTATAAAGATGAAATTGGAGTACCTTAAAATCACTGTATGAGATGCCACTAGATAGAAAACCTAATACGCTAGCAACATTGCCACGTTTGTAGGCCGAAAAACTTACGTATATGAGAGAACGCAGAGAGGCAGACACTAGCAAAAACCAATTATAATTTGAAATCTTTCTCCGTCTGATAATGTGCAACGAAATATTTATTGCAGACTGACAAAATATATAGATAGGTTGAATTTGAAAGGTTGTACTTTGGGCTAATAGGATCAAATCCAAAAACTTTTTCAACAAGCGAATCGAAAGTTTTTGGCTTCCCCATACAAGTTGGTTTAGTTAAATTATATAGTGAAGGCAATTTTGTTTTCATTTCCTACACATAGTTCCATTGGGAAAAGTTGTTCGATTGGATCAGTAAAACCTCTTATTAGCCCAAGGTTACTACCTTTCAAAGTCACAATGTATAAGCAAAATTATTATGGCAGCTTTAAGTTGCGAGTTTCCCATGCTTTTTTTATGGATATAGTATTTGATAAAGGATACAGACTTGTAATGCAAATTCTTCTTTTTTTCACTGCCCATTTCGTAACAGTATCAGTTAGTCGGTATAGCTAGAGCTATATTGTTAAATATTGTTTAACCACAAAGTTTTAATCAACCTCTTATATTTCTTTGTAGGTTTGCTTACCAGATAGTCTCAAACCGTGCTGCAATAAAAAAAATTTTTTTTTAATTGCCCCAGCCTAGTGGTTAAGTTACTGCGCAACTGATAACAAGGTTAAGCAGATGACAACAAGGCCGGCCTCGGATGGGTGACCGCTTTATACAACGAGGCTATTTTATCATAAACACCGCAACAAGCTCGCCACTTTTTAGGTGTGCCTCCGAATACCATCGGCGAAATGAGGACGGGTTAATCTCTCCGCCGGTGAGGCAGTTTAAACGGTTCTCGGGAGCCAAATAGGCACCCGTGATGGTATTTTTTTTTTATTTAAAAAAAGCATAGTACAAGCGTACTAGAGCTTAGTTCATGGTAATGTATGAAATGTCCTATATATTATTATTATTAAATATTAGTGGGTGGTAACTGTTATAAAAATAGAAAATGAAAGCATTTTTTTTCTTATGATGATAATTGTTATGTCAACGCCATACCTTTTGCTTTTCAGTTATTCCGACTACGCACTTCACTACACACGTCAGTTCCTTCCTTTTATAGTTGCACTGTTATATAGCGTATGGCCTATTTCAAGACTAGTTACAAATATTGTTAGTTGACATAGAATAGTGTCGCTTTGTGTTTTAGTCCGCTTTTGGTGTAGGATTTATTGACTATTTAATTTTTGTGACGAAATAGTGAAAAATGTGCTGTAAAAATTTGTTTTATTTATTGTGAGTATCTTTTTATTATTTTTAATGTAACGGGGGTGGGTGGAATAAAACTCCTGCGCTGGGTACGTTTTTAACGTAACATATTTGTATGTAAGTAACTATCCTTAACAATATACCTATTTATCATTTTGACTACGGCCGTTTTAATAGGTCGGATAAGTCATAATATAAAGAGCCATATTTAAAACCACCGATATGAAATATTACTTGTTGTACATATGGGCGGGGTGATCTAAAAAAAAGTTTATTTAATCCTTACGAAAAACAACATTTCTAATAATTGAAATATAAATTAAATAGTGGTTGTACAACGGACAGATTTGACGTTCAACGTTTGGGTTCAAGAAACAATAAAACAACAAAAATTAATGAAATTATTCTTGTGAAAAAAAAATCTAAATTAATATTATACTCCTCGTCTCTTATTTCTTACATTGCGGGGGGTTAAACTCCCCCTCACTCTGGATATGCCTGTGATTGACCCAGTGCCGGATTTAAGCATAGGCAACATAGGCAGTTGCCCCTCCGCATGGGCGCTATGGCCGAGCACTTGAGCAACCAAGCCAAAGCTGCCCGGTCCATGCTCCGGCCGGTCTTTAGATCATCTCTTCCACTCCGGGTAAAAGTGTTGATCTACAAAACCTACATACGTTCCCGGTTTACTTACGCAGCCCCAGCGTGGCACGGCTCGCTCGACGGATGTTTGACCGGGCCGACAACGGACCCCACGATCACCTTCACGGAATCGCGCCGCTACACGCACGGCCACCGGAGGGAAATTCTCGGCAGCGACTCCCCAGGACCTTAACCCCATCCTTCATCCTAGGCGCGCTGGACTCGCCTGCAGCGCGCCACGTCCTACCCCTACCCCTACCAGCCCCAAAGTCCCCTTACTATCCCCTCAGAGGAGGGACACATACCGCACGGCCCTCGCTTCGCGAGGGCCGTGCGGTATGTGTCCCTCCTGCACCTGGCAACGGGGAATATTCCCCAGCCGGAACCCAAGCCCACAGCAAGGGGATTGAATAAAGTTTAAAATTATAGATCCAGTCAAGTTCATCTTAGCATAGTAGGATCTAAGCTAAGTGACGAGTTCGTCGTATAATAAATGCGACGAACTCGCCACTTGTTCCGTAAAGAGTAGACTTTCGAGCGACTGCAAGGCAATCGTCTATCTAAAGTCATCTAAACAGCATAGAGTATCGTTAGGCACCCGTGATGATTCAATTTAATATATTTATAAACTAGATAATTTTACACGAATTACTATTAATTGCATAATGTATTCCAGTACTATGTATTATACATATAAACTTTAGAAAGAAACTATCTAAATAATAGTGAAAACCGTTTGACCGCCTTTGTTTTATATTATATATATATATATATAGATTTATAGTTAACATAAGTAAAATCTAATAAACATCTTAGAAATAATAAAAGAGAAATAATAAAATCCGATCTTAAAACCGTAATATAAATGCGGAAACACGAAAAATGAAGTTATTCACACGATTCCGATTATATTTCACATTTTCAGGATGATATTGACAGCAACCGTTTGCGGTGAAGGAAAGCGCCAGAGGAGAGGACTCATTTTCCCACCTGTCAGTTTATACGGGGTAAGAATTATTATTATACAAACTTACATAAGACAGAAAAAAATAATAATGAAAAAAATAAGTACATTGATTTCATCATCATTAAAAAAAGCGAAATGAATTTAGCCTTTCATTCAAATGACATAAATGAACAGTTTTTTTTTCTTTTACAATTTTATTATAGAGATCTGTGATTATAGAAAGATCCATCAATGATACATTACATACTAAAGTGACTGCCCGATTTCACCAACGATCCCTTCACCAACGATCCCTAACTCTAAAGGAGCCCCTAAATAATATTTTTGACATATTTGCTATGAAACAACTGTCATTAATTGTCCCTTAACTTTGTTAAGGTTTTAGAGTTGGTGAAATCGGGCTTTTTTTTTCTTTTATTGGAGCCGGCTTGTGCTTGATTGTAAACAAAAGTACAAAGTCCATTAGTCCAGAGTCCATCAATATAAATTGTTGTTAGTAAAAGCGACTAATACCTATTGATAAACTTATTGTATTGGCCGTCCCTAATTGTAAAGTTACATGCCGATCTCTAATAAAATCATTTAAAAAATCACCCTGATACGAGCTATAAAACACGTTTTAAAATGCTTTTTATAAAATATTACCTCCCTTTTTTCTAGTTGTTTGTAGCCATTGCAGTACCAATAGACTTGCCAGACAAAAACGTCTTCTTGTCCTGGAATTTTGAAGGAAACTACGCTCCAGTGACGAATATATCAGAAATTGATGGTGTCCTGTTTCCTAACTTACCGGTATGTATTCTTCTTTTAGAAACTTCTTTAAATTCTTCTTCAGTTAAACTTTGATGGCATGAATATGGTGGAAGGCCTCTAAGTCATATTACGGTGTTAGGATGTGGTTTCGCCAGTTTTCAGGGGTCTACCTCTGCACGGGTTTATTGTTGAGGTGGTCTTCTTTCAGGGATAGGTCACCGAATGGGCGTGATTTTATGTTAAAGCAGCGAGCATTCTGACATAATACTCGTAATGCAAATATGTCTGGGCCAGCTGTTTCAAAGCCGCATCTAGACGGCACTTTGTTAAACAACAGCGTATTATTTTTCTTTTTTCATGAAAATTTCTAATAGTCAATAAATGGGGTCGATCAATACATTGTTGTTTAACAGAATTGGTCGCTTCTTCTACACCGCTTAATGATGCGGTTACGATACGGGCTGCGATAAATTAGTACTGTGAGTCTAGTTTAATATTCTCACCGTTTTATCGTCAAATCAATTGTCTTTGTAACAGCACCCTGAAAGGAGACTTAGACATCTCCACAAGAAATTAATGCAGTAGCTCCTGAAACTGGTAAACCCTGACTAGAACAGAAATATGACTAGGTCGCTTGAAGGGTTTTGGATCTGCATAGTCAGTAGAGGTGGTGGGTCCGACTAGCGAAGTTATAGCGACCGCTCCCACCTAAATGTACCTTTATATACGATGCTGTAGGAACTGCAAAGTGAGAATAGCAAAATAGATTTTTTATGTAAATGATAGTTTAGTACATTTAAAACGTTTGTTTGCAGGTGGTGTCTGGCAGACACAGTCGAAGTATAACGAGGGACTTTATTTATGAAATTCTGGAGACAAGATTTGAAGAGTAAGTACCATATAATATAATATATTATTCGACCACTACACATTCTTATATCTGTCCACTAATAAAAACAAAATACTCTATCGACCTGTATGTTTCTTTTGTCGTATAATACGTGAATCGATAATTCACCCCGGTATTAGAGGAGATAACTTTTTTTATTTTTTATTTACATATTTAAATTTTCCGGCAGATGTACGAGTAGATTTACATGTCGATCTCTAATATAATTAATAAACCACCATTGCTTTTTTTTTAATTAACAAAGTTATTTTGTTTTTTACGGGTCGTCTCATTTTATTTTCTTTAAATAGTGGCGTTATGCGTAATTATGCCAATATTAAGTGATACGTAGTTTTTAAAGTTAAATATTATTATAAATGAAAGAGAGATAATAGGATGAAAAGGAATTGGAAAAGGACTAGGTGGGAATGAGGAATGGCGTTATGATCGTATGCAAACATACGGTATAGTCCTGCCATTGTCGAGTAAATAAGGAAAAATAATCGACAGTAAAATGGGTACCGCCATTTCAAACTGAGTTGTTAGTGTACAAGTGTTCACTGCGTTATGCTACATAACGCAGTGAACACTTGTCACACTTAAGATAACTAACTTAACTTAAGATAAGATAAAGATATATATAAAAAATATAACACAAACACGCATCTACAGTATTTGAGCTACCCTCAAAGATTTGTTGGCCTTCTCAATAATAAACTTTTTTATACTAGAAACTATCCGTACTGGATATCATCACGGGTGCCTTACGGCGCCCGAGACCGCCTAGACGGCCCCAGGGTACCCAGCGGAGGGGTTTTAATCCCACCTCATCGTAGCCGATGGTATGAGTCTACACTGAACAAGTGGCTAGCTCGTCGCGATTTTTTAAATAGACTCAATAACCCATCTATAAACAGTTTCACAAGTTCATATAGTGAAACCGGGACCGACAGCTTAACGTGCTTTCCGAGGCACTATAGTGGTGTTGTCAAACAAATGTACATACATTTCTAAATTAAAAACTCATTGGTACACACCGGGATTCGAACCGGGGACCTAAGTGTTTTTAAGTCCAAGGTCTAACCAACTCGGCCACCACGTATATATCCGTACTCTAGGATAAATTTCAGTAGTTGGCTACCATTAGTACTATCGGTCGAAGAAAGATAGTTGGTTTATTGAGAATAGCCAAATGCTCTCTATCCATCGGCCTCCTTTCACTATTTCGATACCTTCTATCTTGAAAACTAAATATTATATCTAGTTATGATGAAGAGATTAAAGCCCTTAGGCCTTATTCATAAAAACTTATTAGAGGCCTTGAAGGACACTTTAGTTATAGAAGGTTTTCTCTCTTTTACGCATATTTTTGTTGCTAATAAAAAGAGACAAAACCTTCCATAACTACAGTGCTCTTCAAGGACTCAATAAGTTTTTACGAATACTGGTGTAAATATTTTGTCTAGTGATGATGATGACCTTAAAGTCCAAGAGTGGTAGTGCGAGTCAACAGAATATTTGTGTGCGAATAATAAAGATAAGTAGTGTTCAGTCATTGTACAAAATTAACCCGGACTTTCTTTTGTTTGCAGACACGGTATGAAGGGTCGGGAATGCATGCTGAGGAACATCTGTGAGGCTGCAGAAACTCCTCTGCATCACAATGGAATAATTGGGCATATTATGCATATCATATTCACGTAAGATATCTCATTTATCTATTAATTTCCTCTTTTTAGTCTGTGGCTTTATCGGTGTTCAGGAGCACTGCATTGATTTCTTGTCTTCAAAAATGAGAAGTAATGGAAATTCATCTTTGTTGCCGTCCATTTTGTAACCGCATTAATTAGCTGGAATATTGGGATCGATCGATGCAGTTGAGCAAGAATGTATTGTTAGAATAAAAAATAGAATGTTAAATTCATGGATTTTGTAGATCTGCTTACCATTAGGTAATAAAAAGTCACATGCCTTTGCATTTCAAAAATGTTCACTGTGTTCTCTATATATATATATATATATATATCATCACGGTTGCCATACGGCGCCCGAGACCGTCTAGACCCGTGGTCGTCAAACTGCGGCCCGCGGGCCGCATGCGGCCCGCCATCGTTATTTGTGAGGCCCGCGACAAAGCAAATAATTTAAGTAATCAACCACATATCATAACAGATTTTGCAAACAAATTGTTTTGAAGAGATACACGCTTACTCTATAAAAAGGAGACTACCACCTCAACAAGAATGATCGATGCAGTAGCGCCAAATAGCCACTGACCGTTAATAAGGGAATAAACGAAGACCATGGTCGGTTTGGCTAATATTTTTGTTACATTTTGCCACTAATCATTGATGGTTTGTCAATACATAATTTATATTTCAAAACGTGCAATAAATACTATACATTCTGTCAAGAACTGTACTGAGATTCATTCATTAAAAATACTTGCACGTCGAAATTATTTTTGTCGTTAGGTGCATTTTTAGCCTTATTACAATAAATAAAAATTTCGAATGATTTGTCTTAAATTGTGGATAGGATTTTTTTGTGCAGAAGCCCTGAAATTTTGACATAATTCTGACGGTTAATCGAATTTATCAAAAACACATGCATATGAGTGATACAGACAGGGCCCTAAAAGCCGGTCGCGATGTGGTGGTAGATTGTTTGCTTCAATATGGTCGTCCATCAAAGTTTTTAACAGGGTCTACCATGGGTTTGCGCATTGTAGAAACGTCATTTACGTATACGTGAGTAACAACCAATATGGCCGCTTTATTTTTGGTAACAGGATTGAATAAAGCCTATTGGTTGTTGCTCACGTATACGTAAATGAATATGTTACGTTTCTACAATGCGCAAACCCATGGTAGAGCCTCTGAACTAAAGTAACGGAAATGGTGGCTGGAAATGCTGGTTTAAGTCTGAGAGCCGCTGAAAGTTCGTTGTCTCTCGAATTAATTTGTGCGATTTTAAACTATTTGGAGCATGAAATGAGTGCCGAAAGACTTGAATTTTCTGCAAAAACTTAATCGCGAAAAAGAGCTAAAGACTCGATAAAAGAAATTAAATTCCAACCTTACATTTATAAAACGTTTTGTGAAAGGTTAGGTGAAAATACACGGGTTCACGAGTTATACACGTGAACCAATAAACTAGGCTGGGCCGTTCAACTGTGCCGAGACCGAAAAATGCATTGTCAAAGTCGATTAAAAGTGAAGATGATGGTCACAGCGTTATGAGGCGTTTGAGAGAGAAAATATGTCGCAAAACACCTGCTTTCGGCATTCATCTCGGTTCGATATGATAACGAAAAATGACATAATATGTCAAAATTATTTTAAGTTCAAAAATATAGAATCGAGATGAATGTCGAAAGCGCGAGAATTGCCCACCTGACCATAGAACACGATCGCCGCATCGATGGATAAAATAGGAATTTTACTATATGGGTAGACCGACGAGAAACGTCAAATCCCATACATTTGGCTTTCGATGGGTATTTCGATTCGATTATCGATTGGTCTATGGTAAGGCCTCAGATTTGTCGAAAGAAAAGTAATGGATCTTCCACGACGATAACGCGCCATCTCACAAGGCTATTGTGAAAGAAACAAATCTCAAAAGTAATGGATCTTCCACGACGATAACGCGCCATCTCACAAGGCTATTCTGAAAGAAACAAATCTCAAAAGTAATGGATATTCCACGACGATAACGCGCCATCTCACAAGGCTATTGTGAAAGAAACAAATCTCAAAAGTAATGGATCTTCCACGACGATAACGCGCCATCTCACAAGGCTATTGTGAAAGAAACAAATCTCAAAAGTAATGGATCTTCCACAACGATAACGCGCCATCTCACAAGGCTATTGTGAAAGAAACAAATCTCCAAAAATAAATATAATAAAAACTCAACAAATGTTATTTTAATAATATACTCGTAATAATGCACTTCTAGGTCGTGATTTCAGCCGATAGATAAAAATAAAATAGAATTTACACGGCAAGTACAAAAAATGCGTTTAAAAATAAGTATTTTGATAATTTATTATTAAATAGGAAAGAATTAACTTTAAAAAGTTTTATTTGTATCTACCTGATGGTAAATATTTTTTATAAAGCATCGAGGCTATTTTAAATAGACTCGTAATAGAAATTCTTCTAACAATGACTGATTCGTCACCGAATTAATTAGCCGGCAAAAATACTTAATATATGTATAATAGGTAATGATAATCAATGCTGTTAAACAACAATTTAATGATCGACCCCATTCATGGATTCTATAGATCTGTTTACCATCAGGTAGATACAAAGTTAGATGCGCCGTGCTACAGTAATTTGGTGAAAATACTTGGGTTATAATACATTTAGGTAGTATAAGTGGACAATACCCTTAGTGTGCGGCCCGACAGTAATATCCACATTGTCCTATGTGGCCCTTGGCAAAAAAAGTGTGACGACCACTGGTCTAGACGGCCCTAGAGTACCCAGCGGAGGGTTTTTTTTTAAATAATAACGTGCTCTCCGAGGCACTATAGTGGTGTTGTCAAACAAATGTACATTTTTTTTTTAATTGAAAACTCATTGGTACACACCGGGATTCGAACCAGGAACCTAAGTGTTTTTAAGTCCAAAATCTAACCAATTCGGCCACCACGTATATTATAATAATATAAATGCTAAAAACTAAACTACGTTTTAAACTTAAGTTTTTGTTTCAGGCCATCATCATCAAAAGCTGAAGGAGTACATTTGGACTACTATGAAGCAGAGGCCCAAGGTCTGAAGGGGAACTGCGATAAATATTTAAGGGCTTGCCCTCTCAGTTTGTTCGACCTTATAACAGCACTAGTTGAATATAAACATGTTTAATAAATTATTGAGCACCGAACCGAGTACCTATTTGTTTTACTTTCTTACGGTTTTAAGGAAACTACAGCGCAACGAACTTCAAAGTCAAAGTAGCCAAGATTTTAAAATAGACTCGTATTGCAAATTCATATTTGTCCCGCCCGTTTCGTAACTGCATCATTTAGACGGTAAAGTGAGAGCGCAATTTATTTATTGACCCCATTATTGGACTTTTTTGGTCTGCTTGCCATCAGGTAGATGTCGTGCTGCAAAGGAAATATGTAAAAATGGAATTAAAGGATTTATCGTATACTAGCGGCCCGCCCCGGCTTCGCACGGGTGCAATGCTGATACTAAATACACTACAGAAAAACTGTGAACGTTGTATATAAAAACATAGCGGCCCGTTCCGGCTTCGCACGCTATTTATAGGCACGCTCTTGCCGCACCGGGCGGCCGGCCGGTACCGCCGCAAACGCTACGTCCCGCAATTTTTAAATCTGTAATATCTTCGAAAATATTCACTTAAATCATACGGTGTAAAGGGCCATATAGATCTATATTAAATGAACAATGTATTCAAGGTATTTAATTGGTTAAGGATTAATGCTGTATTGGTTAAAATCGCTTCGAAAATTAGCCATTATTTGTCGTAAAAAGTAAATGACAAAAAAAAGTTATTGTGGGTTATCCATAAGAGATAGACATATACCATCACGGACTTTTCTGTAGACCTTTTCAATGTGTACAATACTTAGTACATTATTTTGATAAAACTCGTAGGGTTCAGCCTGCGTTTGCAATGTAAGCGGAAAAAAATTAATTATTTACGACATCACATTAGAAACCTCAAAAATAACAGTACTTCTCCACTATTTAATGGATGTTATTATACATATAAACCTTCCTCTTGAATCACTCTATCTATTAAAAAAAAACGCATCATAATCCGTTGCGTAGTTTCAAAGATTTAAGCATACAAAGGGACATAGGGACAGAGAAAGCGACTTTGTTTTATACTATGTAGTGATTTAGAAGCCAGATTTACGACTCTAATTCCATAGTTATAAGATTTTAAATAACAGATAAACTGTATTAGGAACAGGCAAACTACCTTTAAAAAAACGTTTTACGCCCTTACCTTTTTAAGTGTATTGCGTCAGTTTATTTGTAGAAAAAATAAAATACCGAAATTTTTTTCTAATATTTAATTTTAATAATACAATACGTAAATACTAAAGCCATTAATCTAATAATAAATATTTAATTAATAAACTTAATTCACAGCCAAGTATTTTATTTTCATTCAAAATAAAATAAATATTTTGAATAAAAATAACTAGATTAGACTCAATAATCGTATTTTTAGTATAATACAATAAAATCTAATATTTATATAAATAAATAAATTCATAATTTTTAGTTTAATTATACCTAAATATTGCATATTAATATGAGTGTAATATTTGATATTATAAGATACATATATTTTAATATAATATTTTAATCGGTATGTTATTGATCTTAATTAATAAACTACATAATTCCTTATATCCCTTCAACAAAAGAGAAATAAATAAATAAACTTTGGCTCATATGACGATTGAACAAAAGTTAATAAATGAGAATTGGACACCCTGGTGTTGTAAAGAGAAGGTAAACGATAAATAACCCCGAAGGCAAAGCAGGCGATGGCGATCAGCCAGAGAAAAACTCCATAAAATAACTTTATCCACAAAATTAAGCAGCAATAATTCTAATGGTTTCTACATTCTTGAGGTACATTAAGGTTCTTCTACAAGGGTATGGAAGAGAGCTGCTGGTCTACAGGAACCCTGGTGCAGTAGAGAGAAAGGGACTGGAAGACGGTTCCAGAAACGAGTGATGATATTCATCAGCCAGACAAACCTTAGAATTTTACGCCACAAAACAAATAAGCAGCAATAATCCCAATGGTTTCAACATCCATAGGGTACATGGAGTTGTTATTATTCAAGGATATAGAAGGGATTTGATGGTTCACTGGAAACCTGGTATCGTAGAGTAAAGAGAACTGGAATATAACCTCAAATGCTCTGGAAAAACAGGCGATTATGAGCAGCCAGAAACCTTAGACAACTCTGCTGACCTTACTCCACAAAAATTAAGCAGCAACAATTCCAATGGTTTCAACATCCTTGGGGTACATGAAGTTGTTCTTCTTCAGGGGTATGGATGAGATCTGTTGATCCACGGGTACCCTGGTGTCGTATAGAGAAGGGGACTGGAAGATGATGCCGAAGGTCCCGACGAAGCATGCGATGGTGAACAGCCATAGGAAGAAGCGATCCAGAACCATGGACATGAACTTCCAGTCTTCAATAACCTGCAAAAAATATTTATTGTTAATGTGTACCAGAAATAATGAAACTAATACATAATATTATATACACCCAGACCATAGCAAACTGTATGGAAAAAAGTACTAATATTGTTTGGCCGAGTGGGAATCGACAGAAGAAGTTATACAAATACTGGGTACTTTTTCTTACAGTAGATTTTTTAAATGACTTGAAGTATCACTTGTACTTATAGAAGCTATTTTTTTTATTAAAAATGGAGGGTATTTTTTTCTTCAAAAAAATGTTCGAAAAATGAATTATCAAGTGACTTTTATGGTTAGAATTACTCTAACAAATATATAATTATTGTCTTTGTATTAAGCAAATAAAATATCTTTGGACAAGTGGCGGTCTCAATCGTGAGTTTAGTACTTTAATAAAGTCTATCTTAATGTTTGTATGGGCGACATTATGGGTATCATTTAACCGGCATAGTGAGAGCGATCAATACTGTTAAAAAACAATTCAATAATAAATCTGCTGACCATCAGGTAGATATAAAGTCAGATGCGTTCCAGTAAAAAAACGCCATTGGCGCAACCACTAGTCCCTGGAAGCTGTTAATACCGAGTTTTGTTAAAACAAACTTCTCTTTAAACTACAATTTAGCCACAACTCTAAACAAATTCTTTAAGGAATCCTAACTATTTTGCAAGTCATTGAGAAATTAAGACAAATTAGTTGCTTTTTCAAAACAGCTCCGTCAAGGAGAGGCGAAAGACCTTTCTTCTATATCCTTTATAAACTTTGCAAAAAAAATCGTATCCAATTATGCTAAGCAGGCAATTTGATGTTGGCGACGAGCCTTGTTTACTTGTTTTGAAAAGAGGCCAATTTAATTGAACCCCTTTTGCTAAGCACAATATAAAGTTTTAAGGATTTTTCTAAGCCTTCATTATTTTCCTTACTACGCTTCCTAAGTTCACCGCTAGAGGGAGCTGCGCGCTAAGGAATAATTTCCCGTTTGAAATTATTTGCTTAAAACAACGTAGTAGATATATAAGGATATATCTTTGTCTTGTGTAATCATTATAACGTATGTTTTATTTAGATCCTAACAAAATTTAGCTTATTTTAAAGAAAATATATATTTACGCTATAGTGTAAGTTTTTTTACCGTTACTACATCGTCAATAGTTTATGATATCCTCCCACCAATTAGTTTGACTGATTTTCCCAAATAGTAAAAATAAGCTTATATTGGATAGCTTTGACAGTATTTAACTGTATAGTTAACGTTAAAAAACTCACACTATGACCTCTGAGGCTTCACCTAGAGTTTTTGTTTCGTATTAACAGAACATTAAAACGTGAAGACGCACCAATAGGGTCGTTTCATTAAATCCTGTTACATTTTTTTTTATTGGAGCACGACATGTGACTTTGTATCTACCTGGTGGTGAGCAGACCTACAAAGTCCATGAATGGGGTCAATCAAAACAACATGTGTCGACACCCTAGCTTGTTTTCATCTTCAGGCACATCTGTCAGGGCTGGGGCGGCAGCGGATTCATCTGGGGCCAAACGTCGCAAATACAAGTCTATTAGTAATGACTACATGTTTGTGCGGTCTAGAGACTTTGGGTCCGTGGGGACCAAGTGAAAGATATTTAAGGACCTGTCTAAGGGCTAAGGGCTGATAGTTTTCTCGTGCAGCAAATTAGTATTGCTGTGCAGCGAGGGAACGCTGCTAGTGTTTTTGGCACACTTCCATATGTACAGAGTATGGATGTATTAGTTTTTATTTGTTTTAATTATTAAATTCAATTAATTTATTAAATAACATTAAAGTCAAAATATATGTACGGGTGCCTGACAACGCTCAAGACCGCCTTGACGGCCACAAGGTGGCGTTGCAGTACAAGTGAAGGGTTTATACCCATGCAGGGTATAAATCAAAATACGGCAAGAAACCCCTGTTGTTATCATAATTTAATATCTGCCAAAGAAATAAATCTAAGCAAACACAATGTGAGACAAACCCAGTAATGGCTACTTAATCACCGCCGCACTTTATCATGCCCGTAAATATATTGTAATCTACGAGTAGAGATACAACTCTCTCCTAGGATCTGATTAATTGATATTGGATAGTGTACATCTCCAGTGAAACAATTCTCGTGTAATTTGTAATGCTTTTGGTTAAATCTTAATTTACTTTGTTAACATATAAAGTCGGTATTTTAATAACAAATAAAGTCGGTATTTTAATAACAAATAAAGTCGGTATTTTAATAACAAATAAAGTCGGTATTTTAATAACAAATAAAGTCGGTATTTTAATAACAAATAAAGTCGGTATTTTAATAACAAATAAAGTCGGTATTTTATTAACGGTATTTTTTTTTATTGTTACAACTGAATTTGTTATATGTTATCGCATTTTTATTTCAGGGAGTAAAAAAACGAATGCAAATATCACCTTACGGGCGCCCTAAACCGCCTAGGCGGCCTCAGTCGGCCTCGTCGTAGCCGATGGTATGAGTCTACACCGAACAAGTGGCTAGCTCGTCGCGATGTTTGGATAGAAAAATAAGCGATATGGGGCCCTGTGGTTCGATCATGAGTTTTTACTATCGTATTAAAGTAACGTTAATACGTGAGGAACCACCAATAGGATCTCTTTATCCTTGAAAACAGGACAAATAAATCATTTGTTTTGGTAAAATCTAACGTTTTTAACGTATCAACGCAGCGTTTTGTGCACAGGACAAGGATTCGCGAACTCAAACGTCAAAAAATATCAAAATTTTGTTTTCAGTGATAATTTTTTTTTTTGGAAAAAAAAGGACATGAAGGTGTAGTGTGTAGGTGATTCTAATTACATAATATCTTTATATAAAATCTGTTAAGTTTTAAAATGACAACTAAAGTAATATTTATAGAATCATTAATCAAACTTTGGGTGTCTTTTCAAAAGGTAATAGATTTTTTATAAAAAGACTATCTATAATTAGATAGTCTTAAGTCTAAGGAATATATATTTATAATATACATGGTGACTTTGAAAGGATGTACTTTGGGCTAATATGAGGTTCTACTGATCAATACGAACAACTTTTCCCATGGAACCATATGCCGCAAATGAAAAAAAATATTGCCTTCTCCATACAAACTAGTAATGTTAAAATGACCATTTTGTATGGGGAAGCCAAATTTTTTTTTCATTTGCGGCACATGGTTCCATGGGAGAAGTTGTTCGATTTGATCAGCAGAACATCATATTAGCCCAAAGTACATCCTTTCAAATTCACCCTGTATATTAATTAATATTTACACCTCTACCTTCTTCATTAAAAAAAAAACTTTGATATGACTGAAAACAACATTTATACGTTTTTAGACGTTCGACATCGGCTTCTTAAGAGGAGTGTCTGACTTCGATGCTCATTCTGATTCAACTGCAAAGTATTACCTCCCGGGGGCGCATGACGGTGAGTCGGTAACGCTACCATACATTAATGTAAACCTGCCCCCCGACCCTCAATAAGAGAAAGAGCAACTATGAGATTATACCTACAATTTAGGCAGCAAAACAACTTTCGGGCCAAAATTGTTTCCTACCCCTAAACTTTAATGGATTTGAAAAAAAATGGTCTCATTTTGTTAAGAGAAAATAAACGATGACTGACGTTTTCCTTTTTTTATTTTCTGTCTTGATATTTTATAGGAATAATTTTAGTGTGAGGGATTTTTTTACGATTTTTTCGAATTTTTTAAATTGGTTTGGTATTTTTTTTCCTATAGTAAACTTTAAACAAAGGAAAACGTACGAGCTTAGATATATATATAAATCTATGAATGTTTAAACATTCATAAATTTTTATGATTTTTGGACGGGGGGTAACAGTTAGGACCAAAAGGACGTGAATGTATGGGAAATGTTTGATCAGACGCTGCTCTTAATATAATAGCAAAAACTAAACTTGTCTTACAGCAGAACCACTTTGATACCCACTATACCTACAAAAGTAAATTCATTTTAACTAGATTTTTGGATTTGAATAACAATTGAATTGGAATAAAGATTAGAGAATAGAAGAAAGAAGACCTATTCAAAAACTCAACAAGACATTTAGTACAAGTAGTCTAAACAGTACAAGGAGTTAGCGTTTGAACAGTCAATTTCATGTTCAGGACGCGGCCCGCATTAAATACTTCTAAAATAAGACAAAAAAACGCGAGAAAAAAGTGTTTTAGAAAGTCTTTTTTCCCGTCATTTGGTATTCAAGAAACGTTTGCTCTGTTGAGATAAGGCCGTAGTCCATTAATATAAGCCGCTACGCACCGCCTTGGCCAAACAAAGTGAATAAACCATTTTTAAAACGTCAATTCATAGTGTAATCGCCGCCCTAGAATATTGATGAAGGCGGCTTCGGGCTGTCAGCATCTGAAAAGCTGAGATATTGCCCTGAAATTCACAATAGATAAAGATTATTTTGACAACTGAAACGAAATTCGTGGGTCATTTTTTCGTGTTGGGATATTTTTAGTATTGCTGGAGAGGTTCCGTAGATTTGATTTTATTATAACATTTTTTTTTGTTAATGGAACACTGCATGTGACTTTGTATCTTCCTGATAGTAAGCAGACCTACAAAATCCATGAATGGGGTCGATCAAAACATTTGCTGTAAACAGTTGTTTAACAATATTGATCGCTGCCACTATGCCGCGAAATTGGCGGCGAATTAGACGCATTACGAAATAGAATCCATTACGAGTCGATTTTAATATCCTCCCTGCTTTAACGTCAAATTAATCGCCTGTTTCGTAACCGTACCATGAAAGAAATCGATGCAGTTGTCTCTGGAAAACCGGTGAACCCTCAGACTAAAACCGAAACATAATTAGGTCACTTGACGGTTTTTGTGACTTGATCTATATAGGTGGTGGTAACGTGTCCGGTCTGTCGGTCGGTCATAGAGGCATTCCTCCCACCTAAAATGTATGATTTGTATGAGGTACTCATTGTAAAGTTGTATTTTTAATTTTTACTCAAACCCAATATTAACTTACATGTATGGCCACTTTTCAATAAATATGAATTCAAGAAAGAATAAAAAAGATTTACGATACTAGAGTAAAAATCAAGTTTGCTATGTTCAATACATTATACCGCCTCCGTAGACTATATAGTATAGTTTCTCTTTGGCGTTGTATCCTTCGGTCGTGGGTTCGATTCCCACCCACGACAAATAAATATTAGTACGTTTCCTGTACAGTTTGTCATGGTCTGTATATTTATAAAATATGTATCATATCGTTGTTTCTAGTACACATAATACAAGTCTACAGCTTAGTTTGTGACGAGAGCAATATGTGTAAATTGTCCTACAAATTAATTTTGTTATGGATTTATTACCTCGATTTACTACATAACCTATGGTATTGTAAATTTACATAACATAACTGTTACTTAGGTCCCTGGTTTGAATCCCGGTGTGTACCAATGAATTTTTAATTAAAAAAAATATGTACATTTGTTTGACAACACCACTATAGTGCCTCGGAGAGCACGTAAAACTATACCAACTTGTGAAACTGTTTGTAGATAGGTTATTGAGTCTATTTAAAACATCGAGACGAGCTAGCCACTTGTTCAGTGTAGACTTATCGGCCACGACGAGGTGGGAACGAGAAACCCCTCCGCTGGGTACCCCGAGCCTTCTAGACGGTCTCGGGCGTCGTAAGGCACCCGTGATGATATGTATGTATGTATGTATAACTGATAACAAAATAATGTAACTCCAACAATGTACTTTATTTAATACATTCATACATATCCATAAATACGGACCGAAAGCGGAACTTCTTAGTATAGACGCTTTAGCGAATGGTTCGTGAGCCTCAAACGTGCAAAGCTGCCTACTCCGAGCATTAAATTTCTAAACCAGATTTACTAAAGCTTCATTTAAATTATTCTATTTTTTTTATTTAACTAAATATTTATTTAGATTTTTCATCTAAAATAAATCATTAATATATATTTTATTTAATACAAATGAATATGATTTCAACCTATCTCGATCAATGCCAATTTTTTTGTTGTATCTATTGACATGTCCGTGGACCTTCAAATAATTTAAATACGGAAATTTCTTTTAAAAAAATATGGTCAGCCTTCTCCGGCCAGTATTATAGTAGCGTTCGCAATAGTACGAGTTACAGTACCTTTTATGTCCCATTGTGCAAGTATACATAAAATTTTACTAAATATTTATCAGCGCGTATTTTCTATATCTATCACCGACATTTCGCGGCATAGAACTTTTTAATACAAATAACACAGTGGCTGGATTGATTATTCGTAATACTTACTTATTATTGATAAAAAAATCATTTAAACTTGAAAAAAGAGTTTGAGATATACATGGTGACTTACAAAGGTTGTACTTTGTGTTAATATGAGGTTCTACTGATCAAATCATGAGTCGCAAGAGAAAAAAAAACCTTTTCCATACAAACTAGTAATGTAAAATTACCAATTTGTATGGGGAAGCCAGATTTTATTTTTCATTTGCAACACATGGTTCAATGGGAGAAGTTGTTTGATTTGATTAGTAGAGCCTCATATAAGCCCAAAGTACAACCTTTAAAATTCACCATGTAATAAACCTAATAATGATTTTCACTAACGTAAACATAATAATAATAATAATAAATCTTTATTAGGTAATTGATATTATACGTGGTGGCCTAGTTGGTTAGACCTTGGACTTAAAAACACTTAGGTCCCTGGTTCGAATCCCGGTGTGTACCAATGAGTTTTTAAATAAAAAAATTATGTACATTTGTTTGACAACACCACTATAGTGCCTCGGAGAGCACGTTAAGCTGTCCCGGTTTCACTATACCAACTTGTGAAACTGTTTATAGATAGGTTATTGAGTCTATTCAAAACATCGCAACGAGCTAGTCACTTGTTCGGTGAAGACTCATACCATCGGCTACGACGAGGTGGGATTAAAACCCCTCCGCTGGGTACCCTGGGGCCGTCTAGGCGGTCTCGGGCGCCGTAAGACACCCGTGATGATACATATATAAAGGTAATTGATACAATATCGTTGAACACAGTTCCCACTTTAGGTTTCCCTGTGTTGTGGGAATCCGGCTCTTATACATAACAGTGAAATGTTTACTTATTACTAAAAACAGTTTCCTTAAAATTAAAAAGAAAAGTACTTCTAGTTACGTATTTGTGAATGTGTGAGAGTGAATTGTGAATGTGTGTAAATGTGTGTGAATATGTTAGTGTGTGTTTTACGTGTGGATAAATGTGCATGTGTATAAGTCAGTGTGTCTACTTGTGTGTGGCAGTGTTCCGAGTGAATGTGTAGACATAATACTTATTTTCATTAACGAACCCTAATAGTGGTTTTCACCAACGCTACGTAATAAATACACTTGGATTTAGTGATGACGTACACATCGGCTTTCATGAAATCCGAAAGCATTAATTTTAATAAAAATAATAATTTTATTATTATTATTATATGAAGGATATTACATCCACATAATATTTCCCTGGTCACAAACTAAGCTCTAGGCTTGTACTATGTGTACGAGAAACAACGATATTTAATCATATTATATTTTATAAACACCCAGACCATGACAATAATAAATAAATAAAATGTATTAACATTTTTCTTAAATTTTATTCACTACTGTCTGTGTGCGCGACTTCGTCCGCGTGGAATTTAACAAATAAGTTATATTCATAAAAATAAATATAAAAAATATAATTAGCCTAAGTTACTCCTTATTACATCAGCTATCTGCCGGTGAAAGTCCCGTTAAAATCGGTCCAGCTGTTTCAGAGATTAGACGGAACAAACTGACCGATAAAATAAAAAAATAAAAAATGGTATATGTCGTATATACATCCATACCTATGCATTTAGTAAAAAAAAAAAAAGGATGTACTGGCACTACTGATCAAATCGAACAACTTTTCGTAGAACCATGTGTCTGTCGCAAATAAAAAAAAAATTGGCTTCCCCATGCAAATTGGTTATTTTAACATTACTAGTTTGTATGGAGAAGGCATATTTTTTTATTTGCGACACATGGTTAAATTGTAAAACAAATCAAATATTATATAAAATATATAATTAATTTAGAGAACTCAAGGTTTTGATTTAATATTTCCTGAATAAAACAAATAAATTCGTCCAAAGTGCAACCTTTCGAAGTCACCTACAACAATTCAAACCTACAAAAGAAAGTAAAAAGGTGAAAGAAAACTCTTTAATTGTTTTAACGGAGTTTTAACGAAGGGTTAAAAAGAAAAAAGACTACTTATTTAGGTGGATTTGTATGATGAATCTGCTGCGGAAGTTAACAAAAATATATTGCCTGGCTAATCCATGGGGATGCTTTAAAATTTATTCATCCTGAGGGAGCTATTTATCCTCCGTTCAAAAATGAAGTGCGGTTATCTTCAAGACGTAGAAACGTGTTCAGAATAATAATTAGGAAGAAACACGGCGCCAATGATTAGTCAGGGATACAAACCCGACCTGATTAGGACTTTAAGGGGAAACAAGTAGTCATGTTTTGGGATTAGTCTATGGTTTTACTGCTTAGTTATTCTTTTGAGGTAAAAGACTTTTGTTAGGATATTGTTTTATAACAAGTTTACAGGTCCGATTAGTTTAATGGTTAAGCAGCTAAGGTTTATATTACTGGGTTTTTACTTGCACAAAAAACATTAAAAACTATTCAGCGAGAAAATATTTTCACAATTTAGGACACACACAGAAAAAAATTTTTAGTAGTTATTTGCTTTTTAATTTGAGTAGGTATTAATTTTGTTTTTTTTTTCAGTTATTCATTATTAATCGTTTAATTAATAAGTTAATAAAGTTAATTTATACTTTTAGAATGTTAATTTAAATTGAAATTTCTTGAATAAATATGTTATATACTTACTTATATATATATATATATTTTACTTATATATATATATATGTGATTGGTTACCAACCTTTTATTTAGAATAAATATTTAAGGCGTAGATATGGTCGGTGAAGTTGGTCGCCTTGGTGGCTCCCTTGTATGGCAGATAATGATTGACAGGTCAATGGAATCAGCTAACCACCTAGTCTTACACTAGTTGGTTATGTAGTGTGTGTTCGGTTTGGTAGTAATTTTCATATTAAGATTTCTAAATTTAAGTTCTAAATCTGATATCGAGGTATAATAAATATTTGTCGTTCTTTTAATAATGAATAGCTGACTAAACAAACGCACTCTAAGACCTCATTGTAAAATTTTTTTTTGACTATTCATAAAAATCTGTAAAGATTTACATGAAATAAATGATTTGATTTGATTTGATAACGCCAAATTGTTGTTTTTTTAATTCAATCATAAAAACAAAAAAAAATGCTCGAGTTTCTTAGACCATAAATATAAAATCACTCAAAATTATCGGGTTGAAACCCCGGTGTGCACATTTATTTTACAACACCTTACCTCAATAAACCCGTTAAGCTGTTGGGCCTAGTTTCAATACCAACTGTGAAATTTGAAGTCTATATTGCTTAAAAGCGGCCCCAGCCTAGTGGTTAAGTCACTGCGCAACTGATAACAAGGTTAAGCAGATGACAACAAGACCGGCCTGGGATGGGTGACCGCTTTATACAACGAGGCTATTTCATCATAAACACCGCAACAAGCTCGCCACTTGTTAGGTGTTGCCTCCGAATACCATCGGCGAAATGAGGATGGGTTAATCCCTCCGCTGGGACCCTGAGGCCGTTTAAACGGTTCTCGGGAGCCAAATTGGCACCCGTGATGGTATTTATTTATTATTTTTATATTGCTTAAGAGGGCGTAAAGGCAAATAAAACAGGTGAAATAAAATATGGCTCTTACAAAACGTGCGAGTGATAAACAAAAAAAATATATCGCGCAGGATATTTGGAAAAAATACGTAGCTACAATTTTTTTAGCTATAACTTTCAAAATATTTAATTTTACAAAAACTTAATTTTTAACAAAATATTTAATTTTACAAAACACTAGATCTTATATGTGCATAACTTACAAAAAACATGGTTTTATAATCTATAGGCTCTATATTGAAATAATTGGAAATATCGATAAACAATGGAGGTAATTTTGCGGTTTTTTTCTATCGAGGCAACTTTACGCTATTAGGTTTTTTCCAAGAGCCAGTTACTTCTAAGTATTCCAGTTACTTCTAGGTATCTTGTATTATTACTATGTTTTGTTATATATTTGTTGGTTTTAAGGTATTCTCATAATCGGATATCTAGATTTATGGTTTGCTTTATGCTTTGTGAGCCTTAACAAACACTGCTACTTCTACCTTGCCTCTTGTTAGGACTAAGCTCACGATACGATTGGCTATAGATAAGTTGGGTCCGAAACGTTACAATTTGGGACGTCATCAATGTTATTACACATCGAATTAGATTGGGCATCCGCGAAATAAAATACTCCTAGTGCGGAGCCCACTGTTATTGTAACTAAGACAAAATGTGATAATAAATAAAATTTCATTTCATTTTTACATCATAATAACCCAAAAATATAAGACTGAAGCGGCTTCGGGCTTTTTCTTTTTTTTTACTGCCGATCTCTCGTTTGTATCCAATCGGTGACTTACCTAAAAAGATTTTTTTTTTTTTAATAAATTTTCTAGCCTGGATACAAGTCCTTCAGCCGGTAGAAAGATAATATGGTGACCAGTGTTGCCAGGTTTACCAGAATTACCTTAAATATGAAATTAAAATTACCGTACAAAAATAGTGCTCAAATTAAAAATAAACAATAAACATACTACGCGTCGGTGTCGAAGGACGGCGGCTATCTATTACATTCCACTTTCAAATTACAGTACATTTCGTCAAATTTTCCTTAATTTCTTCAAATTACCGTGCTTTTGCACTTCCGTAACCTGTTGCCATAGGTTGCGATAGATTACCGTACCAGACATGAAATTACCGTACAAATACGGTAATTGTCGTACCTCTGGCATCACTGATGGTGATGTACATCACCATCAGTGGTAATTTACAATCAAAATACTATGCGTACATGAGACAGTTTTCGATTATAAAGTCTAAACAAGGAAATAAGTAAAGACAATACATTACACGCCAAAAGATAAATTGAGATCTTAAATATACCCTAACAGATTTTGAAGTTATAAAATTTGCCATAAAAGCAGTCGATCACGTCATAAATATTATATTATATCGCTTTTAGACGTTGCCGTAAAGCCTTTGGTTCCAGCCATAGCCTAGAAATATCTGCAAACTCAGGCCGATATGAGATTTACTATCGCTCCAATGAAGCCAAATGGCTTTATCGACTTTCAATTTAAACTCCAAGATTCTGTTTCCACAAGAAGTCAGGTAAGTTTGTACTTGAAACTTAAATCCGTGTACTTTGCTGATGGCCGGTGCTGAACGCTTTCTGATATGGAACTTAAAACGTTTGCCTTAAGGCTGATGATGTTAATGACAAAAGTTAGGCTGTTGATCACAATTTTGAACCAGACCAAATGGTTCAATGAACATGTTTAGAATATTAGTTTTCTTTGGCCAGTTATTGTCTTAAAAGAACATTTAGCAGTCTCACAAACTTTGTTTTAAATGATGTTGTGAATTATAAATAAGTATTTTTTTTGTGTGAAATAAATGAATTTATTATTATATTAAATTTTATTAAATAATAAAATATTGATATAGAATAATTTATATTTATAATTACGTAATAATATAATATACATATAGCCTATGTCCAGCAGTGGACGCGCGAAAGGCTGGCATGATGATGATGATGATGATGATGAATAATACATGTAAAATGACAAATCCTACAATGTATTATATCGTAATGCATAATACAGTAGTATAGGTTGTAATAAGACTAGTCAACTTTTATAGTAGGGTCATTCTACGATAAGAGGTAATGTGTACGGCAATCATTATAAAACAGCATTTTTATTCTACATCTTTTGATTTTATGCAACAAATCACAGCATCTTTATGTATTTTATAAATAGCAGTATAATTAAATTCCAAATTCATGTACATTTTCCTGATATTTCATATTTAAGTCTGAAATAGTCTCTACCCTGGCCTGTCCCTTTGACGTTTTTAGTTAAACATGCAGACATTACATACTTTTTTCGCCGCATTTTCCATGTTAAAGTATATTTAGAGTAATAGTAAAAAGTGTACTTAAGTATTATGAAGGTAAAATACAACTATATTTGTTTATTTTCAACAACTTTCGTACTTTATTTTTGTCCCGCTTTTTTTGCATATCTACCCTGGCGAATTTTGGCCCTTTAAAACAAACAGAAATAATAGACGGCTATATTCAAAATGGCGCTCAAGGACGCGTATCAACGTCAATTTAGTAATAATTAAAACACAAACCGTGAGATCGTTTTTATTTGTTAGTGAGCGCGACGCAACAGTGCAGTGCAGCGGTTTTGCAAAGTGATTGCGTCTCTCCACTGGTAAGTCGTAAAATTTATAAAATTCACTTAATTGATTTGCATTTTCTGCCTAAATTCAACAATACTGTTAACAGTGGTGGCGTGATATAATATTAACCTAATATTAACTTATATCAGTGCTTTTTAAAAATTTGTTACGAAAACGTCTCTCCCCTGGCATATTTACCCTGGAACTATAACAACCAGGGGAGATACTTACTGGCCAGGGGAGATAATGCCGGTGGTAAAATGATTGTGATAATTAATTCACTATATCTGAATTAGTGTGACAACTTCTATCAACGTTCTCGAGAAGCTTATAAATGATTATTGTATAAGAAAAGCAGTATGGTAAAAAAAATGAGGTTCTCGGTTTATCCGTCATATTTTGTTAATATATGTTTGGATATTTTCTTTGTTTATGATGATACTATGTTTTTTATTAATTCAATACAGAATATAAATTGTAGATCTCATAATATTGTTACAGATCATGACACCATGCAAAGAGTTAACACGTGAAGAACGATTAGAGAAGAAGCGTCAAGCAGAGAGATTTCGATATCAAAAGATTAAAAATGATCCAGAAAAGTACGAATTACAAAAGCAAAAAGATAAAGAAAAATATTTGAAAAAGAAGGAGACAGAAGTAATAAAAACCGTCGACCAAATAATTCCCAGCAGAGACCAACGTAAAGCACGTAAAATTTAGAAAGAGAAAGGAAGAGAGCGTAGGCGACGACTTGCCCTTCAAAATATTAGCAATGTTCCAGTAACGCCATCTATATCTTATATGTTATGATTATAGATAGATGAGTTGCAGCTTCTAAAATTAAATCAGACCAAGCTAGGAGACAAAGATACCTCTAATTAATAAAAAAAGAGAGTTCTTCTAGATACTTTTAACAATCTCCACAAATCTTTTATAAAAAAATAAATACCATCACGGGTGCCAATTTGGCTCCCGAGAACCGTTTAAACGGCCTCAGGGTCCCAGCGGAGGGATTAACCCATCCTCATTTCGCCGATGGTATTCGGAGGCAACACCTAACAAGTGGCTAACTTGTTGCGGTGTTTATGATGAAATAGCCTCGTTGTATAAAGCGGTCACCCATCCCAGGCCAATCTTTTATAAAGAAGTGCATTATTACGATCCCATTTATTATTTATTTTTTATAGGAGCTCGGCATGTGACCCCACATCCATCTGATCGAAAGCAGTATGCAGGTCCAAGAATGAATACAACCAGCTCTTAGAACTGTGTTGTTTTCTGAAGAGCTGGTTTCATCCATTATGCCGGCTTAAGATGCCTATTCACGCTTCGTTTAAAGGACTCAAGGTTATAGGATGGAGGAAACACGCAAGCAGGCAGAGCATTCCACATTTTAATAGTGCGGCAGATGTACGAATCACCAAATCTTTTAGTGCGGGTTGGTACATCGGCCACAGAATGCGCATCAAATCAAATCAAATATTATTTATTTCATGTAAATCTTTACAGATATTTATGAATAGTCAAAAAAAAAAAAAAAAGTTTGCATGCAATTTGTTACCTGCTCGTGAGGTTCTGTAACGAAAAGGGGAAGGGGGAATGAGATTAAAAAGTTCTTCAGAGCACTGTCCATGGTAAAGGCGGTAAAATACGCTCAACGACGCTACATCTCTGCGAAGCTGCAGTGGCTGTAAGGTGTTAGTTATATTCCCTCTATTGCCGCCTAAAGCCATTTTGGATAGTACAGCCGAATTGCGACAAACGTGACACTTGTCTGTGCGTTACTCACGCTGATATGGATCTGATTCTTACGGCTCTATTTCAAGCCAAAGTAATATCTATATCAAAATATTATATAGACCTGCTTAATACAATTTGTTGCAATAGGTGTAAGGAGCAGTGTCTTTTACGAGAATGCGAAACTTGTAAAAATAAAGGACTTGCATGTAAAGTATTTGATAACCATATTCAAATTGTCTACAAAAAGTAGTAATCACGGTGACAAAACCATTATTTTTTGTGATGAAGTAAAATATATTTTAATTTGTTATGTTATCTTTTTTAGTATTGATCATAAGTTGATTTAATAAATAGTATACTACAAGTAGGTATAGGAATATGAAAATTATTGTTATTATCACAAGTCTGAGATATTAACTTAAAAGGCGCTAGTCTACTTAATTAGTTTTGTAAAACAATACTTTATTATTTGTTGAAGATGCAAAGTTAATTTATTTATATTTTTGTTAATGACACTAAAGAAGCTCTAGTTTTAGAGTTAACAAAAGGCTGTTATACCAAAATTATGTTATTATTATAATTTAAGTACAATATCTAATAAAAGTTAATTTTATTCACTGTTTTATTACATCATAATCTCTCCCCTGGTCAAAAAAGTATCTACCCTGACCTCAATGTATCTACCCTGAATGGTGTATTTACCCTGGCCTTCTAAAAAGTAACTAAATATGTATAAAGTGACTTGCCCTTATGTAAATGAGTAAATAAAAGGGACTAAAATAGTCATATTTGTGTTTAATCGAAAAAATCCAACTTTTCCCCTCGGCCGCATCCTCTATGGGCTCAAAACCTCTTATCGTAGAATCACCCAGTAATTAATAATTTGTTGTAATAATTAAATGTATAAATAATATAATAATCATTGTATAATATAAATAATATAATTGTAATAATATATACGTGGTGGCCGAGTTGGTTAGACCTTGGACTTAAAAACACTTAGGTCCCTGGTTCGAATCCTGGTGTGTACCAATGAGTTTTTAATTAAAAAAAATATGTACATTTGTTCGACAACACCACTATAGTGCCTCGGAGAGCACGTTAAGCTGTCGGTCCCGGTTTCACTATACCAACTTGTGAAACTGTTTATAGATGGGTTATTGAGTCTATTCAAAACATCGCAACGAGCTAGCCACTTGTTCGGTGTAGACTCATACCATCGGCTACGATGAGGTGGGATTAAAAACCCCTCCCCTGGTTACCCTGGGGCCGTCTAGGCGGTCTCCGTAAGGCACCCGTGATGAATATGTAATTAATAATAACTGTCAAATTTAACATAAAATAACAATGTTTTTTTTGTATAAGAGCTCAGCGCAATTGATGCTATATCTACCTAATGAAAAGAACAAAATGCAACCAATAACAACGTAACTATAAACAGATGTTTGCACCCATTATGTGGGCTTTTAATGCCTATACGCTCTAGTAGGCTCTAGGTTTCAAGGTGAAGGAAACACATAAGCAGATAGAGAATTATCGATTTCCGTATTAACTATAATTTCCGAAATCATTTTTTTTTTTATGCTCGTGTGTGGTTAAAGTTGTGGGAGCGATCAATATTGTTTAAGAACAATTATTGATTGACCCCATTCATGGACTTTGTAGGTCTGCTCACCACCAAGTAGATACAAAGTCACATGTCGTGCTCCAATAAAAAAAAAAAAAAAAGTTAAGCATTTATAATAAAAAAAATGTTTTTGGAACCGTCTCAGATCGAAAAAAACTTCAAAACTAAACAATTTTGGCCAAAAATGCACCTCGCCCCAAAAAAAAAGTTATTATGTTATATAATTAATATAGAAATTATAAAGATAAAAATGTAATAAAAAATTCTGAATGGGAAAACCCTCGTTTTCGCGAAAAAAAATAGTAAAAACAAATAACACACTCTTCTACCATCTAAATATATTCCAAAATTGGGACTTATATATAACTATTCTCTAATAAGGTTAATTAAAGAGTACCTTCACATTAAGAGGACGTGTGGGTAAACAGCAATGAAAATTTTCGTTAGGGTTTCGTAAGGGAAGGTTGATACTTATACCTAGAGGGCTCAGTGATTGAATACCTTTCTAATAAAGAATTTATAAAAGAATATTATAATGATATAGAACAAACTACTTACAAAGGCCTTTCGTATAAAAAAAGTGGTCGTTTTTCAAGACACCACAACATCGACAACATAATCTGTAAGTCATTATTACAAGCAAACATTTCTTCTGTTCTTGAACCCTTAGGTCTAGAAAGATCTGATGGCAAAAGATCTGACGGAATGACTGTTATACCATACAAATGTGGCCGAGCTTTTCGTCTGGGATGCGACTTGCGTGGACAGACTTTGTCGGAGTCACGTTCGTCTTCTTCCAAACGTGCCGGAGCTGCAGCTGAACAAGCAGTACACATAAAGCGTAATAAGTACGCAGAGCTCCTGAACTCGCACATATTTTTGGCGTTTTCCGTTGAGACAATGGGTCCGTGGTCCGAGGATGCTAGCGAATTTATATGTGATCTTGGAAAAAAAAAATTGCGACTGGTGATCCTGAGTAATAGCAATGTTGATCCTTTCAACAAGGAGTACCTTGTTCAAAGGATCACATTGCTGTTCAACGGGGTAACGCCGCTAGTGTCCTTAGTACACTACGCCCATTGTCTCATACTCAATATATTTTTTTAAATTTTATTGGAGCACAGCATGTGACTTTGTATCTATCTGATGGTGAGCAGACCTACAAAGTCCATGAATGGGGTCAATCCCACTATGCCAGGTAAATGATGCGATTACGAAATGGGGGGCGACAAAGACGAATTGCATTACGAGTATATTTTAATATACTCGCTGCCAATTAAACCATTCATTTCGTAACCGCACCCTGAAAGGAGACTACCACCTCGGCAAGAAATTGATGCAATAATCTGCTGAAAACCGGTGAAGGTCGGCCTAACAAAGTTATAAAGACCTTCCTCCCAAAAATTGTTTATATTATAATTAAATTAATTTTATAGGTAGATTATTTTAATTTTCTTAATTTTATTTTTGTGCAGTTAATAAACGATTTATTCAACTTACAAAGATGTTGCTATACATTAATTTGGAAACAGCTGCAAAATAAGAAGTTTCAGATGAACTATTTGCAAGCAAAATGGCGCACACAAAATATTTGTATTGACAAAACGTGAGTCAGTTCTACAGGATAAGCTGCAAGAAGTTTTCAAGAGAAATACAACATTTTAAGTTTGCGCTATATTCGTAAACAAACACGCGGATTTTCGCTGGGAGTTGGAAAACTGTGTCTGTTGTACTTTTGCTTTAAACTAGTGTTTACTTTAAAATTTAAATCGAAATGTTGCTTGTGTGATATTTTATTATATATATATATATCTTCACGGGTGCCTTACGGCGCCCGAGACCGTCTAGACGGCCCCAGGGTACCCAGCGGAGGGGTTTTAATCCCACCTCGTCGTAGCCGATGGTATGAGTCTACACCGAACAAGTGGCTAGCTCGTCGCGATGTTTTGAATAGACTCAATAACCCATCTATAAACAGTTTCACAAGTTGGTATAGTGAAACCGGGACCCACAGCTTAACGTGCTCTCCGAGGCACTATAGTGGTGTTGTCAAACAAATGTAAATTTTTTTTTTAATTAAAAACTCATTGGTACACACCGGGATTCGAACCAGGGACCTTAGTGTTTTTAAGTCCAAGGTCTAACCAACTCGGCCACCTCGTGTATGTATTTTATTACAATATCTGTTTTTCTTATCTTTATGTCATTTTTATATTTGTGAAGACCTTCAATGGTCCTTAGTTTATGTGCTATTTTCCTAATCTGTTATCTTGTTACCAATGGTATTTCTATAAATGAATTAACAACATTGATCGTTACCACTATTCCGGCGAAATGATGCCGTAACGAAACGGGCGGCGACAATTTGCATTATCCAACCGCCCATTTCGTATCCGCACCCTGAAAGGAGACTACCGCCTCGATAAGAAATCGATACAGTAGTCTCCTGAAAACAGATGAACCCACAGACTAAAACCAAAACATGACTAGGTCACTTGACGGTTTTTGCATCGGTAATTTATTTTAAAAGGTATATACATATTATATGTATAATACATAGTTCTGTAATATATATTATAATTAGTGTCAATTCGTGCGGACTCGGTCGCTAGTTTAATATAAAAATATTTTGATAAGAAATTTAAGAATAATAAGAAAATAGCTGTAGTATTATAGATTGATATACAAGATTATGCTTATGTTATAATGGTAGATGCAAAAACCGTCAAGTGACCTAGGGCCTTATTCCGAGTTTGCAACCGCTAAAGACGACAAGACGTTGCCGTAAACTATAAACATTGAAATATAAGTTCTATTTCAATGGATTTATAGTCTGTATTAGGTTGGCTATAATAATGCCGCCATCTTGAAATACGCGAATTCTTCGCAAGTTTGAACATCTTATGAGTATTGGAATTTCAGCTCTATATTTATTAGGATAGAACTTATATTTCAATATTTATAGTTTACGCAAAATGCGCGACGGTGAACGTGTCAAAACTCGGAATAAAGTCCCTAGTCATATCTTGATTTTAGTCTGTTGGTTCACCGGTTTTCTGGAGACTACTGCATGGTTTTCTTGTGGTAGTCTCCTTTCAGGGTTCGGTTACGAAACGGGTGGTTGATTTGACAATAAAGCAGCGAGCATATTATTATCGTAATGCAAATTCGTTTTTGTTTCCGCCTATTTCGTAACCACAACGATTAGCCGACCCCTTCATGGACTTTGTAGGTGTGCTCTACACCAGGTAGATACAAGGTCACATGCTGTGCTCCTATAAATAAATAATGTATATATCACTATGTTGAGTGAAGTGAAGTGGTTACCAACAATAGTGATGTGAATAGCAGAAGCTTATCCTTATAGGGAATATATAAAAATGCACAAATATAAAAATACTGTAAAAAGTAAAAACAAAAAACAGACTCCTCTGCCATCTAGTATTAGAAACTAGGACTTCTAACTTTACTCATATAGAGTTATTAGAAGAAAGCTAATAGAGGGCGTCTGTGTATAAGTAGATAACATGCAATGACAAAATTGGTTGGGGTGACCGGAACCTGGTTGGCTCAGTGGTTGGGTGCCTTGCCACCAGGAAATTTTTCATTGCATTGTTATCTTTAAAAAAAATAATATAAAGAATAATCTAATAAGGAATTTATAAAAAATACATAAATATAGAATAGCCGAAGGCAGAGTCACTTGAACCTGAATGGCTTAGACGTTCGAGTATCTAAAAAAGTGTTGTCGGCTCGAGTTGCACACTCCAGTATTATTTTCGTTGCCATTTTATTGTTACGATATTTTTTTTTTATTGTAACTACTTTACTACTCAGTTTCACAAGTTGGTATAGTGAAACTAGGACCGACAGCTTAACGAAACTATAGTGATGTTGTTAAACAAATATATACAAGATGACATACGCCGTGCTGATGACATACGCCGTGCTATTGACGAAAAAAAGTTAACACTGCTTGTTCTCCTAGATTTTAGTAATGCCTTCAACTGTGTCGATCATGATATTCTTATCGCTATTTTGCGTTCACTTAATATTTCTCCTACTGCGACACAGTGGTTCAACTCATATCTTCACGGACGCAGGCAGCGCATTCGGGTGGACAATGTTTTCTCTGATTGGTGTTTCCTCACTGCTGGCGTCCCGCAAGGTGGCGTTTTATCTCCTTTGCTCTTCTCGGTTTTTATTAATGCCATGGTCCAAGTAATTAATTTCAGTTCCTATCATCTGTATGCCGATGACTTGCAACTTTCGCTGCACTTTGATATTTGTGACATAAATGTTGCCATTACCAGGGTTAATCGTGATTTGGAGGCTATTCGGGTTCGCTCGCAAAACCTTGGTATTTTAGTTAATCCTTGTAAGACGCAGGTCATGGTCCTTGGTTCTAAACACATGTTGAGTAGATTGGATGTGGAATCAATCTCTCCATTAGTATTTAATAGCATACCTCTTCCTTTTTGCCAGCATGCTAAGAACCTTGGTTTACATATGACCTGCGATCTTTCTTGGAACTATCACATTTCGGAAGTTAGTAAACGTATTTTCGCCAGCATGCATTCGCTCAAGCGGTCCCAGTACCTCATTCCATTTAAGACAAAGATTATGTTAGTAAATTTACTTCTTTTTCCTATTTTAGACTATGCTGATGTATGTTACTCTGATCTGACTGAAGACCTACTCAATAAACTCGACCGCCTTCTTAACTTGTGCATACGCTTTGTTTTCGGCCTTCGCAAATATGACCATGTATCTATTTACCGCAAACAGTTAAGATGGCTTAATATACGATCACGTAGATCAGTGCACATGCTTTCTTTCCTTTATAACATCCTCTATAATCCTAATACCCCTTCTTACCTAAAATCTCGATTTATTTTCCTCTGTGATTCTCACGATCGTCCTCTTCGCTCCTCTGTTAATAACCAATTAAAGATCCCGTCGCACATCTCCACCAAATATTCCGATTCTTTTACTGTGTCAGCTGCTCGTCAATGGAATTTGCTTCCTCTGTGTATAAGACAGGCTCCAACCATCGGTGTATTTAAACGTCTACTCACCACTCATTATTTGAATAAGTAACTGCCAATTTTTCCTTTAGCATTTTCTGTTTTGATATGTACTATATGTATTATATTTTATGATTTATATAAGTAGTATATTATGTATTGAGTGTATGTTTAAGTATTTACATGTAATATTTAAGTAGTTTATATATATGTCTTTTGAATTGTTATTTATTTGCTTTTGCACCCTATGCATAATCTTCCACTCTCTCAAAGGTTAGCTGGTAGAAAATGCCTAAGGCATTAAGTTCGCCTATGTACAATTTTATTTTGTAATTTTGTGCAATAAAGTATTTTAAATAAAATAAATAAAAAATAAGTTTTAGATTAAAAACTCATTGGTTCACACCGGGGTTTGAACCAGGGTTTTTTTTTTCATACCGGCGTAAATTTAATTATTTAGGTAAATAAGTAATATTTCACAATATCTTAAGGATATTATGAAATCCATTAATCATTTTAGCTCAAAACAACCATAATTAATTATAACTTCTACGTTTTATATGTACAAAATACCTTCTATACATACAAAGTCTGAATGTACAAGGAAATTCCTGCAAGGTATTTTAAGGTATGTTCTAGATAAGCCCTAAAGGCCCAAATAGATTGCCGAGCTATAAAATCGCAGTTTTAAAGTTTGCATACCTACTCGTCTCGACGCGGTGATACACGTCCAAGCTTACTCACACTGCAACACGCCTATTCATTAAAAAAAAATCGTCGGTTAAAAATAAAATAATAAAATGCCAAATACCATGAAATACCACGACTGCCTTTCTAAACAAAATGATATGATGCGACTCGTGGTGATGACAGACGGTGGGCTAGGAGCTAAACTTCAAACATGTTGGATCGCCGACAAACTTACTCGGCGATTTTAAAGTTTAAACAGTAACGCGTCTTTTTCATAAAAAAAAACCGTCGGTTAAAAATTACAGAGAATAAATGCCAAATACCATGAAATACCACGACTGCCTAAACAAAATGATATGATGCGACTCGTGGTGATGACAGACGGTGGGCTAGGAGCTAAACTTCAAACATGTTGGATCGCCGACAAACTTACTCGGCGATTTTAAAGTTTAAACAGTAACGCGTCTTTTTCATAAAAAAAAACCGTCGGTTAAAAATTACAGAGAATAAATGCCAAATACCATGAAATACCACGACTGCCTAAACAAAATGATATGATGCGACTCGTGGTGATGACAGACGGTGGGCTAGGAGCTAAACTTCAAACATGTTGGATCGCCGACGAACTTACTCGACGGTTTTAAAGTTCGCGTACTTAGGACGACACACGGGCGAGAAAGGTCGTTGAGCCACAAGAACGCGTACTTGCTCGAACGTCTATACGGCTCTTAAGAGACTTACCCCCGTATTCTAAGACGTATCCTTAACTCCACTTTACACTCAAGGAACGTCTGTCTCTTTCCACCAAATGTCAACTATAAAAAGCAAGTTGAGACAGACGCTCCTTGAGTGAAGAGTGGAGTTAAGGAAACGTCTTAGAATACGGGGGTCACTCTTTAAAGGTTTACGCGGACCTCGCAACAATTTGGCCCAAACTTAACATTCCGCGTAAATTGTTAAAAGTTGGTACAGTGCTTGGCAATGTAATTTAATATTGACCGGCTCCGTAAACTAGTGGTTGTGTCTTTGGTGTTATATCCGTGGGTACAATCTATTATTTCTACTGTGCCTATGGCGAAAAAGAAATTAGTACGTTTTTTACTGCATAATTTGTGGTCTAGGTGTTTATAAAATATAATATCTTTGCTTCTGGTACACATAGAACAAGCCTAGAGATTAGTTTGTGACCAGAGCAATATATGTGAATTGTCCTACATATTATTATTATTATTAAAGAGATAGCACGCTTACTGATGTAGAGATACTGGACAAGAAATCGATGAAGTAATCCCCCAAAAACCGGTAAAGCCACAGACTAAAACCGAAATATAAATAGGTCACTAAATGGTTTTTGCATCTGTATGGCCGTGATAACGAGACCGTCGGCCTAGAGAAGTGAATACATACCTGATGAATACCTCGTATTCATCAGGTATGTATGTGTTTTATTTACCTTTTTATTTCGTATAATTCGTGAGAATTTTTAAACATATCTGATTTTTTTTTTTTTTATATGTAGGCAAATTACACATATTGCTCTGGTCACAAACTAAGCTCTAGGCTACTACGTGTACCAGAAGCAACGATATAATACATATTATATTTTATAAACACCCAGACCATGACAAACTGTACAGAAAAAACGTACTAATATTTTTTGCCATGGGTGGGAATCGAACCCACGACCTCCGGATACAACGCCAAAGGCGCAACCACTAGTCTACGGAGGCTGTCAAATTATCTTAACTTTTACGAATATACTGCACTTATAGCCAGAATGACTCTTATGACAATTCCACTGAGCCCAAACACGGCTTTTATTACGGAGTTCCGGTGCCTACCTTCCGGTTTCATCTTCATCATTATTCACGATCTGATAATAAAGCCTATTTTAGTGACTGACTACTGAATGACATGTTTTTTCCAGTTATTTTGATTGAAAAACCAAACTACTGAACCGAATTGGATTTTTTTTTCAGACCGATCTGAAAGGATTTCATTTCATATTTAAAAAAAAAACAAAATTGTTTTATAAATGAACAAGAAATTAACAATGGGTTCTATGGTAACAAACTGAAGAAAAAAAATACACACCTTTTTTTGAAGCCGATTAAAAAAGGTATATTTTCTAGTAGGACATACGAGAAAATATCATAAGAGTTATATCAGTGTGGCAAGTGAAAAAAACTTTTGTGAAACGGATACTAAAAAAACAGAAACGTCTCCAAGTATTCTGGACGCGGTCCATGACAATTTGAAGAAAGACAAGATTGACCTATTTCGCGAAATCCTCTCGAGGGTAGCGTTAAAATCGCGAATATTCTTCAATGAATTTTAAACGCGATTCAAAACGAACGTTGCCAAGTCCGCTTCGATCCCAAGAAATTCTAGACCACAGGGAGTCGAAGAAATTAGAGCGATCTTACGATCTTCTTTGAGATCTACAAATTTTAGATTCAAATAAGGCTCCAATTTTACTGGAGCACGTTCTGTTTGAAGAATGGAAACTGTCCAGGAATAGTTTGAGATATTTTTCAATTTTCTTATGTTTACCCTTTTATGTTAGAGAATAAATTGATTTAAACAGTAGATTTAAGATTAATATTACTGAAATTATAACAAAAGATCCGATAGCTTTGCATTCGGAGGTCGTGGGATCGATTTCTACTCATGGCAATACAGTATACAGTATTTCTATACAGTTCGCCATGGTTTAGATGTTTATAAAATATAATATATATTAATATCAATGTCTGGACAAACATAGTTTGTGTGCAGGGATAAATTTTCCACATTTTAATATTAATAGAAGATTTTTTTTAATAGAGCCCGGCATGTGACTTTGTATGTACCTAGTGGTAAGTCCATGAAAGGTGTCAATAAATAAATTGTTGTTGAAAAAAAAAGTAGATGCGGTTACGAAATTGGCAGCGACAAAGGCGTGTTTGCATTGCAAGTCTATTTTAATATCCTCAAATCAGTCTACAGTTTCGTAACCGCACCATATAGACTACCACCTCGTATGTTATATTAACGATATGATCAATATGTTTCATTATACAAAATCTCGACTTTTTTTAACGATAATATCGATTTCCTTCCCCACCCCACAGACCCAACCAATGAGGCTATATTATAAAGTCTAAAGGCGCAATCACATATTATTCTAATGAAAAAAAATGTGTAAATTATTTAAACATATTTCAATGAAGAACCCCGAAGTCATAACGCACTGCAACCAACATTTTAAAATATTAAAGTGTGTCTTTGATTTTTTTTTTTTATTTAGTACCATTCACACCAATTTACCTAGTTACAAACTAAGCTAAAAGCTTGATGTATACCAGAACGAACATACTGACATTTAAAAAAAAAATGTAGATCTCACATACATATAATATTTCATAAACACCCAGACCTAGAATAAATGTACAAAAAAACGTACTAATATAATTTACCATAAGTGGGAATCGAACCTACGATCTCGAATACAGCGTCAACAGCGTAACTACCACCCGGTTCCCTCAGATTCGCAAGAATTGGATGCGAACCCGCAAGTGTAGGCCAATTCCTAATATAATTGCGATGCTTTTACAATACATTCGCCTATATTCCGACCCAGGGGCCTAAGAGAAAAACCACTCCATTCTATCAATGGAATCGCCTTCAGTCAATAGGTATGTATTTTGATAGTTACCAGCTAACGTCACACCGGGTAGGGGGCCGACTTAGTAATAATAAATACCATCACCTATTTAACTCCCGAGAACCATTTAAACGGCCTCAGGGTACCCAGCGGAGGGATTAACCCGTCCTCATTTCGCTGATGGTATTCGGAGGCAACACCTAACAAGTAGCGAGCTTTTTGCGGTGTTTATGATGGTATAGCCTCGTTGTATAAAGCAGTTACCCTACCCAGGTCCGGCCTTGTTATCAGTTACGCAGTGACTTAACCAATAGGTTAACAATTTTGTTTTTAAAGGGTCAACTTTAATTTGATTGATCGCAATTTGATCGATGGAATCGTCTAAGGCCTTATTTGAATGTTTGCACGAATGTTTAATCGCCGCAGTTGCTTCTCGTTACTAAATTAAAGAAGAAGTGGTTATCGATCTAGTTGACCCATATGCATCCAAATAGTAATAAAATATTTATAGAATAATTATTATTTTATATTTTTAATTTGGGATTGCAGATATGAAAAATAAAAATAAGTTAGCACAAAGTTATAAGTTTTTGAGGAAAAATAACAAAAAACCCTTCGCAGCGAGTTTTCACACGTGTCGTATTTTATTATTCTTATCTTTAATGAAGGTTAGCTCCAAATAGGAGGTAACCTTGATCTGAAGTTCTTCTACCCTGGAAAACCTTTTGTGCCTTAGCTCATTCCTTAATTACTTCCTCCTGCTATCAATGAATATATAATACTTATTATTTTTCAATCTGTGTTGTAGAGATTTTAGGATTTTATTATTCTTATCTTTAATGAAGGTTAGCTCCAAATAGGAGGTAACCTTGATCTGAAGTTCTTCTATCCTGGAAAACCTTTTGTGCCCTAGCTCATTTCTTAATTACTTCCTCCTGCTATCAATGAATATAGTACTTATTATTTTTCAATCTGTGTTGTGTTTTAGTGTGAGTAGAGTAAGACTAATTAAGTTTTTTTTTTCGGGAAATAAGTTTTTTTTATGTAAAATACATATTTCACGATATGGCTGAGGTTCAGGAGCCTATAACTTTCTGGATATGCGTTCATACCCAGATTAAAAATATGCATAATTAATACATCTTTGATGTAGTTTTTTCTTGCTTTTTTTATGGCGCATGGAATCAGATTCTTGATTTACCCAGTGTCGTAAGTGCCCAAGCACAAATTACCAAATTTTGAGTCATGCATAAGCACAGTTATAGAAGCTCGCGCCGGAAGCATAAAAGCCTAGTTACGGCTGCGGATTTACCCACTCTATATACAATTAATCTCACCAGACGCAACTCATCGACATATTCATTGTTTCATTAGGTCCATCCCAGAGGGACGATTCGTTCCCTCAGACGACATCCCGTCGAACTCCATTAAGGGTATTAATTCCCTAATGTTCTCCAAATTATACTCACTCTTTGCTGTAGAAGCTCAAACGAAATTGTCACCGCCTTAAATTCAAATTAAGCTCGATTCAGATGATGACTTTTAATTATTATGAAAGGGAAATGATCTTCCATTTCTTATTGGGGTCCTTTATTATAGTGAGACTAGCTTTGGTTGACCAGCCCTTTATACTACTTGTTTAAAAAAATACGTCCTACATACTTAGTACTTCATTAGAAAAATCCTGTAATAATTATGAAAAAAAATACATAAATGTTTAACCTCTTCATCTATCAAATTTCAAAAAATTTTGTCTGTCTAGATTTACGAGAATCAACAAAAAGTTTTATTTTTGTAGCACCAGTCAAATACTACATCCCATTTTTTTTTATTGGAGCACGACATATGACTTTGTATCCACCTGGTGGTGAGCAGACCTACAAAGTCCATGAATGGGGTCAATCAATAATTGTTCTTAAACAATATTGATGGCTCCCACTATGCCGGCTAAATGGTGCGATTACCAAATGGGCGGCGACAAAGATGAATTTCATTACGAGTATTCAAATAATATACTCGCTGCCTTTTCGTCAGGCAACTACCCATTTTGTAATCGCACCCTGAAAGGAGCCAACCACCTCGACAAAAAATCAATACAATAATCTCCTGAAAACCGGTGAACCCACATTTTACCCAAATGATTACTGAACAGTGAAAGATTTTTGAGAAAATACTGTAAACAATCGAAAACCGTCCACAGCGAATTTCGATCTACATAATACAACTCTCCGTGGGTGATCGTGGGTGTTCGTACATGTCGGGATTTTTTTAATGACTAAAATGCGACAAAGTCTTTCCTTATTTTCATATCCATACTTTTCTAGGTTCAATAAATTTCAATAAATCAATTTAAATTAAATTAAAACTACAAAATTTAACTACTTAACAAATAATAGATACCTAACAATAAACAACCGATGTAAAATCTATAAATTAATTTAAATTGTACTTCTACCTACCTAAGTAAACATTAATATTTAAATTATATATTTTTATTTGCAGTAGCTGCTTTGTTATTTTTCATAGGTCACCCAATAAGATACATAAATAAAACAAAATATAACAATAATACTAGCTTGCTATATTTCGCCTTATTAGGGCGTCTTCAGGCAACAATATTTACAAAATAAATACCTACCTATATATATAAGTAAATATTAAGTAGCACTGCGGTGCACAACATAACTTTTATATATTAAGAAAACCTGCGTCATTTGTCGAGACAGTCAAAACAAAATACGACAGCAACAAAGCCCGTATATTTGTTTTGCCAACTTAGTTGCACATCCCACCGCTTCCTTTACGATCTTTAAGTGAATTATTTTATTTTATCACAAACAATACATTGTGGAATACGGAAACGTCGTAAAATTTATTAACTCCCCTAATTTACATAAACCGTTTTCTGTTTTAATATTTCCTTGATCGTATTTATTTGGTCTCTGTTTTTAAAGATCATCTTCGTGTTCTCTTTTTTTTGTTATACCATTGGCAATGTAGGCCTTGGGTTCGAATCAAAGACATTTTTTATGGCTATTATTATTGGCGTGCACACTCTTATATATGGGTGTTATAGCAACGCTTAGTGATTCACAACGCCCGTATCGATATTCCATCGGTAAATGTTGACAAAATTAAAATCAAACAACAACAAACGAGGGGTCATAAAATGTTTTTTGTGTAGTGACGCAAAACACATTTTATGACCCCTTGTGCAGCGACATATTACTCAGGGCGCGGGCGGTCCAATTTACGCTTACGTTGAATACGTGTTTTGTATGTAACGCTTTAAACACCGGTTGAAGATACTCTTTTTCGTTCGAATATAATTTTTTCGTATATTATTTTCTTTGGGTCGAATTCGAATGTAGTAGGTATACCAATTGAAATATGTTTATCAGATACAATGACTCCTAATACCATGAAGCTAAAAAAACGCGGGGCGCGCGGACGGGCACGGTTTTTACCTTCATGCCTAATACATATTTTATTTTTTAAAACAACCAGGCCAAGGAAATATTTAAAACGTTTTGCTTTTACATATTTAAATCGTTTGGCAGAGGCTTATATTACCTTCTCTATCTGATTTTCCAGACAATTATAAACTGTTGAGAACAGAGTAATTGTTAGAACAGTGTAAGCGAGCTTAAATTAGATCTTGTCGATGTTTTCTATCAGGCACATATTATCCATTATAAAATATAGTATAGAACCATGAAACTAATAATAATATATGGAACAGCCATAGTGCCTTAAATGGCCTATAAAACGAAATGTCAAACGAGTTCGTTGCCTGTGGTTGCTGTTCTCACTTCAACCAATTAACGCTCAGTGATTGCTTTTGTTCTCACTTTTTTTTATTTGTATGGCGGCGACCATCTTCTGTTCTCAAAACTGAAAACGCAATTTAAGGGCAATGGGCACCTCCCTAAAGAGAGACAATGTTTTTAGCTATGCAAGGCTTCACCATGCGGGTGCCGGGTCCATGGAGCGGTGGGAAGGCATGGGAATGAACTGCAGCGTTCACGGACTTGAGAGCGCGAAGTAGGTTTAAAGGTCTTTTGAACTCTCACCTGCACTGTGTTCACTACCCTCTTTACTCAACTAAATACTATATTATGATCCTGTTAGCGCTATCTTGGAAACACGTTCCATAAACTTTCTAACGGCTGATCTCGTAAGGCCAAGATCCTTCAATAGACGATGCAAAGACTTTGCTGGGATTCCTCTTTCACCAACTTCCACTGCATAAAGTTGAGTTTTAAATCCGTTTTTAGTAATTTCGTTTGTATTAATGATCTGTTCGCCGTGAGTGGCAAACCCTGGCATACAGAACCGACGTCGCGAAAACATTATGACCACGGAGTCGATCAATTAAGATAAAAGGTAAAACAATAAATACAAAATGAACAATTAGGTAATGGATTCCATTCCTTTGAATAATCCACCCGCCAGTCACTACAGATTTCTTAGAATAACTGCCATGAAATATACTAATTGATTGTAAATTAATCTCTTGAAATATACGAGGAAAATTTGTTCTGGTATAAAACATGAAAGTAAATAATACTAAATCGCCTCAAACTTGTTTGTTGCCGCCACATTTAGAGGCTCTACCATGGGTTTGAGCATTGTAGCAACGTAGCGTATTTGTATACGTATACGTGAGCAACAACCAATAGGGTCGCTTTATTTTTGGTAACAGGATTACGTTACAAATACGTTACGTTGCTACAATGCGCAAACCCATGGTAGAGCCTCTGGTCTCACTGCTTGAGCATTGATTGGTTTTAATAATTTTTGTGTTGGTTTTTGCTTGGCAGGCAGCCATCTTTTGTTTCCACTTTTGTAAAGGCGATTTTAGGTCTTAAAACACTTCACAATTATACGTTTACGGTATAAAATAAATACCCAGATATTAATATTTCATTCTTCAAGGCTCTTCCTTAAAGATATTTTGTTTGTGTTCATCTTTCAAAGATATACTTTGTTCATCTTTTCATAAAACTTTATAAATGCACAACACAAAATCCTAAGCGTTAAGTGATGAACAAAACTAAATAACAGCTAATGACTTTTTAATTATTGCTTTGTGTAGCAAGTTAAAAGGTCGTTAATAACTGTGACGTCGAGAAATACTTTGTATAGCTTTGTGAACGCACAGTAGATTCAATAAACATATTATTAATAATTAATAAATAAAAACAGGACGGGTAACTTTATAGGCTTCCGAAAACCGTTTAAACGGCTTCAGGGTACCCAACGCCAACGGAGGGATTAACCCGTCCTCATTTCGCCGATGGTATTATTAGGAGGCACCCTCCTAATAAACTAACTAACAAGTGGCGAGCATGTTGCGGTGTTTATGATGGTATAGCCTCGTAGTATAAATAAAGGAAATTGTATTTAAAAATTTGGAAGTGGGATGTTATAATAGGTTTATTATTAATAAGTATAAGTATAAACATAATTTTGTTTTTTCTAATTCTTAAACTTATTTTTTTTATCATTATAACTTAATCAATTTTAATTTAACTTTATACGCAAGCCATGTTTCATATAGATCAGCTAACCAAAAATACCTATAAAAAGACGAGGAAAGCCGGGTCAACACAAATTATTCTAGGTATTCAATTCTAAAATTATCACAAACAAATTCAATTTGGTAAAAACTTTCTATAGTCAAGGTATCTAATTCATTATTATTTTAATTTCATAAACTTCCTTCGCAATGATTGTTCAAAGAACAAAGTATCTTTTAATAAAATACAAAGAGAGTTACAAACTCAAAGCTTTGAAAGTTTTTACAAAAAAACATTTTTAGCCATCAATTTGGAGTTGACCGTAGCATTTGTAATTACAACCAAATGTTTTCTTACGATGGCAAAGGGAGGGAAATTTATTTGTTTATTCACGAGTTCGTTTAAATATTCATGGTTTGTTTTTTTTTTTAGTTAAACATGGAAATAAAAGCCAAGAACCAGGAGTTTCATAGCTTTTCCTTTGTGAGACAAAGCCATTATCTTCCTCTGCCATTATTTACACTTTCTTAAATTAATGTCTGATATATTTTTGTATAGGTAAAATCGTATTAACAATGGAGTATGACATACTAGTAAATCAGTTTTAATACCTAGTTCTAATTTTTTTGGTCATTCCTTTAATTATTTTTGCCAATAGTTGTATTATAAGTATTATATTTATTATATATCTATCATAAAAAAAAAAACCATTGTAACTTACAGGAGCGCGCTCGTCTCATGGCCATTGCTACAAGAGAATCAGGTCTCTGAGAGTTAGAGACACTCACTTCTACATTACTGGACAAAAATTCACTGACATATAATAATTTATTCTTAAATATTTTAATGTTTTAAAAACCAACCATATTATTTTTTTATTTTTTTTTATGGTCTGTTTTGTTTAAACAACAATATGGTGTTCACTATACCGGCTAAATAATTCGGCTACGAGAATAGCGGTTTCAAAGAAGAATTAACATCACGAGTCCAATATCCTCCGCTTCTGAACGTACCATTAAAAGAGACTACCACCTTCGATGCAGTAGTCTCCTGGGAACCTATAACTTACCTCGTTGTCCCTGTCAGCATCCTTGATGTGCTGGGCGATGAACCTCACGCTTTGCAGAGCCGCTGCAACTTCCGGAGAGATGTGGCGAGGTATTATGTTGTCTGACTCGGTCACTGTCATACAACATTACAATATGTTAATTACACATATGTCACCATTTTGTAACTTCTGCCCCGGTTAATCTAGAAAATGTCCCGGAATTTTGATTACGAGTAACGAGTAACACGTGCTCATGTACCGGATATTTTCAAGGTAATCCTAAATATTGGTAAATATTTAGGACACCAATAACCTACTTTATACAAGGGTTGCCCTTGTATAAAGTAGGTAAAATATATTTTTGTTAAATACGGTCACATGAAGCAAATACCCGCTGCGAATCCAATCGCTTCCAGCAAATTCTTTTGGTGTACATGTATGAAATAAATAATAATAATAATAATAATATGTATAACAATTCACACATATTTCCCTGGTCACAAACTAAGCTCCAGGCTTGTGTACCAGAAACAATAATACGTATTATATTTTATAGACACCCAGACCATGGAAAACTGTACATAAAACGTACTATTATTGTTTTGCAATGAGTAAGAATCAAACCCACGACCTCCGGATACAACGCCAACAGCTCAACCAATAAACTACGGTGGGTGGATTAAAAGTACTGAGTATACTGGCGGCATCTCCACGTTGCACTGCTATAATACACTTTTTTAATGTTTAAAATAATCATTAAGTCGAGAAAATTCCAATAATTTTTTGCGAAGTTTATTAAAAAGAATTATGTCTGGGGATGGATCCGTAGTGTATCTACGCTGGAATCCGCAGTGACCATAATCGTAGAGCTTGTATGGAGAGAGTTGAAGGTGTGAAGGAAGCGAGAGAGTTTTAGACTCTGCCTATCCCCGTGGGAAAAAGGCGTGACTAGTTTAGTTAGTGTATCTATTACAAAAGGAAGAATAATGTAATAGTTTGATATATTTGGGTAGTATAGCTGCCTTTTCAATGCAGCAATGGCCTAAACTTGACAAATACTGGTAGATATTAACATATGCGTTGCAGCTAGGATATCGACACGTCGTATCCTAAACGAACAACTGGCCATAATACCAAGGCATTAAAGGTTATTGAAATGAAATGAAATAATATGAAATGAAATATATTTATTTTGCAAGAATATGGTGTTACAGAGTGGTTAATGTTGCATTGGGCACTTAAGTATGAAAAATCCACGACCTACAGAAATTAATTGATGTGGGATGTTTCGACATATATCTCTGGTTTCCGAATATATGGGTCGCATTACCATAAATAATGGGAATCAGACAGAAAATTAAATCTGTATTAGAAATAGTGTAGAGAATTTTGATAATTGTTCATGATGGTTTGTAAAAAAAAAGATTTATTTAATGTACGAGAGAGATAGCATTATATATGCCGCCAGACCGAGTACTCATACGCATGGTGTTTTTTTAATACAATCCTTCATTTAAATTCTATTTTGTTCTTTGCAATAAATATCTTCAACTTTTAAATCACTTGTAATATTTTATTCCCATGATTTTTATAAAAAAAACCTTAAAATGGAAAGTGGGATATACCTTATTAATTTAAAAGTAATTTTGTTTCTGTAGGCAAACCTTCACAAATTGGGTCGGATTGTGCCCAATGACCTTTATACCATCAGGACTAAGCCTCAGGGTACCTAGGGAAGAAGGTTTCAATCCCACCTCGTCGTCGTAGACGGTCGTCGCCGTAGATGGTATAAGTCTACATACACCGAATAAGTGGCTAGCTCATCGCGATGTTTAGATAGACTTAATAACCATATAAACAGTTTTACAAGAGGGTATAGTAAAACTGGGACCGACAGCTTAACGTTCTTTCGAGGTACTATAGTATTTTTATTTAATTGAAAATTCATTGGTACACTCCGGGGTTTGAACCGGGGACCTAAAACTGTAGGGTTTTTAGGTCTAAGGTCTAACCAATTTGTTCACCACTTGAGCCTGAATAACTTATTTCTTACCTGAAGGCCGTTGATGAAGTCCAACTGCACTAAGAACATCGTCTTCTGGAACTGGGGACTTTCGATAATCACCACTGTCTTTGGAATCGCCGAAGGCATCCGTCAAGCTATCACGGCTAAAAGAACAACAATTTCATTAACAAACCAATCGATATTTATTTAGGTGAAAGGAAGGCCTGTATAATTCTGCTAGGCCGACCGACCGAAACCGCTACCACCGTCCATACAGTTGCCAAAACCGTCAAGTGACTTAGTCATGTATCGGTTTTAGTCTGTGGGTTCACTGGTTTTTAGGAGACTATTGCATCGATTTATTGTCGAGGTTGTAGTCTCCTTTCAGGGTGCGATTAAAAAACGGGCCTGTGCATAGACTCGTAATGCAAAGTTCGTCTTTATCGTCGCCCATTCCGTAACTGCACTATTTCGCAAGCATAGTGGGAGCGATTAGTTTTGTTTAAGAACAATTAGTGATTGACCCCATTCATGGACTTCGTAGGTCTGCTCACCACTAGGTAGATCAAGAACAAAGTCACATGTTGTGCTCCAATAGAAAAATATTTAAAAAAAAACAAAATTTCCTAACAGGTGAAAGGGTCATGATAAAAAATAAGCAAAATAATTCGTGTACAATATCGTAAGAATGGTGTTACCTAATATATTTTAGTTAGTTTTAGTTATTATAAAAAACGACCATTCCTCTTCTTATCTTTAAAGTTTGACTTTGTAGCAGATATTTAATCAAATCGAGTTTCGCAGGTAATTTTTTTTTACCTAAAATTCGTATTATTTATTGTTTTGCCAGTATTAATTTCAGATCAACCTTTGGGAATCAATTAAAAACCTGTTAAAAGTAATCAAATAGCAATAACCGCAACTAGGTACTCGTATCTAACATATAGTTCTACTAAAATCTAAGTGGCTTTTCCGACATTTTAATTAAAATAAAAAAGAAATCACAAATCTCAGCAAAAGAACACAAATCCATACAGTTGCCAAAACCGTCAAGTGACTTAGTCATGTATCGGTTTTAGTCTGTGGGTTCACTGGTTTTTAGGAGACTATTGCATCGATTTATTGTCGAGGTTGTAGTCTCCTTTCAGGGTGCGATTAAAAAACGGGCCTGTGCATAGACTCGTAATGCAAAGTTCGTCTTTATCGTCGCCCATTCCGTAACTGCACTATTTCGCAAGCATAGTGGGAGCGATTAGTTTTGTTTAAGAACAATTAGTAATTGACCCCATTCATGGACTTCGTAGGTCTGCTCACCACTAGGTAGATCAAGAACAAAGTCACATGTTGTGCTCCAATAGAAAAATATTTAAAAAAAAACAAAATTTCCTAACAGGTGAAAGGGTCATGATAAAAAATAAGCAAAATAATTCGTGTACAATATCGTAAGAATGGTGTTACCTACTTTAGTTATTTAAAAAAAAAAAACATATTTTAGTTAGTTTTAGTTATTATAAAAAACGACCATTCCTCTTCTTATCTTTAAAGTTTGACTTTGTAGCAGATATTTAATCAAATCGAGTTTCGCAGGTAATTTTTTTTTACCTCAAATTCGTATTATTTATTGTTTTGCCAGTATTAATTTCAGATCAACCTTTGGGAATCAATTAAAAACCTGTTAAAAGTAATCAAATAGCAATAACCGCAACTAGGTACTCGTATCTAACATATAGTTCTACTAAAATCTAAGTGGCTTTTCCGACATTTTAATTAAAATAAAAAAGAAATCACAAATCTCAGCAAAAGAACACAAATCTCAAATATATGATAGGTTTAGTGTTATTATGAGATTCTGGTACACCTATTACACCACTTTTACAAAACGCAATTAATACGACTAGGTTATACAAAAAATATTATTATATTATTATCATCACGGGTGCCTTACGGCGCCCGAGACCGACTACACGACCCCAGGGTACCCAGCGGAGGGGTTTTTAATCCCACCTCATCGTAGCCGATGGTATGAGTCTACACCAAACAACATGGCTAGCTCGTCGCGATTTTTGAATAGACTCAATAACCCATCTATAAACAGTTTCACAAGTTGGTATAGTGAAACCGGGACCGACAGCTTAACGTGTTCTCCGAGGCACTATAGTGGTGTTGTCAAACAATTATACATTTTTTTTTAACTCATTGGTACACACCGGGATTCAAACCAGGGACCTAAGTGTTTTTAAGTCCAAGGTCTAACCAACTTGGCCACCACGTATATAAGGTTATAGAGTAGGTCAGCTATGTATTTGTCCAAATGTACCTACCTATTTCCATGTACTGGTTCATCAGTTTATTAGTTCAGAGATCTCAAGTCACTAAGGCCAATCTTGTATTTGACACTGGATTGACATTAATTGCAATAGGGATTTGATTCAAATCCCTAATAGTTACCTATTATAGTGGCCGATGTCGTTATGCTACTAATTTAAATTTAGTAGGTATTGAATTTAGGCTAAGGCTATTGTTCGGTATTGGTAAGGCTGTATGGGCTGTATAAAAGCTTGCTTTTTCGTTCTTGACACAAGGAAAAAATAAAAAACAGGATTAACAGAAAATATTAGTACGATTTTCTGTACAGTTTGTCATGGTCTGGGTGTTTATTAATGGGTGTACACATATAAGCATAGAGCTTAGTTTGTGACCAGAGCAATATGTGACACATCTACTATTTTCCCGAAAAAATTTACGGTTCCCGTGGGTTTTTTTTTGATTTTCATAGAGCAAGCGATATGTTTTGCATATTGGTAGTTTAGGGGTCACAGAATTATATAGACTACATTTTAACCCATAAACGTACATAAATAACACGCATACGAAGCTACGGACAACAGCTAGCAGTAAAAAACTAGTTTTTTTTTAGTAGGTATTGTAACCCCTACTATTTGGAACGAAACTATGGTACTGGCTGGAGAGGGCTGACCATAATTTTCTTTAATAAATTTCCTTATTTAAATAATTTTAAGGTCCACGGATATGTCAATAGAGACAAAACAAATAGTTTAGCCTTCGACATATTAAATACTGGCTACGCCCGTGTATTGAATAAAAGCATATTCATTTGTAATAAATATATATAAATGATTTTGGATGGGAATTCAATAAAATAGGTCCAAAAATATAAGAAGAGTTTCAGTTTATTCCCAGTTGGGTTTACCTACCAGTTACGAAAAAAGCTGTACATACCTCATTTCCAATTCATGGGTATAGCCATTGGAGTGGAATGTATCATCGTACTCCGGCATGGAATACTTGGTTCTCCTCATCATCAAGAACTTGGGCATGTACTGCAGGAAGATTGTCTTCATCCACGGAGACATGGTGTGGGTTGAAGGTGACCTAAGACAAAAACAAATGCCCTTTTTTATACATACAGTATTTAGGTATTGTTTTGCATTATCGGTGATTTTATATCTAGTTATATTTTCTATACATACGAGTATATTATCAAAACATCGCGACGAGCTAGCTAACCGCTCGGTGTAGACTCATACCATCGGCTCGACGAGGTGGGATTAAAAACCCCTCCGCTGGGAACCCTGGGACCGTCTAGGCGGTCTCGGGCGCCGTAAGGCACCCGTGAAGATATGTATGTGTATATTTTCAATACAGTTCTGCACCCTAAGCATATTTCATTTTCTCAAAGGTTAGCTGGTAGAATGCTTTAGGGATTAAGCTCGACTATATATAATTTTGAGCCATAGAGAATTGTAAATAAAATAAACAAATGGGTGACCTAGTTCGATAAAAAAAAAACCCAACAACAGATGTATGGGACGGGAATCTATGACGCTAAAATACATCCATATTCAATTTTATTTAAACTAAAAAGAAGTTCTATCACAGGTGCCTTACGACGCAGCCCCCGAGATCGCTTTGACGGCCTCAGGGTGCCCAACGATATGGTTTTCTCTCCACCTCGTCGTAACCGATGGTTTTCTGAGACTACACCGAACAATGGGTCATCCCGTCGCGATGTATTTATAGACCCATTTATAAACACTTTCACAAGTTGGTATTTGAAACTGAGACCAACAGCATAAAGTGCTCCTTTTATTGGTGTGTCCAATGAATTAAAATCTCTTAGGTACACACTGGGTTTTTAAGTGTAGGTCTAACGACTGTCACGTATAGAATAGAAAATATCATCAAAGTATATCAAAAGCCTTTGTGTAGGGTTAGATTAAACCAAAAAAGACACAGTACGTTCTCTGTAACTATTATAAAAAACTGGACCTGATACAATTACATACCATTCACACATCAATATAACCGATACAATTACATACCATTCACACATCAATATAACCGATCTCGTACTTTAGAAATACTATACCTAACTATAAAACTAGAAAAATCTTAAATGAAAAATTATATTTAGATATATACAGGGTGACTTTGAAAGGATGTACTTTGAGCTAATATGAGGTTTGCTGATCAAATCAAACAACTTTACTGAAATGTTAGCTTAGTTTATATTTATAAATTGTTCCTATTATAGTTTTAAATATGTTATTCATTATTTTAGGTGTAAATATTATATATTTTTCTACATTGAAAACCTAACTAAAATATATATGTTAATATGTGTTATTGATTGTTTTGTATTTTATTTATCTAATTGTAACTGTATGTTTTCTTTTTTAATAAACAAATAAACTTTTCCCATGGAACCATGTGTCGCATACGAAAAAAAAATTGCTTTCTCCTAAACTAGTAATGTTAAAATGACCAAATTTTATGGGGAAGTCTTTTTTTTTTTTTTGCGACACATGGTTCAATGAGAAAAGTTGTTAGATTTGATCAGCAGAATAGTTTGAATAATTTGATATTAGCCAAAAATAAATACTTTTAAATTAACCCTGTATATAGGTATTACTATAAAAGAAAACCCGCACGCGAGATGTGCCACTCGGCAATACCTCCTCCGTAGCCTAGTGGTTGCGCCTTTGGCATTGTAGCTAGAGGTCGTTGGTTAGATTCCCACCCATGGCATAAAAACTTTTAGTATAATTTTCTGTACAGTTTGTTAAAGGAGTGTTTATAAAATATAACATGTATTAGTACGGTTGTTTCTGGTACACATAGTACAAGCCAGAGCTTAGTTTGTGACCAGAGCAATATTATTAAAATAGTTTGTACAACAATGGGTTGCAAACTAACAAAAACACCTCAGTTAGACAAGTTTATACATATTAGTGGGTCTACCCTCCATAATCCTCCGGTGTGTACCAATGAGTTTTTAATTAAAAAAAATATGTACCAACATTTGTTTGACAACACCACTATAGTGCCTCGGAGAGCACGTTAAGCTGTCGGTCCCGGCGGTTTCACTATACCAACTTGTGAAACTGTTTATAGATGGGTTATTGAGTCTTTTCAAAACATCGCGACGAGCTAGCCTCTTGTTCGGTGTAGACTCATACCATCGGCTACGACGAGGTGGGATTAAAAACCCCTTCGCTGGGTACCCTGGGGCCGTCTAGGTGGTCTCGGGCGCCGTAAGGCACCCGTGATGATATGTAGGTATGTATACCCTCCATAAGTGCGAACCGTATCTTTCCTTTTAATTTTAATCTTTTGTTTTTATTGGAGCACGGCATGTGACTTTGTATCTACCCGATGGTAAGCAGACCTACAAAATCCATGAATGGGGTCGTTCAATACATTGTTGTTCAACGATATTGATTGCTCCCACTGTGCCGGCTAAAGGATGCGGTTACGAAATGAGCGATAACAAAGACGAATTTGGATAACGAGTTTATTTTATATCCTTGCTGCTTTATCGTTAAATCAATCGCCCGTTTCGTAACCGCATGATGAAATGACTACCTCTACAAGAAATTAATGCAGTAGCCTCCAGAATCAGGTGAACCCACAGACTAAAACTGAAACATGACTAGATAATAGGTAGGATAACAATTTTATCTAATTGATGGAGAGTGCTCGACTAACGCTAAATAAACTAATGTAAACTTTCACTCGTACCATAGTAAACCTTCAATGTACAATATACTCATAATAGTAAACTTTTATCATAATTCCAAAAAGCAGCAAAGCAGAAGGACTGTTCAAATCTCCCCTGCAATTTAGGGCATTTTTCCCCCTAACGATTGGGGCACCAACATTTTCATTAGCATCTATGAATATTCTAAATTTGAACTGAAAGCCAAACGATCTGAAAGTGGAACAGTCAAAGTGATTTCTTTTCTTTTTAACGCACCTTTATAAACCCTCGAAAAAAGCATACATTACGCGATTTAGGTTTCTCTTTTCTTTTTTTTTATTCAATAACTGACTATATGATAGTGACTATCTGGATTCGTGCCGGAGTGTTGCTAAGCCAAGTGTCACTCAAGACACCGAGTAGAAGAACCCGCGTAACTGCTCGAACACTGTTTAATGTCGCTGGCTACTCCACGAATTATGCACGAAATTCGGTATTACCGCGGATCGCCGAACTATATAATGATAGGTTCGTCGAAGTTGACGTTTACAGCGGCCACATTCTGTTTCTTATAACGTGTTCGTTAGATTGTCAAAATAACGATTTCCGCTATTAGCGCGTTATCCTCCAATCAGAGTAGTTTTTTAACCATCGCTGATTGGAGGAGAGAGCGCTCATAACGGAATTCGTTATTTGGACAATCTACAGATCACGTTATAAGAAACAGAATGTGGCCGCTGGGGTAGTAAGCGATCGTTCAGATGCGCTGTTATTGACCAATTGAATGCTGGATTATATGATGGCTGATGTTCATATACTTTGATAATTTACAAACATACACACACACACCACGCACATCCATAAATCATACACACTCTTCTCTTACACAAAATTTACATTCACATAAACAAATGTCTGTGCTTCTCCTAGGTTATTATTATTGTATGTTTCTTGTGTATTTTTGCTTAGATTACTAATTGTGAAGATTGGTTATTGGTCTTTTAAATCATATTATGTATGTTGTGTTCTAATGTATTTTTGAATCGCTGTAAATTTTCTTGAATAAATAATAATAATAATAATAATAATAATAATAATAATAATAATAATAATAATAATAATAATAATAGTAATAATAATAATAACAATAATAATAATAATAACTGGTTAACAACACGACTATAATGCCTCGGAGAGCATGTTAAGCTGTCGGTTTCTCGGTATTAATATACCAACTTCTGAAACTGTTTATAGATGGGTTATTGAGTCTTTTCAAAACATCGCGACGAGTTAGCCACTTGTTCGGTGTAGACTCGTACCATCGGCTACGACGAGATGGGATTAAAAACCACTCCGCTGGGTACCATGAGGCTGTCTAGGTGGTCTCGGGCGCCGTAAGGCACCGGTGTGATGGTATGTGTTTTGATGTGTTTATTGTTCAAAAACCTTTTACTTTTCGATAACCATATTTTAGTTTCAATGTTTGTGTGAATACCTACAATTGTTTTTTTTTTTCAATGCAATGAGTTCACTAACTTCTGAGAAATAAAGACTAATACCCGATTTCACCAACTCTAACTGAGTTAAGGGACAATTAGTTGTTTCATAGCAAATATGTCAAAATTCTTATTTAGGGGCTTCTTTAAAGTTAGGGATCGTTGTTGAAATCGGGCATAATTTTATTTCCCGATACAGACGAAGCGACGGGCTGGTTGAAATTTATTGCGAGTGAAACCGCTGGGCACAGATAGTTTAATGAATTTTAAAGACATCGCCTATTATGTAAAAACGATTTTGATATTTTTAGACATTGTACAATTCCCCAAAAAGGCATTAGTGGAATTAGAATAGACGGCTTAACATCCTTAAGACATAATAGTTTTTTTTTTTTTGGAAAAACCCTTTGTTACATATCAAAGATACTCGTAGAACCTGCCTTCAGGTTTTTAAATCCTACCAATTCGATCACAAATAAATTTCATGATAACATCGAAAATTCAATGAAAAACTATCCTGTATCTAACAGCCCGGTCATAATTCACGGACCCCATTGTAGTGTTATTGCCCTGACAAAATAACAATGATGCCAGTGAATTTATCACGGCACCCATTGTGTGGACCCGACGCCGGACGCAAAGCTATTGATTTTTTTGTAATTAACGACTTTTGTAATTATTTTTTGGTGTCGGTTACTATTTTTGATATTTACTTAAGTTTATTTAATGGTTTCTTGGTATAATATTTAATTAAATAACAATGCTGTTAGGAAATTTATCACGGCCATTATTTTTTGGTGTAATATTTTTTGTTATTTACTAAACATTTTTTTTGTGTTTCAATTGTTTTCTTAATCAAATAATAATGATGTGGGTGTATAGACTCCGTTGTTAGAGAGGTGTCCGTATGATTTACTAACTGGTAAAGAAACCATCTGCATGAAATATCATTCTTAGTGTTGCCCCAAGCAGCCTGGATATAGTTTTCGAATTTCACTAGGAGACAACCCCCTCTCCCGGACATTAACCAGTAGGTCATGTTCTCCTATCAATTTTGTTCCCTTACCAATTAGGATTTAGTTAGACCATCGCATGACACTACTACAGCTTCGATCAAAATTTAACTGAACTAATGACATTCGTCTGGCGATGGATGAGCGCAAGCTGACCCTTCTCACTCTCCTTGATTTCAGTTTGGCGCTTTTAACTGCGTTGATCACGACATTCTCCTGGCTTCACTTCGCTCCCTTAATATTTCACAGACTGTGACACAGTGGTTTGATTCCTAGCTTCGCGGTCGCAATCAGCGCATTCGAACGATAATACGTACCACAATGCGGCGTATTACTTTATTTACTCTTTTCAAAATTTATAAACTCAGTCAAGTAATTAAATTTTGTTCCTATCATCAATCAATCAAAATCATTTATTTCATGTAAATCTCATACCATCGGCTCGACGAGGTGGGATTAAAAACCCCTCCGCTGGGAACCCTGGGACCGTCTAGGCGGTCTCGGGCGCCGTAAGGCACCCGTGAAGATATGTATGTGTATATTTTCAATACAGTTCTGCACCCTAAGCATATTTCATTTTCTCAAAGGTTAGCTGGTAGAATGCTTTAGGGATTAAGCTCGACTATATATAATTTTGAGCCATAGAGAATTGTAAATAAAATAAACAAATGGGTGACCTAGTTCGATAAAAAAAAATCCCAACAACAGATGTATGGGACGGGAATCTATGACGCTAAAATACATCCATATTCAATTTTATTTAAACTAAAAAGAAGTTCTATCACAGGTGCCTTACGACGCAGCCCCCGAGATCGCTTTGACGGCCTCAGGGTGCCCAACGATATGGTTTTCTCTCCACCTCGTCGTAACCGATGGTTTTCTGAGACTACACCGAACAATGGGTCATCCCGTCGCGATGTATTTATAGACCCATTTATAAACACTTTCACAAGTTGGTATTTGAAACTGAGACCAACAGCATAAAGTGCTCCTTTTATTGGTGTGTCCAATGAATTAAAATCTCTTAGGTACACACTGGGTTTTTAAGTGTAGGTCTAACGACTGTCACGTATAGAATAGAAAATATCATCAAAGTATATCAAAAGCCTTTGTGTAGGGTTAGATTAAACCAAAAAAGACACAGTACGTTCTCTGTAACTATTATAAAAAACTGGACCTGATACAATTACATACCATTCACACATCAATATAACCGATACAATTACATACCATTCACACATCAATATAACCGATCTCGTACTTTAGAAATACTATACCTAACTATAAAACTAGAAAAATCTAAAATGAAAAATTATATTTAGATATATACAGGGTGACTTTGAAAGGATGTACTTTGAGCTAATATGAGGTTTGCTGATCAAATCAAACAACTTTACTGAAATGTTAGCTTAGTTTATATTTATAAATTGTTCCTATTATAGTTTTAAATATGTTATTCATTATTTACAACACGACTATAATGCCTCGGAGAGCATGTTAAGCTGTCGGTTTCTCGGTATTAATATACCAACTTCTGAAACTGTTTATAGATGGGTTATTGAGTCTTTTCAAAACATCGCGACGAGTTAGCCACTTGTTCGGTGTAGACTCGTACCATCGGCTACGACGAGATGGGATTAAAAACCCCTCCGCTGGGTACCATGAGGCTGTCTAGGTGGTCTCGGGCGCCGTAAGGCACCGGTGTGATGGTATGTGTTTTGATGTGTTTATTGTTCAAAAACCTTTTACTTTTCGATAACCATATTTTAGTTTCAATGTTTGTGTGAATACCTACAATTGTTTTTTTTTTTCAATGCAATGAGTTCACTAACTTCTGAGAAATAAAGACTAATACCCGATTTCACCAACTCTAACTGAGTTAAGGGACAATTAGTTGTTTCATAGCAAATATGTCAAAATTCTTATTTAGGGGCTTCTTTAAAGTTAGGGATCGTTGTTGAAATCGGGCATAATTTCATTTCCCGATACAGACGAAGCGACGGGCTGGTTGAAATTTATTGCGAGTGAAACCGCTGGGCACAGATAGTTTAATGAATTTTAAAGACATCGCCTATTATGTAAAAACGATTTTGATATTTTTAGACATTGTACAATTCCCCAAAAAGGCATTAGTGGAATTAGAATAGACGGCTTAACATCCTTAAGACATAATAGTTTTTTTTTTTTTGGAAAAACCCTTTGTTACATATCAAAGATACTCGTAGAACCTGCCTTCAGGTTTTTAAATCCTACCAATTCGATCACAAATAAATTTCATGATAACATCGAAAATTCAATGAAAAACTATCCTGTATCTAACAGCCCGGTCATAATTCACGGACCCCATTGTAGTGTTATTGCTCTGACAAAATAACAATGATGCCAGTGAATTTATCACGGCACCCATTGTGTGGACCCGACGCCGGACGCAAAGCTATTGATTTTTTTGTAATTAACGACTTTTGTAATTATTTTTTGGTGTCGGTTACTATTTTTGATATTTACTTAAGTTTATTTAATGGTTTCTTGGTATAATATTTAATTAAATAACAATGCTGTTAGGAAATTTATCACGGCCATTATTTTTTGGTGTAATATTTTTTGTTATTTACTAAACATTTTTTTTTGTGTTTCAATTGTTTTCTTAATCAAATAATAATGATGTGGGTGTATAGACTCCGTTGTTAGAGAGGTGTCCGTATGATTTACTAACTGGTAAAGAAACCATCTGCATGAAATATCATTCTTAGTGTTGCCCCAAGCAGCCTGGATATAGTTTTCGAATTTCACTAGGAGACAACCCCCTCTCCCGGACATTAACCAGTAGGTCATGTTCTCCTATCAATTTTGTTCCCTTACCAATTAGGATTTAGTTAGACCATCGCATGACACTACTACAGCTTCGATCAAAATTTAACTGAACTAATGACATTCGTCTGGCGATGGATGAGCGCAAGCTGACCCTTCTCACTCTCCTTGATTTCAGTTTGGCGCTTTTAACTGCGTTGATCACGACATTCTCCTGGCTTCACTTCGCTCCCTTAATATTTCACAGACTGTGACACAGTGGTTTGATTCCTAGCTTCGCGGTCGCAATCAGCGCATTCGAACGATAATACGTACCACAATGCGGCGTATTACTTTATTTACTTTTTTCAAAATTTATAAACTCAGTCAAGTAATTAAATTTTGTTCCTATCATCAATCAATCAAAATCATTTATTTCATGTAAATCTTTACAGATATTTATGAATAGTCAAAAAAAAAGTTTAACAATGAGGTCTTAGAGCACTCTAAGACCTGAGACTCTAAGGCAGCAATTCATTAACAAAAGAATGACAAATATTTATTATACCTCTATATCAGATTTATAACTTAAACACAGTGGAATGGAAATCTTAATATGAAAATTACTACCGAACCGAACACACACTACATAACCAACTAGTGTAAGACTAGGTGGTTAGCTGACTCCATTGACCTGTCAATCATTATCTGAAAAACTCTAGTGCTTCACATAAGCTAAAAGAGGAGCACAGCTATTGATTCACTTATGCTATATAGCATATATATGTAATATATATAGTAGCATACTCAAAATGCACCCCACTGATCAGCATGCGTAGAACACCCTATGGCAGATTATTTGTTACTGTTCCAATTTAAGGTAATCATCAATGTTACCTTATCCAAAGACAAAATTTTAATATTGTAATGAAAATAAATTATGTAATATTAAATTATTAAAATATTGGACATTACATACCTACTAAACTAGGGTACATTCTACATAAGCAATTTAACTAGTTGCGAGATCTCAATTGCATATCAGGACGGTTCCAGACGTCTTTATCGTTAAAATAGTCTTGTAACATAGAAAATTTGTCTCTGCGAGATATAAGCGCCATCTACCATAATAAATAAGAACTAGTTAAACATCTATTATTGGAGTTAGGTAAAATTAGAGACCATGCTGCCATCTAGCGGCTAAATGTCAGAAAATCCATAGCGGATGTCAATGACGATCACTATTATAGTTCATAAACCCACGATATGATACAGAATCAATAATTAGTCTAGTAAATATATTCCGTTAATCATTATACTTATTTAAATAATTACATAAGTTAATTAAATGCTAATTTAAAATAAAAGAAATAATAAACACTTGTGTTGAATGCCCGTTGCATTGAAAGAAAGTTTGTGATTGGTCAAAAATAAAATAAACCAATCACAACGATGCGCATCAAAATTTGTCCGTGGAAAGAATAAAAAGGAGCGCAAGTGGAAGCGTCCCGCATTTTATATCTAAATTCATAGTAATAATTTGTCTTTTTAAATTTATTAAGTGCAATTTTTATAAACCCGAAAGTAAGTGCAATAACGTATAAATCGAGTTCAAAGCCTGTGATTCAAATATTAATCGGATTGAATTTCACAGGGGTTCATAGTACCCGGTTAGAGTTACCCATGCGTGAATTGTCCGCATAGGATCTAGTGCTGGTGAAATCCGTCTGCGAGTTCTATCAGGGGCTGAGGAATTGATACAACGACCGAGGACAGATGCAGGACACCATCCACGTCACATCTTCGTCGTGAAGCTGGTGCTGCTGCCAAAAGGACCTCGGGCGTCTCCTCATCCCATGTGGAATCCTTGGCCTAAAAGGTGACCTATATGTTCTAAATTCGTGTTAGGCATTTGCTATACGCTTAGGCGGTAGTGTGTCCCTCTTAGGCAGTGTCGCGGAACGACATCTCCAGTCAATGCTATAACCCATATATAAAAACTTAGTATATAAACTGTTAAATAAATTGTACCTTTAGTCTTAAGTTAGTTTGTAAGTTTTATTGTTTTGTTGTGTAAATAAATTAATTTGTGTGATTGTGAAGTGTATTTTAATTCCACCTCTGTCAAGGCGCCCTGAGAGTTATAGAGTCCCTTTCCTTGAGCCGGTGGTAGCAGATTCTCTTGTCTCGAGAGGGACAAGAAAAAAGGTTACAAAATTGGCGCCCAACGTGGGGCTGGGATTGTAAAATAAATATAGACAGAGTGTGGAATTTAATTATTAATGTGTAATTTTTTTCAGCCGTAAAATTTTAATCCATACCCTCATATTTTGTTATTTTAATTTTGGGGTTCAACTGTTAAAATTTGAATTCAAAATTTTTCTTATACCCTCGGGTCATTTAATTTTTTTCAGTTAATTTTTTTGCAGTTGCATATTAAAATTTTAGATTTAGTTTTATAATTTTTGTATATAATTATAGTTTTTTTTTCAATTTTTGTTTATAATTATAGTTTTTTTATTAGTATTGATCTTGGGTTTTTTTTTTGGAATTGAGTTTAATTTATATTTATTAATTTAAGCAATGTCTTCCAAACCCAAGATAGCCTTCCTCCTCAAGGATGAACTAATTAATGAACTGGCTCTTTATGGGATTTCAGCCAAACCTGAGGACACCAGAGATGCCCTGAGACAGCAGTACCGGCAAGCACTGAAGCAATGTCGGCGTGGAAGCCTGCATCTGTCCTCTCTAGATTTAACCAGCCTAGACTCGGAGTTAGACACTTGCGACCTGAAGATAAAGGAGTTGGAACAGGTATCTGGCGGCGATGAGTGCAAGGTTAGGGTTAGGGCTAGGGCTGATTACATGTTGTTGAGGTTGTCCCGGTTGCCTAAGGAGAATGAGAGAGTGAATAGGATGCGTGGTAGACTCATATCCTTATTGGCGGACGACAATGATGATACCTCCGACTCTGAGTTTGAAGCCAACAAAGGGTCAGGTCTAACAGAGGTGTGTACGAGGAGTGAAGGGATCAATACTGTATATATTAAGGAGAAATCTGTTAATTTAAATTCATTAAATTTAAAATTTGATGGAACTACATGTGTACGTGTATTCTTAGAAAGGTTAGAGGAACTTAGAATTGCTCGCCGTGTGAATGATGCTGACTTATTAAATTGTTTTTGTGATTTGTTGGATAAAACTGCATTACAGTGGTATCGAACAAATAAACATAATTTTCGAAATTACCATGATTTAATTTCTAGTTTGAAGGAAGACTTTGATATCCCAGATTTTGACTATAAATTGGTAATTGAAATTAGGCAGCGTACTCAAGCAAAGGATGAGAGCATTATTAATTATCTAACAACTATGCAATCTATGTTCAGTAGGTTGACGGTTCCTATGTCTGAAAAAGAAAAGTTGGAGATTTTATTGCATAACATCAGGCCAAATTATATAAAAGATTTAGCTTTGCTTGATATTGATAGTATAGGTACTTTAAAGAAATATCTTAAGAAACTAGAACTTGCCCAGGCAAGATCATCAGATTTTTCAGAACCTAGTACTTCCAATTTCAATATAACCAAGGATTTACAAACTTTTAAAAATAGTGTTGCCAATAATAATAAATTCTCTAAAAATATTTCTGAAATTTCATCTGAAAAAAATAAAAGTAAAATGTTTTAGATGTTCTGGTAATCATCAAACTTATTATTGTAGGAAATCGAAAGAAAGGGTTTGTTTTAAATGTGGAAATAAAGGTCAAACAAGTAAAGATTGTAATAAATGTAATAATATTCCAAAAAACTAATAAAACAGGGTTCCACTAAAATTCATAAAATAAATAAACCGCGTTCACAACACAATAGTGAAATCCTGTTTAAACAAAATAAAGGTGACATTAGACCACATTTAAAAATAAATATTTTAAGTTTAGAGGTATTTGGTCTATTAGATTCAGGAGCATATTGCTCAGTATTAGGCAACAATTCTCATAAAATCTTCATGGAGTTGGGATTTTCCTTTAATAAGCATCATAATGAGTTTGTTCAAACGGCTGATGGTTCCAAATTAAATAATTTAGGTTATATAGATTTGCCAGTGGTTTTTAATAATAATTTGAATATAATTAGATTTAATGTGATACCACAGATTACTACTTCAGTAATATTAGGTGTGGACTTTTGGTCAAAATTTAATTTAGCGAATAATTTAATAAATGGTGTTTCATTCAGTAATCATAATAATTCTATAAATCTAATTGCAAATGATAATGTTGGTTTAGAAGATTTCAACTCTCTTTCAAGGGAGCAACGTAGAAGTATTGAAAAAATAATAAATCAATTTCAGAATATTAATACTGATAAGGTAGGTTTAGGTAGAACAAGCTTGATCACACATAAAATCGAAACATCTGATCAATCCCCTATTAAGCAGAGATATATACCACTCTCTCCTGTTAAACAACAGGCTTTGGAAAAAGAACTTGATAAAATGCTAGATATGGGAGTAGTTAAACCATCAGTATCTCCATGGAATTCCCCAGTAGTTATGGTTCAAAAACCAAATGGTGATTTACGGTTATGTTTAGACTGTAGAAAGCTAAATAATGTGTCTAAACCAGATGCTTACCCCTTACCTTATATTAATCAAATATTAGATAGACTAAGAGATGCTAAGTATTTATCTTCGATTGATCTAAGTTCAGCCTACTGGCAAATCACTTATGATTCTGACCAATCTGCTGAAAAAACAGCTTTTACCGTACCTCGTAGAGGACTTTTTCAGTTTAATGTCATGTGTTTTGGTCTTGTAGGTGCCTCGGCAACCATGCAAAGATTAATGGATAGATTATTTGGTCCCGAATTTGGGGACAGAGTTTTCTGCTTTCAAGATGACATTATAATAGTGTCATCTAATTTTAATGAGCATATTAATCTATTAAATATAGTTTATGAACGTTTAAAAAATGCTAATTTAACCATTAACATGGAAAAATCTAAGTTTTGTCGCGAGGAACTTAAATATTTGGGATATGTAGTTGATAAAAATGGATTACATACAGATCCTAACAAAGTTTCGGTAGTTTTAAATTATCCAACCCCAACCAATGCTAAGGAAGTAAAGAGGTTTATAGGAATGGCGGGTTGGTATCGTCGCTTCATAGATAATTTTTCCAAAATAGCCAGACCTTTATGTAAGTTGACGTCGAAAAGCGTTAAATTTGATTGGACTTTAGAGGCTGAAAGTTCTTTTAATTTACTAAAAACAGCTTTAGTTTCAGCCCCAATTTTAAAATGTCCAAATTTTGATTTACCTTTCTCTATTCATACAGATGCTTCCGCCTATGCTGTAGGGGCTGTTTTGACACAAAGTCATGAAGGCGTAGAACACCCTATTGCATATAGCAGTCTCACTCTAAATAAAAATGAAATAAATTATAGTACCACCGAAAGAGAACTTTTAGCGGTCATACATGCTTTAGAACAGTTTAGGTCTTACATTGAGGGAACAAAATGTAAAATAATTACTGATCATGCTTCTTTACAGTGGTTTTACAAGTTAAAAAATCCGACAGGTAGACTGGCTAGATGGAGTATGAGATTAAGTCAATTTGAATTTGACATTGAGCACCGCAAAGGTAAAGAAAATGTAATACCTGACGCTCTTTCTAGGTTAAAAATAGAGTCCATAATCCCTTGCGATAATACTAATGATACCTGGTATCTATCTACGTTTCAGAAATGTGTATCTAATCCGCGAAAACATCCAAATTTTACAATTCATAATAATAAACTCTATAGAAATTGTAAAAATAAATATAAGTTAACGTCAGAGTTCGCTTGGAAGTTAGTTATTCCAGAAGAAAATAGATTAGAATTATTAAGGAAATGTCACGATGAATATACCAGCGCTCATTTAGGTATAATGAAGACTCATAAACGTTTATCTTTGCATTACTTTTGGCCAAACATGTATAATGATATAATTTCTTATGTTAATAAATGTGAGGTGTGTAAGTCCTACAAACCTGTAAACATTGCGAGACCTGGTCTCATGGGTAGTCCTAAGGCAGTCACTAAGCCATTTGAAGGCTTGTCATGTGATTTGCTGGGACCATTTCCTATATCTAAAAATAGGAATACCTTTTTATTAGTTTGCTCTGATTACTTTAGTAAGTACATTCTGTTGCATCCTATACGGAGAGCAACAAGTACAAATATAGTAAATTTTATTGAGAAGCAAATATTTTTAGTTCACGGTGTTTGTAAATTTATCTTCATAGACAATGGACCTCAATTTGTATCTAAAGAATTTAAAAATCTATTATTAAAATATAATATCCCCAATATCTATTATAACCCTCGTTATCATCCTCAGGTAAATCAGGCAGAGAGAGCAAATAGAAATATTGTTTATGCAATAGCATCTTATGTTAAGAATGAACATCGGACTTGGGATGAAAAATTGGTGGAAATACAATGTGCATTAAATACTGCTGTAAATGAAGCCACCAAATTTTCACCTTATTTTCTCGTACATGGAAGAGAGTATTTAGGAGATGGATCTCTATATAGAGATGCTGAGCAACCTATCCCTCAATCGGAGATTGTTGTGTCCAGTCCCGAAAATCTTGCTCATAATTTAACTGAGTTATCTGAAATTTATAAAAGAGTCGAAAAACATCTTAAGGCTTCTCATGTTCGTAACGAAAAGTATTATAATCTCAGGAAAAGAAATGTGCAATTAGAGGTAGGTCAAATTGTGTACAAGAAAACCAATTATTTATCCGATGCGTCTAAAAACTTTATGCACAAACTGGCACCTAGGTTCCAAAAGTGCATTGTTACTAAAAAGCTTTCTAGTCTGGTTTACCAATTGTCTGACTGTGATGGTAAAAGCTTAGGTAATTACCACATAAAGGATATACTGAAGCATGATGAATAATGTTGTATGAGTCGAAGAATGTTAGAAGATGCGTGAAAGAAGTAGTATAAAAGATGATATGTAAGGAAACCTCTATATGTGAGTGATAGGTTGTTTTGTAGGATTAAGCAAGGGGACAACTCAGCATTCATTGGAATCACCACTTCAGTAAACAAATTGTAATAAAATCAGTCGGAAAATAAATACATATATATATACACATATATTTATATGTAAATAAAAATAAAATGCATGTAAATCAATTAAAAAAAATAAAAATCGGATTTACATGTTTATAAAAATATAACTTTATTGTAGCTAAAATAAGTATGAAACACTATTAACTGTTACAGTTATATAAATAAAGTGTCATACTAGTATAATATATAATGTCTATCTTAAGATAAGACTTAATATTTGTTTTAAATACATATAGAATATACAACTGCATAAAATAAATATGTATGTTGTATTTTTCTTAATTTCAATTGTTCTTAATGAAAATTGATTATCTATATGTTAATTCATTGTTATACATGTTACATTATGTTATCAACCTTATAGAAAATAAACTTGTAAATTTGTATATTAGGTTTTGCTTAAACCTTCCACAATAAAATAGAAAATATTTGTCTTGCACTCATCTCAGTCAGATGCTATGTCTGACACTTGCCTGTGTCTTTCTATTTAGAAAAAAATTAAAAATAAGTTTTAATTTTTTTTACGTAGAAAGGGTGCTGTGTAACATAGAAAATTTGTCTCTGCGAGATATAAGCGCCATCTACCATAATAAATAAGAACTAGTTAAACATCTATTATTGGAGTTAGGTAAAATTAGAGACCATGCTGCCATCTAGCGGCTAAATGTCAGAAAATCCATAGCGGATGTCAATGACGATCACTATTATAGTTCATAAACCCACGATATGATACAGAATCAATAATTAGTCTAGTAAATATATTCCGTTAATCATTATACTTATTTAAATAATTACATAAGTTAATTAAATGCTAATTTAAAATAAAAGAAATAATAAACACTTGTGTTGAATGCCCGTTGCATTGAAAGAAAGTTTGTGATTGGTCAAAAATAAAATAAACCAATCACAACGATGCGCATCAAAATTTGTCCGTGGAAAGAATAAAAAGGAGCGCAAGTGGAAGCGTCCCGCATTTTATATCTAAATTCATAGTAATAATTTGTCTTTTTAAATTTATTAAGTGCAATTTTTATAAACCCGAAAGTAAGTGCAATAACGTATAAATCGAGTTCAAAGCCTGTGATTCAAATATTAATCGGATTGAATTTCACAGGGGTTCATAGTACCCGGTTAGAGTTACCCATGCGTGAATTGTCCGCATAGGATCTAGTGCTGGTGAAATCCGTCTGCGAGTTCTATCAGGGGCTGAGGAATTGATACAACGACCGAGGACAGATGCAGGACACCATCCACGTCACATCTTCGTCGTGAAGCTGGTGCTGCTGCCAAAAGGACCTCGGGCGTCTCCTCATCCCATGTGGAATCCTTGGCCTAAAAGGTGACCTATATGTTCTAAATTCGTGTTAGGCATTTGCTATACGCTTAGGCGGTAGTGTGTCCCTCTTAGGCAGTGTCGCGGAACGACATCTCCAGTCAATGCTATAACCCATATATAAAAACTTAGTATATAAACTGTTAAATAAATTGTACCTTTAGTCTTAAGTTAGTTTGTAAGTTTTATTGTTTTGTTGTGTAAATAAATTAATTTGTGTGATTGTGAAGTGTATTTTAATTCCACCTCTGTCAAGGCGCCCTGAGAGTTATAGAGTCCCTTTCCTTGAGCCGGTGGTAGCAGATTCTCTTGTCTCGAGAGGGACAAGAAAAAAGGTTACAGTCTTTTACACTTTAGTAAGCCTTATTGATTAATATGTGTTTTATACAATTTTATTTCACTCAGATCTATAATGCTTTTAGGTAATTTATTAAATAACCTTATACTGTTAATGACGAAACATTTATGAGTTTTTTGCAGTCTAAACTTTGGTAAATCGATTTTATCTATGTTTCTTAAGTTTAAATTATGTTTATAAAAAGCGGCCCCAGCCTAGTGGTTAAGTCACTGCGCAAATGATAACAAGGTTAAGCAGATGACAACAAGACCGGCCTGGGATGGGTGACCGCTTTATACAACGAGGCTATTTCATCATAAACACCGCAACAAGCTCGCCACTTGTTAGGTGTTGCCTCCGAATACCATCGGCGAAATGAGGATGGGCTAATCCCTCCGCTGGGACCCTGAGGCCGTTTAAACGGTTCTCGGAAGCCAAATAGGCACCCGTGATGGTATTTATTTATTTTTATTAAATTATGTTTATCGCCATTTTTACTAAACATATTTAAGTTTTTCCTAACGTACAATAAATTCTCATAAATATATTGAGATGGTAGTGTCAGTACATCAATCATAGGAAAGGTTTCTCGAAGAAAATCACGAGCTTTCATATCGTATTAATATCTGCCGCAGATCCCCACATTATAAGGCCATATGTTATTATACTGTAAAAATATGCGAAGTATACTAGTCTGGCTGTAGCAACATCAGTTAATTGTCTGATTTTTATGACTGCATTTGCAGCAGAGCTCAATCTATTGGATAAAGTAGTAAGTGGATAAGAAGTAAGTAGTAATGTGAGCTTTCCATTGTAGTTTGGAATCGACTGTGATCATCAGTACCACCTATCTTCACTATGGCATTAATATTAGATACATTAGGTAACCTAAATTTCAGGCACTTAGTCTTCTTTGCATAATATGTCTAATGCATTAAAACTAAATTATTTGCCGTGAACCATTTTGAAACCATTATGATGCTGCCGATAATATATTATCTTTCCTACTGACTTTAAAAAGTAGGGATGTATCATCAGCAAATAGCACTATCTGCGCCATCTCCTATACCATATGTGGAAGATCATTGATGTATACTAGGAACAGGAATGGGCCTAAAACTGAGCCCTGGGGGACACCCATCTTTACAAGGATTCCGTCTGATACACAACCATCAATATTAACACCTAGAGTGTTATTAGAATGGTAGGACTTAATTAGATTTAAAGCTAAATCGCGAATGCCATAAAATTTCAGCTTATCTAACAAAGTTTGATGGTCAACACAATGAAACGCTTTGGACAGATCATAGAAAACGCCAACGAGATCCTGAGAGTTTTCCCAAGCGTCAATTATTTGTCAAATATTTATCTTCTTTACGCTGATTACTTGCAGCTTTCATTATCGTTCGGCATCGACATTGACGACGCAATATCTAATATGAATACAGACCTCGATGCTATTCGTCTACAATCTCTTAACCTGGTAAATCCTGAGAAAACGCAATCATCGGTTCTAGGCATATGCTGAACAGATTGGATTTGGACTCACTCTCTCCATTAAATTTTATAATTTTATTTATAATACTCCGCTTCCTTTCTGCCAGTCTGTGAGAAACCTCGGTCTTTACATAACTTGTGACTTGACATGGTCTCTGCAGGTATCAGAAAATAGTAGAAAATTTTTCAGTATGCTTTCATTGAAGAGGGACCAGAACTTCATTCCTTTTAAAGCTAAGCTTATATTAGTCAGTTCTCTGCTCCTTTCCATCATTGACTATGCTGACTCAGCAGCTCTTCTGTGACATCGGGATAGACTGCTATCCCGATATAAACTAGATCGTCTGCAAAAACAAAGCGAATGCACGGGGCATTCGCTTTGTTTTTGCGTGCGCAAATACGACCATGCATCTAGTTTCAGAGTTCAATTAAAGTGGCTTATTATCCGATTTCGCAGAAATATAAAAAATGATGTGCAAGAATGAGATAAAAAAGCATATAAATTTTACCTTGAACGAGGTGCAACTGACGATAAAGTAGCTAACAATACTATAAATTACATTGATAAAAATACTGTAAGTATAAGTAAAAAAAATATAGAACCTAAAAACATTAATAATAAATTAGTTATAGGCCATCAGAATGTTCAAGGCCTAGCCAATAAACTTTTAGATTTAAGTATTTTCGTTAATTTATATAATATTGATATTTTTTGTATTACCGAATCATGGCTAGACCGAGAATCATTAGAAACATATAATATGGATAATTTTGTCATAAAAAGCAGTAGTCAAAGAACCTCTTTTATAAGAGGTAATACTATGATATATGTAAAAGATTCGTTAAAAGCTAAGAATAGGTCTGACATTTTGAGGTTGAATATAGATAAAATATTTGAAGCTAGTTGCGTGGAGCTGGATAGCCTTATAGTATTAACGGTATACAGATCCCCTGGAGCAGACTTAAATGAATTCGTGGATAGACTAGATGAATGTTTATGTAAACTTTCTTTTAAAAATAAAACAATTGTACTCTGTGGCGACTTTAACGTTGAGTATCCAGTCCATAAAAACGGTAGCCACAGCCTTAATGATATAATGGATTCGCATTGTCTTAAACAACAAATATTTGAATTCACGAGAATTACCCCGTCAACACGTACTTGCATAGATAATTTTTTTACAGATGGGACTGTACTAAGTTCAAATGTATTACTTGGTATTAAGTCAGACCATAGAGCCCAAATAATTGCATTAAAATTAAAAACTAGTATTTCTAAGAAAATGGAACCATATATTATAACAAAAAGGTTAATAAATACCGATAGGATAAACCAATTAAAAACATCTCTGCAAAATAATAGTACTTATAAAAATAATAACTTAAATTTTAAAACTTTCTTCAATGAGTTTATAAGTGAGGTAAATTGTCATATACCAATAGTAAAAAAACTTATTAAAGTAAATACGAAATAAATATTAACTGGCTTACACCAGGTATATTGAAATCAAGAGAAAAGTTATTTGCTCTTCATGAATATCTACAAAACACAAATAATTTAGTTATTAAAAATTATGTTGGTAAATATAATAAAATATATAGAAAAGTGTGTGTCCAAGCCAAACAAATTGAATTAAGATCAAGAATTCTAAATTCCGATAATAAAATAAAAACAACCTGGAATATAATAAGAGATTTAAGCGGTTAAAATACAGATGTCAAAAATACTAACTTTGAGATAAAAACTAACGAGAATTGTTTAATTACTAATAATGTAACCATAGCAAATTATTTTAATAGATTCTTCAATAATGTGGCTGCTGATGCCACAAAATCTCTAAACGTTAATATTAATAAAGCTATGTCTTATTTAGAAACTTTTACAAATAAATTATATAGTACTGGTATTATATTTTATGAAGTTGCCATTTGAAGTACCTAATATAATTAGAAAATTAAAACCAAAACATTCCTGTGACCTATGGTTTTTGTCATCAAAAATTATTAAACTCTGTGTAAACGAACTAGTATATCCATTAACAAAACTTATTAACGATTTATTTACGTCAGGAGTATTTCCTGATACTCTAAAAATAGCTAGGGTTATCCCGCTTCACAAAAAAGGTGAGTACTGGGATGCACACAATTACAGACCCATATTATTACTACCAATTTTTAGTAAAATTTTCGAAAAATGTATGCATAACAGACTGTCAACATATTTGGAGAGTAACAATATTCTCGATGAGAGGCAATTCGGATTCAGAAAAAATAAATCTACTTTATATGCTTTATCTTATATGACAAAGGTTATACTTGAAAGTCTAGATTGTAAGAAGAATGCGCTGGGAATTTTCTGCGATCTCTCTAAAGCTTTCGATTGTGTGCATCACAGTGTGCTCCTAGCTAAACTAAAGCATTATGGTGTCGAGGGTAATGATATAAAGTTGTGTCAATCATACCTAGACAATAGGAAACAAATGGTCAGTGTTAATAATGGTAAATCAGATGAAGAATTTATTAAAATGGGAGTTCCACAGGGCTCTATATTAGGGCCGTTATTTTTTATTATATATATTAACGACCTGAGTGCGTGTATCCCTGGAGATATTCAGATGAATGTGTTCGCTGACGATATTTCAGTACTCATTAACACCGAAAGAAAAGGCTTAGTTATTGAAAAACTTCAGTCTGTGGTTTCAAATATGGAGTTATGGTTTGCTTGCAATGATCTTATTTTAAACTTAAATAAAACCAAATTAATAAACTTTTCATTTGATACACACTATAGAAAGGAATCAAATGATCTTGAAAATTTCACAAAATTTAACTCCTTAAATCTTGTTTCAAGTACCCAATTTCTTGGAATAGTACTAGATACAAAATTAACTTGGAGACAGGATATTGCTACTTTATCCAAGAAACTGAGTTCAGCATGTTATGCATTAAATAAGGCTAAACAGTACTGTGGTATGGAAGCAGCAAAGTCTGTCTACCATGCGTATTTTCATAGTATAATGTCGTATGGACTCCTTGTTTGGGGTACAGCTGCAGAAGCCAGTCGTATATTTGTACTGCAAAAGCGAGCAGTCCGTTCTATTGCTGGGACCACGAGACTCATGTAGAGATGCTTTTAAAGAATTTAATATACTTACCATATCCGGTACTTACATAATGCTTTGTTTATTATATTTCAAACAAAATATGGGTGAATATACTTTAAAAATTGAAAAAGAAAATTCTCGCCGTAAATCCTGCTACCTAGTACCCAAACACAGGCTTAATAAATATACAAAAAGTTTTTTGTGTAACTGTGTAAAACTATTTAATAATGTAGATGATAAATTAATTAACTTAAATCAGGATGAATTTAAATTGAAAATAAAAAGTATATTAATTAGAAAGGCATACTACTCATTAGATAAAGCTCTAAAGGACACAATATCATAGGGTTATCTTTATTTTTTATTTGTTTTTTTATTTATATATGTTTAGTTTATTGCAATGGGTTTGACATATTTAATTACTTATATTTAATAATATATTTAATAAATTGACATCTATTTTATATTTAGTTAATTTTAAAAATATGACATATTGTTATTTAATTGTATTTAATTTATGCTATTCTTATTAATTTATGACATCTTATTAATTTATGTTATTATTGTCAATAATGAGTATAATTATCTGTCAAGCCATTTTACAGCTGCAGACAATTGAAAATTATTATTTTATTTTATTCTAGCGCCCAGTTTCTATTACCATAATAGTTAGTTAATTGACAACGCCACTTTACAGCAGCTTTTATGTTAATTGTTTGTATATTTGAGTATGTTATTATACTAAAAGTCAGTTTTGTTTACTGACAAAGCTTCTTTACAGATGCAATTTATTACGTATTTTTATTTATTTTATAACATTTAGTAATGTTTGGTTTATTATAACATTTTTGCAGCCTCTACAGCTTTATCTATCAATTAGATTATAGTCAATGTCTACTTATTCTTGGTGAAACGAATCTTGCTCTGCTTAATTTTAGCCATTATTTAAAATTATGTTGTTGTTAACCTAACAACTCTTGCTTTATGTAGTGTATATCTTTTTTTTTTCTTTTTTGTATGATTCTGTGAATTATCTGACTTAACCACATTCCGGTAGGAATAATGGTGTAATAATAATAATAATAATAATAATAATAATAATAATAATAATAATAATAATAATATACATCTTCTCACCTCTCTCTATGATGTCCTCAATAGTCTCTTTGCTCCTCCATATTTTAAGTAGGGTTTTCAATTCCTAAGTGACTTGCACAATTGTTCACTACACTCTTGTATTAAGAATCAACTTAAAAATCCTTCTCATTTTTCTTCTAGATATTCGGATTCGTATACTGTATCTGCAGCTCGCCAGTGAAATAAATTGCCTTTAGTAATCAGACGATCAGATTACTAAAAGCAATTTATTTCACTGGCGAGCTGCAGATACAGTATAAGAATCCGAATATCTAGAAGATGCGCATCTTTAAATGTTTTCAAACAACTTTTAATCACGCACTGTCTTCATAAACAGAACAACTGATCAGCAGTATCTTGATCTTTCGTGTGGTATATAATATGTATAAGAATCTATTCTCCATTTTATTTGTGTATAGTGTTAGTAGGTAAACTATATGTGTGTCTATGCATGTTTGTATCTATGTATTTATATATATATGATATTGTATGTATATAATATATATTTATATTAGTTTTTTTTAATTAAGCACCCGGCTCATCTTCATACACAATCTTAAAGGTTAGCTGGTAGATAATGCCTAATGTTCAAAAAGTAAAGTAAGTTGGTAAGGTTTTAAATTCGCCTTTGTACACAACTTTTGTTTACTGTGCAATATAGTATTTAAATAAAATAATAAAATAATTGTAAGTCTGGTCTAAAAAATAAAAACATTAATAAGCAAGCTACAGTTTTATTCAATAATACAATACCTAATTATAATAATATGTAGGTAGGAAAGTTTACACAATATATTGCTTTGGTCACAAACTAAGCTCTAGGCATGTACTATGTGTAACAGAAACAACGATATAATAAGTGCACAATACGTACGTAGTGGAGGCTTATTTTAGCAACGGACATTCTAATGCACGTGTGGTACTACTAATGTGATAAATGAGCGATGCCTATGATTAACAACTTTTTTTGTGCTGGAACTGAGACAAAGTATCAGTAATTATCCAGATGTATGGTTTCAACAAGATGAGACCATTGTGGAAACCGCCATTAGAGCTTCAATAAATACAGCCAGCAGAGCACTGTTTTCTGGAAAAGTCCTCAGACAATTTGGAAACATAACCTGGCCTCTAAAAGATTTGTACAAAGGCGAGCTTAATGTCTTAGGCATTATCTACCGCCTAACCTTTAGGAGAATGAAAATTATATAATATATGGTGCACATAGTAATGTATACAACTACATAAAATACATAAATAATTTAGTAAAATAAATATATGTTTAAACCTAACCTGAATTGTGATAATGAGAAATAAGTAATTTCTTAAAAATTGCTTAAGATCGGTTACCCCATCTGAATTTTACTTATGCTGATATCTTAAAAGTAAAGCAAAGCTTTTTTACCTACCGCTTGCCAATCTTGAAGATTTGAAGTCTAACTTAACCGAAGAAGTCTACTCTATTCCAAGCCATTTATGCAACGTGTGATAACGCATAGTAGAGAAGGAAGGCATCGTGATAATGTTATTTTTCACGAATAAAATCCCAATTTATTTACTTTCTTTTAACACTATTAAAATTACAATAAGTCCAACAGTTATTTTTTTATTATTTTTAAATCTGTAAAAAGTCTGTGTACATTGTACAAGTGCACCATTAAGGCTTTATAAATGCTAGACCGAGCGACCAGTTTCGTTATGACCGGAATTTGCAATGCCCATGAAGCTAAAAAAACGCGCCCCGCGCCAATGGAGTAAGCATGATACATAAATTGTTTCATAATAGTACGATACCGGTGTCGCCAATTTCTGAGTCGAACAAATGAAGAACGGGGAAAAATGTGTGGCTTCAAATGGCAGCTCAACGCTTCTGACACTTAAAAAACTGCTTGAGAAAAAAAGAGATACAAGCAAACACGAATGTGTGCGCGTGTCTATGAAGTGCATTGTTTTTTTATTATAAAAAGCTAAATATTTAATTGCATACTTAATAGTTTCGATAGTGTTGCCACCGACAACAAATATTATTACTTATCGATATAAACCAAATATTTTGGGATTTATAGAGATCATCAAAGATTAATAATTATTTATCGATATACAATTGTAATATACACACATATCATCAAGGTAACCAGCGGAGGGGTTTTAATCCCACCTCGTCGTAGCCGATGGTATGAGTCTACACCGAACAAGTGGCTAGCTCGTCGCGATGTTTTGAATAGACTCAATAACTTTGAAAAATATACTTTGGGCTAATATGATCAAATCAAACAACTTTCCCATGGAACCATGTATCGCAAAAGAAAAAAAAATGGCCTTCTCCATAAAAACTAGTAACGTTAAAATGACCAATTTGTATGGGGAAGTACATTTTTTTTTTCATTTGCGAAATATGGTTCCATAGAAAAAAATGTTAGATTTTATCAGCAGAACCTCATATTAGCCCAAAGTACATCCTTTCAAATCCACCCTGATAGACACTTTCGCATTTATAATACTAGTGGATTTAAAAAATGTAGGTATATAATAATATAACAATAAGTTAAAATACTTTATTAAATTAAATTATTTATTAAATTAAAACACATGCACAACTAACTACATGTACCTACTAAACGCAATCTCAACATTTTTGACCGACCTCCAAGAGGAAGTTATACTCAAACTACAAAAGGCGAAAAACAATTAAATCGTAGCTTGATTCGTCAAAATGTACTGAACATACGGGTATTCTTGTTGGTTATCAATTTTCTTCTCTTTTAATTGCCTCCCCATTTACGTTTTAATGCCGGATCTTTCGGGAAACTGTATCATGTATAGAAAATATAATTAGTATTATATAAAAAAAACAATAATTGTATAATATCTCATAACCATGAAAGTATTTACAAAAATCGAGTATATCAACTATAAAATCACATCACTAAATAGTAACTGACAAACCTCGTTGGACGCTTCTGTTGTCGCCATACCTTTTGATTAAATTAAATTGAAAAGATTATAAATTATTTTAAAGTATCGAAATTCTCATTAAAAATAAAAACACATCACTAGTTCTTCAACTTCTAACTGATGCACATAGTTTGACAGTTACCATAGTTACGACGTTAGATTTTGATATTTTAATTATGGGTTTTATTATAATTTTTTATTAAGGTTTAATATAAGAAAAACATGTTAAATACATACTTGAAAAACGTGACACTAGGTACTTTTTTTTAATAGTAGTTTCTACACAGCTTTAATGCACAATTAACCATTTTTCCGACAATAAAAGCGGAGCTCTTTTCGACTTTCTCCGCCGAACGCACAAATCAGACTGAGGATGTAAAAAATGTAAAGGTGTGTGTGAGTGACAAATTTGTCACTCGCGCGGCACCCTGCAAATTGAATGATGCTTACTCCAGTAGGGGCGCGCGGACGGGCACGGTTTTTACCTTCATGGCAATGCCCATAAAAATTCCGTCAAAATGACCTAATTTTTTTTTGGTTTTAGTCTATAGGTTCACCGGTATTCGGTAACCAACTGCATCGATTTCATGTCGAGGTAATAATCCTTTTAGGATGCGGCTCAAAACGGGCAATAAATGTGTCGATAAAGCAAAGAGTATTTATTTGTCACCGCCCATTTCGTAACGGTATTATTTAATAGTTGGAGCGACTAATGCTTTTAAACCACAGTGTATTAATGAACTACATTCATGAATTTTGTAGGACCAACAAGTTCACATGGTGTGGCGCACCAATACATTAAAAAAAAAAAATTACCTGAAATGCACATTCAGCACACAAACAGTCATCCATACAGAGAGCGAGACCAGGATCATAGTGAAGAGAAGATATTTCCCCAGTAGAGGTATTGCCAAGGAGGTTGGAGGAATGATCTCAGCCAGCAGCAAGAAGAACACAGTCAGCGACACAAGGATGGAGATGCAGAGTGAGATCTGGTGACAAATCGTATATCGTATTACATACACGAGACAATGATCTTGGCTATCCGTGGATTCTCCGTAAGGGTGCCGAGTCCATCGCATGGTTGGAAGGCCGCGAAGAAGGGTTAAAGGCCTTTTTACTCTCTCCTGTAGGCCTAGTGTGAGTTTTTTTAACGTTTACTTTCGCGTTAACTATACTACCGCGTTAACATTTTGACCAATCACACGGCCGCATTTCTAGTTCTCAAAATTTCCGCTTGGAGCGCTGAACTATTTCCCATACAAATTTTAGTTAACTCAAACGCAAAGTAAAAGTTAGAAAACTCACACTAGGGGTACTGTACTGTGTTCAGTACGCTCTCTACTCAACCAAATACTATATGATCCATCTTGGAAACACGTTCCATAAAAGTTCCGACGGCCGATCTTGAAAGGCCAAGATTCTCAATAGATGATACTGAAGTTTAAGTTAAAACGACTTTCTTCAAAACATTCCATCACCCATTCTTTGTAGCTTAAAATATATTCTGCACTCTACTATATATAATATTTTAAACGCCAAAGTATATAACGATTGATGTATGTATGATTGTTAGTCTTTCAAGAAAGAACTACTAATTTTGAAGAAACTTTACAGTACCTAATATTGCTTATAAGCACATCAAAATAAAATATAGGCAAACTTCATTGTCGAAATGCTATAGGAACGAATTCGCGGGCTGAAACTTAGTTCTACATACGAGTATAGATCCACAAGTGGTAACTGAGAGACGCATTAAAATTTTCTTAAAGAATACGAGGCATATGTTTTATAACTTTTCCAATTAAATATCGATATATCAGTGGCAAGAAATTAATACTTTACTTTACAAAGCTAAGTTGGTCTGGAACGATGTAAAACCATTGTCGAGGTAATAGAAAAAACATTTGTTAATAAAACATTGTCTACATGTATTTAGTCACGACTACACCTACTAGAATTTAGGACTAACCGTTGAGAAATTGATTAAATTCTACATCAACCATACTTTCACATCTCGTGCCTGATGTGAAAGTATGGATGAGGTCAAACCCAATCTCTATCAGCAACGCTTAGGCATTGTTATTTGCCATTTACTTGCATTACCTTTTCTCCAGAATCCGAGGGTAAGTAGAACACCAAGACTGTCAGGAAAGTCAAACCGACGCAAGGTATGATTAAATTGACTGTATAAAACAGGGTTTTACGGCGCATAGTCAGTTTGAAGGTTATATCTGTGAACAAAAATAAAATTATTATTATGAATGCGAATTATTTTTTTTACTTTTTGATTATATTTAATAAATAATAAAATAAATAAATAAATACCGTCACGGTTCTCGGAAGCCAAATAGGCACCATTTGGCTTCCGAGAACCGTTTAAACGGCCTCAGGGTACCCAGCGGAGGGATTAACCTATCCTCATTTCGCCGATGGTATTCGGAGGCAACACCTAACAAGTGGCGAGCTTGTTGCGGTGTTTATGATGAAATAGCCTCGTCGTATAAAGCGGTCACCCATCCCAGGCCGGCCTTGTTGTCATCTACTTAACCTTGTTATCAGTTGCGCAGTGACTTAACCACTAGGCTGGGCCGCTTTTTTATTTAATAAATATGAACTACCTAATTATTTTAATTGTCAGATATATATATATATATATATTACACATTTAGCTAGTTTTCCACTATTAATATAGAATTGGATATAAAGTGAATAAAACAGTTTTTTTTAGTTGCTATTAAATCCATTAAAGTAGACTTAGGTCCCAGGTTGCCATACATTGCCATTGATTTGAATAAAAATAACCATAGAAAAACATAATCCTACCTGAGAAAGGTTCAGGACAGCAAGGATAGTACTCCTCATTCCTAGTAGCTGGTACTTCCAGGATGTCCCATTCTACAGATAAATAGAATTCGCTCAAGTCTATTCCAACATGCACTAAGCTGCTTCCAGGTGACTGGTCCATGTGCTTTAGGTCCACCTATAACCAAAATATTTATATTTAATGGAGCTGACATGTGACTCTATATTCGGTGTTCTGTGGCCATGGTAGAGTCTAGTTTGAAGCTAATATTATAAGTCGTATTATAAAATTTGGACCATAATTCAATGCACTGAAACCATAGTTCGTGGTTGATTATAATAATATATAATAAGATTCTCCAGCTATTGCGGCTGAATGATGCGGTTCGAAATGGACAGTATCAAAGACAAATTTGCATTGCGAGTCTATTTTAATATCCTCACTATTTTATTACCAAACTAACAGCATGTTACTGCAACCTGATTGGAGACTACCACCTGGACAAGAAATCAATGTGATAGGCTCCTAAAATATAACTAGGTTATGACGGTTTTTGCCTTAATATAGGGATTGTGATGAAGTGGAACGATGGTAGGCAACCTGTCGGTTAAAAAAGGTAGGTCGTAATTGATATTATTATTAGAATGAGCTCTATTATAAAACGGTTGTCGGTAAAATGTTCGTAAACGGGGCCAATTTTGGAGCCTTTGGACGGTTTTGAAATATCCTACTAGAAGTGACAGAACTTCATAGAAAACGGTGATTTCCATCCGAATATTTTGAGTTGACATGTATAACGAGTCCTACATATGTCTACGGTGGGTCAAAAATTAAATCTGACTGTACTAACTTGAGCTCCATTGTAAGTCCAAGAACCAAATTTCATGAAACAGGTTTGTTCATCAAAGGGGAAGTACTCGACGTTGATCTCACACGATGACTTGTAGATCGCTGGGGGTTTCCAGTTCACCTCACCAGTGTACTTCAAAGTAGCTTTGGTCATTAGTGTAACCTAGAAGACAAATATTTGGTGTCAATGTGAGAATTAAAAATGTATTGGGTTTTATTTTATGTGTGAGTAACCATTTCAATTTTATCCATAAGTTATTATTCAATAGTCCGTGACTATTACCTATATAATAATATAAGACCGCCTCCGTAGACTGGTGGTTGCGCCTTTGGCGTTGTATCCGGAGGTTGTGGGTTCGATTCCCATCCATGGTAAAAATATATTAGTACGTTTTTTCTGTACAGTTTATCATGATCTGGGTGTTTGTAAAAGTATAATATGTATTATATCGTAATATAATATGTATTATCTTGTACACATAGTACAATGCTGGAGCTTAGTTTGTGACTAGAGCAATGTGTAAATTGTTCTACATTTTTTTTTTAATAATATAATTTATTCAACAAAACTAAAAAAAAATATAATAATGCAAATAAAAGATCTAATAAAATATATTATATATATATATTATTATTTCGAATTTGCATGTTTTGCCTGGCATCCTCTCTATACAAGACATATATTAATAAAATTTAAACAAATATTATAAAAGACTTTTATACTGGAGTATGCGTAAATAATAATAATATGCGGCCATGACTAAAAGCTAAATAGTGGAGATAAATAAATTCTCAAAATAAAAAAAAGATAGGAAATAAACTCCTCCTTGGTACCCTAAAACCGTCCAGCCCTAAGGCACCTATGATGGTGGTCCTTCGAGCCGGATAGTAATTCTATTAAAAAATTCTTGACATTATTTTTTTTTTCTTTCTATATATTTTTAGAGATCAATACTGATATTTTTAATACAGAATGTGATCTGTAACAATAGTGTGTGTATGAAGCGCAACCAGATGGCATGTGTCATAGCTCAGTCAATGAAGGATTTTTTTATTATCATAGTTTAAAGCTTGAATTTTTTCATACCTCATAATTACCATCCCAATTATTATATAAAACAATGTCAGGAAGCCAAATATGTTCTGATGGGACGTAAAGCATCTCCAAGCCGCCATAATCTTCAGGATTCCATTGCAGTTTGTAGTCAAACCATTTCTGCAAACAATAAATTTAAACTTAGGCCTTAATTAATCAATTATAGTGCTCCACTTTTGGAGACTAAATAGACTAGTCTGTCTGGATCTGTCGCTAAATGAGGCACGAATACTTAATCCGCGTTTAAATCAGCAAATAGGTTGCTGTCAAGTTTCATATCAAGAATGTTTTCAATAAGTAATTCGGTAATAGGTAAAAATGTTAACCTACAAAATTAAGATTGCTCGGTGGGTTTCCATTGCATAATATTTCTTAATTTTTTATTTATTGGAGCACGGCGTGTGACTTTAATTGGTGGTGAGCACACCTACAAAGTCCATGAATAGGTTCGATCAATAATTGTAGTTAAACAATATTGACCGCCTAGACTAGTGGTTGCGCCTTTGGCGTTGTATCCGGAGGTTGTGGGTTCGATTCCCACCACACATGGCAAAAAAATATTAGTACATTTTTTCTATACAGTTTGTCATGGTCTGGGTGTTTATAAAATATAATATGTATTATATCGTTATTTCTGATACACATAGTACAAGCCTAGAGCTTAGCATGTAACCAGGGCAATATGGTGTAATATTATTATTATTAATCGCTACCCACTATGAGCGGCAACAGAGACGAATTTCATTACGAGGCTATTTTGATATCCTCGCTGCCTTATCATCAATTTAACCACCCGTTTCGTAACCGCACCCTGAAAGGAGACTACAACCTCGACAAGAAATATTTGCGGTAGTCTTCTGAAAACCGGTGAACAGACTAAAACCTCAACAATTACTAGGCCACTTGACGGTATTTGTCTGTATAAGCGGTGGTGGTAACGAGACCCGTCGGTCGGTCTAACGAAGTTACAGATACTTTCCTCTTACCTAAAATTGCAATGAAGGCATCTATCCGAAAAATATCCAGTAGGTAGGTACCTATAGTAGACCACAATTGGGTAAAACCAGACTCTACTGTAATACTCAGCCTCACAACCAGGTGGGTGAATTTAAGCGATTTCGACTTGATTCAGCTTTAAATATTCGAATGAAACTGAAACTTTTCTATGGAGGTTTTAGACGAATATTTCGAATCGACATATAAGCACAGATGAAATAAGAAACATAAGTCGAACGTGCCAGAATTAGAGCCCTTAATCCTTAATAATATGGTGTTGGTTAATCATAATTGGTCACTAATTTATTGGATGATACAAAAAATCTAAAGTTACTTGGCAGAGTCTACGTCATCAGTATGAGCAGCAGTCTATTGGTAGTCTACTATTTGACTGCTCAAGCTGACGATAATGATTAAAAATATATTGTTTAGGTAAATATTTAACAGAAGAATACCATAAAATGTATTTCAATCACAAACAATGATTATAATTGAAACACATTTTATTAATTGCTCTTCTAAATGAGAACTCTGGTGATTCTCGGTCCGGTTACTTTTTTAAAGAACGTATATCACTGGAAGATCAGCGAGGTAATGCTGCCAGTGTTATTGGTACTTTCGGACCGGGACGGGGTTCGGATATGGTGGACAATGAATAATATATATTATTTTTAAATATTATATATTTTCTTTGGTAGGTTTCATTTTTATTGTAGGTATTTTATTTTTGTTTTAGGAGTGTTCTTTTTTTATATTATTTAGGTATTCTGTATTTATTTATTTACATATACTGTTAAGTATCAATGTTATTATTGGTCTCATTAATAGTCTTTGTTGTTGTATATACATATCATCACGGGTGCCTTACGGCGCCCGAGACCGCCTAGACGGCCCCAGGGTACCCAGCGGAGGGGTTTTAATCTCACCTCGTCGTAGCCGATGGTATGAGTCTACACCGAACAAGTGGCTAGCTCGTCGCGATGTTTTGAATAGACTCAAAAACCCATTTATAAACAGTTTCACAAGTTGGTATAGTGAAACCGGGATCGACAGCTTAACGTGCTCTCCGAGGCACTATAGTGGTGTTGTCAAATAAATGTACATATTTTTTTTTAATTAAAGACTCATTGGTACACACCGGGATTCGAACCAGGGACCTTAGTGTTTTTAAGTCCAAGGTCTAACCAACTCGGCCACCACGCTTTGTTGTTGTATTTACCATAAATTAGGTACAAACGCTAACGTCGTGCTCCTATAAAAAAAAAACTGTGGTTCACTACTAATTTATTACAAACAATTAAAAAATATATAGTTACCTGTTCGACCCACAAGTTTGTTGTCATAACTTGATTTTTTAAATTCACTTCCATGAGCTGCGACAGTTTTAGGCCAAGTCTAACTGTTAGAATATCGGTCACATTAGTTACGGGTCTTATCAAGCGATTATAGTTGCTAAGTAGATCATCATAGAGTCTCTTTACGTCTGGATTCGCTTCCAACAGCTTAACGCCTGAAAAAATATACAGTTCAGAAATTAAAATTAACATAAACAAGTAAGCTAGACAGCTTCTAATGGAATAAAACTTACCTGCACTAAATTTTAAATAAGCAGTAAAAAATACAAACACTGTAATCTTCATTTTAGTAGCTAATTCTAATATTTAGAAATAATATTCGCAAGCAAGATAACAAGTAGAGAACGTTTCAAGAGTTGAATAGCTAGTGAATTTTGCGCAGGCGTGGATCAATAAACTCCCGCTTATTCCTGACTGCTCCTGAAACACAGCAGCGCTTCTGTCTTCAGCTGTGTGGAATGCGTAACTACTAGTTTGTATTGTCGCCAATAGATGGCTTTCTTTCCATAAAAATAGAATTAGATATTTCATTTATTCCTTAAATAATCATAATTTTTTTGTCGTCGAATCTTAATAAATCTTGTAATAATGTTTGTTCGGTTCTATTACCTCATAGAAAATTGAAACTATTCGTCATTTATTAAAAAAAAATATTACTTAACCATTTTTTTTTTTAATATTGAGATTTTTTGTATTTTGCAGGTAGAGTATCAATACATATTACATATTAATATTATTACATATTAAGCCCTTAATAAGATCAAATGGGCCCATCAACAACAGCCGAGATCCCCTGTTGTCTTGAACCTTCCGGCCTTTGCCGCGATGATTGTAAGCGTGTTAATGGCTTGACCCTTATTCCTTGGCAAGACAAAACTGTTTACAGTGGGATGCTGCATGTGTTGATACTCTGACACCATCATATCTTTCTGGATCATCAAGAACAGTTGGTTTTGCTGCTGAGCCCTATGCACGAAAAAAACATAAAAAATATTGACAAATAATTCATTTATTTAATTTTGTTCCTTCTATAGTTTTATATAATAAAAATATAAAATTCCTTGAGGTTCTTAAGGAAGCAAAAACTTTTGTTATTTCTTTGGGTAAAAGACTTCGAGGAGTGACAGGGGATCCTAAATCAGGACTTAAAAGAAGGACAAGAAATATCCATAGCTATCCAACGCGGAAACGCAGCTAGTGCTATGGTATGGTACTTCTTCAAGAAATCCTTAATTGTTTTCGGTCACTCCTTTAATTATTTTTGCAATGATATTATATCTGGAGCACTGCCGTGTGACTTTGTATCTTATGATAAGCAGACCTACAAAATCATGAACAGGGTCTATGAATAATATGTATGGTTTACACAGCATTGATCATTCCCATTATACCAGTTAAATCATGCGATTACGGAATGGGCGATAACACAGACGAATTTGCATTACGAGTCTACTCTTTAATAGCCGCGCAGCTTATCGCCAAATTAACTGCCCATTTCTAGGCGTTATGGAAAGTTTTTCAGTAAAATAAAAATAACACTAAAATTAAGATTACTTCTTTTAATAATACTTAATAGGACACTTAAAAACTACAAATTTATTAGGAACACAACATTATTCTATTCAAACAAAACCCTTTCAGTTGCCACTATAAGACTCCGTCAGTTTGAAATACTACTCATTGACTCGGTCTCCTCTTGCTGGCTACCCCAAAAAGCTATAGGTGTGAAGTTACTACCTATTTCTACCTTCTATTATGTCTTAGTTCTGTATTTTTCAAATTTATTCTATAGTACAAATTTCCAGAAGAATCCTCGAAACCTGGAACAAAGTAGATATTAATATTATATCACACATAATATTCACAGTAACTATGTAGTAGATACAAATTTTAATCTAAGATTACTAAATGTGACGGCGTAATTTAATATTGATGCCTGCTCGTCATGTTCGTATCCAGCCTAGGTGGGTGAAAAATATCTCTACATATACTTCTTCCATGCATAGGCGTACATGCAGTGGAAGAGTGTGCAGATTTTTTAATCGCAGAATTAAAATATAACTTGTATGAAGAATGAATAAATTTAAGTTTTTCACACAAGTTAACTGTCGAATAACTTTATCTGACGATGGAAAAATCAGCCCTTAGATGATTATTATAATGTGTAAAATATTTTGCACATATTGCCTTGGCGACAAACTAAACTTTAGACTTGTACTATGTCTACCAGAAACAACTAAAGTTACTTATATATTATAAACAAAAGAACCATGAGAAACTATACAACAAACATCAAATACTAATTTTGTTTCTCTAAGAGCAGAATTTAAATCACGACCTCTGGATACTACGCCAACGGCCCAACCACTGATGCATTAATGAGTCCCAGAAAAGAGAACTAATCTGAAAGTTCTTAATACACTATTCTTAAAGACCTCCAGACTATAACTAAGCAAAAACAAATATTGACAAGGATTTTTCGCATCTACGTTTTCCTCCACCCAAAACAGATAAAATAATAATAGTTCTAGATCATCATAATGCTTGCTGCAATCCACTTCTGGCACTCAAGGCGTGGTGTTCGACAGAAGACAGACGTCTCAAGGCGTGACAGAAGACAGACTTAAAGTTGCTTATCTCTTGGTATTTTAAAGGTTGCATTTCAGCAGTGTAGTATTATTGTGCACACTTAGAGTTACTTTAGCTAATTACTCCTATCCCAATCTGTCAAACATCTCAGATACCCTGATGCGAATAGGAGTTTTATCCCTTCATTTTCGATACCAGAGTGCACTTAACGTGTGATAAGTAAGTGATAGACCTATGTCTCTAATTCTAAATAAATAGTTATATTTTTGAGTACCGGCCCTAAGTTGTAGCACCAACCTCGAGGTCTGTATTTGGGAAGCGGCCACAGACTAAACGGATACATGTGTGACTGGGGTATTCTTCTAACCAGTATCGTCTTCTGTAGTCCTAGTTTCGAATCTGTAAATAAAAATATAACTTATTTTATTATTCATAACTAGTGCATTTCGTTTGAAAGTGATCAACTGGTTGAGTATTTGGGAATTGAAGAACACTAAGTACTTAAAATATCGGGAGAATTGGTCTACATTCGCTACACTACGGCCTCATAAATGCAATGGAAATGGATAGTGCTTTATAGAAAAAGCCCTTTTAAGTAATGAAATTATTATTTTTTGTTATATACGTGGTGGCCTAGTTGGTTAGACCTTGGACTTAAAAACGCTTAGGTTCCTGGTCCGAATCCCGGTGTGTACCAATGAGTTTTTAATTTAAAAATTTATGTACATTTGTTTGACAACACCACTATAGTGCCTCGGAGAGCACGTTTCACTATACCAACTTGTGAAACTGTTTATAGATGGGTTATTGAGTCTATCCAAAACATCGCGACGAGCTAGCCACTTGTTCGGTGTAGACTCATACCATCGGCTACAACGAGATGGAATTAAAACCCCTCCGCTGGGTTGGGTACCCTGGGGCCGTCTAGGCGGTCCGTAAGGCGCCCGTGATGATATATATATGTTTTGTTAATTTGTAGGCCAGGCTATATATATCGGCTTTGTGTTTTGAATCTGTGAAAAAGGTATGGAATAGTAAAATGAATAGGTTTCTAAAAAACGAGCTATACCTACATTCTTGAAAGAACTGTAAGACCCCTAAGTTATTAAGTTGAAAGCAGGATAATCAGAAACCATTGCTTTTCAGTGGGAAAACGATGGGGACTTGGTACATTTAAAAATAAGTAATGAAGAAATCTGCGTGACTTACCTATCTACATACTCGTAATAAACGCAATTAATAAACAGAAGTTGGTATAGGAAGAGACCCCACGTACACATCCAGCAGTGTTTAATCCAACAGTAAAGACCTATGCACGGTAAAAGATAAAAACAGGATGTGTATATCCGAAAATATAAACGAATAGCATGCCTTAACGAAGGCCTATGTATCAATGAACTGCAATAAGCTGGTGATAAATTAGAATACGTTGGTGCAGAGGGGGTTATTGCACCAAGCTTACGTTTAACAGGCATGTCAATGGTACAAACCAGTATTTTCTAATCACACGGACACCCCTGTTTAAAAGTAACTACATTGTAAGTATACTTAGCTATAAATAGCCGACATTATGTAATCTGCGATCCTTCGGTGTGTCAATTGCGTCAACTTATTTATTATTGAGACCGAAAGGGGTCTTGAGAGAACGTTGACATAGAGTTCAAATGGCCTTAGCAAGTTCGCATCGTGGTGTACACAGGGCAATAGACTGGGACCCTTCTTGTTCATAGAGACATTATTGCCTCTAAATTGCTTCACGTAATATTATCAAACCTAAGACTTACAAAGGCCATGAATGGGATAAATTAATACATTGTTGTTCAACAATAGTGATAGGTCCCACTATGCCTGCTAAACTACGCGGTTACAAAATTGGCAGCGTCAAAGACAAATTTGGAAATAAATAATCATTAATTTTAAATAAAGAAGATAGAGATGGTTTTATAGTTATTAATTTATTTTGTAGTTACTAAAAATACTTTCTCGTTTAAACTTCATAGTATCAGGCATAGGACTATAGCATAGCATAGCATAGGCATATACTAAAGGTATTTTGGTTGTCCACATTTATAAACGCAGACACACAGAAGATCTAGATCTTGCTATCTATGGTCAGAGCAAAGAATTACATACAGCATTGACCCAAGTGTTAACAAATCCACAACTTCCAGATATCAACAACAAGCACCAAAGCACGGATGCGGATATTACACTACAAAGTTATGATATAATAATTTCCATAATGTTTGTTATGAATGAATCTCAGCCGAATCTCCCGGTCACGGAGGTTATTATGAGTCCAAAGATATTGGCTTAAGTGTTTGTGACCCGAAGCCAAATGTAAGTAACCCGGGAATGGGGTCATTGGGGCCGTGATATATCGCGACCTGAACAACTCTGTGCAGATTGAGTGCGTACACTTGACACTGTTTTGGTGCTAGGGTAAGTGGATTAGGAGACTAGGCAACACCTAGACTGATTCTTGCCAGTGGAACTTGCTCCCCATCTCTCGCCATTTTCAAGAAATTACTCATTTCTCATTATCATAATTTAGGTTAGGTTTAAACATATATTTATGTATTTATTTTTGCTATATTATTTATGTATTTGAGTATGTACATACATGTTTTATGTACCTATTTTGATTTCTATTTACACTAATCTGTGCACCCTATATTACAATTTTCACTTTACTAAAGGTTAGCTGGTAAATAATGCCAATAACTAATTGTTAAAGATACAAATAGTCAAATTTAGCCATCCATCAAGAAACCGGGCCTAAGGCATTAAGCTCGCCTTTGTACAAACCTTTTAGTACAATAAAGAATTTTAAATAATTAGTTCATAGCAAATCATTAGTTGCTTTCAGAAGTAAATTAAGAAAAAAACTACTCACGGAACAACTATTTACCGCTTAATAACACAATTAGATCATCATACAACATTGTCTAAATGTAATAATATACTTAATATTTAATAATCTTTAATAATTTATTCTTTCATATTTCTTTTTATCTGTAAATAGTTTATATGGAAAGTTTGTGTAAATTTATGTAAGAGCTTATATGTAATCTGTGTACCTATATAATTTACTGTGATCATAGATTAACTTGTATCATGAAAATATTTAAATTACAAAAAGTATATATGTACATACTAGCTATGGTAATGGATAGCGCCTGCCGTATCTCTTGTCCTAGAAGGGCATCAGCTGAAAATTAGCGCTACGGCCTAAAAACTGTAGCTTGTGCTGAGGTGCATACCTGTTTGTCGCCGCGCAACAAAATTGTAGTTTATAAAACAGCATTACGTGGAGCACTTCTTGAGAGCACTGTATGGGTAATCACGAACGCCGCGTTCTCCATACAAAATTAGCTTTCGCGTGTGTTCGTCTCAGTGAATTTGGTAATGCTGTTCATTGTTTTTTTTTGTGTATTTTATATTCTTTTTCATTTATTTTTATGTGATATGTGCTTTGTTGTTGTGCGACAAATAAAGTATTTCTTTATTCTTTCTAAATAAATAAATAAAATGTAAGATTCTGAGGAGTGTCTGTCTGATGAGGCTCTTCGATGCTCGTGCTGATTCAACTGCAAAGTATTAACTCTACCCCCGCATGACAGTGAGTAACGCTACCATTTATGTAAACCTTCCCCCCGACCCTCAATAAGAGAAAGAGCACGTATGAGATTATACCTACAACTTTGGCAGCAAAACGACTTTTGGGCCAAAACTGTTTTCTACCCCTAAACTTTAATGGATTTGAAAAAAAATTGTCTTATTTTATTAAAGAGAATATAAACGATGACTGACGTTTTCCTTTTTTTAATTTTCTGTTATTTTATAGGAATTATTTTAATGTGATAGGGATTTTTCGCGATTTTTTTCGAATTTCAGGGGTTAATTTTTTTTTTTCCTATATCAAACTTTAAAAAAAGGAGAACATACGAGCCTAGATATAGATCTTATTTATAACGCCTCCAAAATTAATAAAAATCTAAGAATGTTTAGGGGGGGGGCAGTTAGGACCAAAAGGTCGTGAAAGGTAAATGTTTTATCTGCTCTTAAACCAATGGTGATTCTATTTCGCTATTTTTGACCTAGTTATGTTTCGGTTTTAGTCTGTGGATTCAACGATTTAACGGTAACTACTGCATCGATTTATTTTCGAGGTGGTAGTCTTCTTTCTTGGTGCGGTTAAGAAACGACCGGTTGATTTGACGGTAAAGCCGCGAGGATATTAAAATAGATTCGTAATGCAAACACGATTTTGTCGCCGCCCTTTACATAACCGCATCATTTAGGCGGCATAGTGCGATCAATATTGTTAAAGAACAATGTATTCATGAACTTTGTAGTTTTGCTTACCATCAGGTAGATAGATACAAAAACACGACGCCGCATGCTGTGCTCCTATATAAAAATTTTATCTAGACCTGAGGCTCTACCATGGGTTTGCGCATTGTAGAAACGTAACGTATTCATTTACGAATATGTGAGCATCGACCAATGGGATCGTTTTATTTTTGGTAACAGGATTGAATAAAGTAATCACGAACGCCGCGTTCTCCATACAAAATTAGCTTTCGCGTGTGTTCGTCTCAGTGAATTAGGTATTGCTGTTCAATGATTTTTATTTTTTTTATGTGTATTTTATATTTATTATTTTTCATTTATTTTTATGTGATATGTGCTTTGTTGTTGTTATATTGTTGTGCGACAAATAAAGTATTTCTTTCTTCTTTCTTTCTAAATAAATAAAATGTAAGATTCTGAGGAGTGTCTGATGAGATTTTTTTCGAATTTCAGGGGTTGATTTTTTTTTCCTATATCAAACTTTAAAAAAGGGAAAACATACGAACCTAGATATAGATCTTACTTATAACGCCTCCAAAAATAATAAAAATCTAAGAATGTTTAGTTTATTATTTTGGGGTGCAGTTAGGACCAAAAGGTCGTGAATGTATGGGAAATGTTTTATCTGCTCTTAAACCAACGGTGATTCTATTTCGCTATTTATGACCTAGTTATGTTTCGGTTTTAGTCTGTGGATTCAACGGTTTAACGGGGACTACTGCATCGATTTAATTTCGAGGTCGTAGTCTCCTTTCTTGGTGCCGGTTGAGTTGACGGTAAAGCAGCGAGTATGTTAAAATAGACTCGTAATGCAAACACGTTTTTGTCGCCGCCCTTTACATAACCGCATAATTTAGGCTTAGGCGGTATAGTGTGATCAATATTGTTAAACAACTATGTATTCATGATCTTTGTAGTTCTGCTTACCATCAGGTAGATAGATACAAAGTCACAACACCGCATGCTGTGCTCCTATATAAAAATGTTATCTGGATCTGAGGCTCTACCATGGGTTTGCACATTGTAGAAACGTAACGTATTCATTTACGTTTATGGAGTATCAACCAATAGGATCGTTTTATTTTTGGTAACAGGATTGAATAAAGTGATCCTATTGGTTGTTGCTCACGAATACGTAAATGAATACGTTACGTTTCTACAATGCGCAAGCTTTAGCGTTTATCTGGAGTGGATTATATATATGCGTGCTATTTTGTACCTAAGTACAGATTAGAATGCGCTTTAAGTTGTCAGAGAGTGCTTTTGATGCTAGGGGCAGTAAATAAAAGCTTAGTGGATTGTGACTGCAGGATTTGTGAAATTCCAAGGCTAGGTAAAATCGTGTTCTCTTTCGAATTTTTTGAAACATTTTTTTCTTACTCAATTCGTAGTTTAAAACATAGTTTTTCAGTCATTACAAAGGTATTTTTATTTATTTTATTGAAGTACGGCATGCGACTTTGTATATAACTAGTGGTAAGTGGGTTTATAACCTCCATGAGTAAAAAATACAATGTTGTTAAATAAATACATTGATCGCTCCCACTATGCCGGCTAATGGCCGTTTTTAATTATCTATTTTTATTTGAACCACAGACTGCAACTGAAACGTGCCTAAACTAACCAATCATCTAATATAATGCTTTCAGCGATTCAGTTTAGTATTTGTAAAAAACCGAATCGCTAGAATATGAATTCGGATCCGTGTGCGAATTCGGATCCGTGTGTGAATTCGTATCCGTGTATGAATTCGGATCCATGTGTGAATTCGGATCCGTGTATAATTCGGATCCATGTGTGTATTCGGATCTGAATATGAATTCAGATCCGAGTATGACTTCAGATCCAAGCATCATTATGATATTTCTTTAAGCATATATCCTTAACATGACATGATCTCGCTGGTGATAAGAAAACCTACAAAGTCCATATTGTTAGCATCCATCGCTCGCACTATGCCGGCTCTATAATACGGGTTTGAAATGGTCTGCGACAATGTCGAATTTCTAAATAAATAATATAAATATCATTACGTGTGCCTTACGGCGCCCGAGACCGCCTAGACGGCCTCAGGGTACCCAGAGGAGGGGGTTTTAATCCCACATCGTCGTAGCCGATGGTATGAGTCTACACCGAAAAAGTGGATAGGCTCAATAACCCATCACAGTTTCACAGGGTGGTATGGTGAAGCAGCTTAACGTGCTCTCCGAGGCACTATAGTGAATTTGTGAACTATTTGCCTAACAAGATTAATAATCCTCGCTGCTTTATCGTCAAATCAACAGCCCGTTTCGTAACTGCACCTAAAAGGAGACTACCACCTCGACAATATTTCGTTGTAGCAGTTCCGAAAAACCGGTAAAACCACAGACTAAACCCGAATCATGACTAGGTCACTTTAAGGTTTCTGCATCGATATAGGTGCGCGGCCGGCCTAGCAAAATTATAGAGACTACTAATATGATACAAAGAAAAGATTTGGTCGTTTGTTTGTTCCAGATAAACAAAAATAAACTACTGAACCGATTTTAACACTTATTTCATTTATATAAAGCTAAATTATCAGCAAACAACATGAAATGTTGTTTTATTTTTGAGATTTATTTTAATTTAAACGGCGCGGCGGACGTTAGTTAATATATTTTTCAGTAATACATTAAAAAAATGTAGTTGTCAGAATAATAATTTACCATTGGTAAAATAATTAAAGAGTAATAGTAGTATAAGTATTGTTATGCATCTAATGCATCATTGTTAAAATTATATGTATATCCTTCTATCGAAAGTTCCGCACCCTAAGCATATTTCACTCTCTCAAAGGTTAGCTGGTAGAAAATGCCTAAGGCATTAAGCTCGCCTATGTACAATTTTGTGCAATAAAGAATTAAAAAAAAAAAAAAAAGAAGTGACCAAGAAAAAAATATCTAGGATTTACATAAAAAGTTGCCATAGGACTTAATGGCTGTTTTAAAGCATATTTTTGTACCTTTTTTTTCGTTCCTAGGTGGAGCTGGCGAGGCACCAATATACACAATCATTGCGCACGCGCAGAGTAACATGACCACGGTTATTTTATGAGACATGTGTACTGTAACAAGACTGACTTGACACTGACTGAAACTGGATAAGTATACGCTATACAGGCAGGACCTAAAACGTTTCCTGCAGCTTTATCCATTATTTTCATGTGGATTATATTATATTTATGTGCATTATATTCATGTGGATTATATTTATGTGCATTATATTCATGTGGATTATATTAAGTCCCTATAAGTGAGGAAATAAGTAAATTGTGTTTTATTTTTATTAGATTTTTATAAATTCCGTATCAGAATATTTTTAGATATAATACATTAACGATAATTTTCATTGCATTTTTGTAATTAAATTTCAATTTGTACATCGGTAAGTAAGTACTTTTTTCATGTATTCTTATATTAAATTTACATTGCAGAAGGTAAGGTGAAAACTTTGTAGGTAATTCTAGAACTTACAATAAGAAGAAATAATATTTTCAAGATTATGATTATTACTGTCCTTATTACCGTTCGTAAGTACACATGCAGCAACGTGATTTTTTTTTTATCGGAGCACGGGCTATTACCTACTCTTAAGCTTTACCACCATGCAGTGTCCTTAACTACAGACGACAGCAAGGCAGATACATAAAGGGCACTGCATTTGTAATCGCGAACTACGCGTTCTCCATACAAAATCAGCATTCGCATTTCCAACAATACTCGATTAGTTAGGTCATAGAATTAAAATAATATTTTTATTTACGAAAAACAGGACAAATAAACCTTTCCTATAGGTGGACCCTAACGTTTAAATAATACTTAAATAAAATTTCACGGATTCAAAAATACATCAACATAACCGCTGAGCAAGCGCTTAAACACTCCGAAAGGGGCTGATCTTTTATAGTCAGAGGGGGTAAATTCCACTAGCGAGCAGCTGACACCGTAAATGAATCTGAATATTTGGAAGAGACGTGTGACGGGATTTTTAGAAGATTATTGACAGAAGAACGGAGTGGACAGTCATGCGAATCACCAAGGAAAAGAAAACGAGTCTTAAGGTAAGAGGGAGTATTAGGGTTATATATAATAATAATAATAATAATAATAATAATAATAATAATAATAATAATAATAATAATAATAATAATAATACGTTTATTTCAGACAATGTCCATAGATTTAAATAATGTACACAAATTCAAAGTTTTAAATACAATAATGGTATACAAGAAAATAAAAATAAATTACAGAACTAGTTACAAAATTTTACAAATTACAAAAGAAGACACCCACTTACTTGCACCTGCACATATTCGTTATTACGCCACTCCCAACAATCAAACCACCCCCCCCCTCTATAGTATGTTATATAGGAAGAACAGCAGATGTACTGATCTACGAAACCGGATATTAAGCCACCTTAACTGTTTGCGGTATTCGGCATCATGATCAAATTTACGCAGGCCCAAGACAAAACGTATGCACATATTAAGGAGGCGGTCAAGTTTGTTAAGTAGATCTTCAGTAACATCAGGGTAGGACACATCAGCGTAATCAATGATAGGAAGAAGCAAGGAATTGACCAACATGAGCTTTGCCTTTAAAGGGATAATATACTGAGACCGCTTTAGCGAATGCATACTGGAGAAAATGCGTTTACTGACTTCAGCGACGTGGTAATTCCAGAAAAGATCGGAGGACAGGTGCACACTAAGGTTCTTAGCATGTTGGCAAAAATTAAGTGGTAAATTATTAAATAATACTGGAGAGATGGCTCCCAGATCCAGTCTGCTCAGCATGTGTTTGGAACCAAGGATAGACCTGCGTCTTGCAAGGGTTGACTAGGATACCGAGATTTTGCGAGCGTACTCGAATAGCCTCCAAATCGGTATTCACTTTAGGAATCGCGGCATTTACGTCGCTCATTTCAAAGTGCAGCGACAGCGACAGTCGTAATCGCGAAGTCTGCGTTCTCCATACTAAATGAACTTTCGCACTTCCAGTAATACGACTATTCGACTACTTACTGTTTGTAGCTAAATTAAAATATTATTTTTTTGTCGGGTATTGTATTAATTAATCTTTCTTTAATTGGATGTTTTTTAATTGGGGAAGTTTTAAGGCAGAGTCCCACCAAAGTCTGTTAAAGTAATTCTAACGATTAAAGTTAAAAATAGCGTCTAATGTACCAATTCGACGTCATTTTAAACTTTAATCATTACAGTAACTTGAACAGACACCTAGGTATCTGCCCTGCATCTTATCTGCCTTGCTGCCGTCTGTACACAGATGCCGCTCCCGCACCAATATTGTCTCTGATTTACAAAATGCGCACAAGGAACAGGAATGAACTAGCATACAACATGATCAGTCGGCGGAATACGGAAGAAATACCTCATAATAATGTGACGACTATTATTGGCTAATACACTGCGGCAGGAAGATGGAAAATCATTGGATAATATCATTAATGACCAGCAATGTAAGACCTAGGTTTTTTTATTTTATTGGTGAACTATACCTACCATTTTAGATAGAAACTTGAAGTTTTAACTGTAAAGCAATGCAAAACTAGTAATACATACATAAATATTTGTATACATAAAAAAAAGTACTGTGCTATACCTGCTTATTAAAAAAAATACTGCCAAAATAATCTTATTAAAATCGCGAGTATAAAATTTTAGGTTAAAAGCAAAAATAATCTTAAAAATGTTAATCGTAAATGAACCAAAAAGTGCATGGTCAAGTAAGCACCAGAGGACAGACAGATTTTGAAAAAAAACTCAAAGCAGCTGTAAACGAAAACCATAAATTAAACCGCAAACTTTTAGCAGAAACTGAAAAAAAACACCAAGAAATGAGCAGAGCTATTGAACTGAAAAAGAGAAATAATTATCTGAAAGAAAAGCTTCATGAAGCTAAAGTAGAAGTCTTGAAACTGCAGCAGTTAAGTGAAAGATTACAGAAAATATCTTGAATAGTAAAATAATGCAGAATCAATGTTATTCCAAAATAACCTGCTTAGAACTGGAAAATGAGTTTTTGAGGAAAAATATAAGAGTAGCGTTAACACTAAGGGCTGAAGCCAGTGAAAACGCGAAAAAACTAGCTGAAGAAAATTTTTATTTGGAAAATAAACTTTGTGAGGTTTGTTTACAAATAAAACAATTAAAAAATAGAAATGAGAAACTGATAAAAACGAAACGAACGGCATACTTAACGATATGTAATAATAAAAATACCTTTATCAGTAGGAAAAATACCGTTATGTAGTAAAAAATAAACCTATTTACCTATACATGATGACTTTGGAGGATTGTACTTTGGGCTGTTATGACGCTCTACTGGTCAAATCGAACAACTTTTATTATTACATAACATTATTTTATAATAAGTTCGCATATGAAATAAAAATGGCTTCTCCATACAAACTAGTAATGTTAAAATAACCTTTCTTTATGGAGAAGCCATTTTGTTTTCATTTGCGACACATTATTTCATAATAAAAGTTGTTCGATTTGATCAGTAGAGCCTTTTATTTACCCAAAGTACAACCTTTTAAACTCCCCATGTATATTAGCTTAAAAAAGTATATATAGATTTTTTGTAAAATCAATTAAGGCTTTTGATTACCTAAATCCTATTTTTATCTAAATTACCTTGATCAAGACGGGTTTAGGTAGGTCTCTTTAACTTCGCCAGGCCTACCACCTTGGGCTTAGTTACCACCGCACATACAGATGCAAAGGCCCCCAAGCAGTGGCATGTTTACGTATGGGTCAAATGGGCCATGCCCAGGGCGGCCAATTGTAGGTCCGTGTCAAAACCTTGTCGATAAAAAAAAATTAACACGCCTTTACCTAACTTATCGATATAATATGTACTACTCAGTACTACGCACTCAGTTTTTGCACTACGTCGAACGAAAACAATGCCGATTCCTATTCGTTTTAGGGCCGGTTTCTTGATGGATAGTCATCTCGACTAATTGTTACATAATGACACTTATGGCGTCTTTTATATTAATTTGAAATATGTTTTGACAAAAATCTCATAGAACACCCGCCATTTTTAACTATAGTAACCTAAACTATCTATCAAGAAACCGGCCCTTAGTGACAAATTTTATCTAAATTCGTTTTACCGTTTTCGCGTGATTTAATAAAAAAACAACTTTTACATTTGCAATTATAGTGGGTGATGGGGGAGGGTGTCTAGATGTAAGTGGCCCGAGGCGAGACTGAACCTAAATACGTCCCTGCCCTCAAGGGTTTCAATCTATGGTTCAATCATTTTGTCAGATAGGTAGTCGTAATTTTATAATATTTTGTCAACAATACGTAAAAATATAATGGCTTGCGATCTAGGTATTTATCTATAATTGCCCTACAGTTAATTTAGTTTTTGTTCTTTTATTTGAAACACTGAATTCGTAATCGCGAAGTCTGCGTTCTCGATACAAAATGAGCTTCGCACTCAGTGTTTATTATAATATTTAGTATTAAAAAATATTTTTTTCGTCAACAAATACAATATTTGTTAATCTCTCGGTTGAGGAAAAAAAAATAATTTGATCACGAAAAGAAACAAAAATTACTATAAGTACAATTACTAAGAATAAAATATATTTGAACTACTTTACAGCATTATTTGTATGAGGCGTCAACACGACTTGTAAAAACCTTAAATGATTATGCCGCACTATTTCGGCTAAATTATGCAATTACCAAATGCGCGAGGAATTTGCAATTAAGTGCTGTTTAATCGTCAATTTAATTCCCGTTTCGTAACCGAACCCTATAAGATAAATCTATTTTATTTTTATTACTTATATGAAAACCGGTGAACCCACATATCTACTAAAACCGAAACATGACTAGGTGCACTTGACGATTTTTGTATCATAGTTAATCAAAAATTCTTTGTTAAGGTGATTCCTCAGCAGTACTTTTTCCATACAAAACTTCGTGGGCTGTAATCTCGTAATATACAATGAAAATGTTAATGACATATTTTTTATTAGATTCCTTATTAAGTATAATTTTCGCAAAATACTTGTATGTTCACTAAAATATACATATTATATATTTAAATAAATAAAATACAATAATATTTAAGTAGCGCCATCTATCCGTGAATAGAATGTTTATTTTTAAATTTGTCGATATAAAGAAATAGTACAACTATCAACCACTAGATGGCATCTCAAAAATGCAAGTAAAAACAAATTTTACAAAGACAATAGGCAATATTAGGCATGATGACTATTTTTTTTAAAAGTATTCTACGTGGTTCGGAAGTATCCACTATTTCCAAAAATCAAGTTTTGGTAGTAAAAAAAATAAATTGTTTTTTTTTCTTTTCGCCAAAACAAAACAAAACGCTCGGTCGCTCGCTCACCGGTGTTATGCATGGCATCTCGCCTCAGTAAACATTTCGGAGCCTTATGATGGTTAATTTATAGTTCTTTTGTGTCCTAAATACTTTATTTAGGACACTACCTATCAATAAAAAATCCTAGTGAAATAAGTGGCTAATCTAATAGTCTTGCACGGCGAGATCCGACTAAGTCTAAATTCTCCAATTTATTTGTGTGCAGATAACTTTGATGTAAGTTTTTACTTATTTGGTAGGTACATAAGTCGTTAAATTATGTGTGCGTAATTGTCTTGTTTGTCTATCTTGTATGTGATTTATATTATAATTATTTTATATATTTTGAGGTTAGGTTTTACCTCTTGTTTATCTACCACTGGTTATCCTAATGGGTACTTTATTCATATTTCAGTTGCCAAATAATATGGACAATTATAAGGAGTATCATGTGATGGGATCTGTGTCAGAGGTTCGCATAAAACTAGTATGTTGGTATTCCTACAAAATTTGAATGGCAATCAGATAGAAGAACACCAAAACCTAATACTACAGAAAGGCCCATATATTATCAAGACAAAAAGACGATTATTGAAGAATATGAAAAATATTTAAAGTATTTAAATAAAATTTAGACCTCGGAGAGACTTTGTTCAGGTACATATTAATGTTTCAATCATAACTAAACTCACCTTGCCTATTAATGATTATGTAGGATTAATATTAATAATGTAGAACATATCAAACATATTGCCCTGGTCTCATACTAAGCTTGCACTAGGTATATGTATATTATATTAGTAGCAATGTTTCTGGTACAAAAAAAAATAAAAAAACTGTAGTTTGTCATGGTCTGGGAGTTTATATAATATAATATTTTTTATAAACACCCAGACCATGACAAACTACAGTTTTTTTATATTTTTTGCCAACATTAGGAATCATACCGATAACCTCTATATACAGACACTAGCCATAACACTAGACCACGGAGTAAAATATGTGCAATCTTAGAAATTTATTTATATTTAGTAGGTTCTTAGTTTTATCTAATATATATATATAATTTTATTTTCAGTTTAAAATGCCAACATAGAGAACATTACACAAGAAGAACCACATAAGACTGCAGACAGGCTTAATTAAGATGCAAGATTAATTAATTAAATAAAACTACAAAGCTATCATAATTAACGCTTTTTATTTATCCACAAATCATCATGTATAACTTGTTCTTTCCAAAATTATATACATAGGGCTGCTCACCAACATGTTCCTAGCTAGATTAATGCTCTCTTACAAAAATCTATGAACATTGGCAGGATAATTACGCACACAATGCTAAGCTAAACTTTAATTCATATGATGCAATTCTGAAGTAATGAAAACCTGATGTTTTTGTTCATTATACTAGGCAATACAGAAAATATGTACCAAGAATGAAAGTATAACTGTAAGGAAAAATCTATTGGGTACATGGTGGAATTAAAAACCCTCTGCCATGAAGCAGTCATCTGCACCGTAAGACACCTGTGATGATATTTATTATAAGTAAAAAATATAAGGTGTCATTCTATATTTTTACATTTATCAGGGTGGTACAACTGCTTTATAACTTATGTATATAACACTGTAAACTATCATTTTTAGTACATATTTTCATTGATGAGATCTTTACTAAACTAATTTAGGGTGTGGCATTCTGATATTCATAAAAATATTACATCTGTCTCTTATGTTCAGTTTTTATTACCACCTGGTTCATTCATTAAACATATTTTAGGACTTGTGATCACACTAACCTGTCTGATTAATAACTTAATAGTAGTGGGACCACAAGCATAAAGGTACGAGTATTAGAGAAAATTGGGTGATTCCAATAATGGAAACTCATAAAAATATGATAAATTTTCTCAGATTTTTGTTTGTACTCTAGGAGTGATAGCTGTTAACTGTCAAAATACCATACTTTTTTGACTGAAAATGCTTCCATCAAAGAAATAGAGTAATTTCTCTAAGGTCCTGGTGGGTAAAACTTAGGGAGACTCGGAATCATACTTCAAATTAATTAATAAATTATAATGTACAACACTAATGCCCAATTTCACCAACTCTAAGAGAGCCCCTAATTAAGTTAAGGGACAGTTATTTCATAGCAAAATGTCAAAATTCTTATTTAGGAGCCCTTTAGAGTTAGGGATTGTTGGTAAAATCGGGCATAAAACAAAGAAAATCTGATACATAGTTGTCATTAAATGTAACAGGATTATTTATACTTTTTTGTTTGTACTGTAGTTGCAATCAGCTACACAAAAGTATCCAATTTGAAGTCCTCTTAAATGTATTTATAGTTGTACCTATCTGTACATAAAACTTCTGGGTTAGTTTCCCATTTACTATATAATTTTTAAAATTCGGCACTCATGGGACTCTTTATTTCAATAACACTATTTTTACAGATCGCATCGGATAATTCTGCTGTCATAGGAAAGTTTTTGGAAAGCATTAGACCACATTTTTGTTTATTTTTCCTAGCGGTACTCAGGGTTTTCCTTACCTTATCCGCTAACAACTTTTATGATATTTGATTTATGCCATACAAGTTTTTGCAAAAATATCTCACAGAACTTTTCTTTGGATTTGAGCACTAATTTAGGCATAAATAAACTTTCTGTTTGACCACAAGCACAGCCTTTTCGTACCAATGATATTATAAAAAACAAAATAGGTATCATTGTTTCATACTTTATTATCTCACAGTTGTTTTATTTTCTTCCGTTTTTCTAGAAACTCTTCAAATTCTTTTTGATGGCAAGCTAGGCTTACAATTAGATAATTCTTTTGAAATTATATACCTACATATTACAGAATTCCCATCCGAGGAGAGTTTGGACTTCATTCAGTAGCATTTCACATTGTTCCGGACATATTTTACCTAAAATTGTGCACAGACTTCCAATGCGTTTAAAACTGTGCGTAGCTCACAGTGTCATCACTATTTGATGCCCACGAAGACCTAAAATAAATAAATGTGTAAGTATATGTCGTTATTTACAAAAACAACATTATAATGACATAACCTTTTAAGTGCATATAAAATTAGATTTTACGTGTTTTTGGGCTAAAAAATTATTATGTATTAAATAAATTATTAATTTACTTACCCTATATAGTGTATTATTTATGAAAGTAAGCAAAACAAAGTTTGTTTACCTACTTGTGTGACCGGTGACGTCAAATTCGTCGCTCCGGACCGGATTGGTGTGGACACCTATCATGGTGGATTGCTGTATTTTGTACTTTTATTTCAATAAAATGATTATCAATAGCGCTCAAAATATTAAATATAGTCTTTTTATAATTTATTTATCCTATTTTGTCGATTCTTGGTTACTGTCATTGGGTGATAGTCTTACTTCCAATGCCTTAATAAATTAAAAAAAAAAAATACTGTATCGTGCTTATTGCGACGTTGCCGCTCTGTACCTTCTCATCCAATAGAGACAGCCAGTGCGACGTTGCCATACATGTTTATTTATAGTTATAATACTTTTGTAAAATTTTTCAACTTTGTTCGATTGCATTGGTGATTTTAAAAAGGTCGTGAGTCAAGTGCATAGGTTTTTCAGAAGGAATATAGACTGTAATCGGTAGGTAATAAAACTCATTTTGTAAACATAAGAAAATTTATATATTTTAAAACATTCTATACGAGTTCTATTAGTTTATTACCTTTTGCCCGCAGCTTCGCCCGCGTTATTTTGTGGATCATTAGGTATAATACTGACAATATTAATATTTTTTTAATTATTTTAATTTTGTACCTATACAAATAGGTAATACGTAACATACATACTTTAGTATAAATAAAAAAACGTAAGAATAACATAATGTTGGTAGGTAATCAATAAAGGATAGGATTTTATATTGTTAGAATTATTTTAAACATGTAGAAATTTTCTTAGGCAAACACAACAACACCGCAGTAAACTCGCCACTTGTTAGGTGTTGCCTCTGAATGCCATAGGCGAAATGAGAACGGGTTTATCTCTCCGCTGGGTACCCGGAGGCCGTTTAAATGGTTCCCGGGAGCTAAAAAAGAACCCGTGATGGTATATTGTTTTACTTAGGTAGTACCTAGTACTACCTAATCTAGGCAGGTGGCAGGTACCTAATACAAGTGATAGGTCATTGCCAATATAGGTCCAGTGAAAATAAAAATCACGCGTAAAGATTTTGAGAGATACCTTACTAACTTGGTACATTTTTTACAGTGTACCTAACTAATACTTGTGTGACTTTGTATCTACCTGATGGTAAGCAGACTAACAAAGTCCATGAATAGGGTGCATCATACATTGTTATTTAGCAACATTGATCGCTCCTACTATGCCGGCTAAATGTTATGACATAGGTGGCGACTCGCGACAGAGACGAATTTAGATTACGACGTGTAGGTATTTCAAATTTTTCGTCGTATCCTCGCTGCTTATCAACAAGTCTATCGCCTGTTTCGTAACCGCATCCTCAAATCAAATCATTTATTTATGAACATAGGTTTAGTTATAGGTTATTACAGATGACAGTTCCCTTAATAGTTCTCTATGCCCTGCCCGTAGGCGTATAAATATTTCAGTGGTTATATAACATATAATTGGGTACAATAACAGACACACACACTGCAAAGAAATTATTTTACGGTGACACACAAACAATTATAAATCCAAGTATACGTGGCACATCATCTTATCATGGTATTGATCTATCCGACAAGAAGTCCTGCACTGAGTAGTAACATTTATCCAATAACAATTCAGATAACCTTTTTTTAAAATGTGTATTGGGCAGAAGTTTAAAATCTTTACCCAATTTATTATACATTTTTGCCATACACAAAACACTTTTATGCATAAAAGTAGTCCTCGACATTGGTGCACTTAAATTATTGTCATATCGTAGAGTACGTATACGCTTTTCAGAGTTCAGTGGAAACAAATCTGTATTATTTCTTACAAAGTTTGCAATTTCATATAAATAGATGCAAGGTACTGTGAGTATTCTCAAATTTTTAAAGTATGATTTGCAACTGTCCGTCGGTTTCAGTCGACAAATGGCTCGTACACATTTCTTTTGAATTTTGAATATAAATTCTTTATTGGTCGAATTATCCCAGTATATTATACCATATCGGATCATGGATGCCACGTATCCATGATACGCCATCACAGCTGTGTTGGTACTACTAACTGTAACTAGTTTCCGCAGAGCAAATACAAACCTACTAATTTTACCACTAATATACTCAATGTGAGCTTTCCAGTTCCAATTTTTACTTGACTGTACTTGCCATCAGGTAGATACAAAATCATATGCCGTGCTCCAGTAAAAAAAGTCGCGAACGCGCTGACGGGGACATTCGGTTCGGTTACTTGTAGTATTGTTTATTTTGTGGTCCATCCATTCTGGAAGCGTTTTAGCGGATATCCCGTAAAAAGTAAATACGAGCGTATATCTTTATTCCGTGAAGAAAGCGGCTAAAATTTACTGAGTCAATTTTTATCATGCATTCAAATATGTTACGAAAATTTCTTTTTTTTTTGTTCTTACAATGTTTAAAACTGTCATTATAATACTTATATTTAGCTACTTATACTTCGGTTTGCTGGTATCGATCGACGACGGCGATCCGACGTGAAATTTTGATATAGCTTTTAAATCATCTATTAATTTTAAAATAATTATAACAGACAAAAAACTCTTTTTATGTAATTTCTACCAACACAATGACATGTGCATAGTGCATGTTGCACATATTTTTTTAAATATAATTATTAGACCGGCTATCTCCATAAACTTCTACCAATTTTATTCCTAGTTTTTCAATAAAATGTCTTGATTCTATACACCAAATACCTTATGTTTCGATTGCGAATGAAAATAATATATAATGATTTATTAAACTTGAATATTTATTGTTTTTTAGTTATTCGGCGGCAGAGCCTGGACGAATACTTGTAGAGACAATATGTGTTGCATATAAAGTTTTGACACAAGTCGCATCCCAGACCAATGGCATGCCATTGGGTTAAGGTATTAACGTTATACTGAACGTTCTCCGTCATTTCTAATTATTAAACTTGCGGCTCTAGGATTAATGGAGTGTTAGCAGTCGTTAGAGCTGGTTTTTTTATGTCGTTGAGAAAGAATGTCTGGGAATGTCTTTTTGTCCAACTAACGTGCCACAAATGCAGTTATGAGAAAAACAAATGCTACTACCTACCTAGACGCAGAATAACTAATATTCTTAAAATGTAATTATCTAGAAGAGTACCTGAATGAGGAGAAGAAATCTAAAGAATGGATTCAGGGATAGACGAGGCTCGTAAACGAGCTTGGTCTTAAATATTAAATAAATTTCGGTGAAGTTCTTATTAAACTTGTTAGTTTGCAAGTAGAGAAACAATATTCAAGTAAGGCATAAGCAGCGTAAGAAAGCAGGCCAGAGGCTCTACCATGGGTTTTAAAAACGTCACGTTTTAATACGTAACGTTTGCCTCACGTAAAAATTTTGTATGGAGTTTTATTCAGCGCCCCTAGCGGATACGTGAGGTACTAAAATCGGTACCATAGGTTTTTTTTACGTAACTTACGTTTTATCGTCCGCTAAGTTCCGTATGCGTTCCCATACAAAATGTCCTAAATCGGTACCATGGGCGCACAATTTTGACAGATTTACGCGAACGTATCACGTTTTTACATTTACGTGATACGTAAATCTCTCACCGGCCATTTGCAAAGTGAAACGAGATTTAAAGTGCTAAAAAGACTAAAATTTGTTATAATATAAAGTTTCTGAGTATCAAGATACTTTAATACTATTTTTATTATTATTTTTATATTCTCCGAGCTTGTTTTCACAGTTGTTTAGAGAATATAATTGTTGTCTACACAACTGTAACAAAGTAACAGAAAAATTAAGATTACTTAAATTGAGAAGACTAAAATAGTGAGAAAGTTTCAGTGAGGTGGGTTCTAAACATTGAGTTGATATTATTGTTCGAAAAAACTTGCTAAAAACATTTGAAGTGTGCTAAAATCTAAAATAATGTCTGCTAGGGCACACTTTGTATGGAGAACGGTGGCGGCAATTGAAAAGGCCTACAAAGTAAACGAACATTTAAAGAAATTGGTGTATTCAACTTGGGGATCCAATTGAAAACAGAAACTTTCAGTCTCATTTCTAGATTTGTGATTTGCTTCAACCGAATATGGATTTAAAATGAACACAGCAAGTCTATCTACAATCAAAGGTAAATATGTAAAAACATAATCAATGGAGAAATACTCAAAACATTCTAGTATAACTGTAATTCAATCTTGCTGGATTTGTAGGTTATGTGAATATTTTGGCTGGTAAATTTATACCCTTCCTCGTCCCTTCCTTAAATTACATACATTTTAAATACAATTCTTGAAGCTTTAACATTAATAAACATTATTTAATATATAACTATCTATACTAAGCTGGTCTCAATGTTAAAAAACAATTTATCCCCTTAAAACATTTACATTGAATTACCAAATTGTTTTATGTAAAATAGTCTAATTTATTATAAACATGAAAGTCACGGATACATTCCCTGTGTGTAGCTGCAAGTTTTTCTAACAAGCCCACTGTTTTGTTTCTAAGTATATAATTCTTAAGGTCTACTCAGACAAGCCTCTGCAAATTATTATGGCATATGTGAAAACATAGATGTGCTTTAAAAAGAAAACAGATTTTAATCAGAAAATTTATAACAAATGTAGGTTCACTCCTGGAAAGTTTTTTATGCTCTTATTATTTAAAATAATTTAGGAAGTCTACTAAAATAGTAGTTAACTATACAATATTTCAATTTAAATATTTTCTTTGCAGGTAATTTTGGGTATTCACGATGATGATCTGACATTGGTTCAATGTAGCAGGTGTATAATAAAAAATACCACAGGAAGTGTTATTGGAATACTTTTGGGGAGTTAAAAGTTGATGGTGCTGTCTGTTTTCTAAGCCAAGTTTTGCACTACAACAAAAGTGTGCCGAATAATCTACAAGGTATACCTACTATAGATATATATAATATATATATACCTTGTTAACCTACCCCTGCTTAATTTATTTGTAATAATATTTTTTTCTTGCAGGAACATTTTAACATAGGGAATAATTCAAAGATAAAGAGTGAAATGACTTATTTGATGAGCGGGATCAGCAAGTTGTGGGACATAACTATAAATCACTATAGAATGCAATGTACAGACCCTGAAGACATTGATTTGCGTCTACAATGTTTAACTACCTACTAATGCTCCAAATAGATTTGTTTTTAAGAAAATGGTTGTGAGCTCTTTTTAAATAAATCCCAACAACTGTTGAAGTAATCATTATACTGTTTATGTATAAATATGTGTACTATATGGTATGTAGTATATTGCATATGTATATGTGTATAATACATGTATTTGTATAGCATATGGGTATATATAATAATTAACTAATACTTTAAGGTAATTATAATTTTATTGCACACCTACCTAAACTTAATATTCTAATGTAAGGTTTGAAAGTTTTATAAATAAATAAATATTGATATAATATACTTTACTAACCAATCACTCAATTTGTTATTGAGAATGAAGGCATTGTATAGCTATGTTAATAAACATTTATATTTTAATATTTTTTTATAATTTTCTTACCCTTTTTATCTTATACATAAGTACAAAGAGTATGCAGTTACTAAACAGGGGTAAGTTTTGTGATAAGGCAAAAATTTGTCTTATAGCCATTTACAATAATCTATATTTTTTTGAAGTATAGTAACTATACTATATAAAATGTGTCTCATTAAGAACTTGTATTTAAAAAAATTAAAAACAAAAGTCAATAGAGTGCATACCTGCCAACAGAGCAATGGTGGCCATTTAACCGTTATTTTGTTTCATGTGTAAATGTAGTGATGACATTTACACATGAAACAAAATAACGGCTCCATACATATGTAGAAAAAAATCTTAAATAAATATACATTCTTTAATTTTTAAAATACTATTTCATAATGAGACACCTTTATAACTACTTTAGCAGCTCCTATCCAAAAAAAAACCAGCTGTTTTGTAACTGCATAATTTATTTGGTAGCCTGTTTCCATATATTATACCTACTTATAACTTATATATATATATCTTCACGGGTGCCTTACGGCGCCCGAGACCGTCTAGACGGCCCCAGGGTACCCAGCGGAGGGGTTTTAATCCCACCTCGTCGTAGCTGATGGTATGAGTCTACACCGAACAAGTGGCTAGCTAGTCGCGATGTTTTGAATAGACTCAATAACCCATCTATAAACAGTTTCACAAGTTGGTATAGTGAAACCGGGACTGACAGCTTAACGTGCTCTCCGAGGCACTATAGTGGTGTTGTCTAACAAATGTACATAAATTTTTAAATTAAAAACTCATTGGTACACACCGGGATTCGAACCAGGGACCTTACTGTTTTTAAGTCCAAGGTATAAACAACTCGGCCACTACTTATAACTTGTGTATGATATATATTTTATTGGAGCATGGCATGTTATTTTGTGTCTACCTGATGGTAAGCAGACATACAAAGTCAATATATTCTTGTTTAACAACATTGATCGCTTCCATCAAACTGTCGAAAAGATGAGGTTACGAAATGTGAATTTGCAAGTTTTAATATTCTCGCAGCTTTATCTTCAATTTAATATCTCTTTCATAACAGCACTCTGAAAGGACACCCTTTATAATCAATGCAATAGGCGCCTGAAAACCGGTGAACCTATTGACTAAAACCGAAACATGACTAGGTTACAGCACAGCTAGCTAGTATACAATACTTATATTCATGTGAACTTAAAACAGACAGCTGGGCTCACTTTTGCGTTTATAATATTAATATGGGTATGGATGGAGTGTATCAAATCGTTTTTTACCCTAAAGATATATAAATAAACAACAACATCATAGTTAAATGTTAGACAGTTATCATAAAAACCCAACCAAGAGCCAGGTATTTTATTCTTAACTTATGTACCTACGAGTATATCATCATTTCGCAAATAGAACACCAGCAGATCTAAATGGAGTTTTTAACAAAGGTGACGATGATGATGCCGGTAAGAATAGTATATGTTATGTGACATATACTATTCTTACCGGCACCTCAATATACATATCTATATATATTGAGGTACCAGGCACAATTGAAATAAATAGATATTTTATAGTGCGAGTGAAAGGCATCTTGCCTAGGGGACGCCTGTGTAAATGGGGTGTGTTCTACTGAAACCCCCCTCCACGGCTACGTGGAAGTGGCGGTTGTTAAGGAAGGAGGCTAGCAATCTCGTAGCTATAGGGGGCAAAGACGAGTCGAGGAATTTTTAACCTAGGCCGCAGTGCCAGGCACTATCTAAGGCCTTTTCGATGGCGATGAAGACTCCAACCGTGGTTGCGCTACGTTTAGATCGCTCGCCGGGTGCAGCACCCGGACTAGTTGGAGCATGGTACTGTGTCCTTCGCGAAAGCCAAATTGCTTGAATCGAATTTCGACGTAGCTCTTTAGCCTCCGGAGGAACAGTCGCTCGAACTATTTAGCCGAGTGCAGAAGCAGGGTTGAGTGGATGGGGGAGGGCTAGGTATTTTTTGCCTTTGAGCCTCCTTGGCCGAGATTATGAACACCATAAGCTGTCCGGCGGCAGCCTCAACGTCTTGCGGCGTGTTTAGGGGACCAATAAAAGAGAACAGGTGAAATTGGTTTTGTACCGCCCTCTCGCGGCGGCGACGTCTACCTTATTGCCCAGCACTATGATGCTGAGAATCCATATTGTAAAGCACTTCGACATGGACTGGGTTCACTATGGCTTGGGCCAGGGCGATGTCTAGGACGTCGGCCGCGTGATTCACCGCCGAGTCGTCGAAGAGGGTCGACAAGTTGGGAACCCCACGCGGAATGTTCCGCGTTAAGTCCCCGATCACCAGGGTGGGGTGTGGTCGCGTCTAGAAAAAGTCTGCCGTATCTGCATAAATTTTAGGATTACGTGGACTCTGTTGGGTTTGGTAGGCCTTAGGGGCCCTTTATATACAGGTGAATAATATATATAAAAAGGATGTACTTTAAGCTAATATGAGGTTTTGCTGATCAAATCGAGCAACTTTTCCCATGGAACCTAACGTATATCTAACTGATGGTAAGTAGACCTACAAAGTCCAAGAACGGGATCGATCAACACATTGTTGTTTAACAATATTGATCGCTCCCGCTATGTCGGCTAAATGATGCAGTTACGAAATGGGCGGTGACTTAGACGTATTTGCATTAAGAGTGTATTTTAATATCCTTGCTGCTTTATCGTCAACCCAATCCCCCGTTTCATAACAACACCATGAAAAAAGACAAGAATTATATGATTATGATTTTTTTTTTTTCTCTTTTTAGCTTTTTTAATACAGGGTGAATTTGAAAGGATGTACTTTAGGCAAATATGAAGCCCTTAAGTTTGGCTAACCATTTGAAAGAAAGAAAAAAAAACTTACAACAGTTGGTAGAGCTAGCAAAACTTAAGGTCTGAATAGGTACTGTAGAGTTAGGTATTTTCTAAATAGGTGTAGGTAACTACTCAGCCCTTAAGTTTGGCTAACCCTCTACCAATAAGTGTTGTAAATTAAACTTTTTTCTTTAAGATTTTATTAAACTGACAGCTCATTACTAAATGTTTAAGTCATAATTTTGGTCTAAAATTCATTAGATTGAACATTTATTAGACAATAATTAATACATTTATTATACTAGAAGCATGTAAAAATATATACATGATGACTTTGAAAATATGTACTTTGGGCACCTATATTTGTCTAACCTTCTACCAAACACCCTGCATGATGAAAGATTGCCATAACATGACTGTGGCCAATTCCTGTAATCATTGATTATTAATCCCCATACTCAGCTGCATTTTTTAATGCAAATAACAAATCATTACCATATAGACAGACTTAGAATCTTAACAGACATAATGGAGTCTCTTCCAAATTAAGAGACTATTGGTCTTATTCATAAAAACTTATTGAGTCGTTGAAGAAAGGACACTTTAATTACAGAATGTTTAATCTTATTATATGTATATTATTCATTTTTGTTGCTAAAAAAAGAGAAAACCTATAACTATAGTGTCCTTCAAGGACTCAATAAGTTTTTATGAATACCGGTTAGTATGCAATTTCTGTATAAACATACCATTTACTTCATTGTCTGGGGGTTTACCAAAGAGCCAATCAATAATCGAATTGAAAGCCAAATGTATGGGATTTGACGTTTCTCATTGATCAGGCTCTACCCATAGAGTAAAATTCCTATACATTTTTATCCATCCACGCGTCAAATTGATTGTCATTTGGGCTCTTTGGTAAGCCCCCTGTAGAGATTTACCTACCATTATTATTTTGATATTTTAATGCTAAAGAAAATAGGACAGAAATAAAATCAAAATAAAATAACACTATAATAATAAAAAAATAACAAATTTATATTATTCAACAAAATTTAAGTACATATATTCCATACTTAAATCTATATATAAAAGTATTAAAACCATTTCCATAGCGACATAGCTGTCCATTCTTTATAAAATTAGAAAGATTTATATCTATTTTTGTAAAATTGGGCAAAGATATTCAATCAAAAATTTAAGATTTAGACTCTTAGACCATCATCATTTAGCTTCATATAATGGTGTATGTGTGTCCCATCTTAATTTGCCATCCAGTATAGTGCGAGGTGTGGTGGTAGTGTCTATGAGCAACTTCATTCATATAAACACTTGTGGAGGGCTCCATTTCCAAAGTTCATCTGCAAATGTGACAATAAAAAGAGGCATTGTATGAGGTTGTCAAATATGTTTAGGAAATTCAATCACTAAAAACATTTTTTTTAAACATTCAACATATTTTTTTAACATTTTTTACTTTGACAAAAACAAAATAGTGGTCAAATGAAAATACTGTTCACAAACTTAGGGTATCATTCAACAGAATAAGAAAAATCCTTGCTTTTAGAAAGACATGTAGGTATTGTTTTCTCAGAGTAAGTTCAAAATTATAATATTTGTATTTTTTATGATTTCCGCATTTGTAAAACTGACCTTTCTATATAATATATATAAATAACATCACAAAGTACCACACCATCAATATAAACAAATACAATGACCTCATTAAAGAAATTACTAAAATTTTAGCAGTTTTTTAAAACATCTTGCTCAACCTAACTCTTATGGAATGCAACTCTTATGGAATGTGTTTCCAAGACGGCGCTGACAGTATCTCATAGTATTTGGTAAGGTAGTAAGGGTAAGTACTGAACACTACATGAAGTGTTAATATCACAAAGTGCCTTCAATTCTTACTTCACGGTCACAGCTACTATAATTTATCTTTGGATTAGAACTAAAGCAAACATTTTTTAGACGTTTTTATTTTGGTCAAAATGTACTAGATAAATAATAAATACTCACTATTCCATTATATCCGACAGCATTATAAATTGTTTAGATCGGGATTTTGATATAAATATTAACTTTCCAGGCGGCAGCGTATCAAAAAAATACACTTGATTCTACCACCGGCATTTTGATTTGTGATTCATTTATTAATTGCCAACCTTTAAGGAAAATCCAACAGCCTTTCAAATTGTACACTTGTTTTATTATCATCGGCATTAAATTAATTGGTTTTGATTTAATTTGTATTTTTCACGCCTTCCTGATCAACGATATTTACATTGTATAATATTGACAAATTGAAAACGTGTTATTATGTTAAGATTTCACGATTAAACATTCCTTTTCATTTTTGTCGGATATCAATTGCTCCGTATAATGTCACATTGACACAAAAGTATTTTTATCTTTGTCTTGGACTCTAGTTAGATAGAGACAAAGCTATTTCCGGTCCCGTTTTTGTATTTATCGTATCACGTACGTACGGAACTCCGTTTATGATAACCTATGGTACCGATTGGGTGCAATACGTTACGTTTTTCGTCTTCACATTAACGGATGGACATACATTAACGTATTTTATTGCAAAAACCTATGGTAGAGCCTCAGTATAGACTATAGATTTTCAGAATTGATCTTTGATATAAAAATAAAAATATTAAATTTTATGTTTTCTAACGACAGAGTGGTGCCCAGAAATGAAAGATTATTATTGTCAATAATTTTAAGACCAGGAAGAATAGCTTGGAATTATTGAAAGATAGAATGATTAAAAATTGAACAAAAGTAAATCTCACATTTAGAAGAATTTGGCTTATAAATATCATCAAGGATGAAGAATTACTTTTTAACATTATTGTAACATTATTCACTCAAAAATTTAAAGAAAAATAAAATGTATATAAGAAAAAGTTATTTTTTTATATGAGCTAAAATATGTTATTAAAACCCTACTATTATATTTTCTAAAAATATAAGCATTCATATCACAAATCATAAAATATGTACCCGAAAATAAATCAAATTTGAAATGGAGCGCAGTGACGACTATGTTCTTACCTAAAAGTAGACGTGAAATTGCAAGCAATTATACGAGTGTACAAACTTATTAAAAAACGTATACTGGATTAAAATAAAACTAAACACATTGTACTGTACTGAAACTTCCTAGAATACGAATGATTTACTAGGCTAACTTTTCATATATAAAGAAGTTGTTATAGTGACATAACTATAATAGTTAACATATGGTAACGCGAATTATTTTGTAGATCTAAAGTTGTAGTAGGTACATTATTTTGTTCTATCATCAACAGTTTTCGCAGCGTACGCAGAAATTTATAAGTATTTTACCTTGGGTTACATTTTCGAAGTTTTCGTATAACGGATCCCTAATATTTTTTAAAATAAAACTCATCTTATGTGTACATCATAACTGTACATTATTACGTACAGTTATGATGTAATATTATAGGAAGAAAAAAAAAGTATATATTTTTTTTTCTTCCAGCAGTTTTTGAGTCTATTCGTTTCAAACAAAATATTAAAAATACAAATGTTCTCTCTTATAATATTGGTATAGATTTACATAGGTATTCATAAAAAAACTTAGAGTTCTTAAAGAATACTTTAGTTATAAAAGGTTTTTGTCTCTTTTACATGTCATTCCATGCCATTCTGACCAAAGAACACGATCAGAATTTCAGCTTTTCGAACACATCAGATCTCAGCCCTGAAAGTGTTTTAGGGGCCCATTTCTTAACCACATGTTTTTTTAAAGGTTTCTCGAAAAGTATTGCATTAGAATAGATGATGAAACTACTTTGGATGCCGTCAAATATCACGTTCCTAAACATTTATTGCCATCACATATGATTTGTTTGTTATCTACCTAGATATGATAGAACTCTCTACGTTAGGTGGTCCAGCCAGCCTAAAAGACAACACATTCATTACCTTATTCTATTCACCGAAAAAAAAGCTACGTTTCAAATAGTTAGCTTTAAAAATTTTGGCTGGACTAATGATAAGTCAGTCAGGGCAAACTCTGTTATATAATTCGTGACCCACTGAATTAATAAATTACTGTGACAAGGAGCTTAGGTGTACCATGTAGGTATTATTGAAAATATTATCATTCATTTTGCATGATTAGGCAAATAATTAGATAATATAAAATCATTGTGTACTCATCACCCGAACGAATCGATCTCTCATCTTTGGATCTTGTCAAATCTTAGATACCTTCTAACTATTATTGATAATAAATGTTTATTTATATTACCAACGTGTTTACTTCAGTTTTTTCTAATGTTTAATTAGGTAGGTATTACCCTAATATATTTATTATAATGTAGCCTGCCTTAAACGCGGAAAACGCCTCAGATATATATATATATATTCACTTATAACAACTTGTGAAACTGTAGATGGTTATTAGGTTAGTTATAATAATATAGAAAAACACCAAACTGCAAGGAATATCTAAAATGCTCACAGGGCCGATTTTGATAGAAACTAAAATTGCAAAATTAAATTTTTAAAAAGAAAAAACTCCTAGCCGGGAATCGTACCGGTTGATTTTGAAAAAATAATGCTGTGTTAATAGTGTCGCTGAAAATGCATAAACGGTGGAAAGTAACTTCAAACGGCAAACTAAAGGAAATTGCTTTGTTTAAATTTTTGAAACCCTAACTAATAAATTGTTTAAACTTCCTATCTATTGGCGCTTTAAAATATAGGTGTAATTTTTTTAGATTTGGGTCGGTTCGATTGTTGAGTGTGGTTTTTTGATTCCCAATCGATTTTTTTTATTAAATCTTTGTACCTATGAAGTTTTTCTTATATCTATTTGAAAATAAATTAATGTTTATTTTCGGTAAAATGCCATCATGAACATTTAGGGTACTTTCCCTTTAACCTACAAGTTGTATCGAATCTACAGAAGTCCGAAAATATAACACCTATACTTTATCAAAAAATTCAAATAAAAAATTATGTTATTGGTATTATGCATGAAGCTAAAAACCCGCGCCCGCGGACGGGCACGGTTTTTACCTTCATGGTATTATGAGTTTGGAACAGTGTTTTTATTTTCACTTTTTGAATGAACATGTATGGTATCATAGCAGGTACGCGACTTGGTAAAAAAATATATAAGTAGGTACAAGTATTAACACTATTAAAAGTCTGAATAACGTTGACAAAATAGGTATGTACCTATATTAGAAGGAACACTGTGTTGATGTTGTTTTGGGTGCAGCCGCAGTGGATTATGGCAATAATAAAATTTATAATTTTCTTCTCGGACTGTAATCTCTAAAGTTAGCCATTGATACAGCAAAATTTATACATAAATAAGTTCCAAATGTTTTCCGATTATCGCAAAATGCAAAATTTTAAAGCTAGCGACTATAATATTTACGTAGTTAATTAAAAACCACGATTTTGCGACACAAGCGCCATCTCTTGCAATTAGTTTCCATACCCGAGCTGAGGAATCACCTTAAGAAAATTCATCTTAAGTACAAATAAACGATTCTTGTTGATGGACAATGTTTTATTGTGTTACAATAGGTAATGTGAAAACTTGTGACGGTATGGAATAAATCAACTGTAGGCCTAGTGTGAGTTTTTTTAACATTTACTTTCGCGTTAACTATACTACTGCATTAACATTTTGACCAATCACACGCTCGCATTTCTAGTTCTCAAAATTTCCGCTTGGAGCTCTAAACTATTAGTACTAGTAACTAGGGGTACTGATATCTATAACTTTTAGGATAATAGTAATAGTTAGAAAACTCACGTTACAGTACCCCTAGTGTGAGTTTTCTAACTATTACTTTACGTTTGAGTTAACTAAAATTTGTACGGGAAAAGGTTCAGCGCTCCAAGCGGAAATTTTACGAACTAGAAATACGGTCGTGTGATTGGTCAAAATGTTAACACGGTAGTATAGTTAACGCGAAAGTAAACGTTAAAAAACTCACACTAGGGCTACTGGTAGATAATGCCTAAGATATTAAGCTCTAATTTGTACAAATCTTTTAGTGCAATAAAGTATTTAAATAAACTTGAAAATTGTGTGTTAACTAAAATTTGAATAGGAAATAGTTCAGCGCCCCAAGCGGATATTTTGAGAACTAAGAATGCGACAGCAATAGCGAACGACACTGGTACTTTCAAATCCCTTTTTAACTTTAATCATTACAATTACTTTAAAAGAGACTTTGGTGCAACTCAGCCTTACTGTTTAAGCAATTTTGTCCAAACTTGGTAGACCTTATCTTGTTAAAGACACATTCCGTAATGTTTCACTAAAACAGGTTCAAACTGATCATGTTCCAAATGTGTTGTGTGTTTCAAATAGAAAGCAAGGAACTTTACTATGAAATGTAGGATTCCACCAATTTATAGTACATGGTTATTTCAACCGTCAAGAAAAATAAAGTGATCCTATTGGTGGATCCCACCAGTTAAGATTGTTTACCAAAACTACTAGTCAATTTACTAAACGTCATTATTAATAGACTTACAACCTCCATGAATATTTTCATGGGTAATAAATTTGAAATTGACAATGGCTACAAACCCATACATAAATAAAATACCAAAAATGATTTTTAAATCATTTATTTTTGTCCTTAATAAAAAACATCTATTCCCTCATCATTTTCTCCTTTTGGCGGGCCAACTTCTTTTTGGAAAGCTTCTTCTTTGCTGGTGCATCATCTGTAGGGGCGGCCCTGGCTACAGCATCTTCTCGTTCACTGAGGCACACCTCAATGTGGCACGGAGATGACATGTATGGGTTGATACGACCATGAGCACGGTATGTACGTCTACGGAGGCAGGGAGCACGGTTTACCTGAAATTAAACATATTTTTGGTTATTTATTTGTATTTAGTATTAGTAATCTAGGCTTATATAACCTAAATTTTATTGAAAAGTAAAGCCTAGTATACTTCGGGCAGACATATCCCACACAATTTAAATGCAGAACATGTCACCCATTTTAACAAAACCCAGGGTGGCCACTTTTTTTTGGATACGAATTTCCCTGACTTATCCAGATTTTCCGTCAATAAACTTTAAAAATCATCTTAATGAACTTCAAAAAGAAGAGAAAAATCCCAAAATATATTATTTGTTTTTTTTAATTTATTTTTCGAAAACAACTAGTTTTTGAGATAAAAAATATTAGAAAATAGAAACAATTATTTTTAGAAATATTTTCGGAAAATATAGAGCAACAAAATATATTTCACATTCTTAAAAAAATAAGCATATTTTGAACTTATTACATTAATTGGCCCCGCTTAAATTGCCAGTCGTTTAAAGTAGCAAGTTGTGTGTGAATTTTAAATATTTTCCCTGACCTTCTAGCGTTTTCCCTGACATTTCCAGTCTCTGAAAATTCCCGGACTTTTCCCGGTTTTCCAGAAAGTGGCCACCTTGGAACCTTTCTACTGCTTCTAGGCTCAATTTCTGAATAATTATAAAATATTCATAAAGTAATTGAATGGTTAATTTGTGTGAAGTCTGGTCAAATTTATTTATTCTCCATACAAGTTATCTGTTGAATAACTTTATCCGGCAATTGAAAAATGAACTCTAAATTGTATATCTAATGCATATCAAAGGTTAATCCCATAGAAAATGTTTCAAATTTTTACTTTGATATTCAATATTTAGTAGAAAATGATGACAATTACTATTTATGATGTCTCAAGAGAGCTGATATATATGAGGAGACATGTCTCAATACAAATGTATTCTAATGTGTACTAGGTAAAGATTACTATATCCCAATATATTATCTAAATATAATAATTATTTAATTTGTCAGTAAAGTTTATTAAAGAAAAATAATTAATGTAATTTCCTTTGATGAATCTATTTACTTTTATTATATGCCTTTTTGAAAACATTATGAATTATAAAAAAACACATGTCAAGCTAAAAGGCAAAGATATAAAATAATGAGAATAAAATATGAATTATGCTTCTAAATATATTTGCACGCTTCACATACAAGTGAACTACCTACCTACAACCACATTGCCTAAAATATTGTGAATTAATAGTATTAAGATACAGTATACCAAAATATATTCAATATGGTGTAATTTTAACCTAACAGAATTTTGAATCTGTTTTTAATTAATTCCCAACCCTTATAAGGTTTTGAAAGAAACTACCTTTATAGTCATAAGACACAGTTGTGTCCACATAAATATCTCAAGATATGTTGATCCTGTACACTTTAAATTTGAAAGAATCATAGTTTCCAGGATTGTGTTACCAGAATTGTATAGTATTTGTTTGGGTAGAGGTACTGAAATCAGCTAAGGGGAGTTGATATTGGAAGGCCTTCAATCGTGCATAACTGCCATATCAACATGATGGAACCACTGAGGGACCCTGCATAAGAGGCAAAATCTATAGATAGCTAAGAACATTGTCATTCTCTTGTTGGGCTAACGAAATCAAAATTTTCTAACAGCTGAAGTTGAAAACGGCCCAAGTCCCAAATATGATGGAGAATCCATGGATTGCTAAAAACATTCTTACTATAGAACAGATGAGGGATTTTAGGTAATAATACAAATAAGAAATAAAAAAAATATGTTGAAGAAAAAAATTAAACTGACCACACTCAACAATTAGGATTTTGCAATTGTTGTGTTATCTTTTTTCATTCAAGTTTTACAACACCATAAAATTATCTTGTGTTATCTTTTTACATTTAAGCTAATGGTTTGGTTGATGCATTTTGCCATAATTTATCACCACTAAATAAAAAATCAATATACATATTTGTAAATCATGCAAAAAGTTGGTGCAAGAGGAATTCCAGCAGTCTTTGCATTGTCTATTAAAGGATCTTGGCCTTCCAAGATAATACAGGGACTAATACAGGGAGCCTGAGGGGCATTATCTGTTTCCGAAGGTGGTGTGACTGCGAGATTCGCTAGCCGAAACCTTCCAAAATCAGCGTTGGAACTTTTATAGAGCATGTTTCCAAGATGGCGCTAACAGAATCATATAGTATTTGATTGAGTAGAGAGGGTAGTGAACACAGTGCAGGTGAGAGTTCAAAAGGCCTTTATACCTACTTCGTGGTCTCAAGTCCGGGAATGGTGCAGTTCATTCCCCTGCCTTCTACCAAGTGATGGACCAGCCCTTGCTTTCTTGTATAGTGTTTAATAAATTAAAGAAACCTGATACTCATCTAGCTACTGTTTTATTTATTTAAAGTTCCTTAGTGCAAAAAAGCAACCTTAATAGCTTAAGCATTTTCTACAAGCTAATTGAGGAAGTTAATTAGTAGGACAATTAAAAAAAAAATCCTTTTACACACTCAGCGCCAACAGGGGGGAGCTAAAAGTAATGACCTCGTCGTTCTTTTTGTTTAATTACACCCTTTTTTATCTTTGAATAAACAATTTAGATTTTTCATCATAACTTTTTCATTTCTGAACATATTTTCAACCCAAAAATCCAGAGATATTCACGTATTTTCCAGGGCCGTATTGAATCGCCTTGTACAATGTATATTCAACTATACACCTGCCCAAGAACATAAGGTATGTCAGTGTATCATTAAAGATACACCGGCCTGGGAAAAGAGGTACCTCAGTGTAGTTAAGATACACTTGTGCCGAGTGTGTTAAATTATAGGTAATGCATAATACAAACTTATTAAATATATTAAAATAATAAGATAGGTTACTAAATTATACAAAAAAACTTATTTTGTTCATGATTGCAAAAACAAATGGGTATGCAAAACTAAAGTTTAGAAAAGAAAAAGATAAACACCAACCTGAATATGATCAATGACAAGCCTGTCAACATCCAGACCTTTGTAATCAGCATTGGACTCTGCATTCCTCAACAGTTGCAACAAAAACTCAGCAGATTTCTTTGGCCAGCGACCCTGAGTCGTTCCAAACTGTTTAGCCTGAGCACATCGACCAACTCCGCCATTGAAACGACGGAAGGGAATGCATTCTTTATGTTCTGTTACGTTTTTTAAGTAACGTACAGCCCTGCGCAACGGCAGCTTTCGGATTGCCATAGCTGTTTCATAAGTGTTCTGAAATTTTTATATTGCTACAATAAAAACATTACAATGATTTTGTAAAACCACTCCTAAGTTCACAATAAACATAAAATAGTAGAAATAAAATTAGTTATTTTTTTAACTTTCATTTTCCATGCGGGGTAAACATTTGACATAAATAAAATTAGTTTTCATAACTCACCTTGAAGTGAACACGGAGGTTTGACCCACGAGCCTTGCATGACTTGGCAGGATTATCAGGTTCTCGAGAGTAACGACCCATTTTAACTTCTGAAACAAACAATCCCCGGTTTCAAAGGCAACCTCGAACAATTGTATAGGTTAACTATTTTATAAATTAAACTCGACACAACCACAAAATAGAAGCATAGATATATAAAACTATTAATAAATGGATGTTTCACTGTTGGATTCATCACAAAGCTTAGCAAATTTTAAGATTAAAATCGATTTTATAAACACGAAACCAACCTCTCAAGAGAATTTTTATCAAGAAAAGGGCATAGACAAGGTAGACAGACAAGTATTTATTTGACGTTTTTTTTTTCTAGTAGCTAGTGAAACTATATTTTATTATGGAATCGCCCTAATGACTAAAATCTTCATTTTAAAGGAAATTTCAATTATCAAACGTGTCCGTTACCTCCACATTTTATTGACAATTCAACCAATCAACTCTCAGTGATTATTATAATATTTTTTGTTTTAATGTTTGTTTTGAATTTGATTGGCGGCGATCATCGATTGGAAAGGCGACTTTAGGCATTACGGCAGCTCCCGATCCCGATACAAGGTGATTTTATCAAGTGTGTTTTGGCGCTGAGTGTATTCAAGGCCAAATACTAAACTACAATGAATATCGAAAAATTCTCGAAGAAGTCATGGGACCGATTTTGATAAAAACTGAAACTTTTTTCCGGCTAGGAGTATTATTTTTTCAAAAATCGTTTGATGCAGTTTTAGTTTTTATCAAAATCGGCCCCGTGACTCCTTTGAGCATTTTTCGATATTTCTTGCAGTTTAGGATTTGGCCTTGAAGGCACACTTGAAACATTCACCCTGTATATAAGGACCACTTTAAATAATAATGATTATTTTATTGATTTGTCAAAAAATATGAATATTACTAATAGTAAAAAATATAATAACAACATTAATAATAGTTACAATACGAATAATAATAATAGTTAATAGATTTTAAATTAGAATATCTATCTCGTAACATACATACCATATTTATAAAACCAACAGACTGCAGCGAGGTCTTTAAAATAATCATGATATTAAATAATAGTAAAACTAGTGGATATGATGATATTACAAAAATGGTTCTAAAATCATGTGCACTTCTTTATGTCACCCACTCGCACATTTAATAAATCTAACATTCGAACAAGGAATTTTCCCTGATGAGCTTAAGCTATCTATAGTTAAACCGCTATTTAAAAAAGGTGATGAGTTAGATTCGGCCAACTACAGGCCTACCTATTACTATTATTCCAATAATATCAAAAATATAAGAAAGGGCTCTGCATAATAGATTATACGAGTTCATTAGTTAGAAACACAATATACTAGTACCAGAACAGTTTGGTTTTCGGTCAACTATACTAGCATGTTTTCATCTTATTGAAGTAATTACTGAGAGTATTAACAATAAAGTCCCAGTTGTATCTGTGTTTCTCGATATGAGCAAAGCCTTCGATTTCGTGAATGAGCCTACACCGAACAAGTGGCTAGCTCGTCGCGATGTTTTGAATAGACTCAATAACTTTGAAAGGATATACTTTGGGCTAATATGATCAAATGAAACATCTTTCCTATGGAACCATGTATCGCAAAAGAAAAAAAAATGGCCTTCTCCATACAAACTAGTAACGTTAAAATGACCAATTTGTATGGGGAAGTCAATTGATCTGCGACATATGGTTCCATAGAAAAAGTTGTTAGATTTTATCAGCAGAACCTCATATTAGCCCAAAGTACATCCTTTCAAATTCACCCTGGTAGACACTTTCGCATTTATAATACTAGTGGATTTAAAATATGTTGGTAACTATATATAAAAAAAACTAAAATACCTACTTTATAAAATTAAATTATTTATTAAATTAAAACACATGCACAACTAACTACATGTTACCTACTAAACGCCATCTCAACATTTTTGACCGACCTCCAAGAGGAACTTATAAAAGTCGATGCAAACTACAAAAGGTAAAAAACAATTAAATCGTAGCTTGATTCCTCAAACTGAACATACACGGGTATGATTGTTGGTAACCAATTTTCTTCTCTTTTAATTGCCTCTACCCATTTACGTTTTAATGCCAGATCTTTCGGGAAACTGTATGTATAGAAAATATAATTAAAAAAAACAATAATTGTATAATATCTTTTCTTTCTTTCTTTTCTTGATGGCTTTACGCTTTACGCATAATTCTGCCAATGTCTAGTTATAGAGAAGGGGCCTTAGAGAAATTTCATTCCATTGGCCTTCAAGCCAACGGTAAGCGTGAGCCAGAATCGCCAATTTGGGTAGAGAATTAAAAGCGAGAGGCACTCTGGCTTAGGAACGAATGAAACCGGTCATTTCGTTCACTATTTTCCAGACAGCAGCTGTCATTTGTACTTAGCAAAATTTTGGAAATTTCGTATTTTATAAACATTTAACGAAATATTATATTTATGGTGTTTTATTAAGTAGTTAATAATAAAATAAGTACACCAAATAATATTAACACGAAAAAAAATACATAGATACGGAAACATGCAGTAAAATTGTTGATTTCTTGATGATGTAAGTATATATTTTTTGTTTATATTTTAAGAACTTTAATCTCGTAACTAAATACATTATAATTTCTTCACATCGAATTGTAGCCCGACTTTTAGCGATGTAATACCTAATCAAATAGTTTGTTGCTACAAAGATTAAGCTGTTTTTGTTACTACTTTAAACGTGTGTGATATGTTATGATAAATAAGTTAGCATTTGTCTAGATTAGCAGCATTTAGTTGGTAGGAAATGCATTTTTAGGCAGGACAACATGCTGAGCATTATTTTACAATATTTAAGTACCTATTATATGCTTTAGGTACATGAAAAATCTTCCTCAATATCTTACAGAATTAGATGAGAGTATATTCGTGAGTTTGATTCCCACACATGGCCTACATATTGTTATTAATAAATGAATGTATTAAGATACTGTTTTTGATTTTAATATATGTCTTTGTTATAGGTGTGGCCAGACACAAGTGGAAAGTAAAAAAAAACGGAGCCCCTAGTTAGAGTATAAAGCATGAATGGACTAAAGTGCCCTATAAAATACTAATTTACAAAAAAATGGGTAATTAATAGACCAACTAAAGCAGTAGTTGGCCAACATATTGGAAAAGATGGCCTTCAGTTTATATTATTGAATTAAAACAATGGATTAGAGAATATCAACTTTTTTTTCATATATATTTCCTATAATAACCCTACCAAACATGGTGCATTACTTGGTTAGACTGTAGACATTAAAACTACAGATATAGGTCACAAGTTTAAACACCAATGTGTACCAGCCCATTTGTTTGTCAACACCTATTGCCTCAAAATGAATATTGTGAAAGACAACTGTATCATGTACCATATGTGTTTTTGTATTGGGTAGGTGGGTATCTTGGTAACAGCATTTTATTATTTATCACAAAAGAGGCTATAAACCCTACATAAAAAATACAATGTATTAGTTTTTTTTTTCTGGTACCTACACTATAAGCTAGAGAGTATATTAGCGAGTAAAAATTATAAATTAAAACAATAGATTAGAGTAAATCAACTTTTATTTCTTTATATTTCCTACAATTTCCCTACAGAACATGGTGTCCGACTTGGTTAGACCATAGGACTAACAGTACAGTTTTAGATCTAACTTCAATTGCCGGTGTGTACCAATCAGTTATTGTTTAATTAATGTTCTAAAAAAAAATGTTTGACAACACCACGGAGTCAAAATATTGTGTCTATACAAATACCACTATGAGCTTGCCACTTGATTGGTAGACTGAGAATACCATTGGTCATGATAACTCATTGACACTAAACCATCCCAATGTACCCAGAGACCATCTAAACTAACATACTTAAGTATGATCATTGGTATTTTACCAATAAAATTATTTTTTGATAAAAAAGATATAAAACATTACTCCATCCTAAACACTCAAACAAGTTTTCTTAAATAAGAGGATTAATGTTTCTGTTATTTTACATATAATTTCATTTTCAAAATATTTATTTTATAAGCTTAACAACTACTTAGATGTTTTTAAGTTGGTCTGTAGATTAAATAAATTTCAAATCATTATTGATACACTCGGGTAACTTATAAAATAAAATTAACTGCCATATAATTTTAATCCTGGATATGGTAAGTCTATATTTATGGAGTGTATTAATATTGTGTAGATATTTAAAAATATACACATGTCATATATTTTTTTGCAAAATAAACTACTTATATTTTATGTAAAATAAATAGAACCTATATCACTAATATTTACCCTATTCCTCCTCAACTTTAAACCTTATTTCATGCCCTGCATATTGCACAGTTACCTCATTTAACTTAAAAAAGTGTAGGTATATAAATTTAGATTATAAATTATGTATTGGTAATTAAATGACTCAACTTATCCTATGTGTGTTTTATATTTATAATTGTTTCTAAATATATCCTTAGTATTATACATTACTATTAACTTAACAATAAACTTTTATTATTTTTTATTAAATTTATTCTTATACCTATATGGTTTAAAATTATAAGCATCAAAATTCATTCTTATACCGATATGGTTTAAAATTATAAGCATCAAGACTGTGTTCCTAAAGCTATTTATTTATTACCTATGTTTAAAGTGTTTTCTATTTGAGTGTCAATATTCTCATATAACTTTCATTTTTAATTAAAATTGATATACTTATAATCAGCAAATAGGTTACATTGGAATGGTAGTAGTACCCTTCAAGTTGCTTTTTGGTAGGTTGTTGATGTAAATTAATAATAATAGGTACACTACTTTGTGGGATGGAACATGTTGTATTTGTTATCTATTAATCTGTGCCTTATACCATATGTGGCTGTGTTAGTTAGGAACCTCAGTTTTAGAAGATTAATGCTTTAGAAATGAACATATCCAAGGCACCTTTATTATATTTCACAAAGGGACTATAAACTTACCTACTTATAAAATATAATAATGTATTAGGAGCATTGTTTTTGGTACTTACACACAGAATAAGCTTATAGCTTAGTTTGACTAGAACAATTTATGTAAAAAAATCCTACTTAAAACCTATTATTGTTGTTAATCCAGGCCCTTGTTAATTAGGTCTTTCAAAGGCACTCTTATGGTGATTAGATATTTATAAAAATAATCTTGCCATATTTACAAGTAATATTGACAATTCCTATTTTTTATTCTAAAATCAGTCTAAAAACTTGTCATATTAATTTATTAAGATAAGCATTTGAAGTTGTCCTTAAATTCAACACACCAATATCCTATGTAAAAATATCCACTTTATTTTTAAAACTTTGGGACGATTTTTAATTGAAGTAGTAATAATTTATTAATCTATTCTCTCTGTAGTAACAACTTTAATAAAATTCGGACATACAAACAAACATTCCTATGATAAAAACTTTAAAAAATGTATAAATCGAACAAGCGGTGAGCCTATTCCAGACAGAATTGAAATCGTCAACTTTTTTTTCCGTTGTCCTTACGGAATATGGAAAATTTGGCGATTTCTCTACCAATCCTATACAAACAAATGTCAAATATTTTCCAGAGTGGGTCTGGCTTACTATAGATTCTATGGAATTGCCACTTCTCTACCAATTTTTTCGTCCGATTTCAAGGCCTACTGAAAACTGTCAAAATTTATACTTATTTGACTGAGAGCGATTCCATCGATGGAATGGAGTGTAATTTCTCTAAGGCCCAAGGCATGAGAAGGTCTCATAGAGTTTTGTCAAGTGTACATAGTAAAAAGTAAAAAATCATTAAATAATTACAATCAATAGCTATAAAATAAACATTGGGTTAAGTAAGACAAAACATAACTTCACAAGGGCCAATATAGTGACAACACAGGACAGCACACAGATCTGGAAAAGAAACATATGCTAAATAAATACAAGGGATTTAAAATCTCAATTTAAATCCTATTATATATTTGGAAAAAAAAAAAAAAACATAATAGGCCATAAATTGATAAATATATTTAAGTTAAAAAAGGGAATGGTATAAAATTTTAATTTTAATCTTTTTATATACTTGGCTAAAGCTCTAAATCCAGAGAAGCTGGTCAGAGTTAGCAAGGTATTTATATTAGAAGGACGAGGAGGTTCAGAAGGGAGTTTATCATAAAGGGAGCAAGGATTATTGGGGCAACTAAAGAATATGTGTTCCGGGGTCCCCAGCTCTGTACCACAGTCAGATAGAGCTGATTCCCTAACTTTAATTTTAAATAAGTGTACTGGGGTACTATTATGGCCCAATCTAAGTCGGCAAATAGATGAGGTTACCTGTTTAGATAAATTTTTAAACAAAAAAAACCATGGTTTAGAAGGGATAGAGGGTTGGATAGATCTAAAGTGTTTGGCTTTATCAGTATCAGAGTGCCAGATTCTTTCCCAAGCTATTGTCTGATCAATTTTGGATAGTGGGGATAGATCTTGTGTGTATAAAATAAAACTGTTCATTGATCCATTAACTGTAGCCTCTTTAGCCAGTAGGTCTACAGTTTCATTTCCTACAATACCGCAATGGCTAGGTATCCAGGCCAGCACAACATCCAGATTATTTTTACTACATTGATGTAGTAAATGCTTCAATTTCAGTATAATGGGGTGAGGATGATGCAAAAATGAATTACCTGATAGGGCTTTTAAGCAGCTTTGAGAGTCTGTAAATATTATTGTTTTTTTTAAATTATGGGATAGGATGTATGAGACTGCTTCAAAAATAGCTAGAGATTCTCCTGTGAAAATTGATGCTTGGGAGGGACTTCTAAAATTTAGAATGATCCTATATCTAGGTATCCAGACAGCAGAACCCACATATTGTTCATGATCAAATTTTGATGCATCACAAAAAACTTGTAAGCGGTCTGACCAATGTTTTTTTATTTCCTTGTTAAAGATGCTGTCAGCATACGGGGGGATTCCTTATCTATGTCAAAGAAAGCAGTAGTGGGAGAATAGAACAAGGAATCATAGGGATAGTTAAAAATAGGGAAACATTGGGAGGTGTAATAAATATAATATCTTATATACCCATGAAAGTATTTACAAAAATCGAGTTTACCAACTATAAAATAACATCACTAAATTGTAACTGACAAACCTCGTTGGACTGTTCTGTTGTGGCCATACCTTTTGGTTAAATTAAATTTAAATGTTTATAAATTATTTTAAAGTATCGAAATTCTTATTAAAAATAAAAACACATCACTAGTTCTTCAACTTCTAACTGATGCACATAGTTTGACAGTTACCGTCAGATTTTGATATTTTAATTATGGGTTTTATTATTATCTTTTATTAAGGTTTAATATAAGAAAAACATGTTAAATACATACTTGAAAAAAACGTGACACTAGGTACTTTTTTTTAATAGTAGTTTCTACACAGCTTTAATGCACAATTAACCATTTTTCCGACAATAAAAGCGGAGCTCTTTTCCACTTTCTCCGCCGAACGCACAAATCAGACTGAGGATGTAAAAAATGTGAAAGTGTGTGTGAGTGAAAAATTTTGTCACTCGCGCGGCACCCTGCAAATTGCATGATGCCGGACGGGCACGGTTTTTACCTTCATGGCTCTTTATAATAAAAAAACAATACACTTCATAGACATTTTTTCATGTTTGACAATAGCTAACTTGTATCTCTTTTTTTCTCAAGCAGTTTTTTAAGTGTCAGACGCGTTGAGCTGCCATTTGAAGCCACACCTTTTTTCCCATTCTTCATTTATTCGCCTCAGAAATTGGCGTCACCGGTATCGTACTATTATGAAACAATTTATGTATCATGCTTACTCCATTGGTGCGGGGCGCGTTTTTTTAGCTTCATGCCTAAAACCATTAAAGATTAAACTTAAATAGTTAAATACTCGTAAGATGACTTTGATATGTACAAACAAATATTAATTTAAAACTGTTTGAGAATAGTTATATAAATAATTATACATATATATAATATAGTATTCTATTGTATTTTAATAATTAAATTATATTGTTTTATCTGTCTTTTATGTAATGTGTAATTTTTGCGTGCCTGCTGCTCAGGCTGAATACTAACACCACACCATGTTGTATGAAGATCTTTTGTAAATGTATTCTGGCAAATAAATATATTTCATTTCATTTTAACAATACAAAAACTTATTACTTAGCAAGTTAGATTTTTTATAAACTAGTAGTAGCTTGACCAAAGTACACGATCGATTTCGATGGGTATTTCGATTCGATTATCGATTGGCTCTTTGGTAAGGCCCCGGGTCCCTACTTGAAAGCCAATTTAAGTAATGAACGAAAATTAAATTGAAACCTGCCCCCCTAGCCAAGAGCATGGTCGCTTTTTACGCTCGAACGTTGTAGAAGCGTGAAAGAGAGGGAGATAACAAATTTATTATCCAATTGGTTAATCTATATTGTTGTCTCGTTTTGGTTATTTCTGCAACGATAAAAACGAAAGTGACGTCATCACCAAATGTCATCTTCATACAAAACTTTCGTGCGCGCTTTTAGCGCTCATGCTCTTGGCTAGGGGGGCTGGGGCCTGACCGAAGAACACGATCGCCAATAGAATCGGCGCATCTATCAATAAAAATGTATAGGAATTTTACTCTATGGGTAGAGCCTGATCAATAAGAAACGTCAAATTACATACATTTGACTTTCGATGAGTATTTCGATTCGATTATCGATTGACTCTTTGGTAAGACCCTGGCCCCTGACCAAAGAACACAATCGCCAATCAAATCGCCGCACCGATCGATAAAAAATTATAGGAATTTTACTCTTTGGGTAGTCTGATCGACAAGAAACGTCAAATCCTATACATTGGGCTTTCGATAGGTATTTCGTTCGATTATCTATTGGCTCTTTGGTAAGGCCCCTGAAGGGACATTTTTAACGATCGATGCGGCGATTCTATTGGCGATTGTGTTCTTTGGTCAGGCCCCAGTTACTTATAACGCGAACGTTAGATTGTCAAAATAACGATTTCCGCTATTAGCGCGCTCTCCTCCAATCAGAGTATATGTTAACCTTCGTTGATTGGAGGAGAGAGCGCTTCTAACGGAATTCGTTATTTTGACAATCTAACATTATAAGAAACAGAATGTGGCCGCAGGGGGGAGTAGCCATACGCATGATTTCCCCTCTGTCAAATCACAGGCACAAATGTGCCTATGCGTTATTAAAACTAATTGAATACGGTTTTTTTTGCCAGATCGAATCTACCTCTTGAAAGAACGCGCCAAGTTGACCTATTGCTCAGTTGTTTGATGCAAAATTTTGAAGGTAGCATAAATTTCTACCTCTAGAGATAAATAAATAATACTTAAATAAAATTATATCTGAAGCTCACAAGCGGCGCAAATATTTAAGTTTGGGTGATGATTACATATTTGTGCCGTTTAGAATTGAAACCCTCGGTCCATGGGGGCCTGAAGCTAAAAAACAATCAAATGAAAATCGGTGCGCGGCTTATCGACATATGCGGAGACAAGAAGGCTGGCGCTTACCTCAAGCAACGTATTAGTTTAGCCGTACAGCTGGCTGCGCAGTCTACTTGGGACAGTTCCACACGGTGATGATATAAGAGACATTTTTATTTGTCTACTTACAAATAAAAATGTCACATAAATCATAACCGTATTTATATTTTTAATATTAACTTTAGTTTTATACTTATTTGTCATACTTTTTCTTGAATAAATAAAATTTGTGTTTAAATAAATATTACCTACTTAGTTTATTTTTGTTTTATTGTGAATTTCTTATTTTATCGATATATAAAAATACCATCACGGGTGCCTATTTGGCTCCCGAGAACCGTTTAAATGGCCTCAGCCTACCCTGCGAAGGGATTAACCCGTCCTCATTTCGCCGATGGTATTCGGAGGCAACACCTAACAAGTAATAATAATAATAATAATAATAATCGTTTATTTCCTTTAAAAGTTTACAAAAAGACTTATATCTAGAGTAAAATAATAATAAAAAAATTTGATAAGTAGTATTATTGATGAAAATAAGTATCAAAAAGCCATGGGGCGAGCTTTAATAAATGGCTAATATAATATATAGTGTAAGTGTTGTGAGTTCGTTTGTATTTAAGTACATAGTGAAAGAGTGTGGCTATTTTTATTATTATACTTCTCACTTGTGCCTAGTTATGTGTGGTTATGCTTTTCGTGTCTAAGGGTGCCTGGCTCCCAAACTAGAATTCTCTGTACTATGGGTAGCCAGTCCTTTGTTTAGTTGCTATAACTTTAACGAGCAGTGTGAAATAACTATATTACATTAAATAAATTATACTATAAAAATATATTATCATATAATACATAAATTTTTATTTTTTTTGCTACATATATATATAAGCTACATATAAAAGTATATGGTGTGTGTATGTGTGTGTGTAGTTGTAATGTTAGTATAGGTGTCGGCGTCAGGTAACTGTCAGTCAAGTTGTTATTGTCATAAACTCCTCTGTCTTGTTGTAGTCTTTGTCAGATAGCCAGTCAAAAACCTTTATTTTACATTTACGCTTTGATAGCTTTTTAATGTTTAGGATTTTATTTGTCTTTGTATATAGATAGGGGGCTAGGAACCGGGGGAAACGTTGGGCAAAGTTGGTTCTGGTCTGTGGAGATTTCCATATATCGAGTCTTTTCTGTCTAGTTGTATCGGGATTTGTAGTCAGGAAAGTGAGGGAAGACTGGTGGAATCGAAGTATTGTGTTCAGGATATATGTTTGTCTTACTGTCAGTAATTTCGTGTCCTGGTAAAGTCGGTGAGAGGGGTAGCGAAAGGGTTTGGAGAAAGCCACTTTAAGAACTGCTCGTTGGCTCCTCTCTAGAGCTATCAAGCATGTTTTATGAGCTCCACCCCACGCTGTAATTGAGTAAGACAAAAGAGATTGGCACAATGAGTAGTAGACTGATTTAAGTAAGAAATCGTCGGCAATATAACGTAGTCCCTTAAATATAAACATAAGTTTTCTTATTTTGGGAACTAGAATGTTTACATGTTTGTTCCAATTCATCTTGTCGTCGATAATAACACCTAGATATCGTATATCATTCGCGTGTTCGATTGTGTTACACTGACAGTTCTTATTGAGGCCGGTTATTTTGCAAGTGTGGATCCTAATGTTCATAGTGTCAGGGGGGCGTGTGTTGTGTTTGATGTGAAAACACAGGAACTTAAAGTTTTAGAAATATTAAGGGTGAGCAGGTTATTTTCTAGCCATTCGGAAACCTTGGCAATTCCGTGCTCAGCCTTAAGTTTTGTTTCATCCCATGTTCGTCCCCGAAATAGCAGCACTGTGTCATCCGCAAATGTAAGGATCTTCGCCTGCGCTGCATTCAACATACAAAGGTCGTTGATATAAGCAAGAAACAACGTCGGCCCTAGAACACTCCCTTGCGGAATGCCATAAGAGCAAATTTCGGGGTCATTTTGTATACCACCAAGCTTCACAGACTGAGTTCTTTTTGTTAGGTAGCTTTTGAACCAGGATAGTGCAATGCCTCTTATTCCAAGTTTTTCCAATTTTCCAAGCAAGATCGGTATGGAGACCGTATCAAATGCTTTTTTAAGGTCTAGAAATACACCAATGGATTTGTCTTGCTGGTCTAATGCTTCAGATACATAATCAGTAAGGAGGTTAATGGCGTCCTCAGTAGATCTCTTAGCCCGAAAGCCGTACTGGTTGTTAGCTAATAGGTTGTTTTTCTCTAGATAGGATAGAAGTCGAAAGTTTATTACCTTTTCCAGGAGTTTACCTACCACCGACAGTAAAGAAATGGGTCGATAGTTGGACATATCCTTGAGGTCACCGCTTTTGAATATTGGACAAACCAGAGCCTTTTTGAAGATATCTGGGAATACCCCACTACTTATACTTAAGTTTATGATGTAAGTGAGTGGTTCGATAAGGAAGTGCTTTAGCTCTTTTATTAGTTTAGGTGTTATTTGGTCTAATCCTGGCGAACCATCTGTTTTTAGGGAGGATATTAATCGACTAATTTCGTCTGGTGTGGTAGGGGTTAAAAATAATGAAAAAGGGGCAGGCTTTATATGATTCAGTTTACTTGTTAATTCTAATTCGGTTCTATTACTTTCTTGGAGAATGTTGTTTGCTAGTGTCTTTCCTATAGTTACAAAAAAGTTATTGACTAAATTAAGCGATTGGTATGGGGAATTACTTATGTTTAAAAGATCTAATTTTGTGGTTTTAGTTTGACCTAAGTTGCATATGTTTTTTAGAGTTTTCCAGGTTTCTTTGGCATTATTTTTATGTTTTTCCAGAATTGCTTTTTCGCTGTAGTTTTTTAGGTTTTTAAGGATATAATTGCATGTATTACGATATTGTAAATAATTCCCTTTTATTTTGGTGTCGTTAGGATGGCGTCTGCAAAGTAGGTGCAAGGAGTCTCTTTTCTTCATGCATTTTAATAAGCTTGGTGTAATCCATGTTTTTATATTATTTTTGTTATGTGGAACAATAATGGTTGTTGTACAATGTTTTGTTTTGGTTGTTATTGTGCTAATTAAATATTCTGCTGCTTGGTTAGGGTCATTTTGTTGGTAAAGTGGAGCCCAATCGAATGTTTGTAGTGTTTCGTTAAGTTGCTTAAAGTTTATTTTAGTTAATGTTTTAGTTTTAGGTTTAGTTGGTATGTTTGAAGTGCTTACAGAAATGATAGCAGTGTCATGGTCTGTAACACTTGACTGGCATACAATTGCTGTTGCTTTTTTTTTAGTTTTTACCATGATGTGGTCGAGGCAGTTTTTTGAATGTGTTGAATGAAAGTGTGCAGGGTAAAAACCATGGATCGCCATTGCTGTTAGGTATTGATCGCTGTTTCTATCAGAGTTACCAGTTTTGATGTCTATATTTAGGTCCCCTAATAAAATGTTTATTGGTGATTTCATATTTGCAAGAATATTGTCAATTGTTATTAAGAACTTGTCAATGTTGTGGAAGCTAGGAGAACGATAAATTGCCACAACTTTTAGTTCATTACCCAGGTTTAGAATGAGACAGTTTGCATCCTGTGTAAATGGTTCGAGAGTAGTTATGTTTTGTAAGTTATCATTAGTAAAAATTGCGATGCCATCATTTTGGTTTAAGTAGTTTCTGGAACAGTGGTAGTTATAGCCTGGAAGGGAATAATTAGGGTGATTCTCACTGAGCCAGCATTCAGTGAGAACCAAAATGTCCACTTTAAATGCTAAACGGCTTAAAAAAACGTAAAAGTCATCTAAATTCTTTTGAATACTTCGTATATTTTGTGTCAGGACCGTCAAGTGTTTAGGTAAGTCAAGTTTCTCTTTACAAGTCTCAGGCTTACTTAGGTAGAAATTGGGTATTATTGTTAAATTATCTAAATCGTATAGTATATCTTTTGTATTACTCATTTTTATATTTTTTCTTTATTAAACAAAAAATATATTATTTATATTTTTTATTTATAATAGTAGTTTTATGATGTTTTATTTTGATAATTAACACATTACAATTTCTGTAAAAGTATTGGTAGTTTCTGAGCTCATAATATTTGTATATTTTTTTTATGTTACTGTAGGTAGTTTGTATAAAAGTCTTTATAGTCCAAGAGTCGGTGTTAGTTTTTGTCATACAATAATTTTGTGTAAATGTATTTCTTGTAAGTTTAGAGAAAAAAAGTAAATGTTCTAGTGTAATAAAGAAAGTAATGTAGTATTTATTTAATTTAGTGTAGGTATAACGATTATATATACAGTTGGGTATTATAATAAATATTAGATTGGTGTATTTTATAAGAAAAGTAACTACTAATTTAGTAATGCGTACGCCGCCCATGGCACTTGCAGGTCATTCAGCTTTAAGCATTTCCAATTGTTCTTCTGTTTTCAGCAAGATTGCAGTTGAATTTTCGTGTTTCTTAACATAAGCTTTTCCAAATTTCGTCCAACAGAACTTGTAGTTATAATTTCGCTTTAGTTCTCTTCCTAAGTAGTATAGTTTAGCTGTTAGTGCAGTTAAGTAGTTTGAAATGTATATAACATTTTGGGTTCCTTCCATTCCTAGTAGCGTAGTATTAAGGGGTTCATTACTACCATTATATAATTTTACGGCTTTTAGTACATTCAGTTTACATTCTTCATTTCGCATCTCTACGATTATTGACTTTTTGTTAGGATCCTTAGATGGTAACCGGTATGTATCTACGATGCTGATTTGATTGTCCTTTTGTTCAATAATTCCAAAGAGTGATTTAACAATTTCTGCGACATTTTCCCCTTGGTTGTACGGGATGTTTCTTATTTCTAAACTTTTCGCTCTTAGTTGTCTGTTTAGTCCTTCAATGTTATCTTCAAGTTGATTAACGTGTCTAATAGCATTTTCGTGTTCTTTCAATATTTTTGTATGTGTTTCTGTTTTTTGTTCCAGTTCTTCGGTTCTTCTATTTAGCTGGTCGTATGTTTCACTGTAGTCAATAGTTCTTCTTGCGATTGCCTGATTTCAATGTTTTGAGTTTTTATTCCTTCGATGTTTTGGGATAGTTGATTAAATGTTTCTTCTTGTTTTTTTTGAATATCAATTAATATATTAATAACTGCTGCCTCAAATGTATTTAAGGAGTTTTCACCTTGGTTCGAGTCTCCTTTAACAGGCAATTCAGCTAACCGCTTCCGAAAAGTTATGTAGGGGGGTGGGGACTCTTTTTCAAGATTTGTTAGATTTGATTCAGATATAGAAAAATGTTTGATTCGATCAAATGTACTGTTTGCCATGTTGAAATGGGCTTAAATTTTATATAAAGATAATTGTACTCACAAATAATAGATCAGAAATTTTAATCAATTTGTCACCGTCTCTTAGACTATACGATGTCGCATTGATTTATGGCACCTTTTGTTTTCGTCTCGAGCAAATACAAAGCAAGTCTTTTTTACCTATTGTTTCGCGCCGATCGTGCGAGATGCGTAAATTGTATTTTGTTTCGTTGCTAGTTTTCTTCTATTTAGTGATTGTTAAAATTATCCATAGCCATCGATGAATGTAGCACTTATCGTTTTGTACAAGTTTTGTTTCTTTCAACCACAGACACGACCACTCGCTAGCACCGATCAAGCAAGTGGCGAGCTTGTTGCGGTGTTTATGATAAAATAGCCTCTATACATAGATATGTGACATTTGGGTAGCCCTAGCCGTTGACATCCACTACTACATGTAAATTTAAGTTTTTACAATATTTGAACACGAATTAGTGTTGATGTGTGTGTAATTAGTGTGAGTGTGTTGTACTCCGTACCTCAAAAATTGACAGACATTTTTGTCTCACTCGGTCGGTCTAGTAGACTTTTGATCATTATAAAAAACAGGTTCGAATGGCATCAAAAAAGTTTTTGTGTAATACTAGTATTATCATTTGCTTGCTGTACAGTCAGCAAGAAAATGATTTTTTTTCCAAATTCTGTGAATGCCGTTCAGCAATTCGCTAGGCCGACCGACCATTATCACCATAGAAAGTAGGATAGTGAAGCAAAACGCATCAAGTGATCTAGTTGACCTTCCGACAATAGATATTTCGTTTACTCGTGGCTATGCTTCGTTCGTGTATTAGACGCATAAATAATCATAAATCATTTATTTGTTTATGAGACATAAGCATGGGCGTAGCCAGGGGGGGTTTTGGGGCTTCAACCCGATTGAAAAAATGCACCTATAGAACATTGTTTTTTTTTATTTTGTTATGGCTTGGCTTTAGAATTTACTAGTGAGTATTTAGCAAGGAAATATTGTCTATGGGTAGAACTCAATCGCCGAGAAACGTCAAATCACATGCATTTTATTGTCGCTTCTGATCGATTGGTATTTAATGTGACTTCCCGGCACGGCCACTAACATGTTTGACATTTACGATTCATAGGCAATTTTATGTTTTAGGCCACTTCCGTTTATTATTCTTACTTTTACTTGGAAAAACAATTTTATTAGATTGTATTTAAAATTTTATTCAAAACAAAACTTTAAAAACAGTTTGGTACAGGGACCAATAAACAGGGAACCTTACCAAAGAGCCAATCGATAATCGAATCGAAATACCCATCGAAAGCTAAATGTATGGGATTTGACGTTTATCGCCGATCAGGCTCTACCCATAGAGTAATTATTCCTATACATTTTTATCGATCAATGTAGCGATTCGATTGGCGATTGTGTTCTTTAGTCATGCCCCAGGGCAAAAGGGTGGCAGATTATCAATCATATAGTATGTTAATGGGGGCTTTAGAAATAAATTGAACATTTTATTTTTGCCCTGTAGCACGGAGCCCAGCGGCCATATTCTGTTTCTTATAACGTGATCGTTAGATTGTCAAAATTACGATTTCCGCTATTAGCGCCTTATTCCGGTTTTGCAACAGCTAACACGACAAGACGTTGCTTAAACTAAAAATATTAAAATATAAGTTCTATCCTGTTAATTATAAAGTTGAAATTCTAATGCTACACACATGTTCAAAACTTGCGAAGAATACTTCAAGATGGAGGCATTATTATAGCAAATCTAATACAGACTATATAACCATTGGAATAGAACTTATATTTACATGTTTATTGTTTATGCAACGTCTTGTCGTGTTTAGCGGTTGCAATTCTCAATAAGGCCCAGCATAGCCAAGATAAGATTGTTGTCCTGTAAATATTGCAAAAACTTCGCATTTAAAATATTGGAATTTCGTCAAAACCAGCACCTTACCCAAAGCTCATTGGGCGTAGTAACACGATAAGGTTAAAATAAAACAACATATTTCATTGCATATTATTCTTTTTATATTTTTTTTTCATCAGTTTAAATGGAAAATACAATCATTTATTTTATAATGTTGTCATTTATTTACTTGTAAACAAATATATTATAAAAGATTTACATATTACTATAAAAACAAATATTCACAAAATGGCAGACTAACTAAACAATAAAATTAGTCGACCGGTTCACCCGGCGCGCTAACAATTAGTCGGCCGGTTCACCCGACTCGCTAATAATTAGTCGGCCGGTTCACCCGACTCGCTAACAATCAGTCGGCCGATTCACCCGGCACGCTAACAATTAGTCGACCGGTTCACCCGACGCGCTAACAATTAGTCGGTCGGTTCACCCGACGCGCTAACAATTGCATTTTTTTGAGCTAAACGAGAGAAAGGAAGTTTGGCACTGATCCCACGAATACGATGACCGGAGATGGCTAAATGCAATGCAGCCAGACATCGTCCGCGCGCCGCATACCGTGCGTGCGGTCACTCTGATCTGCTGCCCGATCCGACCGACCCTACGCCTACTTCCGCATACCCTGCCTAATAAATACCACAGTCGACAAACGTAGCGGAAATGCCGAAACGAAAAGTAATCGTACCTATGTATATACTTTGTTTATTTTATATACTATATTTTTTTTTTTACATTTTAATAATTTAAAAAACAACCAAGTACGGTTGGGAATTTTATATCCTTTTTTTTGTGTATTTTATTTTATGATGAAATTATTTATAAGCTAATTTAACATGAGCCGTTGTCAGGAATCACAAGCTAGTAGTCGTCGCCCGGGCCGGCCTGCGCCGCTGCCCGGGCCTGCAAACGTATTTACACCGCGGCTCTCCACACCTAATTACATAACGTTTTATCTCCAAAACTCAAAAATTACATACCTAATAAAAATTAAAGGTAAATACAGGTATAAATATAACGCCCGCCCCAAGCCGCTATAATATCATCGGGATCGAACGTGCGTCGGCGAGAACCGACTAGGCCGATCGTGACCGACGACCGACGTCCCGAACCGATCAACAATACCCTACAATCAATAACAAACTTGACCGGTCACAAGTATCGGTAATATTTGGAAATCAGTATAACTAGTGACGTCACTAAAGCGATGCAAAACAACATGGCGGTACACTATCTACTCTGTACAAATGGGCTATGATAGACGATTCGTATAAAGGTGACAAAATACACATTTCTCTAAAATTTACTCATCTCCTAACTTATCGGTAACAACGAAGTCATTTTTTGTCAATTTTTAATCCCTTTGCGACAAAATTCATGATATAAAGTGATATAGGAAGGGATATAAGTCTACACCTAGTCTCTTATCATTACGTGGTCTAGATGACATTGGTCTGTTAAATTCATTAAAATCAAAGGCTAAAACAAACAAACAACAACCCGCCGCGCGTCTCGTGCCGCGTCCCGTGCGGTGTCAATATATATGAACAAGTAGAATGGATATAACGAGATATATTTGTCTATGTGAGGTAGCCAATGAGTGACGGGGCGGCGGGACGTAACGCGCGGCGTACACTAGCACTCGAAAATTTGTACATTTCATTATCTTTAAAAATAGTTCAACATTATCAATCTCTTTACACGCCCTCGCATCATTTAGAATATTAATGTGTTTATAAGGCCATTAGGTCGAGTTATGTAAAAATATATAATATTTGGATTAATAGTGCGTCAATGAACAGTGCTGACACTGGAATGCATAAACCTCACCTCCGACAACAAAATATACTACAAATAACACAAGAAATTACAATCTCTCAAAACAAATATTTATACAAAAACAAGTGATATAAGACCTTACTCTACTGGTAACAACATTTTCTATTTGCTCTGTGTCGTTAACAAATGCTCACGGCGACGCCATCTTGGACTAACTCCAAATCGACTAACACGTCACCGTTCACAATTCTACTTTCGTATTATTACAAAATATTGCATTAGTAAAACATTTTCGTTAATTTTAAAACTTGATTTAGAATAACAATTTTGAATTTACAAAAAAAAAACATGGCCGCCGATAACATTAAATAATTATTAGGTAAAATGTTATTATTATATAATTGAGTAAATTTAATTTACAATTTTGTCCAAAAATAAATAAGAAGCGAAATGGTAAAATGTTATATAATATCATAACTATAATCAGAGTTGAGCATTCAAATGAGTAATGATAAACGAAAACAAGAATAGATCTCACTCAGTATCCTACCAACAACTCAGGGACAATAAAGCACACGATTATTTTAGCTGCAGGGTTTGGCGATCTAATATCTTAATGGAATCAAGCTGCACATAAATCCCCGGGCTAAATCATTTCTGAACATACAACATTGACATTTAAGTCTTTAATTTTAAGACCATAGACCACATTCTGTTTCTTTTAAAGTGAACGTTAGATTGTCAAATTAAATATTTCAGCTATTAGCTCGCTCTACTCCAATAAAAGTAGTTTTTATCCTTCTCTGATTGGAGAAGAGCGCGATAATAACAGAAATCATTATTTTGTCAATGCTAAAAGAACAGTGGCCGGCCGTAGGAATTAAAAATACCTGTTTTGGGGTCAATTTTTTTTTAAATTTATTTGGCGTATCCCATTGGTCATCATATCGTTATATTATTCTAACGCCAATCGTAGCGATTAAGGATAATTTTGGCATCTGCGAGCATTATGATTTTGATAATGATCAACATTTTCAGTCGACATTGAACCAATAACACTAAAATTGACCCGTGAGTGGTGGACAAAATGGCGTCACACAAGTAATCATCGATAGCCGTAGCTAAAATGATAGTGTGCGGTTTGCGCTCAAGTTATTTTAAGGCAACAATTGAGATATCAAACCTAACAAATGACCAAAACATTACGAATTGACTAACTTGAACCAGAAGACAGAAAAAACAATTGACTCGATCGAACTCAATTTCTTGTCGAAGACAATATATTTAATTGACGAAAAAATTAACTGAAATAACCGCATTTATCAACAATCTCACTATAAAACTAATTAAATATAATAATATATATTTACACATGCGTACAATAACAATAATATTATATTACGAGATATATACACAAATTGATTTAATAGGGAAATTAATAGACGTTTATAAAGATGGGTAACTTATGCTTATGTTTTCTGAGAAACTTATTTATGAATTTGGATTCAAAAAATTATAACTGTATAGTTGTATTAATGTACAACTTCAATTGTAACAACAACCTATGCTAAATCATTTCTGAATATGGACGTTTAAGTCAGGACTTTAATTTTAAGACGGTTTTCTTGGCCAGGGATTAAAAATACCTGTTTTGGCAGGTCAAATGATCATTTAAACTTATTTGGCATATCCCACTGGTCATTATATTCCTAGATTTTTAATGTATTTTGGAGGGTAGTTTGGAAGAATACGAAATAATTCTTATTAACTAATGGATGTTTTTATAATTGGCCGGTTTTTGGCGACAAAATCATTGTATATGAAACTCAATATTAACAAAAAAATGTAAAGCAATTTGTTAAAATTTTCAAATAAGTAATATGATAATGAGAGCATTATAGTGAAATATATATCTTTATATGTTTAAATGACTAGATAAATTACAAAATTATTCAGAAAATAAATAGTTGACATATTGCGTTACACTTTTCTGTAATACGAGAAACATTGAAAACAAAATACATTTTGTAATTTCAAAAACAATTCAATATCACGTTTGTTTTTTTTGTGACAATTTAATTTCAGGTAATATTTTTTTATTAAAAAATAAAATTATAAATGAAATTACAAAATGGAGTTTCAATTTTGAAATGTAAACGAGTTACGAACCTTTTTGCTTTTTATTAACGATAGTAAAGTCGAAAAACAAGATTAAATAAAAATATATTGCAAGCTTTTATTACACAGAATGTAATTGATTTATATATCAATAAATAGTATCTTAATTCAGCAATCAATTTTACTTTTGAAATGAACATAAAATTAATACTTTAATTTAGTATAAAATTGGACGTGTTTGTGTAACAGATTTTTTAAAATTTTATTATAAGATTTCACAAATATTGATAAAATAAAATGGCTGCCGAAATTTATATTTAATAAGTAATTGTCAAATAAAATTATAGCAAGCATTTAGCTAAATATACTATGTTTTTAATTACCGAATATATTATGTTTTTTTAAATAAAATAAATAAATAATAAAGAAAGTAAAACGGCAAGTTGGCAACACTGCAAATAAATAAAATTAGAACCACATTCTGTGTGTAGGCTATTTTTTAATTTAATAAAATTAAATAAAAATTATATATACAAATCCTAAAACCGTTTAAGGCAAGAAAGGGGATAAATAAAATAGTTTCTTAAACATCGCCCAATAATTTGGATGGAATTATTCTTGGGACGAGATTGGATGGGAATACCTTTTTATTCTTAATGTTTGTATTTAATAAAGGCCAAAGTATCATTTCTTAAATTGACTTTCTAATTGTTGTTAATAAATTCAGAGAAACGATTAACGCGTTTTTTATCGTTCTTAAAAAATGTGGCCTAAAAAATAGACTTACGTAAACAAATGTATGGACAACAATAATAATAGACGGCTAATATTTTCCAATGGAATTAAACATGGACGAAAAAATACCTAATTAAATGGACTATTTGATTTAATACAATAATATATACAACATTAAACAGCTGCGAGATACGCAACGATTGCACTAACATAATACGATTGTGAAGAAATTATACTAATAATAAAGATTTGAAACAAGTGATAATAAATATACAAATCGGTAGTATTATACGATAGGCGTATCTCACTTTTACTTACTAGTGAAAATACGACCTTTTTATGATACTTTCGAAATGTATTTGATAATAGAACTACATACACACAAACATTCATTCTTGTTCAGTATGGATTATATCCCTAAGTTTTTTGTTCATTAAACGACAGAAAAAACATTATATCGTAAGGAATTTTCTTTAAATCCAAAAGCAATATTTTGTTATTAAAAATTTTCATTTTAGAGTAATATATTAATTTGTAAACTCCGTGATATCCACTACTACAGTGTAGACTAAATCTTATTCCGTGATTTCATAACACATTCTATAAAGTGCATAATAAAGTTTTGTTTTATTTATTTTATTGTTAAATCATTAAAAAAACAAAAATATACAACTAAAATATCGTTTTATTTACAACCCTCTAACATTTAACTAATAAAATATTCAGTACATTTACGTAAACATAAATTAGGAAGACTTAATTCTTTTTAAGGTAAAATGTTTTACAAGTAAGAGCAGCCATTTTGAAATTTATTACATGACCAATTTATGGATGTAATAATAAAAAATAAATGTGAATATTGCAATTTTATGCAGTTAGTTAAAAAAATAAATATTCTTTTATTATGCTAAAAATACACTTTATAGATTGTGTTTTCATTGACTTCAGTTTTAGGAGAAACGATATCATGCAATGTAGAATCCATTATAACTGATTTTTTTCAGTCATTTTTTTTATAAATAATTGAAATAATATTACACAATTGCAAAACAAAATATATAATAATATATGTGTATATCAGTAAAAGTACATTTTCTTCCCTGAATTTGTTCCCAAAATTTTCTTTTACTTATCGTGTCTAAGTCCAGTTCATGCTGAACGGACACATTTATTAATATTACCATTATATTAATATTATAAACATATAAATTATTTATATACTTAAAACATAACAATTGTTGATTAAAAAAAACTACATCTTCTATGAGTAAAGGCACGTTTGTTTTTTTTTTTAATATTATAAATGAAGAAACACCTACAACCATCATCTATTGAGTAAAAATAAATATGTTTTGCGCCTGCATAATATTATTATTATTATAATTGTATACAAAAAATCTATTTATATTAAAATATATAATCTAATTTTTGTTTCATGTCTTGGCTTCACATAAGGGGAGCACCGTATCGTTTGACCTCAAACTCTATTAGAGGTCACTAGAAGTTAAATATACACCAAAACTCATTTATAAACCATACTCAAAAGTAACTTGTCAAAAAAAAAACAAATTTCAGTTAAAATTTTACTTCCAAAATCTATATATCTTTCTAATAATTTGAAAGTAAAATCTTTTATTACATTATAAATTTACAAAATAGTAAAATTTGTAATTCGGCTTAAGTTACATTTAAGTAAGTTTTATTAAAGGCTAACAAATCACTTGAAACTTAAATATTTATCATCACCAACTTTTCCATACAAACATGAAAATAATCAACAAATAAAAAAAAAATAGAGGCCCTATAAAGTAAATAACTGTTGATATATTGCGGTTTTTTGTGAAAATATTATTTTATTTTATTCTTATAAAGTTAAATTATTTATATATTTGATAAATGTTTGGTTAAAAATAAGCTTCTATAGGGCTGTTCCAGTTTTTTTTTATTTGTTGAAAAAATATTTATTATTATTATTTTATGATAAATATACTATTTTTTACAGTGTGATTCTATATCCATCTTATGTTAATAGGCATTACAAAATCCATGAATGGTGACGACCAAACAATGCCTTAAATAAATTGCCCATACCCATTATGCCGGCATAACGCGTACAAATTTTGGTGAAAATTTTTGGTTCCAAAATTCTCATATTTAGGATCATTAAATAAATATTTTTTTATTTGATGAAATCGCATCTAAAATTTTGTTACTCTATTTTTAAGATTATAAAAAAATAAAATATTTTTAGTTCTATATTACACAATGAAATAGTAAAATGAATATTGATTTTAAATGTTAATAATATGTTATTACATATATTGCCGGTCTCTCGAAACATTTAAGAATTACTTGGACTGACAATATATAAAGGTGGATTTTCTTAGTAAAATTCGCCATTTTAACTGATATAAAATTAATATATACTTATTATTTTCTTAAAAACCGAGTGTTTGGTGTTTTTCATAATTGCAAAAAAAAGTAACACTTTTAGACAACGAAATGCATCAAATAAAAATCTATATGTCATCTAATTAAAATCACTGTACTTCTTATACATTTATCACAAAAATTTTCACCAAAACACAACCTAAAAATTACCCTAGTGACCTCTAAAAAAAATTATCAAAAAATCACCCACCTATCGACCCTCATTTTGGACAAAAACTTGCAGACGTCAAACGCCAAGCGTGTGAGCGCGTTGGTCAGACTTGCGTGCGCATTGGTTCGTGCGTTGGTCGTTGTTGGCGCATTGGTCGTTGGTAGATGTGTGGCGGCAGACGATGCGCGGCGGGCTAAGGGTCAGTACGCCTGAGTCGTACTCGCCGACGAAAGACGCTCCGTCTTCATGTTACGCTGGAATTGGTTATTGTCATTTAGGCGCTATGCGAAAACATTAACTATCTTAAAGGGGTATGAATATCACATTACACACATATTGCACTGGTCACGGAAGAGAATCAATAGGGGTTATCGCTTTTGCACACGCCTCTAAACGGCTTTCTCAAAATAAAAAAATAATGAAAAGATAAAGAAATAAAAACGATTAAATGATATCGCTTTAATATTTTATTAGGTTATTCTAAAAAAATAAAAAATTGATTGATTATTTTTTTATCATCGTAAAAATTATGATCCAATTACGTTTTCTTATTGAAATATGCTAAATAATACATTAAAAAAATTAATATCCAAATATAAAATATATAGCAGTTATAGTTATTAAGATATTTCAGGCTACTTGTATCACTGGACCTGTGTCTATGTTTAGGAGTCAGGCTAATGTTAATATTGTAAATGGTATTACAAATCAAATACCTAGGACAGGCTTATCCGGATCCAGGAAGCTAAAGGCTAACCGACCTTAGTGATGTTCTTAAATACGTCAGCAACATATTTGAGTACGATACTGAGGTTTGTGGTTAATAGGTATGGGGAAGACACAAAAGACTCAAAAGGGTCGAAGTGTTTTTGACTGATGTCAACCCCAAAACCCATAAGATGAGATAAATGGCATTACGGATAATAAATGCTTTATTTTTAAAGATATGTAAATTTATTTATCATATTATTTTTCGTTTATCATCTTAATAACTAGGAACATTATACTTTTGTATAATAGTGAAACTTACGGGCAAATCCTTTAACCTTGTTACAGACTTGAAAAATAAATTCATATTTACATTAGTACCAAGTCTACAGTATTTTTTTTATAAAATTATATATTTATTAAATATTGATTTATTAAATATTACTTTTTGTTCTGAAACAGAGCAAAGAAAGCGCAGTCTGTCCGCCTGGTACCATGACGTCAATATGTAAGACCAGTATCATACATGTAATACGCTCCAACTACCTCCTGGCCTTGTCTGTTCTCCTGTGGCCTTATTCCGAGTTTGCAACCGCTATTCACGACAAGACGTTGCGTAAAATATAAATATTGAAATATAAGTTCTATCCTGTTAGTTATAGAGTTGAAATTCCAATGCTCCACACATATTCAAACTTGCGAAGAATTCGTGTATTTCAAGATGGCGGCTTTATTATAGCCAACCTAATACATACTATATAACCTTTGGAATAGAACTTATATTTCCATATTTATAGTTTACGCAACGTCTTGTCGTGATTAGCGGTTGCAAACTCGGAATAAGGCCACTGGTACTTCGTTTTGTTACCACCGCTCATACAGATACAAAACCGTCAAATGACCAAGTCATGTTTCGGTTTTGGTCTGTGGGTCCATTTTCAGGAGCCTACAGCATTGATTTTTCGTACAGGTGCAGTTATGAAACAGGCAGTTGATTTGACAATAGGGCAGCAGTGACATTAAAATACTCTCTTTGTCACCGCCTATTTTGTATCTACATCTTTAGCCTAGCCGGCATAGTGGACCCAACCAATGCTGTTAAACAACAACCTTATTCATAACTTTGAAGGTTTCCTCATCACATAGATCAAAGTATCTTGCCGTGCTTGTTATTGGTTGTAAAAAGATTCAGTGTTGATTGCAGTATTGCTCACCAGGGAATCATAGCGGTGCACCATAAGCTTTATGTGTTGCAGTTTCCGGTGCAGGTAGTCGACGCGTCGTTTCTCCTCCTGGTACTTGTGGTCGTTACGCAGCTTGCGGTACTCTTCCACTATGCGTTGCTCTATGCTCTGGAAACAACAACCAAAAATTACCACCATTTACAATATTTATATTTGAACAATCTTTTTTCCAAGATGGCGCTGACAGGATCGCAAAGAATTTAGTTGGGTAGAGAGGGCAGTGAACGCAGTGGTCACAGGTCCAAGCGATGGTGAATCCATGAATAGCTAATAACATTGTCCCTCTCTGTGTACCCAAATTTGAAGTTAGGCCTGTACATACCTCTTTAGACTTTACAAACTTTGGTTTACAGTTTAGAATAACCAGGGCGCTAGTATAAAGACCTACCTAATAGTTTTGATAGACCTATCAACTACCATATCAACTGTCCAAATGCATTTTTTTTTCTAAATGTGATTTGATTTGATCCAGAGAATAGTCCATTTTTTCTAGCGATTTGCGCATTTGGAATATCGAGCCTGAACTCTCTGAGTTTATGAAGCACATAAAGTACCAGGCCACCAGTATCTAATAGGTGGTAGACTTCACATACCTTATGTAGCGTTGTAGCTTTAGCTAGAAAAATTCAGATGATTCTCTGGATCAAATCATCTTCATAAATAAAATTGATTTAGACAGTTAATTAGACCTCTATAGTTAATAAAAATTCCATGCAAGTTTTGACAGTTAGACGGTAAGTCGAATATAATAACTTTTGCAAGAACTAAAAATAATAATATGTAGGACAATTTACACATATTGCTCTGGTCACGAAACTAAGTTTAGGCTTTTACTATGTGTACCAGAAACAACGATATAATACATATAATATCTTATAAACACCCAAAAAAAAAATGTAGACTGACGCAGACTAAACTGCCGCTACTGCTTTAGTTGGATAAGTACCAGGGCATCAGAACCATGCAGGAGGAAACATACCTGGTGCAGCGCGGATCTAGGTTGGCGCGCTGTAGCTTCTGCGCTAAGTTGGATAAGTACCAGGGCACCAGAACCATGCAGGTGGTAACATGCCTGGTGCAGCGGGGATCTAGGTTGAGCGCGCTGTAGCTTGGTAAGTTGGAGAAGTACCAGGGCACCAGGGCCATGCAGGAGGAAACATACCTGGTGCAGTGGGGATCTAGGTTGAGCGCGCTGTAGCTTCTGCTCGAGCCGGGAGAAGTACGCGGCGACGTCCGCCAGGCGGTCGTACAGGGATCGGTACTCAAGGTACAGCATTGCGAACTCGTCTTTGTACGCGCGACGCGATTGCGAACACGTTATTGGCGGGTATTGCCTGGAAGTGAAAACATAAAATCATGAAGTTAAGCTCTAAATACAACCGAACAATTTTGTTATACCATGCTCCACCTGATGGGAAGAAGACTTGCAAAATTTGTGAATGGTGTCTATCAATAAATATATTGATGTTTAAGAACACAGGAAAAATTTTGCTTCATGCAAATCGTAATTTAGTTTTTATTTTAAAGTACAAAAACTTATACAATTAGGAACAGTTTAAAGCTTGTATAATACTAAAAATAACGTCTAAATTATGCCAGCTATAGATGCGGTTAAGAAATGGGCAGCGAATTTGCATTACAAGTTTACTTGAATAGCCTCGTTGCTTTAACGTCAAACTAACTGCCTGTTTCGTAACCACGCCCCGAAAGGAGTCTTATCACCCAATACTCTCCTCAAACCAGATAAACCCACAAACTAAAACCGGAATTAAACTGGCCCACTTGTTATGTTATCAAATAGGGCACCGAGATTTTATCTAGAAATAATCTCAATTTTAACTATGACAGAGACAAAGGTAGTTTTAGGCAATGCTAAATTGATTATAGATTATTACCTAACAATCTCTTCCAATTCAGTCTGGTTTTCGTCGGGGGCCGACGGTAATTCATTATTTTCTAAAGGTTCACTATTTCTGATGTCTTTTTCTGAAAACAATCATATCAAATATAAAGTATACGTAAGTATAAATACGGGAAATACAAATTAATTAAAATTATTATTTAAATACAAAAAAATAATACGCACAGGAGCTGTAACAAGATATAACATAAAATATATTATAATATTAAGCTCATTTTAATTTTACATTGAGATTTTAAATTATATTTGAATACATAAAGCCATATCTTTAAAGAGACTAGCGCCAAATTAATCTATGATTAAAATTAGTAAACAAACCGGTGGAAAAATTAAGTGGCGTAACATTACACCAATCAATTAACATCATCACGGGTGGGTGCCTTTAAACGGCCCCAGGGTACCCAGCGGAGGGGGTAACCCAGCCTCATTTCGCCGATGGTATTCGGAGGCAACACCTAACAAGTGGCGATCTCGTTGCGGTGTATATGATGGTAAAGCCTCGTATATAGCGGTCACCCATACCAGGTCCGTCCTTGTTGTCATCTGCTTAATGTTGTTATCAGTCGCACAGTGACTTAACCATGGCCACTTTCACACCAATCATATGCTTTGTTAGCTAATTTTAATCATAGATTAATTTAATTAACATTTTAGAACGTGGGGATAAAAAATAGAATACAAAGCAAGCTTTATCCCTACACAGCTTCCTGATTATTTACTTGTAGGTACAATATATATATTTACAAGAAGTATTTTCTTACCTGTGTTTCTATTTTGTTCTACTGGGGGACTATTAGCAAATCCATTACTTTTCACGGGACTGGGGCAGAGATCCTTAACTGTATTATAACTCAACGTGTAGCCATTGTCCTTTTTCACTGAAAATACAATAAAATTATTTTGATGAACGGGTAATCTAACTAATGTGAAGTTATTGATGATTAATGTACCAGGGTATAAGCAATCTATAGGAGTGCATTAATACTAATTTTACTGAAAGTCTTATTTGCGTCCAGAACTGTCAAATAGTATGAGCGAAATGAACTTTTTCATACTTCAGGCAAAACCAAAATTGATTTAAAGTACAAGGGCATAAGAAACTAGGAGGCACTATATAACCCAGGAAGGGTTATATAGTGCCTCCTAGTTTCCAGTGTATGCAGGCTATTTATTGACTAGCATTTCACCCAGTTTAATTTAAATATGTTCAGGTCGAAAAAAAATACATCCCACGGTTTGAGTTAACTGTTCTCTTTATAATATTAGTGAAGATTGGACAGGGCCACAGATAAAAGTACCAGGGCAAAAGCATGATAAAGGAGCATTGCCAATCAGTCCTTCATGTTTTTCATAAGAAGATTTCCCAATAGATGACTGGTGGTCGGGTCAGGATTATAGCACAGCCTACCAGGAGACCACACTTTACTAGTTAGCTGATTCGATTTTTATCAGAAACAAAATAGGTATAGAGGCAGGTCATTTCGCAATATTAATAATAAGTACCAGGCAACAAGGAATCAACAGGAGCCAACAGTCACCAGTTCGCTCGTCCTCGTTATCAGAGGCATGTCTAGATAAATGAATAATAAGTACCAGGCAATAAGGAATGAACAGGAGCCAATACTCACCAGTTCGCTCGTCCTCGTTATCAGAGGCGTGTCGTTCCCCGGAAGAAGCCCCCGAGCCCGCGGTGGCGTACCCGGAGCTGGGCGATGCGGCCACAGTATTACTGGGCGCGTCGGGCCTGCGATAATGGCTAATCCTCTGCTTCTTGCTGGGCAGGTCTGCTTCGGAACCGTTGCCGGAACGTTTGGCTCCGGGGGAGCGGGGTGAGAGAGATGTGCAGGAGTCACTGCTTACTGGAGGTGTTAGGTTTTGGGGCTTCCGTCTGGAAAACACGTTGAGTTTTTTACTGTAGCTGATTTTTTAAAACTATAATTGAGCTATGGAAGACCACTTTATCTGGCTTTAAGGCTGTATAATAATATGTATAGAGCAAAGATTAGAAGGGTATCCTTAAAGGTTTACTACTTTTAAAAATGTGACAACAATCACCAATATTATACATTATATAATTAATTTGCTTGTTTCTTTCATAAAAGCAACCTATAACAGCTTCTGTGGGTTCACAGGTATATAGGAGACTACTACTACTACTATTTCTTAGGGGTTGAAGTCCTCCTTTCAGGGTGCGGTTACAAAACAGACACTTAATTTGACGACAAAGCAGCGCAACGCCTTAAAAGTAGACTCGAAAATGACAAGTATCGATCGAAATCATTCATGGATTTTGTCTGCTTACCATGAGGTAGATACAAAGTCACATGCTGTGCTCCAATAAAATTAAATAAAAAAAATAAATAAGATCCACTCTTCGTGAAAAAATTGAGAATATGACTCAGTATGGGTTAGATCTTAAATGTTGTCATTGTTAACTCAGCATACCTTTTAAGCATCCGTTTTTCATCTTCAGTATAATAGGCCCAGTCCTCATTAACGTCGTTCCATATGTGCCTGCGCAGGTGGTAACAGTTGTCTTTGAGGGTACTGATCTGAGGAAGGATTTTATTCATCGCTACCCTTTCCTTTTCTTTAAATCCCTCTGAAATTGGTATAGGTTGTCATTAATTACACTGCAGTTTTTCTCTTTGAAACTTATTTTAATTTATTATTATTATTTATCAGGCAGGCAGTTGAAACAATTGATAGAAGCCTGTATCTTTTTATTCTTAAGTATTTCTTAGCTGGTGTGGTTTAAAGTTGTCCAAACGATTTTTAAATTGATTGATGTCTCGGCTGAGACAACTTCTTTTGGTAGTGCATTCCAAGCATCCACAACTCTATTGCTCAGAAAATGCTTGCGAGGGTTATTAAAATCTCTTGTTTTATCTAATTTAAATGGGTGCCCTCGTAGCTGTGGATTAACAGTTCGTTGGAACATTTGGTCAAGCTGTTGCAAGTCGTAATGTCCATTTAAGATATTGATGTTTCAATAATTTATATATCTTTTTACTATAAAAACATAGTTGGTAGAATAATTTAACAGTTATTATTTAATAAGTTAATCTAAAGGTTGTACATTCGATTTCTACTCATGGCGGAACAATATTAATGCGTTTTTCTCAATTTGCCATGGTCTGGGTGTTTATAAAATATAATATGTATTATATCATTGTTTCTGGTACACATAGAACAAGCCTAGAGGTTAGCCTGTGACTAGGGCAATATGTGTGAATAGTTCTACATATAATTAATAATGCATCATCATATTCGTTAATATATTTTTTTAATTCATAAAATGTTTGAAGTATTTATTACTATTGACAAGGTTACGCTCCACTTTACTATTACTATAGACTTACCGGTATTAAGCCTCAAATATAATTCTGGCTTCTTGAAGGGCTTCAAAGCTAATAATTGTATAAGTCTTTCTCTGCAAAAGAAATATTAAATTCATGTTAATATTCTGTTTTTACCAATGATTTCGTTGGACTATCTTTTTGGTTGAAACCACTATATCCTGTGAAACATTACATTGTGGTTTAAAGATAATTTTAGAATTTGATAATGTAATTTGCATGAGAATGTTTTGGTGCCAACTGTTTTTAATATGCCTTTTCACTAAGATGAATTCGAGATGTCTAGGTATTCGCAGTCAGCCCACTGACTTTCCCTAACTCCAGCAATATACCCGTTGTTCGGCTTGAAGAATTCTAGTAATTGTCTCTCAGGTGTTTCCAGAAGGTCAAGAGTCATGGCGGTGTTACATGCTGCATGGAAGAATGATTAAAGTGGGTACTTGTGTAGGGTGTGAAAAATATCTTAGGTGCCTTGTAAGCTCAGGGTGTCCGCTGCGATTGCGATAGTTGTACGTGCTACATGGCGGGAGTAGATACTCAAATAGGAGGAGAATGGGAGTGACTACTTACTTAACAAACCGCCTCGCAAAGTTAGGGTTTCCGAAAGCCTGTAACAGTTGCGGCAGTTTCGAGGAGTTACCTGTACGAGACATGCAACTCAGGAGAAGTTTAGGAGGAATAAGGGAGTGACCACTTACTTAGTTGATTCCTGCTTAACAACGACAAACTTTGGGTTCCTGGAAAACCGTTACAGTTACGACACTGGTGTCGTTAAGTGTTACGAGACATTTTACACGAAAGGATACTCATATAGGAGGAAGATGGGAGCGACCATTTACTTACCTTAATCGCTCTTAATAACAGCAAGTTTAAGGTTGCGGCTGCATAGTAACTGGTTGCGAGTCATATAGGAGAGTAGTAGTGATACTTACTTAATAGATCGCCTGGCAACCTCAGGGTTTCCGGGAGTCCGTAACGGTTGCGGCGGCTGCGACACATGTGGCGTTACGTGTTGCGCTACGTGTTGCACAGGGGGAGGCTGCGCAGGCGCCCTTGCCGGCGGAGGCACCACCGGGTGGGGGGAGGAGTGGTTACTCGTGTAGGGGAGGGGATGGGGGTGAGGGTGAGAGGAACGCACTTTGACGCGACGACCGATATCGTTCTGATTCGGTTTAATGACGCGTGTGCTGAAAAGGGAGAGAAATACTTTATTAATAAATTAAATTACAATGGTTTTTATCACGTAAATAACTGAACAATAGGGTCAGCCCAAAAAAACTTGTAAAATAAATAAACTCTCTAGCTAGCTTGGTACATTTTATGTGAGTATAAAAACTAGAAAAAACCGGATATAACAAGTTATAATTATGAATAAATACCTATAATAATTAATAGTATACACAAGGTTGGTATTTTTTTTAAAATAAATCTAAATATTAGATATTTACCTACTCGATAATTAAGCTCATGATGTCTTATAGGATTTTTTTATAAAAAATAATGGAGTGTATTAAAAACGCTCCGTAAAAGATTTACAACCGAAATTTTTAAATCAGGTTATAGCTCATTCAGATAACACTTCCATTATAAAAATATTGTATTGTTATATTAAATGACCGTAAATGAATATTATTTTAAATATTCATTTACGGTAAATTTCCGTAGGTACATCAAATTTCTTGATCAATACAATAAAAGTAGTTAGCGACGTATTCAACTTTCACCAAAAACTTTATGTTCAAAATTATATATTAGTATAAAGAAATTAACTTGTACATTAGGTATTGTATTTGTTTGTACATAAAACCCAAATAAAATTTAATATAAGGGTTACAAGCAAGTATAAACAATCGCCTGTCGCGATTAGGGTGGTTGTACATTATTTTTAATTGAGCTCTAAAATATTTCTTTAACCTTCGAGGACTTTAAATAATTTAATTGGCTAGCTGACATCGCAAGTAACACATGAATAATAAATTGTATATCATATTTTATTTATTAGCTTGCTTAAAAAATTAATTTATTTCGAAAGAACTTTAATTGGAGTGTTTTATAATAAAAAAAATGTACTAACAGATATATAACTTATAATACATATTCGTCTTTATCTTACTACCAGGTAGATACAAAGACACATACCGTGTACTAATTCAAGAAAAGTAGCGTTTGGTTATAGGTTTCTTTTAAATGAAGAAGGGAAGAAAACGGTCCTATGCACATTAACCGAGGATAAACTCTTCATTTATTTTTGGAATTTGTATGTCACATGCCGTTCTCAGATAAAATAAAAAAAAAGTAGATAGGCAATGAGTTTACCATTTGCTCTGTTCTGCGGCCACAGTCTTCGCCATACGATCCTTGGTGGCCTCATAGGAGTCGTCGTTAGCGTGCACGCGCATGCGCCGCGGCAGCGCGCCGCACGACTCAAGCCGCCGCGGCGCATTACTCCGCACACACTCAAACGAACCCTGAAAACAAGAAAAAAACACATTTATATAAAGATGCAAAAACCGTCTAGTGACCTATTCATGTTTCGGTTTTAGTCTGTGGGTTTAATGGATTTCAGGAGATTACTACATCGATTTCTTGTCGAGGCGGTAGTCTCCTTTCACGCCGCATCCTGAAATGGGTGGTTGAATTGATGATAAGGCAGAGAGTATATTAAAATATACTCGTAATGCAATTCGTCTTTGTCGCCGCCCAATCGTAATCGCATCTTAGGGAGCGATCACTGTTGTTTACGAACATTTATTGATTGACCCCATTCATGGACTTTGTAGGTCTGCTCACCACAGATAGATACAAAGTCACATGCCGTGCTCCAATAAAAAATAAAAATAATATAATCTACATTTTTTTTAATTATAGTATAGGGCAAAGATGAGGGCATAAGAACGCGCGATAAGAAATATTTATACAATTTTCTTACAGCTATTATCTATTTTATTGATACAATATAGCTAAAGATTGATTTTGTTTAAATCTCTGAAATACCAGTCCGATTAAAAAAAAACATTAATTTTAGATTAAATATTCAACATCCCATAGAGACGAGTAACAAATTAAATCGCGGATAAAATTGTTAGTTATTATATAATATCTTATTAAGAAACAAAATATCTTAACATAATCTAAATTCAACATCTCTACCACAAGACATGATTATAATTGACAATGATCTTTTTAGTGATTGAACCATAAAATTAGTGATTGGTCCAACAAAGTTTGACAGTGTACAAACGCCTTAACAGAGGATAAAGTAGTTGAAATGCAACACGGACGTGTCCGGCGAATGAAATCGCACTTTCTATCGTCGGACTATTAAGTAATACCTGCGCCCGCGCATACAAGTATAAGAATAACTGTATTTGATTTACTGCGACGGATTAGGGGCTTAACATGGATTGTACTTGCCATGGCAAAAAAAAAGTACGCTTTTCTGTACAGTTTGTCATAGTCTGGGTGTTTATAAAATATAATACGTATTAGTATCGTGGTTTCTGGTACACATAGTACAAGCTTAGCTTAGTTTGTGACCAGGGTAATATGTGTGTAATGATCTTTCTATTACTATTATTACTTTAATGGGTACTATATAATCAATGTTTAAATCTGTTTACCATTATGCGGATCCAGGATAATATTTTTAAAGTTTTGGCTCAATCTTTGTTAACAAGATTAATAGAGGATTTTTTATCAGAAATATTACTGATAATATCCTAAATTGTCTAAAAACTTTCGAATTCATTCGAAGCACATCTATAGCCTTATAAAGACATGGTTATTAGTAGATTTTAGGTAAATTAATTCGAGTTTTATTTTTATTTTAGAAAATATTTTGTTTCTGAAGGAATAAATTCTTGAATAGCTAATATATATAATTTTTAAATTTCATGTACAAGGAAACCACTATAGTAACATATATTATATTTCATACCCGAACCATGGTAAACTACAGAAAAAAAAACTACTAATATAGTTTTGGCCATTAAGAGTTAAATCTACGACCCTCTAATACATTATTAAACTTATTACACAACACAATATAAGTACCTAATAATAAAACTTGATTACAATTTAAAATAATAACGTTAAAGTTTTTTATTACTCTAGTATAGACAAATTACCGACTAATAAATTTCACATACCATATACAAAGTTAAATACCATGTACGTGATAGAAACAAAAAAACATAACATCCGACCGTTCTGTGGCCTACAAACTCATGTAGAAGTAGGGTTGTGTCGATTATTAATCGATAAAGTTGTCGATATTATACTATCTACAGAGTTTCATTTTCATGGGATCATCATAGGGTGATTGAATGTTGATTGACACACTAATCTTTAAAGAAACAAGTGTACCTAATCGTAAAATTAAAGTTGAATAAATAAAAATTAATGTACTCGTATACATTGTTGATCGTCTTTTCATTATCAAATTTCCACCGATATAGTACCTAATTAATATCCGATTATTATTTTTTCTAACGATTGTTCAAAAAACTTAAATATAAGTTATCTATATATCGTGTATTTTTTTTTAATAATATAATATAACAAAATTTATTCATCTCAAAAATAAAAAATATATTCGAATAAAATACCTGCAAAAAAAAACACTCAAATAAACATTGAATAACATCCTTTACCTTATTCATATTTTATTACTTTTATAATTATAGTGGTAATAAAATATGAATATGGTAAAGGGGGAACAATAGTTAAACCATCATGTTTAACTATTATTCCTAGAATCTATCGATAAATATTTTATCGATATAATCACATCTCTAATCATGCAACAGTATTCATAGCTTATTAATAAAGACGTCCATCTAACTAAACCGATCAGCTGTGCATAAGTGGCTGTATTTATACTATATACCATAAAATATTTATGTATGTATAGGTACTACTATAATATACTAACTTATACTAATATTGCTTATGTTTTAAGAATGTTTAATAAATATATTTTTTAATGCCAAAGTCAAGTTGAATTAGAAGTTTGTGGGTTAACAACGAGCTAGCCACTTGTTCGGTGTAGACTCATACCATCGGCTACGACGAGGTGGGATTAAAACCCCTTCGCTGGGTACCCTGGGGCCGTCTAGACGGTCTCGGGCGCCGTATGGCACCCGTGATGATACACGTGGGTTAAATTTTTACGCAGCGCATGCAACGAAATCTGAGATTTCGTGTCGACTTTTCCTCATTTTTGCAACATTTTTGTTCCGCTTCTATCGGTGGTAGCGTGATGTTATATAGCATATATCCTTTATCGATAAATGAGCTACCCAACAATAAAATAATTTTTAAAATCGTTTCAGTAGATCCAGAGATTACCCCCTACAATCTAGCAAACCGTACCTCTTTATAATATGAATAATATTATTATACAAAAAAAAAAAAAAAGTATAGATAAAAGGTATTAGTACCATATTTTTACATTTACCTAACAAATCGTACCTCTTTATAATATTAATAATATTATTATAAAAAATAAAAAAAAAATGTATAGATAATAGGTATTAGTTCCATAGGTAGTGTATTAATAAATTAATCTAGGGAGAAGAAGAGATCAATGACACTTCAATAATTTGTATTTCAGACTTTTATATTAAATTGTTGATCCTTAATAATAATAATGCAGGATTTTTTTATACAATATTGTCCTGGTCACAAGCTAAGCTTGTACTATGTGTACCAGAAACAATGGAACATTTAAAAAAAAAAAAAAATACCTACCTTTTTTTTAAAAAATTGAGTTAGTTTCGACCACAACAAGGTGTAACTTATTCCAAAATTAGGAACGTCAAATCACATACAAATAATTAAACTAAGTATTAATATTTTAATCTATGATTAAATATTTGTATGAAACTTTACATTACTATCCCTAGTATAAGTTATGCAATATTTTGGTCGAACCGGCCCTAAGACCCAGTATATATTTCTTCTTGCCAGCTGTACCTATTATCTCTACTCTAGTAGAGATTGTCTAGTGTATTAATAAATTAAGGTGAGCCTAAAACATTATTTAATTTAAAACTAAGTAACTATTAGTATACGCACACTAATAAAATAAAATATAAACGAATAATATTTTCTACAAATTGTAAAATTATTTACTCTTATCAATAAAAGCGATAAGAATTAATATAAAAGAAAAAATATTACAAATCATAAACAAACAATATAAAAGGCACTTGGTAACAATTACGTTAGAGTTACATTTACCTAACACTCGAAAAAAAAATCTAGTAGTCTTCCAACCAATAAAATGGCCTTTAAAATTGTAAATAAACAAAAAACGTCACAGCATCTGTACAAACATTTACATACACATTCGGCAAAGTAGAAATTGCTATGAAAAACATTAATTACATTCCATAACCTATTATATATAATATATATATAATAGGTACAGCTGGCAAGAAGAAATATATACTGGGTTTTAGGGCCGGTTCGACCAAAATACAAATTTTGGTCAGTAATGTAAAATTTCATACAAATATTTAATCATAGATTAAAATATTAATACTCAGTTTAATTATTTGTATGTGATTTGACGTTCCTAATTTTGGAATAAGTTACACCTTCTTTTGGTCGAAACTTACTCAATTTTTAAATAAAAAAGGTAGGTATTTATAACTTATACTATCCCTAGTATAAGTTATGCAGTATTTTGGTCAGTAATGTAAAATTTCATACAAATATTTAATCATAGATTAAAATATTAATACTCAGTTTAATTATTTGTATGTGATTTGACGTTCCTAATTTTGGAATAAGTTACACCTTCTTTTGGTCGAAACTTACTCAATTTTTAAATAAAAAAGGTAGGTATTTTTTTTTTTTTTTAAATGTTCATAAAATAAATACCATATGAACGCCTGTCTATATGGTAAAAATTGCTCCAACAAATACATATTATTGTCTTCGTATCAAGCAAAAAAATACCTTTAATAATATTTTTCTATGGCCTATTTTATATAAAAGGAAAAAAATGCACTGTGACAAAAACACCCAGTACACACGAGTATATTGTATTACTGGAGCACTTTCGTAACCGCATCCCATTAAACAATGTATTGATCAATGGATTTTGTAGGTTCCATGAACCAGGTAGGTACCATCAGGTAGATACAAAGTCACAAGCCGTGCTTCAATAAAAAACTAATGGTGTATGATGTAGAAATTATATACAATCCACACAAATTGAAAGAAAAATAAGAAGGAATCGATCAGTTAGCAACTGTAAATGTAAGAATTATTAATTATATCTGTACTTAAACATTTGCATTGGAAACAAAGCTGTATAGCAATATAAATTAAGATTAAATTTGAACACATTGTTTAATGAACTTTGGACGATCTTGAATACGGGTGTTGATCTGACAGATAATTTACAATAACATTTAGGTATAATGTAATTCAGGCAGAAAAGTTTTGCTAAAACTGGTACTAATTTATACAAATGTTTAGTTAATTTTACTTGAAAATAATTTCTAAGCACAGCACAATTTATAATGCAGAATAAACTGTCTAAAATAATACCAAAATAGAAAATAAACAAATAGCATATTCTTTATATTTTTAATTTACAAATTAGTTCCCTAAATATCTCAAAAACTATTTTAAAACCACTCAGGTATTCCTTGTTTTAAATTATGTGGTATATTATTAAAAAAAAAAACTAATATTAATAATTTATGTACATTTTGTTTGACAACACAAATACATAGTGCCTTGGAGAGCACGTTAAGCTGTCGGTCCCAGTTTGTCTATACCCACTTGTGAAACTGTTAAAAGATGCGTTATTGATTTTACCCAAACTCCTGAGGCTCTACCTACCATGGGCTTGCGCATTGTAGAAACGTAACGTATTCATTTGAGTATACGTATAAAGCGTAAATAAAGCGGTCCTATTGGTTGTTGCTCACGTATACGTAAATAAATGATCTGGCCACCTGATACCGTATAGGCGTGTACTATCAACATAATATTTTTATAGAAAACTGAGTTGTTTCTTAAAAATTATAAAATCATAACATTGAAACTTTAGGAATTATTCGTACGAGATAACAATATTGAATATCAATTTTATAACCGTATTATTATCGCATACCGATAGTGCGTTTCAAATGTTATCTATATTTAACTGTTTTAATGTCAGTCGATTTGGTCGAAAACAAGTCTTGCTTTGTCAACGTCACTGTTTATTATCAGCCCACACTCTTCGTCAATTTTTTTTTTCAAGTTAAGCAATGTTCAACAAGACCGGTTTAGGATTGGTGACCGTTATATAGTGCAAACAAATATTACTTTTACAATAGGTATTACTGTTGACTGTGAGTGTTGGACTGTTGATCCCTCTATTGATAATATTTATTTAAAAAAAAAACATGAGTTATAACACTTCTCCTCTTATTCATAAAAAAAGTTTAACGTGTTACGTAATTTATGGCTGGCCTCCTTTGTCTCGTAAAGTAAACTATACGGAAATTGATTTTAAAAAATAAATATCGCAATATTAAGTGATTAAATAATCAGTATGAATGATTACATGGATTATCTCGATTTTCGGTCATACCATGAATATTGTATAACTATTGAATGTCTTCGTAGTCTAGTGGTTACGCCGCCCAGTTGGTCGTGGGTTCGATTCCTAGACTTACGTTTTCCTGTAGAGTTCTTTGAGAACAAGGTCTGGGTGTTTATAAAATACTAACTAACCAGCTCAACTTCGTCTGCGTAACTTTAACCATTTACGCAGCGCATGCGACGGGAGCTCTAAAAAGGAATATATTTCCCCCGTTTTTGCAACATTTTTTATTGATACTCCGCTCCCATTGGACGTAGCGTGATGTTATATAATAGCCTTTATTCTCGATATAATGAGCTATCCAACACTAAAAAATAATTTTCAAAATCGGTTCAGTAGATCCAGAGATTACCCCCTACAACCTCACAAACTTTACCTCTTTATACTTGTAATATTAGTATAAATAATTTATGTATTACTATCGTTGTTTCTGGTACACATAGTACAAGCCCAGAGCTTAGTTTATGAACAATATGTGTGTAATCTCCTACATATTATATTAACTTAATATAGGCTAGGTAAAAAGAGTATAGACAAATTGCCACTGTACTCGATGTGCTGTCTGATCTACCCCACAATTCCAATTCTCTTAAATTGTATTATTTCAATCGAATCGTAATCGCATCTTAATTAAACCGCTTGTGGTTATATTATTACCTATATAATTGATCTAAAATTAAAGAGAATTGTGTGTGGCCCAGGGAAACGTTTTGTATAAATTATTGTATTATTTAAATCGCATTGTAATCGCAACTTAATAGAATCACACACACATTTCTTTTTGATTATCTATTTTAAAATTAGATAGCAAAATACAATATATGGCAAATTAAGCTATTGCGTTTCTATTACATTGTAATTGATAAGATAGTTTTAAAGAATTGCCCTGGCCAATTGTACCTATGTACTTAATTTTTATAAAGCTATTAAAATTTAATGATCATTTACCTAGCTACTATACGAATATCAAGAAACACAGGATGCACTAAAATATAAACCAAGGCACTTCCTTCTACCATATGACCTACACAAAAACATTGGCCTAAATATAAACTCACAACAAAATACATATTCTTGCAAATAAAATGCATGAAAGTGCATTTATTTATACTAAAACATAATATCTTCTTTGAAAAAGTTTTGTCAGTGTGACCGTAGATACAGTCGGCCAAGATTTTTATATTATGTTCAACATTTGTCTGTGGGAGGAATGGAGACCTGGCCGTGCACTTGGCCACATGGACCTTATTTAAACTTTTTTTTTTGACTTTTCATAAATGCCTGTAAATGTTACATAAAATAAATATTTTTGACTTTGAAGAAAGTGGTCTAACAAATTTGACACAACTTCTCGTGTCATCAAAATAAAAGGTTGAGTGTTTTAATAAGAGCTCAACATGTGATCTTGTGGGTTACTGGGTCGGTGTAGACTCATACCATCGGCTACGACGAGGTGGGATTAAAACCCCTGCGCTGGGTACCCTGGGGCCGTCTCGGGCGCCGTAAGGCACCCTTGAAGATATATATATACATATATATATATTAATTACTTAATAATAATTTTCGCTACAAACAAATAATAAAGTTATATTTGTAACATAACTAACAACAAATTGGCAAAGATTGTAAAACAAAAACAATACAAAATTCTCATGCATTTGCGTATTTACAAATACCGGACATGACCCGGATTAGCCTTTAAAATTAAATCATATATAAGTAATAAACCAAGAAACAAATTACAATGCCGTTTAAACAACAAGACCCAAATTGTTTGTTTATCGCAACTGAGTAATGTATTAGCAACTAATGTTAACAATTCCTTAAAATTGCTAATGGTTGAATACAATATTAGTACCTAAGTAAACAAATTTGACATTATCGCTTAATATTTTAGTTATTTACTTAATATTAAGTAGAATAATTAACGGTGGATTTGATTGGCCAATATATGGCAACATTGTATTAATATAAACATGCAAATTTTAAGCTACATTGGATGTCAGAACAGATTCCGGTATTACAGTATTTTTTTGCTTCGATCACGCTTCGCTTTTAATAAACAAGATGTGGTCAATTAAATAATAAAAATGTTATAAAATATTAATTAGGTACCTACTTGCTAATTAATTATTAAAGGTTAAATAACTATAAAAAAACCTTGCAATCGAACGTAGGTACCTATGCCAATTTCATGTTCAGTAGTTTCATTTAGGAGGGAGGAAGTTCACCGGTCTCGTTACCTTACCACCGCCCATAAATGCAAAAACCGTCAAGTGACCTAGTCATGTTTTCACTGCATCGATATATTGTCGAGGTAGTAGTCTCCTTTCAGGGTGCGGTTACGAAACGACGATAAAGCAGCGATGGTATTATAATAGACTCGAAATGCAAATTCGTCTTTGTGGCACAACAGTGTATGGATTTGATCGACCCAATCATACTTTGTAGGTTACCATTAGGTAAATACAAAGACACATGCCATGCTCATATTAAAAAGTACTAGACCTTACTAACTTCTTTAGATTGCATTATTAGATTGAATTTCTTTGATGATGAAAAGTTAGGTTATTGCAATTATTTTTTTAATGGGAAAATTATTAATAGTAAGTAGTAATAAAATTACTCTGATATACTTCTGAATATTCAAATTAATATTGGGTAGGTATGTAATCTATACTAATATTTTAAACCTGAAGAGTGTTTGATTGAACGCGCTAATCTCAGGAACTACTGGTTCGAATTGAAAAATTATTTTAGTGTTGGATAGCCCATTTATCGAGGAAGACTATAGGTTAACATCACGCTACGACCGATAGGGGCGGAGTAACAATATATTCCTTTTGTTACGCAGGCGAATTGGCGCAGATCAGTTAGTTAATTACATAAAGTAACGTTTTGTTTTTGCTAAATAATAGTCCGTACCTACGTAAGCAACGTTTACGTGCTGATTATGTAAAACAGATAAAACGCTGAACGACGCAGAAACTCTTAGAGTCATTGACATTTTATTCAAGGCACGATTTCAGATGATTTTGATCGATTAATGTTTGACGTTAAAACGTTATAATGACTTTTAACGTTTAAATGACGTATAAATGATTTAAAAAAAAAAAAAGATATTGCATCAATTTAGTAACAAAGGCGCACTTAATGCCGCTAGACATTCTCCGCCAGTCAAACCTTTGGGACAAATTAAGCAGTAAGTAGGTAAAATAGGTGCAGTAAAATATATTTAAAAATAGAGTATACAAATATTGTGCATACATACTAATACTCACTACATATAAATATATACCAAATCTTATATATATATTTATATATATACGAGTAAATATATAATAATAACATAGTAAGTATTACAGAAACGGCATAGTATAGCAATACCCACAGAACAATAAGTATTTAAAGCAGAAACACAGGATGAAAAAGAAAGAGTGAGCCAAAAAAAAATATCATAATATGTTTATACACCAGTTTATATGTTAATACTCGTAATAATAGGTAAAAAGGATAATTAATAACTACAATTAAACATTTAAATTGTTATTACAACAATTGCTACTATTATTTGATTAATTAAGGTTGTTTACAACATATTTTGTACCTGCGCAATCATTTCTGAAGTATTGGTAAAAATAACTAAATAATAGGTTAAGTATTTTTAATATCTGTATTACTACATGGTGACTTTGAAAGGCTGTACTTTAGGCTAATATGAGGCTCTACTGATCAAATCAAACAACTTTTCCCATGAAACCATGTGACGCAAATGAAAAAAACTTTGGCTTCCCCATACAAATTGGTCATTTAAACATTACTAGTTTGTATGGAGAAGGCATGTTATTCACACATGGTTCGCTGGGAAAAGTTGATCAGTACCCCTAGTGTGAGTTTTCTAAATATTACTTTACGTTTGAGTTAACTAAAATTTGTATGGGAAATGGTTCAGCGCTCCAAGCGGAAATTTTGAGAACTAGAAATGCGGTCGTGTGATTGGTCAAAATGTTAACGTGGTAGTATAGTTAACGCGAAAGTAAACGTAAAAAAACTCACACTAGGGCTACAGTAGTTTCATTTAGGTGGGAGGATAACTTCACAAGGCCGACCGACCGGTCTCGTTACCACCGCCCATAAATGCAAAAACCGTCAAGTGACTAGCCATGCTTCGGTTTCAGTCTGTTCCACCGGTTTTCAGGCGACTACTGCATCGATATATTGTCGAGATGGTAGTCTCCTTTCAGGGCGCGGTTACGAACCGAGAAGTTTATTTGTACAACCTAAGTACAACTTTTCAAAGTCACCATGTATAACTGTATAATATTCATAGCAAAATTATATTATTTCCCAACAATATTAAGTTGGATAAACTTTGATTTTCAGTAAGTTTCAAACTTGTACTTCAAGCTGTAATCTTGTATAATCTTCTAACTCATACTATATATATAAAACAAAGGCGCTTTCTGCGTCTATCTGTCTGTACTCTTAGATCTTCTAAACTACAAAACGGATTTTGATACGGTTTACACCGTATGGAGCACGGCATGACTTTATATCTGGCTGATGGTAAGCAAAGTTAAGTTAAGTACAAAGTCCGTGTATGGGGTTGATCAATACATTGTTGTTTAACAATATTAATCGTTCCCACTATGACGGATAAATGGGCGGTAACATTGGTTCCGTAAAAACATATTATTTTGGGTGATTTTATTGCTAACGCGATGGGAAAGCTTTACGAAATACATATATCAAAATGGTGTACTACGGAATTGTGATCTTAATTCATCTTAATAAAGATCTACAATAAAACAACAGCGTTAATCCGGGCCAATCGATATAATAATATTCATATATTTATTACCTGAATGGAATCGAACCCACGAACTCCGGATACAACGCCAATGGCGTATAACCAACTAGACTACTATGCGATTAATGAAGATTTAGTTAAGATCAAGGTAGAATATTAATAAAGACAAAATGGTGTACTACGGAATTGTGATCTTAATTCATCTTAATAAAGATCTACAATAAAACAACAGCGTTAATCCGGGCCAATCGATATAATAATATTCATATATTTATTACCTGAATGGAATCGAACCCACGAACTCCGGATACAACGCCAATGGCGTATAACCAACTAGACTACTATGCGATTAATGAAGATTTAATTAAGATCAAGGTAGAATATTAATAAAGACAAAATGGTGTACTACGGAATTGTGATCTTAATTCATCTTAATAAAGATCTACAATAAAACAACAGCGTTAATCCGGGCCAATCGATATAATAATATTCATATATTTATTACCTGAATGGAATTGAACCCAAGAACTCCGGATACAACGCCAATGGCGTATAACCAACTAGACTACTATGCGATTAATGAAGATTTAGTTAAGATCAAGGTAGAATATTAATAAAGACAAAATGGTGTACTACGGAATTGTGATCTTAATTCATCTTAATAAAGATCTACAATAAAACAACAGCGTTAATCCGGGCCAATCGATATAATAATATTCATATATTTATTACCTGAATGGAATCGAACCCACGAACTCCGGATACAACGCCAATGGCGTATAACCAACTAGACTACTATGCGATTAATGAAGATTTAGTTAAGATCAAGGTAGAATATTAATAAAGACAAAATGGTGTACTACGGAATTGTGATCTTAATTCATCTTAATAAAGATCTACAATAAAACAACAGCGTTAATCCGGGCCAATCGATATAATAATATTCATATATTTATTACCTGAATGGAATTGAACCCAAGAACTCCGGATACAACGCCAATGGCGTATAACCAACTAGACTACTATGCGATTAATGAAGATTTAGTTAAGATCAAGGTAGAATATTAATAAAGACAAAATGGTGTACTACGGAATTGTGATCTTAATTCATCTTAATAAAGATCTACAATAAAACAACAGCGTTAATCCGGGCCAATCGATATAATAATATTCATATATTTATTACCTGAATGGAATCGAACCCACGAACTCCGGATACAACGCCAATGGCGTATAACCAACTAGACTACTATGCGATTAATGAAGATTTAGTTAAGATCAAGGTAGAATATTAATAAAGACAAAATGGTGTACTACGGAATTGTGATCTTAATTCATCTTAATAAAGATCTACAATAAAACAACAGCGTTAATCCGGGCCAATCGATGTAATAATATTCATATATTTATTACCTGAATGGAATCGAACCCACGAACTCCGGATACAACGCCAATGGCGTATAACCAACTAGACTACTATGCGATTAATGAAGATTTAGTTAAGATCAAGGTAGAATATTAATAAAGACAAAATGGTGTACTACGGAATTGTGATCTTAATTCATCTTAATAAAGATCTACAATAAAACAACAGCGTTAATCCGGGCCAATCGATATAATAATATTCATATATTTATTACCTGAATGGAATTGAACCCAAGAACTCCGGATACAACGCCAATGGCGTATAACCAACTAGACTACTATGCGATTAATGAAGATTTAGTTAAGATCAAGGTAGAATATTAATAAAGACAAAATGGTGTACTACGGAATTGTGATCTTAATTCATCTTAATAAAGATCTACAATAAAACAACAGCGTTAATCCGGGCCAATCGATGTAATAATATTCATATATTTATTACCTGAATGGAATCGAACCCAAGAACTCCGGATACAACGCCAATGGCGTATAACCAACTAGACTACTATGCGATTAATGAAGATTTAGTTAAGATCAAGGTAGAATATTAATAAAGACAAAAAAAAAAATGATTTGACGGCTCTTACGTCGCACGATAAAACTGGAACGAACGCCTTGACAGCGTGCGTCTTCCCTTCTTCCTTTAATCTTGAGTCAGTTTGTCAAGCAGGCATAGTGGCATCAACCAATTGTAGCAATTCCTTGTTGAAACATTCTTGGGCTTTACATTGCCACTTACCATCAGGTAAATGTTTCACATGTCGTGCTCCAATAAAAAAAACTTTATATAATATCGTAAGATAACGATAAATTTATGTTAAGATTGAACTATCAACACAAATTTAAAAGTGAAGATATTTTAAAAGCAACACATTTAAATATATACTTAACATCGTAAGCATAAAACCTTATTCATTTTAAGTGTAAAAAGGTTAATAATAAGTGAAATATAAAACAGAACCTGTATGCATTTATTGTAGATAAAACTCTACCTATGACAGTAAGGCGATGTGGTCTCGCGAAGCGTGATATTACTCTGACATATATATCGTTGTGAAACGGTTGAGAAATCTTTATATAGGTACCTATTTTATTATATCTAATTATTATTTTTTAGACGCCGAACTCTGCACCAACTGGTGACAAGCGGTAAAACAATAACATAAGAGAATGAGATGTGTATATAACGGAAAAGAATAAGACGTATACAGGATATACTAATATTTAAGTTTTTAGAAGATGGTAGTAAAGAACTATATTAAAGCAACTTATAAAGTTTTATTTTCTATGTTATGATTGTATAAAAACTTTTTCAAGAATTTCGAGCAGGTTTTCTATTAGCTTGCTTTGCATGCAACAGGCGTTTTAATATTAAAATTTTTTTTTTTAGTGGATACTAAGGATCTAACAAATATAAGCCACGGTAGATTCCTAAAGTAACGGACACGGAAGAATGAATTTTGTACGTTAACTTCCCACTACTTAACTCAATCATCCGTGCACAAATAAACTGCCGACCATCTCGCACAAAATTGTCGGGAGTGACAGAGATAAGTAGAGTAGTGCGAACAAATTGATTCATCCTTCGCAACCGTACTAAGTTAAAGTGTTCCTTCTATCTACCGACTTAGGTCTATGATTTATAATCTAGAATAACTACCGCATATTTTATTGGTTGTAGTTAAAAGTGAGATACGAACCTGTGGACCCTCCATTTCCGCATTACTATTGAGGCTGAACCTAAATGTAGCTTCGCCAATTTGACCGCTATTGCAGGCCGGTATGGAGATTTTCTGAAACAAAATACAAAATATTAAAAAAAAATCACTTAAAAATCTGTCCATTGAAAAAAAATATGTGGAGATACGTATTATTACGTGCGTATTAAATACGTAAGTACCAGTGATACCAGTCCAATTAAAACTTTACGATTTTAATCATAATTTATGTAATACATTTAACAGAAAAGAACCTAAATCATTGGCCCAATCAGAGCAAAGTAATATATTATATAAAAAAAGTAAATATCAGTAATTTTTCAGTCTAAAGTGTATTTTAATACAACACATATAAAACTTGTATACATTTAAAAATTCTTAGCCGAATAAAGAAAAAGTATCACCTCAAAGCAATAAAAATTCAATAAAAAAGTTATTCAAAATTTCTTGCAGATGCGCGTGAGCATCTAGATATTATAGTAATAAAAAACACACTATCGCATGGCAAATAAAATAATGTTGATAACTCTTTATCCACGTGACGAGGTTATCAAGAATACTGTATTAAATATATATAAATAATAGAGCATAAAATTCAACAATATAAATTAAATAGCACACACATACATAAAAATAATCCGACTTTCCAAAAACTAAAATCTCATCAAAACGTTTATTAAATATAAGAATTATAATTTGATCGTTAAATAAATAGTTTTTTTTTTAATTCGGCACCAATATTATGTAATTACTTATGTATTGGTGCCAAATTGGTAAATAACTTATAGTCGACTAAAATCAGAGTAGTAATTTGACTGGATTTATTTTTTTTAATTTAAGTTTATTTTTTCGTAAGAGGATTGTTTTTTTTTTTGTTAGGTATTAAGAAAAAGTAATATTAAAACATTTAGGTCAGATTTTCCAATCGTCAGATAAAGTTAAAATTGTCAAATAACTTGTATGAAGAGCTGTCAATTTATTATTTCTCCATACAACTTATTTGACGATTGTAAAATCATCCCTTAAAACCGTAATACTACTTAAATTATAACAAACTATTTGATCCGCGCAAATTCGTCTTTTGTAACCTTTTTCATGGTTACTCCGCTCCTGTTATGTATAGCCTTCCTCAATAAATGGGCTATCCAATACTAAAATATTTTTTTTATTCGAACCAGTAGTTCCTGAGATGAGCGCGTTCAAACAAACAAACAAACAAACAAACTCTTCAGCTTTACACTTTAGTATAGATTTACTATAAAACAATACATACACTAACACCCTAATTAATACGAACACTAACTCTATTTACTGTTTATCATAAACATTGCTATTCAACACACGTCGAATCATTTTAACAGTGTTTTAAAACTAATATATTTATATAGCCAACGATAGAACGTAGCCGACAGAATTATAAGCAACCGATCTATGATTATAAAACCGATATATGACCACTATACAGCTACGGGTATAATATTGGCATTGAGATTGTAAAAGCATATTTTTTCTAAGTTCAGTGGCCACCAGTTACACGCATACCTTTACAAGATATTTAACGTGCTTTGTCGTGCAATAATACTTTGTAATAACAACAATAATATGTAGGACAATTTGCACATATTGCTCTGGTCACAAACTAAGTCCTAGGCTTGTATTGTGTGTACCAGAAACAACGATATAATACATATTATATTTTAACCACCCAGACCATAAACTATACAGAAAAACTTACATACTAATATTTTTTGCCATGAGTGGGAATCGAACCCAAGACCTCCGGGTACAACGCCAAAGGCGCAACCACTATGGAGTAAGTTGCTCGATCAGGAATTTCACTTTGTTGAATTTCAATTTATTCACATTCGTCATAGTTCATCACCATAAAAAAAACCGGCCTGTTTTTCGCATGGAAATAAATAATAACATACATATACATATCTTCACGGGTGCCTTACGGCGCCCGAGACAGCCTAGACGGCCCCAGGGTACCCACCCAGCGGAGGGGTTTTAATCCCACCTCGTCGTAGCCGATGGTATGAGTCTACACTGAACAAGTGGCTAGCTCGTCGCGATGTTTTGAATAGACTCAATAACCCATCTATAAACAGTTTCACAAGTTGGTATAGTGAAACCGGGACCGACAGCTTAACGTGCTCTCCGAGGCACCATAGTGGTGTTGTCAAACAAATGTACATTTTTTTTAAAATTAAAAACTCATTGGTACACACTGGGATTCGAATTAGGGACCTAAGTGGTTTTAAGTCCAAGGTCTAACCAACTCGGCCACCACGTATATATAAATCCTAAATAGCTTTTCTAAAAACATAAGAATGTCCGCCCGCCATACAAACCCAAAACATAAAATGAGAAAAAATATTATAACCAATCAATGCTAAAGAAGTAAGAGCTAAATATGGCGGCATCCAATGACATTTCGTTCGAAAATTAAAAGAAGTTATGCTGTATAAAACAATAAGTAGCTATTTATCACTTGTCCATAAGTATATGAATGAGTGCGAGCGAAACAGATATTTGTGATTTTTTTCATTTACAAGGTGTGTTACTACAGCATTTCCGTAACCATGGTTTTTGTCGCAACTTAAACGTCAAGATTCAGTCAGTCGTGTTATTTTAAAATGATCTTTAGCCGAGGAGTCAAAGAAAACGGTTTTCAGTTCACACTACCTATATTAATTTCGGTTCAAATAAATCATGTTTCTAATTACATATTATAATCAGACTGTCTACAAGAGCAATATACTATATAGTAAATACATAAATTACAAAACTGTATACAATAAACCATAAATGTTTACATAAACAAGGAAACAAAAATAAAACTTGTCTAACTAGCCCACTCAAATTAACTATTACAATATTTTAGTCGTGTGAATAATTTGTCAAGAATCTTGTGCAAGTAACATAGTATATACGTGGGCAACTTGGCACAAAAATATTCCCGTGAATCATAAAACTCTATGTACAAAACATTTATAATACATAAATCAAATCTACAATCATATACGTGGTGGCCGAGTTGGTTAGACCTTGGACTTAAAAACACTAAGGTCCCTGGTTCGAATCCCGGTGCAATGTGTACCAATGAGTTTTTAATTTAAAATGTATGTACATTTGTTTGACAACACCACTATAGTGCCTCGGAGAGCACGTAAAGCTGTAGGTCCCGGTTTCACTATACCAACCTGTGAAACTGTTTATAGATGGGTTATTGAGTCTATTCAAAACATTGCGACGAGCTAGCCACTTGTTCGGTGTAGACTCATACCATCGGCTACGACGAGGTGGGATTAAAACCCCTCCGCTGGGTATCCTGGGGCCGTCTAGGCGGTCTCGGGCGCCGTAAGGCACCCGTGAAGTTATATGTATATATAAATCTACAAACATATATATTACAGATATATCATCAAGGTGAAACATATTATAAGTTGCAAATTTGAATTTATAAACTAGCTGGTACTAACTTACATTAGCATAATTTGACCTATATAGCTCATGTTGCGAGCAACTTATTGTTATTATAAATAATAAGAAGATATATGATACATTAAGAATCGACTCCCACGAGAAATGAACCAAAAGGCGGACTAGAAATCCATATATGGTCGGATCACAATTTGTTGCAGTTTTTTTTTATTGAAAGTTGTTTCTGTCATGTTAGGAAACAGTTATTTAATGTTCGCTAATTAAATATAAAATAATTCTAAAGAAACTTATGAAAACAGCATGCATTTCAAAGGCGTCACTTTAATGAATATAAAACTCAGAAGAATATTGGTAAGATAAGTCTTGAAGGAGATCGACGTGTCCAGAGTGGACTGCAGTGGAATCCACAATTATCAGTTCACCGATTGTCATCCAGGTTTTCTTTAAACTTTGTTAGAACAAGCGTCGGTGTGTTCTCCTCTCGTCAAGACCATTCAAGACGTGCATTGAGGAAGAGAAGCCGTTGGCCACATTCATACCAATCTGTGAAACTTTTTATATGTAGATGGGTCATTGAGCTAAATCATTGCGACGAAGGAAGAGAAGCCGTTGGCCTCACTCATACCAATCTGTGAAACTTTTTATATGTAGATGGGTCATTGAGCTAAATCATTGCGACGAAGGAAGAGAAGCCGTTGGTCTCACTCATACCAACCTGTGAAACTTTTTATATGTAGATGGGTCATTGAGCTAAATCATTGCGACGAAGGAAGAGAAGCCGTTGGCCTCACTTATACCAACCTGTGAAACTTTTTATATGTAGATGGGTCATTGAGCTAAATCATTGCGACGAAGGAAGAGAAGCCGTTGGCCTCACTCATACCAACCTGTGAAACTTTTTATATGTAGATGGGTCATTGAGCTAAATCATTGCGACGAAGGAAGAGAAGCCGTTGGCCTCACTCATACCAACCTGTGAAACTTTTTATATGTAGATGGGTCATTGAGCTAAATCATTGCGACGAAGGAAGAGAAGCCGTTGGCCTCACTCATACCAACCTGTGAAACTTTTTATATGTAGATGGGTCATTGAGCTAAATCATTGCGACGAAGGAAGAGAAGCCGTTGGCCTCACTTATACCAACCTGTGAAACTTTTTATATGTAGATGGGTCATTGAGCTAAATCATTGCGACGAAGGAAGAGAAGCCGTTGGCCTCATTCATACCAACCTGTGAAACTTTTTATATGTAGATGGGTCATTGAGCTAAATCATTGCGACGAAGGAAGAGAAGCCGTTGGCCTCACTCATACCAACCTGTGAAACTTTTTATATGTAGATGGGTCATTGAGCTAAATCATTGCGACGAAGGAAGAGAAGCCGTTGGTCTCACTCATACCAACCTGTGAAACTTTTTATATGTAGATGGGTCATTAAGCTAAATCATTGCGACGAGCTCACCACTTGTTTGGTGTAAACTTAAAATAGAATGTTATCTTATAAAAAAGGGAATTTATGATGTCTGGATTGAATACTTTCTTCGTTAGGGAAGAAAGTATTCCATTCTATTTTACAAACAAAGGTAAATAAACTGGGAAAGATGCAGTTAAAGGTCCCCAAAATCGGCGTGCTAATAAAAAAACTGTACGAAGCAAAAGAAATATGTAGAGATAAAAACAAGAATATTTTATCTGTAGATTGTAAATCTGCTGGTTAGAATAAACACCAATTCCAGAGTAATACTCGGAATTTGGTAATTTTTGTGTCACCTACACAATACATTGAAAAGCTAGCGTGTCAAAAACACACAAAAAAAAACTCCTAGCAAAGAAAACTTATAATTAAAACCTATTCGACTAGTCGTAAACAATATCGTTCAAAGCACTATCCTAGTAAGAAGATGAACAAATATTCAGTTATTGGTTAGTTTTATTATATTAGCGACCTCTTCGGTAAACCTACCGTAGCATGTATGGCCACTTAAGCATTGACTTTCATCGCTTGGTATGGCATCGTGCACCGCACCGTTTCACTTCCACGCACTGGCTCACATGCAATTCATGAATACATGGATAATTTATTTATTATCATTAGTTTATCGAAGTTAGACATGTGACTCTGTGTCCATCTTATTTTCAAGTTTTAAGTTATTTGCGACCTGAACCTTTTAAGTTATTTGCACTTTTCCAAAATTGGCCTTTTTGCGCCATGAAACCACCGGCTATCCTAGCCAGCCCAGCTTATGCAGAAGGAGCTGGTTCAATGTCCGTTAAATAGTTAACTAAACTCTATACCCAATTTATACCCAAATTATTTTCTTTATTTATCAATCCTATCCTCATCTATCTAATGCGGTTAATGAATTTGTGTAAGCCTTTCTTTATTTCTCGTTTCTTGATGCAAATAATATTTACCCTCAAGCCTCCAGAATCTGATAACGTCGCGCGTCAGTGCTAATTATATTATTACATTACTTTCTTATAATGGCGTGGTAAGAAACTTATATATGTTAAATTTATGTTATTTTTTCAAATTACAAGGTTTTTACAAAGCCTTGATAAAATTAGATTAGTTTTTAAAGGGCCAAAATGTTTTATGTATTTTTTATATACCGTACATAATCACGGCCCGATGATTTTTAAGAAAAACAGTTGAACAAGAACTTCCGCTCGACGAAGTTCCATAAAAACCTCAGTAACAGCGGCAGTAGGTCGAAGTCGAAAGCGGAAAGTGGCCCTAAGACCACAATATGAAAATAAAAGTGACTTCCATAAACGCTCCAAGTCAGTGGTCTACCTATAAAAGTCCATCCTACAATAATAATAATAGAAGTATTGGCCTGAATTTTGAGACCTTTTAGGTGATTTGACCGACATTTTACGACCTTATTTGTAAGTTTCTTATTATGTGGACACAAAATCACCTTGTGTACATTTGTATAACAAAAAATGACTAGCAAGACAATTCATTATATTTAGTTTACCAATATAAATGTCAACAATAATTCACATTTGGCTATCAAGTGGCATTGCTGTGATGATGGTGTATAGTTCTGTCACCAAGTCTTTATTTACATTGGCAACCTTGTTATCAGACTTGCAACTAGATAACCACTAGGCCGGGGTCATCCTGTAATGTCAACTGTGATCTGCACCCGCATCATCATCTCAGAGGAAATACAAAGTAACACATTAAATGATGATAATTTAAGAAGAGCATTCTACAAGATAAGGTGACGCGCGATCACCTACGTGCGTGGCCGCGAGCCGCTTTGAGGTCGCGGCTGACGACGATGTGTGCCAGCACTACAATGCTAAGCAATTAACCTATTAAAGCGAGCCGACCGTACTTGTCGATGAACCAAGAGGAGCAATAACCTGAGGAGCTCCTGACGACATGCAACAAGGAACGCGTAACATGGATCGTATTGTATGTAACAAAAATAAACCAGATCCAGTTGACAATGATATTCAAATTAAACTTGATGTTAGTTCAGGAATACAATTTAACGATTTGGTCATGAGCCAAAATGTTTTAATAGTAAGATTGTCAGGCACAGTGACGTGCCTCAACTCTTTTGATAAACAAGAATCGAATATATCGCACCGACTAATGAGGAAAAAACCAGCACGAAGTAGTAGGTATACGGTGTGCGCGGGGAAGCGGGGCCAGGGCTTTCTCTACACTACAACTGCGAGCTATAAAGTCTGACTCGCGCCTGACTACTTCGGCATTCGGCGCACAGCCGTCTCGCCCGCATCTTCTTGTGTCATGCCTTCTCCATTGTTTGCTTGCTCTGTTTTTACTTTGATTTTGTCACTAATACAATAACCTATAATATTATTAGGTCTATTTATAGGTAATGAGAGCGTATCATTTGCAGGTATTATGTCAAGGTCGAAGTTTTCATTGTTTGTCCTCAGACGAAGGTCATCGGACCGCAGCTGAGTTAGGCAGGAAAATACAAGGAAATCCATCATTCGTTTTTTGAGTCGTAGAATTGACGCGCAAACCGTCCCGTTTACGCGAAGCCCTCTAGTCGGCTCCAGCAACAATCGTCCCGTCGCCGTCGGTTGCGTCACGCCGCCCACGTAACCGATACTTTCAGCGGTCTCCGTCGGGGGAAGGATTTCACGTATTGGATTGCGGATTGTGCGCAGCGACTGTGGCTTTGTCGGTTACCTAATTTTACAGCAAGCGGCGAGCGGTACACGGAGTTGCGAAGTGAGAGGTCGTCGAGACCGGTCCGTTCGGCTTGGCGATCGAGAGATAGATACAAACGACATAATATACATATAGCGGGCGATATTAACTGGCCAGGTCGTTCAATACGCACGCGCCGAGATCATAGGTACATAAGTACGAGCAATGAGTTCCGCTTCGGTTCTGAGAAGCGTTGTATGTGCCGCGTAGAGCCACGGACACACCCGGACGCAAAACACCAAATTGCGCGCCCCAGCTCAAGATAATATGTTGTACCGTATTGACGTAAGACCGCGGAGGTGGCAAGAGTCCCGCGATATAATTTGTATTCTATGTTGAATGTATTAAAGATCATTTTAGCTTGACGACGTTCCAACTCGTTGGTATTATAGTGATAATAAATTGTTCACTTCAGCATGAATTGTAACAGGAAAGTCCACGAGCCATACTTGTGATCGGCACCGTGTTAATTGCTTATCTTATACATAATTTACCGAGCAATGTAAATAAGTGTATGTTGTTTATATGTTCGAGAGATATAAATATTGGATGTAAACAACTTATACCGAGTAAAAATATACTTTGATTTAAGTAAACAAGTATTTCTTTTGGCATTTAAAACAACCTTGAATTATTTGGTACCTATGTTTTGTAGCCATCCTCCTAAAAAACTTCAATTAAGGAAATATGTTGAACGGGGAATATTTTTTACGTTGGGTAAACATTGATAAATGTAATTTTCCATTATTGATGATTCAATTATTTTGCTAAATCCTTTAATAAGTATTTTTAAATTGTTGATTTATTGATCATTTTCATTAAAAAGTCCAATGAAATAAAAAACAAACCTAACCTAATATTATTTGAAACACTAAATACAACATGTAAATAATACCAACAAAAATATAATTAAAATTTCCATTGCTTATTATGAAGCATGTTTATAACGTCAACACTTTTAACGCTCCTCCATCTGTTTTCATTTGAGTACAGCCCCGAGATAAGATTACAAAATTATACATTAAGTATAATCGTCGAAACAAAGATGAATTTTAATTTAATGATGACGTAGATATAATAGATGTTGATAGCGTTGATAATGAAGTAACTAATAAAGTGAAGAAGCTATCAGAAGAGTGATCGCCTAGAGAATTGAAATTCAATGATAACGTGTAATTAACTCCACATGTAACTAATAAAACAATTAATTAATGAAACAAATGAAAAGAAAACGGACGTTTGTTGATAAACACGCCCGTGTGAAATCTTCACTTGAACGTTACAACTTGATAATTCTTGCGCAAACAAAGAGCGAGCGAGAAGTAAAAAAATATATATTAGAAAAGCCAGTGTCGAGTGTCGGCCCACATACAGAGTAAATTTGGCAATGCGTCAACAGCGGAAATTATTCTTCTAACACAATTTACTAACGGTAGTCACTTTCATCGTAGACACATTTAAAAGGCGAGTGAGTGGCCAGTTATTCGTGGTTTCTACGATACTATTTGCATATTCGCCGACTTTCTAATGGACGATGCGGCCGTTCTTGTCGCAATCGTCAGCGGCCGGTGAGGTAACACCGATTCATTTAATTATATATGAAGAAAAAAAGAGTATTCGACTCTCGCGCATTGTTGAAGCAAACACTCGTGTGAGCCGTCGGGGTTTTTCACCAGTCGCCGTTCGCCTATTGGTCGACAGCCTTATTAAAACGTCCATCTCGAACCGGAATGCCTTGCCTTTACATTTCTTCGTTCGATTATCATTTTTTCGCCACGGAACACTACCCGCACTAATAACAGCAAATGTTACATATAACAAAGTTAGATTAAAGGAAGCTTTAAAATCTTTATTAGCACTAATAATTGTTAAAATATTGTTTTTTTTTTTTAAGAATTTTCATGAAACATAAGAGATAATAATATAACGTGTGCCAGTCGATTAGATAATGATCCGATAAGGGGGTATTAATTATCAGCACTTCCTTTGATAACATGGAAGTTTACGGTCTATGCAAAGTTTGGAAATATTCAATTTACTTATTGTAGACAAACAAAAGGTTATTGCGAAATGCGAGGAGAATGCGAGAAGGTTGTCTGCGGTATCTAATGCAAAAGGTGACACGACTCGTGCGAGGCTCTAAACCCTGATACACACGTCAAACTGCCCATAAATGCCACACAGCTTGAGAGGTCGACGTGTACAGACAAGTAAACTGTTGAATGCCTGATCAAGTTAACCTGTACAGGTTGACTTTTCAATCTCAATCTTAATTTTGGTATGATACAAAACAGTCAATCGAAAGTAAATAGCGAGGTTTGTATCGGGGTTCAACAAGGATGCATTCTGGGGCCGTTCTCCTTTAGGCCGCGCGACCTTCCGCCGAAGGAGGGGCGCCTCTCACCTGCCAACGTGACTGCAGCCACGGCCTTACGTCGCGAGGTTGTATCTACGTAACGGACTGCTCTTTCGAAGCGCCGAGTTACCCAACACTCGATAGGGGTTCCGTCGATATATGTAGCTGCATAACTATGTACAGACCACGTGATGTTGTTGCACAACGCTATTGTAGGCGCACCTTAGATTAATACAAGTAACAAAGAAATTTATATTGGACTGACTAGGTGTTGAAATTGTAATAACAATAACACATATTGTAACAATTTACTTTGATAATGGAAGTTAATTTAGTAAACATTTAGAAAGTAAAGAACCTAATAATGTTAATGATAATTGTATTCTTTTTGTTGCAAAATTTTCGAATTTTATCAGTGACAAAAATAAAAGAGCTTCAGTTTCTATTGTGTTCCGACTATCAAAACAATGCCAAGTAAAAGGCTAACCTTATATTCTCACAGCCGCAAATCTCAAGACATTGAGCATTACAAATTGAATCTTATTGATGTAGAAATACAGTACATTGGCTTATATAGTAACACTAATCTGTTGGCTACTGTACATTGTGATATAGCTATTTAATTGCACAGTCACTAAGCTCACTTTTACTAACTACGACGTGTAACCTAGTTTCATTAGAGTATCTGTAATAATTTGCATGTTTACCACGAATATATTCATAACACAGTATTTGAACGACACACCTTTAACACTTCCAATTCAAATAGGCAGAAGCAAGTGACATTTCGTATTGAATGAATAACTAGATGTTTTGATGGTATAAAATTACATAAAGGCAAAGTAAATAGGAATACTGAGTATGAATGCATAGAACAAATATTTTTATTAGCACTTAATGGAGTAGAGACTGCTACTTCTAGAATATTAAAAACTGTATATACTGTATGTAAATATATTTTCATAAAGTCAATTACTAATATTTAGGCAATGATGTATGTAATTACTTAAAAACAATACTTTAGTATACTCAATTTCGTATTATAACTAACTTTAGGTTGTAATCTTTAAATATTTAAATTAGATAAAATGTAGTCTGAAAGAGCTAGTAAACTGATATCACTGAAGTTTAACCATTACTTATATATTTTATACTAGGAAAATAAAACAGATTAAAAAATTGCTTACAATTTTTTTCTATAAGTACATTTCGGAGGCGTTTTAAACATAACATAAAAAGGCTGACAAGCCATTAGAGCCAAGTAAACACCTAGTATTACATTATTTATTCATTAGACATTAGTTTGCTCGCGGCTTCGCACTAGAAAATATATGATTACTTTGATGTAAATCAAAGTTTTTGATTCAAAACTCAGACCTTCTGAAGAAGACAATGACGACGAGGCTTTATCAAATTTATTAATTTGATAAAGCCTTAAAACCATAATTCATCTAATAATCACATTATATTATATATTTTAATAACGTAGTTGGCAAAGAAAAAAATATAAATAAACTAGAAACCAAAGCACTTAATCATTCACGCTCGTGTCAGACTGACAGAGCGTTAAGAAATCGACTCTTTCAAAATAATGTAAAACAATAATCGAGAAAACGTTTCGTTAACTTGTATAGTTGGTTTAATCATCAATTATATATTTAAAACTGAATTATTTTGTAGAACAATTAAATTTAATAATCACGCCACGTGTAAATATGTAGAAGTAGTTGTTTCATCAAATAATTTTATTGTTACCGTAAAAATTAAATTTTCATCATCTTATCCCAATAAGAAATTTTGTCTCTAATAAAACCCAAATCCAAAATAGACATCTAAAGTAAAATGGATATTTAAACGATTTTTAAGAAAATTCCTGGCTTGTTTTAATTTGGGCGAACTAAATGGGAAAAATGGGTAAACTCAATTAAATGACATGACAACGTCCGGAATCACGGTTTAACCCAAATATTTTGTTGTTTTAGTGCCAAAACATACCTTTACTTTTTTTTATAAACAATCTTTTGAAATTGATATCTACTTAATATTTTATATTGGAATTATAAATAGTTAAAAAATCTACATACTCATAAACATATTTGAGAAGTACTTGGTTATCCTAGACTTTAGTAAAAAAGAGATTAAACATTAATTATCCTAAACATCACCTACATATTTTTTAAGTAGTGGGGCTTCATATTTTTTAATCTTTCATTATCTAGTCTGCGGGTTCAAAGATTTTCAGGAGACTACTGCATCGAAGTCTTGTCGAGGTGGTAGTCTACTTTCAGAGTGCGGCTACGAAACTGGCAGTGGAATTGAAAATAAAGCAGCGAGCATATTAAAATAGAATGCATATTGGTCTTTGTCGCGCCAGATTTGTAACCGCATCACTTAGTCTGCCTAGTGGAAGCGATAAATACTGTCAAACAAAAATATATTGATCCCACAATCATGGATGTTATAGGTATGTTTACTATCAGGTAGATACAAAGTCAGGTACAGGTAGATACATTACTGGACCAATTCAATTAATGACTAAAAATTTACAAATCTATTACAATTTTCAATACAATAAACAATAGTTTTTTAGTTAGATAAAAATATACTAGCCAGTTCAGTAGTATAAAAAACAGCATCGAATCTCGATCAGAGAATGCGTCTCGCACCTTGATCTGAATACTTGAGTGACATAGTCTAGTCTCTCGGTCTCACCGTACCTGCGCTGACGCTAGATAATGTCAAAGTTTACGTATTATTGTTACTGCTTTGTTTATCTTTTATAATATAACTAGCTGACCCGCGCAATTTCGTCTGCGTAACTTTAACCGTTTACGCAGCTCACGCAACGGAAGCTCTCAAAAGGAACAAATTTTCCCCATTTTCGCAACATTTTTCATTTATGCTGCGATCCTATTGGTCGTAGCGTGATGTTATATAGCCTAATAACCTTCCTCGATAAAATAGCTATACAACACTAAAACGAATCCAAAATCGGTTCAGTAGATCCAGAGTTACACTTATAAAAAAAAAATCTATACTAATATTATAAAGCTGAAGAGTTTGTTTGTTTGTTTGTTTGAACGCGCTAATCTCAGGAACTACTGATTCGAATTGAATAATTCTTTTTGTGTTGGATAGTCCAGTTATCGAGGAAGGCTATAGGCTATATAACATCACGCTACGACCAATAGGAGCAAAGATATAGTGGTAAATGTGTAAAAAACGGGAGAAATTATTTCATCTTTGAAGCCTTCCGTTGCGTGCGCCGTGAAAACGGTTCAAGATACACAAAAAATATGTATTAAAGAATAATAGCTCTTTTAATGATCTAAAAAACAGTCCGCGAAACGAAGTCGCCAGCACAGCTAGTATTTGATATGTAAGCTAGGCCCGCACGATATGTACCCCATGCATGAACTTAATAGGTATACTTGCCAGATGGATACAAAGTCACATGCCGTGCTCCAGTAAAAAAAAAGTTATTCAGAAACGTTTCGGATTAGATAAATATCTCTACATGCTCCTTTTGTGTCATCTACTGTCATAACTCTTATTCTTATTTATGCACCGATTTCGGGGCTTTTAATACCACCATCCTTTTAATTGTTTTTATTATGTGGTCATATGTTTTTTATTTATTTAATATGACTTTCAATAACCTTTTAAAAATTAAAACTTTAAACTTTTGATATATATCTCGCTGTCTCATTGGCATAAAACAAAACAGACAAAATATTTTTAGCTAGGTTTAGGCTAAATCAGGTTTATCTAAAGTTTCCTGTATAGAAACAAGGGATTGTTAGATATCAAAACAATTACAAACAGCTGAAATTAAATATTTTTCTTAGCCTTGATTCTGCATTCAAAAACAAAATATAAGCAATAATTATTATACATTTATTGATATTTAATATTATTTACTTTGTAAATAGATTAATACCTCTACCTAATTAGAACATAGATAAACAAAGTGTTTACATAATTGCAAGCAATTATTCTTATGCCGATAAAAATATGAACTCAGTTTTTCACTTAACAAGTAATATAACTGTTATATAAAAAATATATAAAAAAAATCCCCCGCCTGTCTGTCTTTATTTTTACGATGATTTCGAAAACTACTGAACAGATTTTCATCTGTTAACAGAGTGATTCCTGAGGAAGGTATAGGTGTTAATTCGATAAGATTTTGCGGAAATTGGGTGAAATATGTCGATTATTGAAGATATCGGAAAAAAATCTCATATATATTTTTTTTGTTTTTGAATCCTAATGAAAAAAAAAATCAGAATTATTTTACAAAAACAGAGCATTCAAATAACAATATTGTAAGTAAATAAAAATCTTAAAAGCTTTTTTTATCTGAAATGTTATTTTATGTAAAGATGGTTGAATTTGGGATTTATATAAATAAAACCCAAATTTAACGAGTTCAATTAGACCTAGTTTAACATACAAACATATAGGTATTTCTATACAAGATCTATGTCCAGTCTAGACAACCAGTCTAGGCGCCGCTATGGCGTGACGGGTACTACATAACAATGTACGACGGTTTGCAGTACCTAGCAAGCTAGATATATAATATCATAATATATTTTGTTCACTACATATAATTAAAAGCCTACAAATTCTGTAATTTTCCGAATACATTCAGGGCCTCAATTATCTTAAAGGGTTCCAGTTTTAACTATTTTTTAATTAAGTTTTAACTGCGAAAATTATAACTTTTAAATAGTGAAAAAAATATATGTCAAAGAAGACCATTTTATTGTTACTTGTGTGGACTCAAAACGTAATTAATATTACTTTGCTGGATCAAAACAAATCTAAAGACAGTGAGTGATTTTTAACTCATTCATAATAACACCAGGTCCCTTACGGAGTAGGCAGAGACAACCGAGCGCCACTTGTCCCTATCCCTACATACTCCTTTCGTTTCTTCCACAGTCATAACTCTTCTCATACATGCACGCCGATTTAGGAGACTTTTAATTGCACCGGCTTTTTAAATTATTCATAATAAGAATATGCCAAATAAAAATACACATCTATTATAAAAAAAAATCGCACCCTGCACAATATATATACATGGTGACTTTGAATGGTCATTTTAATATTACTAGTTTGTATGGAGAAGCCAAATTTTTTTTTCATTTGTGACACAAGGTTCCATGGGAAAAGTTGTTCGATTTGATAAGCAGAACCTCATATTAGCCCAAAGTACATCCATTCAAATTCACCCTGTATATCGTGCAATGAATAGGATATAGCTGGAATATTAATTTCAATTACATAACAGGTGTAAAATCTATCAAAAAACAAAACCATAAACTAAAAACATATAATTTGTTGTCGAATGACAGAACACGAAATATATAACTTAGGTACGTTAAATATACAATCAGTCATATATATCTATTAATATAATTGTTATTTACTGATAGCCACATAATCGATCAGCAATAAACAGTTAAGTACTTAATATATATTATTATGTTATGTAATATAAATAAATATTCATATTAAATGTTTCAAATTGCTAACATTTACTTAATTTTGTCGGAAAATTAAACTAACCATTTCCATAGTTGATATGTAAACAAAAAAAAAGGTTTTTTTTGTCTTATTTTTTATAGATTACTTTTATATTTATTGGAGCATGATTGTATTTGATATGTGATTTTGTATTTGATAGTAATTCCATCAATACAGCAATATCAGTTGTTTAACAGCAATGGTCGCTCGCACCCACTGTGCCGGCGGAATGGGAGGCAACGAAGACGATACAGTACCCCTAGTGTGAGTTTTCTAACTATTACTTTGAGTTTGAGTTAACTAAAATTTTTATGGGAAACAGTTCAGCGCTCCAAGCGGAAATTTTGAGAACTAAAAATGCGAGCATGTGATTGGTCAAAATGTTAACGCAGTAGTATGGTTAACGCGAAAGTAAATGTTAAAAAAACTCACACTAGGGCTACAGAAGTCTTCTGAAAACAGGTGAACTCACAGATAAAGACAACACCGAAACATGACTATGTCACTCGACGGTTTTTACTTCTGTATAGGCATTGGTTAGGTAGTAAGTAACGAAACCAGCCTGGCCATAGAGGCCTTACCATCCAACCTAACAAACAATAACCTAAAATTTTTTGAAAGTTTTGGACATCACAGGTACTCTTTAGTGGAATCAGTCGTGAAGGTAATAGACATTATATTATTTTGAATAATAGTAATATGCAGGACATTTAACACATATTGCTTTGGTCAAAAACTAAGCTATAAGGCTTGTACTATGTGTGCCAGAAACAACGATATTATACATATTATATTTTATAAACCATACAAAACTGTACAAAAACACGTATATTTTTTTTTTGTCATGGGTGGGAATCGAACTCACAACGCCAAAGGTACCACTAGTCTACAGTGGCGGTCATGTAGAATGTTATCTAGATAGATCTGAGTTAGTGCCATTGTTTCTAGTACTAATTAGTTTCAGGCGGCTAACACTACATTTATATAATTAATAATAAAGTCTGATTTGCTTGTAATAAAGTTTAAACTTTTAACTATAAATAACCGTTAGTTTTCTTATGAAATAATTATAATATGTAGGCCATCATTTCACAGATTGTCCAGTCTGTCTGTATTGTCTGGTCCCAAACAAAGCTCTAGACTTGTACTATGTGTACCAGAAACAACTATATATATTATATTTTATAAACACCCAAACCATGAATGAAAAACGTACTAATAGTACTTGCCATAAATCGAACGCACGACCTCTGTATACAAAAGGCGTAACCACTAGGCCACGGCGTATGTCATGAAACATATAACTAGAATTACCTTTATTCATATTATATTACAGTTTTGTTTTATTGTATTACTTCAATAAAATTAAAAGAAAACGAATGTGATATTGTTTAATAAGATTGTTCTACTTTGTTTTATTTATAATATTGAAAATAGAGTTATAAATATTATAATATACTAGCTGTAACCTTTTGTATAATATAATATTTTTAGTAATATAATAATTAATTATATAATTTCCATATGCATTAGACTAATATAATAAATTATTAGAAACAAATATTGCCAAATAATTAAACAGTGTAGATAATTTTATTACATTTCTACAAAATTTAACTATTTAAATTAATTAATTTAACTACTACAATTTGATTCCTTTCACTAAGCAAACGTTAAAATATAATTGAAATAAAAAGCCCAGGTGCACTTACATAATAAGTCATTTCAAATTCATGATTAATTAATGGCGTAACAAACCTCGTATAGAATCAAGTTTTAGTCACTTTTCAAAAATTAAGGTGAGTACCGAAAAAAATTACATAAAACAAATTTATATATTTCGACAACTTCAACTGCTACATGTATAATATTGTGTTATTAAACTTTTAAAGATATTATTTAACATATAAAAAGAAGAAAACGTAATCGAAGAAAAATTTACCAAAAAAAAAAATACGAAATCATCCTGTATTTGAAGACTCATATTTATTTTATTTTTGTTGAATATTTTTTTTTTAAGAATAAGGTAAGTAAAAAAAAATTAAATACTATGGTATTTAAAGATGATATTAATTTGTTTTTTGATCTACTAAAAGATTTGGATATCAAAGTTTAAATCTGACCTATTTTCCATACAAAATGTGTCAAAATTTCACGTTTAATATTCAATACAGGTCCTGGCGTGAAGCTAAATAAATTGATCTGACAGGTTTGTTTATAATTTTTAAAAAGCACCTCTAAATTAAAAGTAGGACCCATAAATAATGCTCCAAGTACATTTTTATAGTACCGGTTTTTGATGGAACTTCTGTACATTGAGTACTTCTTATGATATATCTACCCCTCATTACTAGCTGCTACAAAGTAATAAGTATGTATGTATATACATTGCACACAACACACAATAGGACCGACAAATTGAATGCGAAACCGTGCTGGGAGCAAATTTAATAAAATATGCGTTCCGATATCAATTATGAAATTCTTTATTGTTTTATTTACTTAGAGTTCAGATGAAACTGTCAAAAGAGGATGTATTCATCGAAAAAAATAATACATACCTATTGGTACCTAAATTATAAAAATCTGTTTTAAAATTAGGCACGGCTTAGATTTATTCATATCCTTTTCCATATAACCTTAATTTATATTTGTCAGACAGGGAGTTAAAACTAATAGAAGCCTGTATATTGTATATTTTCTTAACTGGTGAAATTTAAAGTTCTCCAAATGGTTTTTAATTGACTTATGGACCGCAAGTAGTATTTTTTTTTAATGATTGCGAGGGGATTATTAAATAATCTTGTTTTTATGTTATTGGAGCACGTCATGTGCCTTAATATCTACCTAATAGCAAGCAAACCTATAGAGTGTAACTCTTCGACTATGGTGACTAAATGATACGGTTATGAAATGATTTATCTAGTCTAAATTGTTGTTCTCGCAATTGTGAATTTACAAACAAAATACAAAAAATTAAGTTTCCAAAAAAGGTGCATTTTACTTAAAAGTAGTTTCGGGCCACACGTTAAGTGGCAGGCAAAGGAGGCGCGCCGGCCGTCGTCGAGACGTTGTCTACAGATTACAGAGCGTTATGTTTCCAAGCGGATACAGAAACTAAAAACAGGACACAGTAAATTTGTTTACGTTCCCGACCATATCAAAATAAATATATTATACCTACGAGACAAACGTTGAAAATTTGCGAAGTGTTTCATGACATCATATTGAGTGACTTGCCCCTGAAAGTATGAACAGGGAAGTGCCAAAAGGCCTAAACTCGCGTGTCAAAACTTTAGAAGAGAAGATCAATAGGGCTCACCAGTTCAAAACAAACATTATTATAAACAATAAATGCTTAAGAACAATGAACATATTTGACATTTCGTTTGAAAACTGAAAGAAAATGTTTTTTTTGTCTCTTTTAGATATGTACGTTTAAATCAGTGTGAGCGAGACAGATGCATATTTGTGATTTCTACTTTACAACGTGTATTTATATAGATTTTCCATATAATTAATCCTTTTATAGACTTGTTTGGTAGGTTAGGTAGGGTTTTTGGTATGATAAAAATACTTATAGAAAATATTACAAGAATAGCAAGCAATGTTGACAAAGGCAGGTTTAAACAAACAGTCAAGATTGTCAACAATTAGTCATATAAAAACAATGCTTCTACTAAAGCCATGCAAGTATTTTCTTTATGCTCACTGAGTGACATTCTACAAGAACAAGTCTTAAAAGTTCACGGTGATATAAGTGCATAGAAACTTGAATCTTTTATATAACTTTAATCTTTTATTTTCAGAAGATCTTTTTTTTTTTAGGAATATAAATACCATTAAACAACAATGTATTTCGTAGGTTAACTTACCACCAGGTACGTACAAAGCCACAACTCCTGATCCAGTAAAAAGAAATACACATAAAGGAGTGTCGTATCTTACCCGCTTCAACTATGTATAGGAAATACCATTAATAATGTAGGAAAAATACCATTGATTTACCGTGTTGCGTGAGGTGCTCTTTAATTCGACATCACTCCCATTGTGTTTACAATACTAGACGATCGTATAAGTGCCATCTTACGAACGATTTTCAATAAAAGTTACAATTAAAAATACTTTCAATAGATTTTTAATAAGAGTAAAAAGTCTACCAGCCAATAACAATTATCAAACCGAAATCAGTATCACCTTCACCGAAAAATCACCGTCAAAGTGGAACAAAACCAAACGACCGAGATTCAACAACGTCAAGTATAAGAAATACATTGTGCCATGTAAAAATAATGAGCTACAGTGCAAGGCAAGCGGGGCGCAGTAGCAGGCAAGAGCGTCAGATCAGGAGCCTTGGTTGACGCCGCTAACCTTGCGACGCCACTCGGCTCCGATAAACGAAGTTGTAGAACCATTTAATATTATAATCCGATCAACTAACGATGAGAAAACAGCTTGTGTTTCTACATGTTGGTGAGCAGACCTCCGACCAATACTAAGTTGATGTACAATGGTCTTGGTAGTGATAAATGAAGCAGTTACGAAACTGGTTAAAACACACCCAGAAATCGATGCAGCGTTTAAAGAAACAGTGAATCTATAGACTAATACCGAAACATCTAGGACATTTGACAATTGTCACATTTCACCATAAATCTCAGTATTTGCAACCTTAAGGCGAGGCGAGGATAAGAAAAATAATTCCTTTCCTGGATAGAGATCATTAATAGACTTTAATAAAAAAATATTTATTTCTCACAATAGCTTATTGATAATTAACAACATCAATTTATACAAAAATTATGATTTACATTACATCTTACCAGTCATAATCACAAGTCTTGCTCCATTTAAAAAAGTTTCTAGTTTTACCAACCGGCTTCACTGTGACACAAATTTTGAACAATATATGACACTACCTATGTGAATATTTTGAAGTCACACAATAACAAATGTCATCAATATTAATATTATTGTGGTATTGAGGTACCAGGAAAAGGTCAGATACCTACTAACAGACAACATAAAGGCCGATTAGAACTTTTACCTTGGCGTCTATTAATTACATTCGTTTCTATTCATGCACAAAACATAGATGAATAAAAAAACGAACAAGCGAGGCGAACAGAAAATATCAACGTGCAAGGTGAAACGAATCAAGAATCGATTGCAAATAACGTTATTACATTATAAATAGACAATAAAATAACAAATCATAGAGATTTTTATTGAGACAACTGAGATTTAAACAACAAGGTCCAAAATGGGCAAACTTAACAAGTATATAAAAATAATAATTAAATATACTTAACAACTAAGGTCAATATTTGGTTGGAAACTATAGAAAGTTATATTTTCAAAACTGAAACAAGTTGGCCTTTGTATACAACCCGTCCAGTGCACAAGGTTAATCATTTATAATTCATTATTACAATGCCGAATCCGACTATGTAGTATGCATTACTAATTTCAATAAAGATTACAAAAGCATTAAGTTGAAGTAACTGTTTTTAAAGATAAAGAATATTATATATTGTAATAGTTTTTCAATCACATAAAGAAATAGGTTCTATAAACACGTCGCCCACGCCTAGACCTGTCAACCGAACATAAATAATTTGCGTACGCTTGTAAAAATTTCACTCTCGGCAAACAACCTTACATTCACTTGAGCTTGTGGTAAGAATTACTTTTCAAACACTTCAATTAATGTCAAGTTGTTTAACAATTCTAGAATACAGAAAAATAAACGCAAAGTAACTAACAAATAAGCTTTTAATTTAAAATATATATGTATTAGCTTCATAATTTTGTGCGCCTGCAAAATTTATTTTTGACAATAAGTATAAACCACGGTTCCCTGCGGTGTAAAATGTTGGTTAATAAGATTTAGTTGTATAACGGAGACGACAAGGACTGCTAACATTGGCTAAAACGTTCGTGATCAAAACCGGTCCATTACGAGTAGGTACTACATTATTCTCGTGAATTCGATTAATCCGCATCGCCAATAACTGTGCAAAAATATTTTAAGGAAGTACAGACTTAAACATTCCGAATGTAAACAGCCTTAGACAAACATAATAAAGATACTCGTCTGCCGTGCAATGTGCCAGAAGCCGTATATCTCTTATCTAAGATATGGTTTAACTGTGAGCAATTAAATATAACCTTACAACAAATTGAACTAAAAAAGATTAATCTTGATAAAACGTATTTAATAGTTATTTATTAGATGCAAATGGTATTACTCAATGCTTTACCAGTACTAAAATTCAAAATTATGACATTTTTGAAACTACAAATGAGAACAAAAAATATTAATGAAACATTAGATATCACAATGAAGTAATTTGGAATTGTCTTGCATCATCTACAAAAGTTGAGTGCAAAGCTTTAAGCGAACGGCGTGCACTTTTACCAGGGCGTTATGTAAGTATGGCAGGTACAATTTACTATCGGCACCATTGTAGGCACTTTCGTAATGCAACTGGGGCAGGCGGGCTCATGCACTTTATGTTGTCTCGTACGGTTTATGCAGTCTCCCGGATTTGCTCTGACTCAATTACAATCTAATATCTAAGCAGGCAGTTGTTAAATTTTACGACCGCTCAAAGTTGCATGCCCCGCCACTGGTGCTCGGTACAAAAATGTTAAAGTATTTTGAAATCGAGTTTTTATTAGAGACTAATTTTTCAAGGGTATGTGGGTCAACTTAATGAGACACCAAATCGTTAGCGTCACGTAGACTTCTCTCAGAAAACTTGTGAGTTTCTAGTGAAAGCAGTGTCCGCGCCGGTATCGGTTATTCTTGTTTGTTTTTTACCTGTTCAAATTTAATAGGCACGACGTTGGACGTGGTATTGATCTGCAGTGGCACTTTATTCATACTGTGGTGTAATAAGTGGTTAAACATTTTGTAACTCCTTCGTTCGTGCTACTACCTTGTCTGCTACGACATTCAAATTTTTACTATCAATATAGCAGAGGTTATATAAGAAATAATTGAATATGAAACAAAAGTTTTTCATTTTCTAACTGTTCAACAATTGCTTAACATTACAAAAGTATGTGTGTGTAAATTAGTAACGAAGTATAATAATGAGCAAATTATGAGCAGCACTGCATAGTGACCTTAACAGATAACCACTGTCAATGGAGTGTTTGCAATTCACCAATTATCTTTATCTGAGCACCGCGATAAGCGCTCAAGCGTCTTGACATTTGAAGCAACATTTTGCTCCAACAACGCCTCAATGATAGGATTGCGTGTCTACGTTTTGAAACTTGATTTGTTCATTTTATCACTCAATTCTTTAACTTGATGATTATTGTCATTATCATTATTTACTTATTGTAATGTATTATTTGAAATTTTATAGAATTTGTTGTTTGACAATGACAAATAACTTAATTTTGAAAATAATAAAAGTTTAGAATACATACTTAGTTGGAATATACAATTAGCTAGGGGTTTCTTCGTAGTTGGTAATTTTCACGGCCAACACAGTCCACGTTGTACTTCCCCGACAAAGGTTCGCAATATGATACACAATGCGGGATTCCCCTGCCAATACTAATCACTACAGCAAACGCCTTTGGTTGTTATAAACCTATAGAAAATTTTCATGAGGTCGACCAGACATTTTTGACCGATGCAATGTCACTTTGCAAATTATGAGGAGCAGATGATGTCATACTTGGCAACATATTATCTGGTATATCTTGTGATTTTATTACATATTTATAACGAGTCTTCTATGGGTGCGATGACATTTTTAGTTTTTTTTCTTTTTATATTAACGTTATTCAATTTGTGTTTAGGAAAAGATTGAATTTCTTAATATTAAAATTAGCTAAGCTAAATTTGTATGCATACGGATTTGTTCATTTGCATAATACTTAACATGTAAGCGTATTTTAATGACATGCATAAATGAACAATTTTCATTGGCTTGTAAAAGGTGAGGTATACGACAGATCTAGGCTACAAGTATATTCCCATCTGATACTAAGTAGCACTTTAATGTTTTACAAGCATGACATTAGTATTTTTTTATTATTCATAATGCAAAAGACAATGCAAATGAAACTGCGCAAGTCAATTGGTTGTTGGTGTATTTTCTCAAGCACTTTTTGTGTGTAATTATCAAAGAATCACGGGTGTCTTTTGGCATCAGGGTTATGTAAACAGATTTTATGAAAGGGGTTTTAACTCTAATCTTAATTCTTACTTTACTATACATTTTGCAAAGTTTAGTGACGACCATTTTAAGTTTGACGAACTTCCTTCTGCCGTCGTTGTTCTCCTATTAGATTAACTAGAAGATAATGTCTAAGAAATTAAAACTCCCAATACTAATCTAGTCTAATTGTCATTCATTCAGACAGTATATCTTATAACGTGCATTATACACAGTTCTGGCAATGCCGAAAACATTGTTGCTAGCCTAATAATTAGTAATTATGAATTAACGAGTTCAAACGCAATTTTGCAAATGCATTGACCGAGTGAGTTTAATAGGCGTTGGAGTGAACACACATGACTATAAATTACTGTTAAAAAAAGGCAATTCTAGTTGCGCACTTCCTCGTGAGCCATCGAAAGCGGCATTAGCCATGATGGACAGGCGACAAACACGACTACTTTCCCTTCTTTAAAGGAAAATAAGCATTAAAACAACTGCGCTACGGATAAAACTTCTTTTATCGATTTTCTAGAATCGATCGATACGAATTATTTCATAAAATTTATGTGATCTTCGCTGATTTCATTGATATATAATAATCAATGATGTATAAATTTTAAATACATTTAGTCTAGTACTACTATACTTCAAATATTAATAACTTTTCTAACTATTGAGATTGTGTATTGCGTTAAAGGTTAACATGGCATATTAGGTAATCTTTTTACGAAAGTTTAAAAATAATAAACATTTTATAGGCGCTTATGGCCAACTAAATAGAATTCAAGATAATATAGGTAGCCAATTTGCCAAACTCAACGAAACTAAAGTAATATTTGAATTAAATTTGATACCAAATAACGAATTTACGTATACAAATTTACATAATTGCCCCATACCATTTTGCTGATCACGCCAGACTTGGCAATCAAACCAATCAGCGGAAATCAAACGACTCCAATATCACTAAGTAGCAATTCAGCGCTAAATATAGTTGGCAAATAATAAAACTGCAACATGCTATTAGCGCTGACTAACAACTATTTTAAGCGCAGTTTCTATTAGAAGAAGCTTAGGTTATTCGAAGTTTTTCAATAAATACTCTACTAAAATATTTATTGGTGATTTTCTGGTTAAAATGTTCCAGATTGTTATTCGTGGTTTCGCAAGCAAGTCTATACGCGAATTTATAATATACAAGGTCTTTGAGATACTTTAGCGGCTAAAGTAGCAGGTAAAGCGCTTGATGATGTTAGTGGCAACTGCAGTGTCCTTAATGGTCGAATAGTTGTTGTGTAAAGGTCGCTTATCCAAACCTCTATTATTCAATTTTAAACAATTGAGTAAGCATAAGTTATAATTTGAAATTATCATAGATTTATAAGTAATAGAAAAGATATAAATTGAAGAGTAAAGTATGATTTTTTTTATGGTTTACAAAGTATAGATTGGAGATTTTAAGTTTTTTTAAGAGTTTTCAAGGCTAAATAAAAACTTTATTAAGGCATGTAACGGTCTAGCTAAAAAATCATGTAAGAATGGGTGATATCGATAGTCGTCATAGCCAGAAAGTGAAAGGCAGTGTTCGGAGTCCGATAATGATCGATCGTGAATTTTGCATCGTTCTTAGTTATGTAGACAATCAAGTTCTTTAAATTGATATTCGTCATTATTTGAGAGTTAAACGATTATTTTTTTATTAGTTAAGTGTATATTTCGTACCTTAGCGTTAGAGTGTTTATTGCCTATGAAATGTTTTCTAAAGAAAGCGTTTTGTTAATTATTTTCAGTATTTTTTAATTTTTTTTATTATGACTTGGGCACAAGTTCTTTAGCAAACTTGGGTTTCCCGATTACGTTCTGTCCAGCCAGAAAATAAATTTCTCCAGCAGACAGAACCATTTGTAGGATCACTTGCTATTCTTAGTTGAGAACATTCTTGGGCAATCTTGCTTTGTAAACGTACTATAATAAAAAAAACATACAATAACGCTTTAATTATAAAGCGGTATAGCATTTCAGCACGTAGACCTTTCTGTATCCACAAAAGTTTATTGGGGCCAATATCGATTTGTTTCTATTCACTTAAACTAGATGATAGAAGAAACTGCCCACAAACCTACGACAGACATTAATTCTAATACTTCTCAATGTGTCTACCGTTTAGTTATCACGACACTTTTTTCTCGTTTTACACACTACACGTTTACAACATTAAAAAGACATAATTTTTCGACATGTTGTATAGAAAAGCAACATATGTTTGACATTGAAATAGTCATGACCAGGTTTACCTTCGACCTACTTAAATCACGTAATTCAGGTCGGAGATTAGTAAATTTATTTTTGATGTAAAATTACCTCTTCAAAAAAGACTTAGTGGTTCTATAAAGAGTAACTTAAAGCCTTAAGATATTAATACCAACAAGAAATGTATTTCAAATTATTTCTGGCATAGAATGATGAATTCCATCAGGTTTATGTTGGTATAAGACTATATAACGAGGCTTGTACAGTGTTTTTACTAGATTTGTCTGTAAAGAAACACATTTTTTTTAGCATAGACTAGGATAGCAACAGCATGAAATAATAGAAGTGAAAGTGAGGTAGCACGCACGGGCGGCGGCGGTCCGCATATCTTTGCAATTACCACTAGGAAATCGGCACCGTTCCGCAGCGTCTGAACACCAATCGGTCTGGGATCAAAAGATGTTTACTTGTTAGCATCATCTTGAGGAATAAGTTCAACTTTAGATGTTGAATATGAGGAAGTGTAATTTATTTGCACGACAAAAATTTGTTACGCATTGTTTGCAATTGCTACTAGGAAATCAACACTATCCCCAACGTCTGAACACCAATCGGTCTGGGATTAAAAGATGTTTAGTTGTTGACATCTTCTTGGTGGATTTTGAGCGGAGACTTTCTATAAATCAGGCACCTTACCCTTATAGGTATCACCAACATTCCTCTATGTAGAGGATGCATAGAAACCGAAAAAACTCCAACCCGCGTACTGCTTCACTGCACCGGGGTAGCTTCACAACGGGCGGAAATCCTCGGACACCGAGGTCGCTCCTCGAGGCCTGTAGGAGTCCAGGACATTTTTGCTGCCTTCTGGAAGGAGCTGGGCTGGCTAGAGTAGCCGGCCGTTTACATTACGCAAAAAGGCCTAACTGCCTAACGGAAAAGTGGACCCGCCATGAAGATGAAGAAAGAGAGAGGATTGGATTCAACTTTAGACGTTGAATATGAGGGAGTGTTATTTATTTATTGCATACAAAATACAAAGGCGGACTTAATGCCGCTAAGCATTCTCTACCAATTAATTATAGGTAATTATTTCGATGCTACGCATCCGTTTCAATAGCCACTAGGAAATCAGCACCATTTTAAACACCTATCGGTCTGGGATCAAAAAAAAACTTGTTAACATCTTCTGGAGGTGTAAGTTCATCTTTTAGACGATGAAGTAAAGACTTTACGTGTAAGTCTTTACTTCAAGACATTAAAATGTAATATTTTAGCAGTTTTATAATAAATCATGTTGTGTTATATTGTGTAACACAGTATATTTTTGCAATAAGCTACGTGACAGTAGTTATTACTAGAAAATCGCCATCTTTTAGACGATGAAGTAAAGACTTTACGTGTAAGTCTTTACTTCAAGACATTAAAATGTAATATTTTAGCAGTTTTATAATAAATCATGTTGTGTTATATTGTGTAACACAGTATATTTTTGCAATAAGCTACGTGACAGTAGTTATTACTAGAAAATCGCCATCTTTTAGACGATGAAGTAAAGACTTTACGTGTAAGTCTTTACTTCAAGACATTAAAATGTAATATTTTAGCAGTTTTATAATAAATCATGTTGTGTTATATTGTGTAACACAGTATATTTTTGCAATAAGCTACGTGACAGTAGTTATTACTAGAAAATCGCCATCTTTTAGACGATGAAGTAAAGACTTTACGTGTAAGTCTTTACTTCAAGACATTAAAATGTAATATTTTAGCAGTTTTATAATAAATCATGTTGTGTTATATTGTGTAACACAGTATATTTTTGCAATAAGCTACGTGACAGTAGTTATTACTAGAAAATCGCCATCTTTTAGACGATGAAGTAAAGACTTTACGTGTAAGTCTTTACTTCAAGACATTAAAATGTAATATTTTAGCAGTTTTATAATAAATCATGTTGTGTTATATTGTGTAACACAGTATATTTTTGCAATAAGCTACGTGACAGTAGTTATTACTAGAAAATCGCCATCTTTTAGACGATGAAGTAAAGACTTTACGTGTAAGTCTTTACTTCAAGACATTAAAATGTAATATTTTAGCAGTTTTATAATAAATCATGTTGTGTTATATTGTGTAACACAGTATATTTTTGCAATAAGCTACGTGACAGTAGTTATTACTAGAAAATCGCCATCTTTTAGACGATGAAGTAAAGACTTTACGTGTAAGTCTTTACTTCAAGACATTAAAATGTAATATTTTAGCAGTTTTATAATAAATCATGTTGTGTTATATTGTGTAACACAGTATATTTTTGCAATAAGCTACGTGACAGTAGTTATTACTAGAAAATCGCCATCTTTCCGTAGCGTCTCACAAATATTTAGTTGTTGTCGTGTCCTGGAAACATTCAACACATAACTTTTAGAGTAAGACATAGCTTTTCAATAATAACTAGCAAATCGGCGCCGGCGCCGTTCAGCAGCGTCTCATACTAATAGGTTTTGGAATCAACAAAGTATTTTTTATTGGCATTTATTCTGGAGATAAAACTTTAAAGGCATTAAAATTTAATAAACAAAAGGTTTTGGTGTTGCGGTAAAAACGTATTTAACTAGTTAAGTAGTCATATTATTATGAAATGTAATTGACAATAAAATATTAATTACTATAGCCCAAAGATTTCCAATAATGATATTGATAATGGACCCCCAAAACCAAAGCGGACCAATAATAAAATGATAAACAATAAAACGGTGATTAAGTAACTACTGTATAGCAGGTAAATTAAGTAATTGGAACAATAATTATATTGCTGGGCCGGTTGTGATTAACTTTGTGGTTATTATAACCACCTAGTCTTATACTAGTTGTTTAAGCGTCGTGTATTCAGTTGGCCTCCGATTTTTTTTCTCTCCAGCAAGGACAGTAGTTTAATAATTTACTGCGCGTTTAATTTTGATATCTGATACCAAGCAAATTAAAAAAAACATTTGTATTTGTATGTGTGGGAGGATTGGCGGCCGAGTGAACACTTAGACGTTATTATTATATATTTTTTTTTGCTTTTCATAAATTTTCCTGTAAAGTTTTTCATGAAATTTATATTTTTCAAGACATTTGATTTTTTGACTATAACAGGTAGTTATTTATGAATTTATCATCATGGATGCCTTATAGGCTCGAGTCGGCTTCATGGTACTAGTCTTTATTCCACATTTTTATCTTACTTGTGGCCGCCGATAATATTTGTATTGAGCAAGCGAAGTTTATTATATAATAATCTTAGTAAAAGTAACACAGAAACTAAACTCGGAAATTGTCACAAAACTTATTTGTAACCAAACACTATATTCTCACTTTATTTACAAGGTAACGAAGGTATTAAAATTCTAAACTACTTATCGAAACCAAAATGAAATTATTAAAAAAAAACACAGGGTTTATAAACACAAATATAAAATGCACACATCAACACTAACAGAAACATACATACACTCATACCAAAACCTAATAAATAAAAATATTTGTTAATTTTTATTATAATATTTAAAAAACAATGTTATACAACTAAAGGCGCGCCAAGTAAGGCGAAATTTATCATATAAAAAAAATAAGTTTTATTTCTATACATAATATAAATACCTACCTTAATAAAAAAATTTACATAGTAACAAGAATGAATGCAACATTCAATAAGCCCGTATGAAAATGGTTTTACGCCAGACCTAGAGTGGAATGACCCCACCAAGCAATATAGCGAACAATTGTTTTTAAATATTGGCTTGATATTTCCGAGTTCATTGGACAAAGCATGATTATCATTCGATAATACTACAAAATATGTTCCTAACCCTCTATTGCGTATAATGAGGGGAGATAAACGTAGGTTATTATAATAGGGAATGTTGTGAAAATAGTATAAACATGTATAGATTTTAATAGGAATAAATTGTCGCATTTTTTTTTGCAACATGGGTTTTATTTTAAACAATATAGTATTTCCAGACATGTTACTTTGTTATGTAATTAAATAAATAAAATATGGATTTGCAATGAAAGTAAATATTTCTTACTAAGATTGAATATTGTAACAAAAGAATTATCATTTGTAAACTTCACCTATGTGTGAAATAAAATTGTATGGTATTTTGCGTGAAACTGTCAACATTGCATTATTTGCATTGCTTATGTCAGCAATTTCTAATATTTAATATAATAATTTTCCTTAAAAAAATTAAGAAGAAGAAATTAAAGAAAATAATAAAAATTTAATTAAGGTGCGTGATGGATAAAGGAAGATGATAAAGAACCTAGAGATGGTAACAACTTATTCTAGTCCCTTAACAAGAATACAGGGACCTTTTCTACTACATGAATTTGATATCAAAGGCAAAATTTGACGCATTATAGAAAAAACATCAAATTTTGACTAAGTTAAGCAATTCATATCTAATTTATTTAGTAGAATCATGATCGTGAAAAGATGCTAGTGTGTATGTCTACCTAACTAGTGTAATCATCGCTTTACTCTACTACAGGACTCAGACCGAAGAATCGAAGTTTTCCATAATTAAAAATACTAATTTGAACTTGGAATTTTACCACCCCATAAAGTAAGAATTACTTCACAAGAGGCATTAATGACTAAATTACTGTAACATTGCAAGTATTTTACACAAGGCTAACAAAAGTGTTCATTTAATGACTCATAAAGTTTTGTTAAGATTTTTTTATGAAAGTCGTAAATAACTAACCGTTAGCTCCTGGAAGAATATTAATTGGTTCATTTTATTAACGAGCATTTAACGAAAGCAATTAAGGTAACAAGGTATTATAGGAAAACGAAAAAAAACGCGCGAGGACAACGCCCCACACTCCTGCGCCGAGTTCGCATAAAGTACTGCACTAAGGTTGAGTCTCTGATATTTACTATTTTTATCCGAGATTTAGCATTTAAAACAGTTAAATTCGGTTTTCAACAAGGAATTGGGAAAATCAAGGAAAACGCAAGAGGACATAGCTCACACACCTGAGCCGTGTACGCATAAAGAAGCGCTGCACTGGAGCCGAATCTATTTTTAACTTTCATATTTACTATTTTCGTCCGAGACTCAGCAGTCATTACAGTCCTATTCCATTTTAATATAAACAAGGAATTGGGATAACAGGGAAAATACAAGAAGACATGGCTCACACACCTGAGCCGCGTACGCATAAAGAAGCAGTGCACTGGAGTTGAATCTATTTTTAACTTTCATGTTTACTATTTTCGTCCGAGACTCAGCAGTCATTACAGTCTCATTCGGATATATCCAAGGAATTGGGGATAACAAGGAAAACGCGAGGGGACATCGCTCCACACACCTGAGCCGTGTTCGCATAAAGAAGCGCTGCACTGGAGCCGAGTCTATTTTTATCTAACTTATTTACTATTCTCGTCCGAGACTCATTGAATTGTGGGTATTATGCGGGTTGGATGTGTGCCAGGCGTCTCACACCTACCGAGCGAGGTAAGGGTGGATCTACACTTACATCAATGTCATACGTATAACATTATAAAACTTAATAACCAAATTTAACAAATCAAAGATATCATCTTCATTAAACTATTATTCTTAGATACTACATACCAACTGTAATTCTTTAATTTAAACTTTAATAAAATGCTTTGTACCTCAAATAAAAAGCTTTAGTAAATCTTTTTTATTTCGAAATGTCAAAAGATATAATTGTTACATTAAATTTTGGTATCAGGGGTCAGGTATTTGTAAAGTAAATATCACAATTTACAGATGATAATAAAGTATTAATAGAAGAGGCATTAGTTAATGATAATAGCGAGACTATTGGTTTCCCAGGAGTGGTTTGGTTTAAACTAGTAGGATAGAAGGAAAAATAAAACAGTTACCCTGACGTCAAAAAGTTTCAAAATTCTAACAACAAGTCTCATGATGTTTACCAATCTAGCAGATTTCAGTAAAACTAGTGTACAACCAGCCTTAAACGGGATCATCGGGATATTCAAAGAATGATACAGAACTTTGTAAGTTTCTCTGAAAACAATAATTAGCGTACTTTTGGAACTTCGACAGAATTAAAGACAAAGGAATGAGTTTTTTGAAATCAATTTCATAACAGGGCAACAAACTGGCTATGATTAAATGTGATAATCAGTAAGAATGTGGTAGACAAGAAGGAAAAACACATAGTTATTATAAAACATAAGACTGATAAGATGCGATTAGTCATAATCATAAACATATCGGTTGCATTGCGCAACAACAAAAAGAGATGAAAAATTGGGGCTTATTTATTTACCGGCTGACCAAGTTTTTGGTGCCAGAAAGCTCTTTCAATATTATTAACTTTAAAATCGTCGATAACTAACATATCAATGAGGAAGACGGAAAACTTTAGACTGCTAACTAAAAGCTTTTGTACTATGATCATTAACTATGTGTATTTGAAATAATTAAGAATGGCGTTAAAGAAAATAAAACATCTGAATCTGAGGCATTTATTGTATTGTCGTTTGCCAGATCAGAAAGAAATGTTAGAAGCAGTTCGAAATTAGATGTTGGGAAAAGGAAATGATTTAAAAGTCAATCGAATATGTTTTGATGATGATGAAGATGATGATGATAAAAAAATGTTTTCCTGAAAATGCTAAATAATATGGAAAACACAATGGGATAAATATTAGGGCATCTGGTACAATTTGTCTTATATTTAATAAACAACAAAATAAATTGAAGAAAGGTTGAAGGAAGCAGAAAATAGATGATTGGTTAAGGTCAAGCCGAAACTAGCAGAAGACATTGAAGTAACAAAAACGAAAGGCTTAGTTTTTTTATTCAATAGAGAGAGGCAAAATCTAGAACTTAAAATTTTTAAAGTAATTTAAAAACATGAAACGTCTGATATACACAAAAATACAAAATTGGGACATCAACAATCAGTAAACAAGATCAGCATCGCCCTTGCCATCGGCAAAATAAAGATGGTGGGAGCAAACGAATATCATAACGGAACTGGCCAGTGTCAGTAGTTTACGACTAAGTATTTATGAAATCGGGTTGGTGATCAACATATAGGTATGAAGTTAGTACCGAGTCCGGGAAACCGGTCGCAGGCGCCAGCACTGCGGCGTGCGTCGTCGACTGTAGGCAACATTACCAAGTTGTAAACAAAATTGCATTAAGATACTTTTTTTTGGTTTGCCTGAGGGACGATATTTATGATCGATTAGGGGTTTGTATAAAAAAGTTGACGTATTACTTTTTATGGCGAGAGGTTATTTGAATTTTTATAAATAAACGTGTAATGGTAAATTGATGTCTGGAATATAATATAGCAATGACTGAATTTTAAAAGCTAGCTTGTCTTATCCCTCATAGTAATCATACGACTTAATAAATTTGTAAATACCAAGATTTGAATTGGAAATACCCTTATACTAGAGTATATATAGACTGTCTTGTATTAATATTGATAAGAACATCCAGAGAATGACATCCGATTGAAGTCATCCTAAATATAAGACAAAATTAATTTAAAAATCCCCAAGGTATCGGTCAAATTGATGTTGAGTATAATAATAAAAAAATACGAAATAGTATAATAGATAAAGATCTAGGTATAATATCTTTAAATTACTCTACGTATAGTTTTTGTGTTAAATAAATACTTGGGGGTTAGAAAAAACTACCAGGGTCGCAGCTAGACGAAGGTGTTGTCGAAACGTACGGGGTAAAAACTAAGTGACCGCGGCCGCAACGACAAGAGGCAAAATGAAATCAACAAAGTGGGACATCATGAAATTTCGCAACAGAATCGAGTGCCGCAAGCGTGAACTGGTACGCCAACGGCGAGTCAAGGCCCAAGTCGGCCCCTCGGGCTGTCACTGCTCGAATCAATACTTAAATATATAATGCTGTCTAATTAAAATGACTATCTAAATAGGTAGTAAAGTTGTCGATTTGAGTGGTGTCTGTAATTGGCCGATTTATAAACCAAGGCGCTAATTTATGAAGGTATTTTAACTAACTGAATAGGACTAGTACTTTTAATTTTTGAAATGAATGTGGTTAATTCAGAAATTTTATTAATGTTGCAACTCATTTATCGCAGTAGAATGTTAATTTTAATTTCCTCAAATGCGTCTTAAAAAATGTGTTTAAATTTGAGACTGGCGTCAATATTAGTCGCTAATGTTTTGTTTTCATACGAATATAATCATTATTTAAATATGTAAAAGAATTAGGGCCAAGTTCTTTTAGTTATTTATCAAAGGTACGGTAGAAATCTATTGTATAATATGGGTGATTCTACGATAAGAGGTTTTGAGCCCATAGAGGATGCGGCCGAGGGGAAAAGTTGTATTTTTTCGATTAAACACAAATATTATTATTTTAGTCCCTTTTATTTACACATTTACATAAGGGCAAGTCACTTTATACATATTTAGTTACTTTTTAAAAGGCCAGGGTAAATACGTCATACAGGGTAGATACATTAAGATCAGGGTAGATACTTTTTTGACCAGGGGAGAGATTATGATATAATAAAACAGTGAATAAATTTAACTTTTATTAGATATTGTACTTATTATAATAATAATATAATTTTGGTATAACAGCCTTTCGTTAAATCTAAAACTAGAGCTTCTTTAGTTGTCAGTAACAAAAAATTAAGTAAATTAACTTTACATCTCCAACAAATAATAAAGTATTCTTTTACTAACTAATTAAGTAAACTAGCGCCTTTTAAGTTATAATCTCTGACTTGTAATAATCACAATAATTTTCATATTCCTATACCTACTTATATACTTTTTATTAAATCAACAAGTTTAACTTATGATAAATACTAAAAAAGAAAACATAACAAATTAAAAGATATTTTACTTCATCACAAAAAATAATGGTTTTGTCACTGTAATTACCACTTTTTGTAGACAATTTGAATACGGTTATCAAATTCTTACAAGTTCTCTTATATACAAGTCCTTTATTTTTACAAGTTTCGCGTTCTCGTAAAAGACACTGTTCGTTATACCTATCGCAAAAAAAATATATGAAGCAGGCCTTGATATTTTGATAAAAATATTACTTTGGCTTGAAATAGAGCCGTAAGAATCAGATCCATATTAGCGCGAGTAACGCACAGACAAGTGTCACGTTTGTCGCGATTCGGTTGTACTATTTAAAGTGGCTTTAGGCGACAAAAGAGAATATGGGATCGTGATAATGCACTTCTTTATAAAAGATTTGTGGAGATTGCTTAAAGTATTATTTTATTTATTTAAAAACTTTATTGCACAAATTTAGTACAAAGGCGGACTTAATGCCGCTAGGCATTCTCTACCAGTCAAACCTTTGGGACAAATTAAGCAGTAAGTAGGTACACGTATAATAGTTGCAGTAAAATACATTTATAATAAAATAAAGAAATAAAGTATACAAATATTATACATATACACTAATACTTACTACATATACATACACATCATAAATTATATTAATAATATACATACATAAAAATTAAATAGCAAATATTAAAGCAACAGTACAATATAGCACTACCCACATCACAATAATCATTTAAAGCAGAAACACAGGATGACATGAGAGAGAGAGAGAGAGAGAGAGAGAGTGAGCCCAAATAAAAATAATAAAAAGGAGAAGACATATTCACACATTCAGAAAGTGTTTATACACTAGTCTCTTAAAGATAACCCTGTTAGGAGCTTGTCTTATGTCCGCCGGTAGATCATTTCAGAGTCTTACAGCAGCAACTGAAAAAGATTTTGGGACAAAGGTAGAATGATGAGAAGGTATAGAAAGAATTGAGTTAGAGGCAGAACGGAGGATTCTGTCGTGATGCGAGCCGAGGGATGTAAAACTATCCTTGAGGTATTTGGGAGTGTTAGGTTCGTTTAACAAGGAGTAGAGCAGGCAGAGAACCCTGCTGTTTCTCCTACCTCGAATCCTCAACCATTTCAGCTTATCTCGATAAGGTATCATGATCATATTTGCGCAGACAGAAAATTAATCTTATTCATGCATTGTGTAGTCGCTCCATTTTGTCAACACACGTCACCATAATTAAACAAAGGAAGAACAAGGTAAAGACTGAACAAGGGTAACTTTAGCTTTTATAGGCAAATATATTTAAGTTTATTAAGAGAGTACAGCGAAGAAAAAAATGTTAAGACTAGGCTATATTTAGTATTGGTAGTATCTAGAAGAACTCTTTTTTTTTATTAATAAGGTATCTTTGTCTCCTAGCTCGGTCTGATTTAATTTTAGAAGCTGCAACTCTTCTATCTATAATCATAACATATAAGAAATAGATGGAGTTACTGGAAGATTGCTAATATTTTGAAGGGCAAGTCGTCACCTACACTCTTCCTTTCTCTTTCCAAATTTTATATGATTTAAGTTGGTCTCTGCTGGGAGTTATTTGGTCGACGGTTTTTATTACTCCTGTCTCCTTCTTTTTCAAATATTTATCTTTATCCTTTTGCTTTTGTAATTCGTACTTTTCTGGACCATTTAAATTCCTTTATTATCGTAATCTCTCTGCTTGACGCTTCTTCTCTAATCATTCTTCACGTGTTAACTTTTTGCATGGTACCATGAACATTAACAATATTATGAGATATACAATTTATATTCTGTATTGAATTAATAAAAATCATTATATCATCATAAACAAAGAAAATATCCAAACATATTATATAAAAAAAATATGACGGATAAACTTAGAACCTCATTTTTTTTACCATACTGCTTTTCTTTTACAATAATCATTTATAAGCTTCTCGAGAACGTTGATAGAAGTTATCACACTAATTCAGATATAGTGAATTAATTTTCACAAACATTTTACGACCGGCATTATCTCCCCTGGCCAGTAAGTATCTCCCCTGGTTGTTATATTTCCAGGGTAAATATGCCAGGAGAGAGACGTTTTCGTAATAAATTATAAAAAAGCACTGATATAAGTTAATATTAGGTTTATATTATATCACGCCACCACTGTTAACAGTATTGTTGAAAGGTTGGCAGAAAATGCAAATCAATTAAGTGAATTTTATAAATTTTACGACTTACCAGTGGAGAGACGCAATCACTTTGCAAAACCGTTGCACTGCACTGTCGCGTCGTGCTAACTAACAAATAAAACCGATCTCACGTCTTGAGTTTTAATTATTACTAAATTGACGTTGATACGCGCCCTTGAGCGCCATTTTGAATATAGCCAACTAATATTTCTGTTTGTTTTATAGGGCCAAAATTCGCCAGGGTAGATATGCAAAAAAAGCGGGACAAAAATAAAGTACGAAAGTTGTTGAAAATAAACAAATATATTAGTATTTTACCTTCATAATACTTAAGTACACTTGTTTAAATTTGTCTAAATATATTTTAATTTGGAAAATGCGACAAAAAAAGGATGTAATATCTGCATGTTTAACTAAAAACGTCAAAGGGACAGGCCAGGGTAGGGACTATTTCAGACTTAAATATGAAATATCAGGAAAATGTACACGAATTTGGAATTTAATTATAATGCTATTTATAAAATACATAAAGATGCTGTGATTTGTTGCATAAAATCAAAAGATGTAGAATAAAAATGCTGTTTTATAATGATTGCCGTACACATTACCTCTTATCGTAGAATGACCCATATAACAATATGCTTACGTTAATAATGCATGAGCGTCGATTTACATTTTATTTTCGTTACAAAACCCAGGATATTTAAATTTCGATGCGTTTCTTGAGATTGATTAATTGCGATCCCCTTCGTAAGGTTGTCTGTCTGAATATTACGCAAATTATTATTAAGTTTTACTCTTTGCATTAACGCGTTAAATCACACGCTGAATTCACATTATTTTTTATAAGGAACTAGGGTCAAATTTTAAATGTGCATTTAATCATAAACTGCAAATTTCTCATTGGGATTAAAAAGAAACGTTACTCGGTATTTATTAGGTGTTTTATAGATGGAGTGAGGATAATTCATTCCTATTTGGAAAATAGAAGTACGAATAGTTTCTATAATTAAAAAAGTTTAATTAAATAGTGCAGACAAATAAACATGATTATTTATTTTTAAAATATCCTTTAAATCTACGATAAACGGTAGATAAACGGTTAATTTGTACACCAAACTAAAAATTAGATACAAATTAACGTCCGCAGCTTGTCTGTCATTTCTATAAGAGAATAAGCAACCATCTGTTACTGTAGATTATAGAAATCCGTTCATTCGATGAATACACATAAATACTTAATTACTACACGTGTAAGCCTCCAAAAAGCCTTACTATCGATGTTAAGCAACAAGCAAATAAAGATATAGCTGGTTTCTTTTTCCAAAGCCAATTGAAATTGATTGAATACCAAACTTAGGTAATTCATACACTAAGCAATAGTTAAGTTTGATAAGGTCATTTGATATGACGCAAACATCACCGCCTAAGTACGTGTATTAACCTCTCTGTCATTCATTATATCATGAAAGTTAAGAAATCTTACTGATTTTTTTTTTTGGAGCACGGCCTGTGACTTTGTATCTACCTGGGGCCCTTCCGAGAAGCCATATCGATACACCAACCGACGCGACGCATCGATTGATAGTAATCGAAAATCAAATGTATGGGCGTTTGTCGTCGATGTGACTTTCCGAGCCCCTGATGTTAAAGAATGGGGTCGATCAATAAACTGTTGTTAATAAGCATTGGTCACTCGCAGTATGCCGGCTAAATGATGCGGCTACAAAAAGGGCGGCGACGAAAGCGAATTTGCATTATGACTCTGCTTTAATACCCTCGCTGCTTTATCGTCATATCAATTGTCCGTTGCGTAATCAATCGCACCCTGAGAGAAGATTGCCATCTCGGCAAGAAATCGGTGCAGTAAGTAGGCTCCTGATAAACGATGAACCCACAGTCTAAACCGAAATATGACTAGGTCACTAACGTTATAATAGTTAGCTTCGTCTCCATTAGCTAATAGTTGTAAATGTTAAAATGTCATTGGTACAAACACCTGTGACCTAAGTATTTTTAAGTTATGTTGTACCAAAGTATTGACTATCAACACTGGGAAATTATTATTTTCTTTAGGCAGAAAGTGTTTGGGAAATTCAGGGTTTCGAAAGAGAAGTTAGAAAATTTCCCCTTCTAGTGTTATCACTGTTTCTGATATCACAACATGACGTCACATCGGCCAAGGTATTAAGTATTAGATATGACGTATATTATTGCACTTTTCATTTCAAATACTTAGTTTTTATTTTTTATTTTTACGTCTTTAAAAATGTTTTTATTTAACTGTTTCTTTCGGTCGAATTCTATTGGATAAAAATGTATGACTTCATACAAAATGTATTATTGTATCATCACGGATGCCTTACGGTGCCCGAGACCCTCAGGGTACCCAGAGGCTGTTTTATTCCCACCTCGTCGTAGCCTAAGAGTCTAAACCGAACAAGTGGTCAACTCGTTGCGGTGTATGTTCGATAGACTCAATAACACATCTATAACCAGTTTCACAAGTTGGTATAGTGAATTTGTTTCAAGAATATATTGTATATATATATATAGTAATATTTATTGATTTAACAGTGAATTGAATTCAAAATTTATGATTTGTTATTTTCATTCACTATCAATAACAGTAAAAGGAATGTTGTAAACACTTATGCCTTATCATTGCTATTACTACTAGGAGGCTACTGCACCGATTTCTTATCGAGGTGGTAAAGGTTCCTTTCAGGGTGCGGCTACGAAACGGACAGTTGATTTGATGATAAAGCAACGAGGATATTAAAATACTTAAGGCTTGTAAGCAAATTCGTCTTTATCACCACCCTTTTCGAACCGCATCAATTAGCCGACTAAGTAAGAGTGATCAGTGCTGTTAAAAACAATATATTTTATTGATCCCATTTATTACTTTGTAGGTCTTATCATCAGGTATATACAAAGTCATATGGAGTAAAACAATACTGGGTGTTTTTTTAATGATAATATTTTTTTGATGCCTCCAGCAGTATCACTTTTAGAACCTATTTTTAAAATAAAAAAGTATTAAGGCCGAAAATTTAATTATTATATGAACAAACGTCTATATGCTTAAAATTACTCCTACAAATATAATTAATAAGTCTTCGTATATAACAAGTAAAACACAATTAGATCAGTGATAGGCTTTAATTCGTGAGTTTAGTATGAAAGTTAACGTGATTTATAAATCTTTTGTTATTTATCTTTGTTTTTGTATAGGCGATACTAAAAAGAAAAAATACGTGTTTCATTATTTTCATCATAGAACACAATATAAAAATTTGATCACCGTGACAAAAAAAAACATCCAGTATATACTCCTAAACAGGGAAAAATAATTCCGACTCCAAGCTTGCCTAAGCTAATTCTAGGACGCATATTAACAAAAAAATAATTACTTACCCCTTCATTTCCGGGTAGGAACTGTATTTTAGGTTTGGCCAATTTATCCTGAAACAAAAATCAATTATTAATTTAAGTTTAAAACTATTAAAATCTAAATTAGAGGATGTGCCCTAAAAACCTTTCCCCGATCGCTATGCTCGAAACCCCGTTCATTGACTTTGTAAGTCTCCTTACCATCATGTAAATACAAAGTAACATGCTATGCCTGAATTAAAAAAAAAATCTTTATAGCCAACAAAGCCATCATTAAACCTGATCATGGGCACAAAATAATAAATTATATCAAGTCAAACCAGCATATGCCAAGGTTCTTATTTACCACCTATCATGTTAGGGTCATGAGAAACACCTAGGACTTTAGCCACAGAAGAAATAATAGTACAAGTACTATAGGATAGTAACTTTAATTAATAATAACGACTAAGTATTATTTCAAAATTCAGCTTTTGCCAGAAAGAATGACGGTCGGTTTAATAGTCGTTGTTAATGCTTAGCCAATGCTTCGGACTGTCAAATTGCTTATAAAAAAAAACGATATTTTGACAGTTCCAAGCAACGACTATTAATCCGACGATAAAAAAAGTTCAAATTTTACCATAATTATTATATTTATTTATTAATCATCTATTGTCATAACAAGATATACTACCTTATGTTGATATCCGGGATTCAATTTACCTCCCTACCAAAATTTTATTAAAATCGAGTAGTTTAAGGGTGAATACTCTCGAATAATATATGATTTTAAACGAATTTGATCCTTCAATAATAAAATGTTGTTCTTAAAAGCCACATAATTAAATAATAAAGCGCGAAACTAAGGTAAAGTTGTTTATTTTTAAGAAAAACAAATAAACAAACAGATCACCTAATTGCTACAACAACACCAAATGAACTCCAAAACCCTAACCAAAACAATAACAAATTATACAACAAAAAATAAAACAACGGAAAACAAAACAAGCCTCAATGGTTTGTTATGTTACAAAAAGGATAACCCGAGTAAAGTGGATTTCTTTTCATATCCAACTAGGAGGCCAGCTAATGATGATTCACCGACATGTTACGCAGAATGTGACGACCATCGTTATTACCTAACTATAACTAATGTAGTTAGTTATGTCAAACAAATACAACTCGCTTCTAAATCACAAACTAATGATTATTTTAAACAAAAAGATGCTTTAAAAGAAGATAACATAGCAACAATAAGATCATAACTTAAAACAAAGACATGTCTTAGTAACACTATTACCTAACTCGTTAAATTTAGACTACTTAATGAAAGTAAATTTAATACATTTGCAAATAAGTCTGGAAAAAAGTGAAGACGGTTCAGTGATCAAAGCAAATACATAGCTGATAGTCACAAAGCGTGACCCAATCAAAAGTTGCAATTAGGCGACAAGAAGTCCAACTAGGCAGTTAGGCAATGCTTCGGGTTGCCTACAATGAGCAGCAGAAGTCGGCAAATCGTGGGTTGTGTAACAGACGATGGCCGAACACGAGAAACAAGTAGGCTGGGCCGACTGCGTAGACGGTGATGTAAAGTTAAAAATTACTTTACTTAACAGCTGGTTCGCAACTTGAATATTAGAATTGCGCGGATGACCCGGAACTTGGGGCAACCGTGACTTCAATTTTCTATAGTCTTGGTATAAGCCAATCGATGGAAGAAAATTTATAAAATAATGGACAATAAAGGGACTCTAATTAGTTTTTACAGCCTCCACAGTCTGGTGGGATATCGTGGGATCGAATTTTAAAATAATAACAAAATTAGAATACGCTTTTCTGTATAGTTTAACTAGAAGACTAGTTAATCAAATAGTATTGTTGCTTCTAGGATAGATAGTTGAACCCTAGAACTTTCTTTGTAACCAGAACTTTGTGCAAAATATCTTAAATATTATTTATCGCCTTCATAGACTATATCCCGTATTCTGTGTTGTATCCTCAACTCCATTTTTATACAATGTGGGTGGGTCGTACTCCCTTTCTTGAACATTTGGTGAAAAGAGACAAACGTTGCTTAAATGGGATTAGGTTTTTTTACCAAAGGAGGCTTATGTCAGGATTAATTGTTGTTTTTTAGTTAGTGAAACTCTAAGCTATATACGTGATGTATGGTCACGTGTATAGCGTCCAAGACCGCCTGAACATGTGATGTGGTATTTTGATTTGGTCTGAATATCGATTCTTTTCTTTATTTTGCATCAACACATATGGCTTTGTAGCTAGATAAGCTCCTACTATGCCGACTAAATGATGCGGTTACATAATGGGCGAATGGACGATTATATATTAATATACTCGCTACTTTATCGTCAAATAAACTGCCCGTTTCGTAACCGCCTGTTATACGTAGAGTATAGCAGGCAGCGTTTTAGCAGTTTTATGCATTGCAATGTATAAGCAATTTTAGTATCTTGCAGTATTGTTAATTTATATAAAGGTCTTATAACATTACAAAGTTGCAATTTATTGAATACTAACAAGGAAATCCGTACAACTAAAGACCACGGAAACTGTACAGTGAGAGGGAAAGAGAAGGTAGTACAATAATAAGTAATTACACCAATAAATAACTTTATCAAACTAATATTTATCTTAGACCTGCACCTACGCAATGCGCCGCCCGACCAGCTGATACAGTTTACCTACAATAATTTTACGCTGTCAAATTTAGTTATTTTTGACAGATAGTTTTAGTTAATTTGAGGTAACTGGTTATGACAATTTTGATTTATATGCAACAATGTAACTTTTGGCTTTACACGAATTCATTAATAATTTAATACTTTATTAATATTCTTAATTATTTTTTAAACAAAAAGTGGTTATTGTTGTTGATTTATGGAATTTACTTTATTTATAACTAGCGGCCCGTCCCGGCTTCGCACAGGTTTGTATAACTTTAACTATATGCTCAGCGCACGCCACGGAAGGCCTCAGAAACGATACTTTTCCCCCGTTTTTAAAACATTTTTGGTTACTGCTCCACAACTATAGGACCTAGCGTGATATTATATAGCCTATGTTACTTCTGAATAATGCAGCTTTCTAATGGTGAAAAAATTATTGCAATCGGTCCAGTAGTTTTTGAGTTTATTCATTACAAACATACAAAAATACAAATCTTTCCTCTTTATTATATTAGTATAGATATAGTAGGTAAGTTTCTGTCAAATTAAATAAAAAAGGGTTTTGATGATTTTCGCAAAAATGTGTTTAATTGGAATGGGTTTATTTTAGTATATTTTTTACCAGTTATTTCGATGTATTAAAATGTATAAGGAGCACTAAAAATATATTATTGAAATCCTGAAAGTAAAACAAAGAAAATAACAAATCGAGTAAAAAAAGACTTAAAAAGAACAAGGAAGACATTTTTCGACTTCAAAAGATGCAAAAAAAAAATCTGGTAACATAACTTGAAAAATTAATTTTGACCTTGCGCTGTCGAGCAATAAAGTTTCTGCAACATGACCTTAGCGGAATATACCGGTGACCTTTACTGATGCAAAATGTGACTCGATACCAGGTCTGTACTGGCAGTGAAATGTAAGGCAAAAAAATCTGGCAAAACCTGTTGTTCAACGGTATAGACCTCGTAGATGAATTTAATAGACAAACACATAGAAATTAAACGAAACTCTATAATAGTTCTGCCATTCCGTTGCATCCATGTATATTTTAAATATGGTTCCGTCACGGGTACCTTTCGGCGCCCGAGACCGCTTTATGGTTTTATAACAAGTTGGTATAGTGAAACTGGGACCGATAGCTTAAAACTCTCCTAGAAATTGTGATCAAACAAATGTACATTTTGATCTTAAAAATAATTGGTGAACACAACTTTTTCAAGCTATTATAATATATTATGAAAAAAAAATTTACCTTGTCAGAAAAACGCCATTTTTAAAAAATTAAAATCGAATTAAGACCATTAGTGCTTTAACATTTTTTGAGAAATAAATGTCTTTAAACTGAACATTTTAGTTTTACTTAAAGTATTGCTATAAAATACTAATTAATATTGAGCATCAGGATAGCATGTAGCCAATTTTATAAGCAACGGAATTTGTTTGCGAATTTATATAACCCACGGACCTATACATTACCCATAAAAATATTATAGACAAGTCCGATGAAAATTATTTATTAGTGTAATACTAAAAAGTTTTGAGAAACCGGCCGTATGACACCTATGTTAATTAACACAAAAAAGGTTAGTACTTAAAAACTATTATGAGGATATTAAAAAAAAAAGATGGCACGAAAGCGGTAATCTGAGGGCGTGGCGAAGAACCGTTGTTCACGAAATGTGGACACTGCCCGGTTCCATCGACACACATTCTTTGGTTCGATTTTGGTCAAACCACGTGACGCTTCCGACGTGTTAGTAGTAAGTAGGCAAGTCACATTGTTAGTATAGTTTATTTATTTATTTAATATGTCAAGTTTATTAATTATATGGTGGCCCAGTTCGTTAGACCTCCGACATAAAAACACTAGTTTCCGGTTTCAAAATCAAGTACTTACCAATATTTTTTTAATAAAAAAAAAATGTATACCTAGTTGACTTTAAGCTGAACACCAACGCCTCGGAGAGCACGTAAGGCTGTCGATTCAAGTTTCGCTATACCGACTTGTGAAACTGTTTATAGATGCCTTATTCAAGCATCAAAACGAGCTAGGCACTTGTTCGGTGTAGGTAGACTTATACCATCGGCTAGAACGAGGTAGGATTAAAACCCCTCCGCTGGGTACCCTGAGGCGGTCTCGGGCGCCGTTATTTATAATTCAATGTTACACATAGTATTTCTTTATATATAAACACCAAAAAAATATACTAAGTAATACTATTTTTCCATGAGCGGGAATCGAACCAATAATTAATTTTGCAAGACAGTTTATTATAAAAGGGAGCGTAAATGTAAATTATAATTTTGAAGTAAAACGAAGGAGAACTTGACGTAAGTAGGTAAATGTAAAATGAAATAAAAATAAATATGTTATTGACATATTAATTTTTATTTTATTTTACATTGACAAAATAAGTGTAATAATAGCTTTCGGTCGGTGACTTGTTAAAGATTCCACCGTTTTGTACAAAGAATCCTTTTTCAATGAAAATTCCAAGAACTTTGTTTAGCAACAATGAAAGCATTACCTACCATAAACTTTCTTTAAATATTGTTAGATGGTACAACTTTTTTTTTTTAATTTACCGTATCCTATATCTCAGCTTAAGTTAAATTAACATTCTTATTTAATATCAAATTAAAATGAAGACTATTTTATTAAGAACTAGCTGTGCTCGCGACTTCGTCCGCGTGGAATGGTTATTTTTTTATCATACAAACTTTGATCCCCTATTTTATCCCCTTGGGGGTAGAATGTATCAAAATCCTTTATTAGCGGATGCCTACGTCATAACATCTACCTGCATGCCAAATTCGTCAGCCCGATCCGTCTAGTGGTTTGGGCTGAGCGTTGATAGATCACTATGTCAGTCAGTCAGTAGATATATAGTGTCTATGATGAAACTAAAGAAACTTTATGGGTACTAAAATCACGATTGAGACCACATTTATTTGCTTGATACGAAACAATATATATTTGTTAAAGTGATTTTAACCATATAGGTTCATAAGATTTTCTAACATTTTTATTTGAAGAAAAAAATACCTACTTATTTTTTATTCTCCTACTGTAAGAAAAAACATCCAGTATAAACGTAACTTGTTCAGTCTATATTCAGTATACCAAGCTAGCGTTGACGACGCGAAAAGAAAACGCTTCGAACATTTAATATACATATTTATAAACGTTTGTAAAAAAATAATAATCCTTAATTAATAAACTGTTTCTTTACATTTTTATGTAATCACACCACATAAGTCAATCCACACACAAACTACTCGTATATAAATCTTATCAACATGAATTATAAGGGAGTGGGTACAAAGTTCAATGTGTAACCTTACCTAGTCGTCCACTGTACCTAAGCCTTATGCATGACAAGTCCTTAACCTGCCGATTCACAAGGTCAAGACCCTTGTAGCCTCTTACCCCACTCTCTCCCACTTGTAAACTTGTAAATCGTTTGTCCATTACCCTACAGCATTCCTAGCTACCATAAAACTCCTTTTAATGGGTCGGTGGATACTTGGGTACACTTTCTTTATATTACTTAACTATTATGTTATTTATTATATAATAATAATGACCAAATTTATTTATTTTTTATGCTTCCGAAACAAGACCCTTTAGCATATTATTTAACAATTACTGTTATTTGCAATGTTTATCTATAATTTAAAGTAGGTAATATAATAAATCTGAAGAGTTTGTTTGATTGTATGGGCAAATCTCAGGTGCTACTGGTTCGTATTGATAAAATATTTTAGTGTTGGATAGTCCGTTTATTGATAAATCCCATATAACACCACGCTACAACCTATAGGAGCCCATCAATGAAAAATTATGCCTAAACGGGGAAAATAGATTAATTATTGAGAGTTACAATTACATAAAGTTTCAGCAGTAACGGGAGGTTTTCCAGTTTTACCGATTTTTAAATTAAATTTTAACCGTGAAAATGATACCTTTTAAATAGTTAACAAATATGTCATAGTAGACCATTTTTATTTTTTTTAATTTCACAGTTATTGCTCTGGTCACAAACTAAGCTCTAGGCTTGTACTATGTGTACCAGAAGCAACGATATAATACATATTATATTTTTATAAACACCCAGACCATGACAAACTGTACAGAAAAAAAAGTACTACTTAATATTTTTTTGGCATGGGTGGGAATCGAACCCACGACCTCCGGATACAACGCCAAAGGCGCAACCACTAATCCACGGAGGCTGTCAAATTTAAATTTGCATTTGTGTGGGACTCAAAACGTAATTAATATTATTTCGCTCGATCGAAAAAAAATCCTAAGATATGGCTTTTTAAATATTTTTTTTAGATTATATAAATCTTAGACCACTACGTCAAAATGACTAATATTCCAAATTAAAAAAAAGACATCTTTAACTAAAAAGATGTGGGATTATATTTTATTAATAGCTCTAAATATTTTTAAAATAAAATAATAGTAAAATATTGACCCGCAGCGACCTGATTTGCGATTTTGAACCTTATATTTATCATTAATTCGGGCGGGAAAACTTGCCGTTAACTGTCGGAAGAACTGTCGAATTTATCGATTCTCCATACAAGTTATCTTTAGTCTTACCCCGTATTCTAAGTCGAATCCTAACTCCACTTTTCACTCAAGTAACGTCTTACCGTTTGGTGGAAAGAGATAAGAAAACTAAGTTTGTTGCATACATATATTGTGATTTTAATAAATGTACTAAGGTGTACAAATAAATTGTTTTGTTTATGTCAAGTATACGACAATTTGATCTTTCTGATTGACCCGACATAAAAATTATCTGAACACAAATTTAATCGTATCTTATGTAATTAAATTATTATTGTTGTTAGTACTGTAACTTTACTAAGAGTTTCACTAACTATAGACGTACGTTAGCGCCTAAGGTAACTGTCATTGATTCACTGTTATTTTTATTCAAAATTATGTCATAAAAATCTTAAGCCCGTTTTACCTTCATTTAGGTTGATGTAAATAAAGCCAAAATATAATAAAAACTGCTACAATTGTGATTTATTATAAAAATAATTAAAACGAGATGATACAGAAAAAAAAAATATAAATAATAAATTTCTTCCAACCCAGCAGTGTTATCAATAGTACAGAGTATGCTTCCTACATTTAATAAAATGTATTATTTACTAGGTATTTACTGAAAACTGAAGCAGCGGTAGTTACTATCCGAAAAAAAAACATTCTACAAATACTTACGTTCACAGTTTATTTTTAAATTGTACACGAACCTACCCTTGTAGTAAAAGTTCAAAATAGCTTTACTATAAATATACTAGGTTTACTAGTTAAGTCACCGTAAAATTTACAGATCGCTGTATTTTTTTTTAAATCCAAACAAAACTAAATTCCATTAACAACAAAACTCCAAACAAAAATTTCTCAATGAACCCAAGGCAAAAACCCTACCTACGCCAACAAAATTGCTCTACACTAAAAAAGAAACGGTTAAACAATCGTTAGAGAGGGAGGGTAAATCTTGACGAACATCTGTTGGTACCAGGGTTGACTGCCAGGTGCCCCACCGGAGGGCGAAGGGTGTCGACAGTGCGACGACCTCAGGCCGTGTCGCAAGCAACCAAGGGGCTTGGATAGACACCGCATTAAAATATTTTTGTATATCTTCAGTGTAATGTAATACCTAATCGCTTTACGAGTAAGTCTAGCTTGGTCTCAATTCTAACATATTAATGTTAAAGCAAATCAAAAATCTAGATGTCCTATTATAAGAATACCTAAAATCTGACAAATATATAATAAAACAGTATATAAAAAACTTTTTTTTTAGCGGTATTTTTAATAAAATAATAATTATTAAAACCAAACTGATTTCTGCGCTATCTAAGCACCTTTCTTTAACTGAACTCGCACGCACGTGCTGACTCTCACGCAAAGCTCAATCCCTTAGGGTCTAAATAAGGACCTAAGACAAACGTACGAGGGTCCAAAATAGACTAACTTAAAGATTTGAATTCTTAAGGACATTCATGAATTTTGAGACAGATTTAAGTGTTGAAGAAGAAGACTGCAGCCGTTGCTTTTTTACATGTTTTATATTAACAGATCATCGAGACTTATATATATAAGTAATAACATAATAATAATAATATGTAGAACATTTTTTACACATATTGGTCTCAAACTAAACAAAGCTTGTACTATGTGTACCAGAAACAATGATATTAATGCATATTATATTTTATAAACACCCAGACCATGGCAAACTGTACAGAAAAACGTACATATTTTTTTTGCCTTGGGTGGGGGAATGGAACCCACGACCTCAGGATACAACGCCAAAGGCGCAACCAATAGTCTAGGAGGCTGTCTAGATAATACTAGGTAGGTATATGACCGTCTCCGTGGTCTAGTGTTTACAGCATTTAACCCGAAAGACGTGGATTCGATTCCCACTCAAGGCAAAATAATCAGTAGAAGTTTTACCCCCGTATTCTAAGTCGTATTTTCCACTCCACTTTCGCTCAAGGAACGTCTGTCTCTTTTCACTAAATATTAAATCAAGAAAGACAGAATGAGACAGACTATCCTTAAGTGAAAGTGGAGTAGAGAACACGACTTAGAATACAGGGGTTAGAATAGTAGTTTTTATGTACAATTCTGAATGTTTGTGAAATATTATATACACTAGATTCATATAAACCGTCCCGAAGATATTGCCTAAATAATGGTGAAAATCCGTTGCGAAGTATTTAGTAAGAGATAAATGTATTCGTTATTGGATATATACAACGCCAAAGGCGTAACCACTAGCCACGGAGGCGAATTAAAAAAAAAAAAAAAAAAATTAAGAAGTTCTTAAAATATCATATAATTCAGTATGCCTTTGTAAATACTTAGAATAATAAGTCCAAAAGAATTTATGGATCAGTAAAACAATTCCTTACGACATGCCATATAAACTTCAAAACAAGGAAGTTCAATAAATCTATTCAAAATCTAGAATACCTATAGAAATAATATGTTATTGTTCTAAAGCATACTACATAGATTTCCATTCTTACGTCAGAGCTGGATTTGACAATAAATTTATCTGACCACAGAACTAGGATAAAGTTAGAAAGGCGAAATGCATCCAAACATGCGTGGTTGAACTACGATTAACTAAATCAGACGTCTTGTTATTTCCGAAATAGAACTGTCAAAATTTAAAGATTTGTCATTATCATACTTTAAATGAAACAAATAATTTGTCTACCTACTATAGTGATGACTGCAATTACTAAATACAACTATATTTATCTAGATTTGACATAATAAATGTTTAAAAGACGCCTCAGGTATTTTTTTTTATCTACCTGATGGTAAGCTGACCTACAAAGTACATGAACGGGGTTATGATTGTTTAACAGATAGTTCCGGTTAAATTATCGTTAACGAAATGCATTAAATTAATGTAATGCAAATTACTTGATACTTTTGATATTTTTTTGGAAAGCCGCAATAATAACAGCCCAGCTAGGTTCCCAATACATTTAGGTAAATAAATATTACAAAGAACTCAATAATTTGTCTGTCAGAACGCGCCAATCTTACGAACCAAGAGTCCAAAGTACTCGTCATTTTATTATTTTATTGAATAAGGTAGGTAATCGGCTAAATAATATCACGCTACGACCCAGAAGCAAAGCAGTGACCAACCAAAATGGCCTAGCAAAATTAAGACACGAGTCATATATCCTTGAAAAAAGAAACTCAGTCTGTCTTCCACTAACTCTAGTCTGTGGAACCGACTGTCAATGGCATAACGAGACGGACATCCGTTACAATATTCAGCACATGTATATCAATCACGTACGGAAAAAAACAATAACAGAAAATGAACTCTATTCGAATAGGTAATAGAGCAAAAGATTCAATGAGCTAGCTGTTTGTGATAGGTGGTTCTAAGTGTACTAATTGTTTAGACAATTTAGAGGAAGGAAAAATATGGCCAACCCACCTACCTGCGGAAAATGGTAACTATAACTAACCTATGCTAAAACGTAATTCTTTACCTTACCTATACTTACTACAATTTTTAATTATTAAACCGAAGTTTTTTTAACTCAACTAAGAAACTCCATTTGCACCAAAGTGTCTGTTAAAGTTATTGTAACGATTAAAGTTAAAAATGGCGTCGAATGTACGAGTTTTATTTTGACAATGGAATGCCAGCTGGTACATTCGACGCCATTTTTAACTTTAATCGTTACAAATATTTTAACAGAGACTTTGGTGCAACTTAGCCTAGAAAATCTGTCATAATTCACAAATTGTACTTCCTTAATAGTTTATTTTATTTTATTGGAGCACGGCATTTGACTTTGTATTTACCTGGTGGTAAGCAGACCTACAAAGTACATAAATGGACGATCAATGCATTAGTGCTCAACGAACATTAACACTATGCCGGCTAAATGAAGCGGTTACGAAATGTGAGGCGACAAAGATGGATTTGCATAATCTTAGCTGCTTTATTATCAAATCAACTGCCCGGTTTGTAGCCGCACCCTAATAGAAGACTATCACATCGACAAGAAATCGATGCTGTCGCCTGAAAACCGAAGAAGAAAAATACGAAATGTTAAATTACGAAATCGGCGTCGACAAAGAAGAATTTGTATAATCTTAACGGCTTTATTATTAAATGAACTGCCCGTTTCAAAAGTTAGTTTTCACAGTTTTAAAAGTTAAAAAAAACAATGTTTGTAGGTACTCGTATAAATAATGCAGGCGGCCAGTAGTAGTATTTGTTTTTATTTTTTTTTACTAAAAAAATCGTGTGTCGTTGTATAACATTGAATATTAAAAAAGCGTAGTTACTGTCAAGTCAATTCGTTATTCAAATTAGTAGAATTGAGGCCCAGCGGCCATATTGTTTCTTTTAAATGTAACGTTACGATTGTCAAAATAACTAAATATTTTATGTACAGTAGCCAGTAGCCCCGGCACGGACCGAATGCTAAAAAATTAAGCTAACAGTACCTGTAATACAAGAGAATATAGCGCATAATGTTTTAGTTTCATTTGTATAGGATTTCGTTAGGATAAAGAATAGCCTGGTCATTGCTATCCAAATGTAAGGACCTACATTTTGTGTTAACGTTAAAATATTTGCTGATTATTTAATGCATTTTTACAGGATTTCGTTAGGATAAAGAATAGCAGGTCATTGCTTTCCAAATTATAAGACCTTCATTTTCTGCTAACGTTATACTATACCGAACTAGATTAGACCATTTGCGGTATTTCCTAGGGGTCCCAACATTCAAATAGCTTAAAGATAATATAAAATAATTTTATTTATTTTATTATTTGTTAAGTTTCTAAGAACGTTAAAAATAGATACAATATTATAAATGTAATAATGAACTAAATAAAACAATAGGTATAGAGTATAGAGATATATTTATATATATGAATGACTACCTAGGTAACAATTAATCAGATTTTTATAAAAATATAATTACCATAAAAGATAAGACAATTTAATAAAATGTAAAAATGAACTGAACAAAACAATAGTAGGTTTATGAACGTCTACCTAGATATAACTATATATAATTTAGGTGGTAGGAAGGTCTCTATAACTTCTTTTATAACCGTCAAGTGACCTAGTCAAGCTTCGGTTTTCGTCTGTGGGTTCACCGGAATTCAGGAGACTACTGCATCGATTTCCTGTCGAGGTGGTAGTTCCTTTCAGGGTAGTTACAAAATGTTTAGTTGAATTAACGATAAGGCAGCGAGTATATTAAAATATACTTGTAATGCAATTCGTCATTGCCGCCCCCATTTCGTAATCGCATCATTTGGCCGGCATAGTGGCAGCGAACAATATTGTTTAAGAACAATTATTGATTGACCCCACTAATGGACTTTGTAGGTCTGCCAACCACCAGGTAGATACAAAGAGACATGTCGTGCTCCAATAAACGGTCGTTCATCTTTCGTACCTTTATAAAAATATAATTGCCATAAGTTCCTTGACCACCCCGCAACAAGAGGTCATGTCTTGGTGAAAAAATAACACAAGCATAACTTAACAAAGCAGGTTTATGGCCGACGCTACAGAACTGAATCATACTAAATGGGATACCTTATCACATAAAAAAAGCCAGGTGCTTGCATGCTATGCACAAAAGTGTAAAAAAAAGCTGGGAGCTGCATATAGAAAGGTTTGTTGTCAAGCGATTTTATGTTTTATTAGCTTAGAGGGGACAGTTGGTAATTGGCTGACTGAGCAATAACAAAAGATACCCATCATGGTATAACACGTGCATGGATGGAATCAGGTGAGAGTATTTTTCGTTTCCTCAAAATTCTAAATAATTTAACAATCAGTGTTGCCAGTGTAGAGTCAGTAGTGTTGCGATTTTTTAGGGTGTCAAACAGATGTCGTCTTTGTCTATGTTTGGGATTTGAAAATGTACGTTAGGTGCAGTGAAGTTTGACCAAATAAACCGTTTTAATATAAATATGTATATTGCTAATGAATGAGGTAAATTTTAAAAGCGGATTCCACTGATGGTACCAACTTTTCTATAATGATGATCAAATTATTTTATGACCAAAATTAGTTTATAAAAAACCACCCGTGAATATCTTACCAATGCCAATATTAAAAATGAGAAAGTATATATTTCTGATTTATTACGTTTTCGCCCGGGCTAACTATTAATACCTATCGTACCTTTTTCACCTCCCAAAAAATATTTTTTCGTTTTCGCCCAAACTTTATTCTTATTATTAGATACAGTCAGTTGCAACTCATCGAAACTTAGATAAATTTTATAAAACTCGAATTTATATTAAACTTAATGCAAATTTAATTAAAAATATAAATTTGACGTTTTGAATATACAAACAATTCGTATCAAGGTATTCAGTTCAGATAACAATATTTCATAGGAATCAAAATTCATATCCAGGTGCCAGGACGTCCAAAAGTATATTACTCGACTTTAACGCAAAGAAACCTTAAAAAACCTTAAAACATATTAAAAATCTACCTGTATTTTAGACAATCATTTTATGAAAAACAATAAAATGTTTTATGACTTTTTAGGTAGCTTTTCATACTATTACACCAATAAGTAAAACGTCTTATTATTTAAAAAGTACAAAAAGATAAATGCTTATGTAATTTTATGACACTAATAATTATATTTTATGACTTTTTTATAAGTCCGCCCTTGTACCTACTGAATGTGTGCATTTTTTAAAAAATAAATAAATAAACATATAAGTAAACTTCTTTTATTGTTTATAAAAGTTTAAACAAGTAAATATTTATTTTCTTTGTATTCTGAAAAAGACTATCCGCGGAAGAGAAAACTAGAAGCTAGACAAAAGCTGGCAATAATATTTCAGGTAGAAGGTTAAGTTTGAAGTTTCGTTAGACCGATCGATTGGTTTCATTACCATGGGCGATACAGATGCAAAATAAACTTGACTATAAATCAGCATAATGCTATTAAAGTATACCGCATATTTTCGTCTTTGCCACTGCTGTCATTTCGGTACTTGCATTTATTATCATCTATTATATTTTGCTACTTAATAGATCTTGTTGCTGAATGTAAATAATAGTATTGCGTCTGCCCAATTTGTGGGCGAATACGGCATACTTTATGGATAGAAAACGGAATTTTCAAATTCGGGCGAGCGAAATGATGCAGGCGAAAAAGGAATCGTTCATATTTTTGTGGGTTAACCGCAACCGAATTCGAATCAATTTGGTAGACTATTAACTTGATTCCAGGATTCAATTTCATTAAATAACGATTACAAATATAAAACATAATTTCAGTTTAATATAGAGTTAATAAGACATATCACAAACCTGCAAACAGACTATGGGAATTTGTACCAATACTATGTTACCATAAGTAGGAATGGAACTCACCCATTAAACACACTAAACATGACCTTGTTATCCTAAAAAATATCTAGGATCAAAAAGTAGAAATTAAAAAACATGCTCTTTAATTTTTAATTCAATCGAAAAAAAATAAGTTAAAAATTTGTAAACAAAGAATACAATTGATCGCATATATTGTTTCTTTTGCCATTGACAGCTTCACACTCAGTTTACATGATACTCTTATTTGCCATCTGTATAAACCCAGCTGTGTAAAAATAAAACATTTTTATGTAAATTTTAAAACGCGCAATAAACAGTACAAGTACAGTCGCCAAGATATTTACTACGACAGCTTTACTTATAAAAACTTTAATTATAATACTTTACTACCTTTTTATTCCGCTTGAGGGTGTTAAACGAGTGTTTCTTCCAAATGTAACAACTTTTAAATAGTATACTAATTTATGTAATCAAATTTTTTATTTAGTTAAAATTACGAAATGTGCTAAAATAACAAATTACCTATAAAATAATTGCGATTAAATCGGGTATTGAATATCCAAAATATTTTTTTTAGGCAAAATAAAAATAACCTAAATTATTACATTTTTTTTAATATCAAATACTAGCTGAGACGCGCAATTTCGTCTGCGTAACTTTAACCATTTACGCAGAGCACGCAACGGAGGCTCTTAAAGAAACAAATTTTCCCCGTTTTCTCAACATTGATGCCCCGCTCCTATTGGCCGTAGCGTGATGTTATATAGCCTATAGCTTTTATAAATGTGTCATAAAAAGCTATAATATCAATTAAACTTAAAAGTGTCCGAGAAAATTAACTCCAAGCTTTAGGGAAAAACTTGCTGACATTTTTTTGTTAAAAAAAATATATTTGTTGGTAAATGTTAGAGGGGCTCGCGTATGGCCTGTGCCGTGGGCAACGAGACCGGTTAGTCGCCCAAGCGAAGCTTTACTTGCACATACGGGGCCATACAGATGCAAAAGCCGTCAAGTGTTCTAGCCATGTTCCATTTTAGTATTAGGCTTCGGTTTACAGGAAACTACTGCATCGATTTCTCGAAGCTATACATACCATAAAATACGAGCGAAAATAATAATATTTTTGCATACGGAAATTAAAATAATTACACGCAAACGATTTCAATGTCAGATGTATTACATTGTCACTCATTTCATGCAATTGCAATGTTTTTTTGTCGTGTTACCTATTTTAATTTACAATGCATTCATTAAAGTTTATTTATGCATATATTAAGTGCCTACCTGGGGCCTGACCAAAGAACACGATCGTCAATCAATACGCCGCATCGATCGATAATAATGTACATAGGAATTTTACTCTATGAGTAGAGCCTGATCGACGAGAAATGTCAAATCCCATACATTTAGCTTTCGATGGGTATTTCGATTCGATTATAGATTGGCTCTTCAGGGGCCTTACCAATGCGCCAATCGATAATCGAATCGAAATACCCATCGAAAGTCAAATTTATGGGATTTGACGTTTCACGACGATCACCCATAGAGCAAAATTCCTATACATTTTTACCGATCAATGCGGCGATTCGATTGGCGAACGTGTTCTTTGGTCAGGCCCCAGTAAGGCCCTGGGGCCTGTTACATAAACGTGACAATTATATTTAAAAATGTCAATTAAAAATAACCTAGCTGAACCCGCCCAACTTCGTCTGCGTAACTTTAACAGTTTACGTAGCGCACGCAAAGGAAGCTCTCAAAGGGAATTAATTTTCCCGTTTTTTGCAACATTTTGTATTGATGTTCCGCTCCTATTGATCGTAGTGTGGTGTTATATTTGCTGCCTCGATAAATGGGCTATCCAACACTAAAATAATTTTTCAATTCGAACCAGTAGTTCCTGAGATTAGCGCGTTTAACCAAACAAACAAACTCTTCAGCTTTACTATAAAAGTATAAATTTCTTGGTTTATTTGCTTAAAGTGAATAATTCAAACTAAACAACGCCATGTATTATACATACAATGTCATTGTATATAACAATTGACATGTTTATGAAATAGACCCTTACAAGTATACCATTATTTTTTTTAACTAGTTTTTTATTACCTGTACCCACTTGGATTATAGAATACCGTTAAACAACAATGTAATGAGCGACCTCATTCATGGCCTTTGTAGGTCTGCTTACCATCAGGTAGATGATAGACGTCACATGTTGTGGTCATATAAAAAAAAACATAAAAAAATTGTAAGTAGTAGGAAAAATATTAAATAATCAATCGTAGTATTCCCAACCGTTTCGTTTCGATGAAAATATCAGTTTTAGTAGTAAGATGAAATGATAAAACTAGTAAATGGATTTTTATAATGCCAGAAAAATATTTGATTTGTCAAGTCAAGATAAAAACTCCCCAGCCAATTAATTGTATAAGGAAAAACATTCTCTCTTTCTGTCATATTTACACCAATAAACTAACAAAATAAAATTGTTTTTGCAACAAAAAAAAACATTAAGCTCTACCCACCTAGCTACCCAAACCTTTACTTTAATTAATTACTTACAAAAGATTATATGTAACAAAAAATAAAAAGAGAAAATAAAAACTAAGTACTTAACCAAACCAAAGTAATTAAATTTAACCAACAAATTTCTATACAACTCTTTTATTTATTATTACTTATTTAAATAACAAATAATATAAATATTGTAATAATTAGACAGGTATATATATATGGTGTGAAAAAAAAATACTAAGTAGGTATGCAGTCAAATATTTGGAATACAATACAACCAGTAGGTATATATTTATTAATTATATTAGTTTAGAAAAGTGGTGAAATATCTAATAATTTAGTCCTCAAAAATAAAAAAGCAGAGCACTTTACCATATTAGAATTTATTTTGGTTTCTATTTAGGTATATTAATTAATTATTTATATTTATAACTACTTAAATAAATATTTCCGCCACTTGTTTGGTATAGACTCAAGCAAGAGTATACCTTAGACGATGACTAGGTAACGAAACCCTAGCTGGTCTATATTTCTTTCTATTGGTAATAGAAAAACTAAAATAAAAATTTATAACAAACCTTATTACAAAGCCATAAGGTGCTTATAACAAATCTTTATAATTTAGACCACTTCACAGGCTGTTGAATGGCCTTGGTTTTAGGCTGTACTTGTACCAGTTTTGAGACCTCATTTCTCTTTAACTAAATAGTTAACTAAGTATTAAAATGTAAACTGTAACGTAATTATCGGTTCCGGATAGGGTTGCCAACTGTAACCACCCACTCACAATACACCGTCATTGGTGTAAATTAATACCTGGGACAACATGTCAAAAATACTCATTTGCAATGACAACAAATACCTACCTACCAATGTTTTTTTTTGCGTTGGTAATGTCGGTACTTGGGGTCCAATTATCTTTAGTTTATTCCTAACCTATCGCCAATAGAAATCGTCAAAAAAATTGGGATTATATTATGATGCGATTATGATTCGATTGAAGAAAGTTGAGGAGTATTGTAAGAGAGAATTGAGGCTCAATTCAAAAGTAGTCCATACTGACTAAAGTGACAAAAATCCACCTAGAACTTTCAACAAAAAATTCACGACATGTAACTGCATAACTCTATTATAGTACAAAGTTAATACAGCCCATGAATCGTCGCCACCACTGCTAGAATTAGAAGAGATCCGATGCTGATGGAGTCTACGTCAGGTATTTTAGCGATAAATTTACGACAAATAAATGTTTTGGTACGTTTATCTGAAGACCTCGCGGAGTAGGCATAAACGAACAAAAGCCACTTGTCTTATTATCTCTACAACACACTCCATTTGCTTCATCCACCAACAGTCATAACACTTCTTAAAACACATTTCTCTAATATCTCAAAATTGACAACCCTATTTCCAAGACAATCATTAACTAGGAGGAAAAAACAAGGCATAGATAAGTAAATAACTATGTCAATTAGCCAAAGTAGTCCATATTGACCAAAGTTACAAAATTTTGAACCCTGTGACCATGGCAATATGTGTCAAATGTCCTAAACATTATTATAACCCCACAGAGATAGTTGTGGCGTATGAAGGAAGGGGGGAGGCCAAATATAGTGACAGCTAACGAATTACTAAAGATATTAAAGTATACTCCTGCAAATTCGCATCCAATTTCGTAACCGCAATAGTGGGGACGATCAAAGCTGTTAAACGACAATGTTTTGACCCCATTTGCCAGCTCCAATAAAAATAAAAATATAGATATTTCACTCATACACCTCTAACAATATTATCCTCATCGCCAAATATCAAAACCGGATATAGCCGAAGCACTGTATGGCATTGCAATAGAGTTCAAAACTCAAAAACCCAGCCTTGTAGCCCACTGTACCAACGCAACCATTCCGCCGAAGTACTTTCACTGCAGACAAGAAGAACATTGTCAAATAACTTACCTAACCCAACCTTGTCTACACAAAACCATTGAAACGCCAAATTGTACATAAAAACAACAGAGTAGAGTGCAAAATTCTTTGTCAATAATTTTTATTTTTTACAGAATTGGTATTTTTATTTTGTGCCAAGTTGCATTACAGTCTTTGCAAATTGTTTTAAGTAAGCAATGTAAAGCTATGAATACTTGTTTTTAATAATTATTACTGCAATTTTATTCTAAACCAACACCTATTTTAGACTAATTTTATATCCTGGGTACTTTTGTATAGATGGGTAACTCACTACAGGTTTAGAAATACAGCTCAGTGACCCAAATATTCATGAAATTAATAATAATAATAATATGTAGGACAAATTACACATATATTGCTCTGGTCACAAACTAAGCTCTAGGCTTGTAGTATGTGTACCAGAAGCAACAATATAATACATATTATATTTTATAAACACCCAGACCATGACAAACTGTACAGGAAAAACGTACTTTTTTTTGCCATGGATGGGAATTGAACCCACGACCTCCGGATACAACGGCAAAAGCGCAACCACTAGTCCACGGAGGTTGTCAAATTATATTTAGCTATCTTAGATAATTATATTAATTAGAATTTTTTTTCTAAGGAGACAATGTTCTTAGTTATCTATGGATTCTTTGTGCAGGTGCCGGGTCCATCATGTGATTGAAAGGTAAGGGAATGAGGGTTCCCAGACGTGATATAAGTAAAAATTCTATGATCTATAGGCTAACATACCCCTAATAAAATATCAAATCTACTTTATATATATATGAATATAAGCTGAAATATGTTATAATTTTTGTATTTTTGGTTAACCATCATTATGCAGATATTCCTAACTAGCCATGCCAGTGACTTTAACCCATCATTTAATTTAAAAGAAATCAAATTATTACTGTGTTTTCGCTTAGCATTCTGAGTTTTTCCATTTTCCTAAGGATTGTAGCATGATGCTAAATAGCCTTCTTTCTGAAATAGGCTATCAAATGCATAAGATTCTTTCAAATCAAATCTAACTGATAGTAGGTACCATAGTTTGGCACATACAAACAATCACTTCTAGTATAGATTAATTAAGTAAGGGTGTTTCTTTATTACTTTGTATCAAAAAGAATTTTCATTCATTTAGTGATGCATTTTCTAAAAAGCTAAAAGTGTGATTCATACACTGCATTTATTTTTGTTATTGAGATGGTAATTAGATTATACCGTTCTGAATGGACAAAACCAAAATGTATACAAATTATTTTTGATGCAGTCAGTCAAACAGACATACATGCATGGAACAGTACACACTTAGGTCTCACTATAAACTTTTTTTAGAATCCTAAAAATCAACAGAAATAACAGAAAGCTATAGTTTATTATGTAGGTGTAAATAATATAGTATACCTAATTTAAACCAGATGTCAAAGCAATAACCTGTTGGTAGAATGCTAGTTTATTAGTCTGGCAGGGTATGTTATCTTCTAGTATCTACCTTCCAAGTTTAATTAACTACCTGATGGATAAGTAATAAAATAATACATGTGAATAGATACAATGCTCTCTGGCTACCAAGTGACAGGAAGACAAGCACTGTTAAAAAGTCAGTGTACTTAAATCAACTGATTAGAAGGTTGGTGAACTTAATAAAATAATTAAGTCGCAGGAAACCCAATGAATAGGTAACATAACAAAAACTTTAGTGACATTACATGTTATAGAGGACTAACATAACAGATACTTGGTAGGTATTTAATGTGAAGTCTCAATAGCTAAATTAAGTATGAGTTTCCAGTTCAAAATAGATTTTATTTTGAGGTCAAATGCAGTATTAAAATTTTACAATACAAAAAGTACAAAACAAATATTATACAAGGATTTATTTATGTCAAAGTATGTGATATCTAAAAGGATATTAGGCAAGATGATTATGTCTGTAGTCTAGTTGATTGCTCCTTTGGTGTGGTATCTGGAGACTGTGGATTTGATTCCCGCCCATGGTAATATTATATTTGTATGTTTTCTGCACAGTTTCCATGGTCTGGGCAACCGTAGAATCAATGAAAATATTGTTGTTTCTGGTACACATAGTACAAGCTTAGCTTAGTTTGTAACAAGGGCAATATTGAGTAAAAAAAATCTACATATTATTATAATTATTAATTTTAAAAACATAGATTTTATTTGGAACCTCATTTCACAAGGTCCCTAAGATACCTTATTTTATAATTAATTTAATTTAAAAATTCTTGAATATTCTTTCCCTCTGTAGAACCCTATCAAAAGTAGTTTCCATGATTATAACATACAAGACTAGTGTTGTTTCCAACAAGACACTTGAGTGATAATAAGTGAGCTTCATTATTACAATATAATTAATATCCCTTAATTAACTCTTTGATGAGATAATAGCAAATTAATTTTGCATCTAGTCACCACAAGATTTCTTCATAGATCTTATCTTATAGGTATATTTTTTATAATTATTTTCGTACCTAAACAAAAAAATAATCATAATATTTTTTATTGATAATCTTATTTACTAGGAAGTTTACTAAATTATAAAAAACAAAAAATTTAAATGTCTGCAATATTTTTATTATCTAACCTACCTACTGCTATCATAGAAATAAAAACCAATGTTTTATTTTTCTTTGTGTAATAATTAAACACTTGTCTGTCTTGTGTGAAAACAAGGTCATGTTAATAAACCTTTGGTAAGTAACTAAGTACTACATATATATTTATATATAACCCAAAAGATATCTTAGGAAAAATTTAATTGATATAAGTTTTGATCTTTTTTTGCATAGTAACCAGAGAAACCATTAAACTTCATTAAACATTTAGACCAAAGCAAAATAATTTGAACTGACTTGTAAGAAATGTCACAGAACTCTAGCAAAAATTGCTTTTTGAATGGGTAAAAAGGGTATCCCTAAATCAAGAACATTGGTAATATCGAAAGGATCCAGCTAGTGGTGAAAATTAATTCTCAAATGACCCTCAATATATATATTTTTTTACTTATCTCTAATCTTAAGTAAACATGATTTTTATAATCTTACTTCATAATTTAATAGAGTGACTGAAATGTATTAGGTCACTTTTACTATACTGTCAAAATATTTACTATTGCAAAATTAGTTCATAGTTTTATTGTACAATGCAAATATTAAATCCACTTCATACATTTGGCCCTTAGACATAACATTCAGTTATTTATATGCTCTTTGTTTACTGCAAATATTTCATGGCCTTACATTGGGATAAATTTAGGTTTCATAACACAGACGAAGCTGTGGAAACAACTTAGGCTAAAATTAGACTAAATCTAAATTCATCTGCACTGAAATAGTTCAGTTACAAACATAACCACTAGGTGAGAACTAAAATAGAGTTGTTAACCCCAATGCACATTGAAAGGATGAATGAAAAGAGATTGACGAAAGAGATTAATAAATTACAGGAAAGGATAAGGGGGGGATGACCGAGAAGAATGTTCTATGACCAAATCGGCGACATTCCAAAAATGCTGGGAAATGCTCAAGCTATGTTTATGGCCAATGCTCCGCAGTGGCCATAAACATAGCTTGTATGATAGCTGTGGATGTGATGGAAGCAAGAGTAGTAATGCCAGGATTGTTGTTGTGGCACTCCTTTATCCCTGCCTATCCCAATGATAAAAAGGTGTGACTAGTTTAGTTAGTTAACCCCAATTAAAGTTAAATAAACCCTTATAATTTTAATGTTATATTGCAAAATTTTAAATGCACCATGATGACAAATAATAAATACTAATATAATAAATAATAATAATATTTAATTAATACAGGCGTTATTTTGCGGAAGTTCATTATACTAGTGATAAATAATTTTAAGTAGGTACCTCGCTATTCTCTACACTTTTTTAAAGCTGAATAATTTTGTATGTTACTTTTTTATATATACTAACCGCAGGACCTAAGTATGAATCTAAAATGAATGAGCTATGCTGCCCATTTATTATGAAAGGCTATAAAATATTCCACATAGGAGGCGGCAGTAAGCAAATTTTTACAGTCTTGAAACCAGATTTTTTTTAAACTATTTCTTAAATTCTTGATTGTTGAAAAGTTAACACCTGGTTATGTAACAATACTATGATGATCAGTTTAAGTAATAAATGATGAAAATGTAAGTCTTATTATTACTTATTTATTTACCATGTTTTTTCATATTAAGTAATAGATAAAACTGATTTTCTCTCAAGAGGTTTGTTTATTTCTTTGTACCTAAATTAAATCATCAAGTTAATTCAATAATAATAATACAAATTTATTACTTTCATAGTAATCATACTTTAGTTGCTACTAAAAAAGTAATCAATAACTAAAAAGTAAGTAAATAGTAAAAATGCTGTGATGTTTTTAGATAGCTCAGCCTGAGTATTAACCTTAAAATAATTGTTTAAATGTATTTATCTTAAAATAACATGTAGGCCAAACTGCTTTTGTAATACTTGGGGGCAATCAATGGTATAGTGTACAGATGTAGTATGTGCAAAAAATATTAATTTACAGGAAAAACTTTTAAAAGTTTGTATTTGCCTTATTTAAGTTTTACATATTTATGAAATCTATATTACTTTCATTTCTCATTGATTGGTCCAGCTCATACCATGTTCGTACACAGTAAATTTCATATTTAACACAGTTGTGTCATTTCTCTAACTCATCTTCACCAAAATTTCTGCCATCAATACAGCGTAATAAAATTAATTTACACCAAAATAATGTTTTTTGTGTTTATATTTTCTAAGACAACTATGAGTAAAAGAACTTATAATGAGAACATTTTATTTTTATAAAATTGGGCACTATCAGATAAACTGTTATAATAAATAAATAGCTTAATTAATATCAGGTATAATGAAGTTTGGATCACAATGTTTCATCATTGCATCTTATCACTGTTTATTAATTCATTTCATATACTATATTTATTATGTAATTTAATGTAAGAACATTATTGTATATAATAAGCTATACTGGCGAGTATACTGGCATTGTGCCTTAATATTTTTTTACATTAGGTAAATAAAATAAACATTTATTATTATTATTCTAATATATTATAATCTCTTTCTATAATAGTTTATATAAACATAAATCTAATAGTTTTAATTTGTGATACTTAGTTGCCTTTTCAATATTTATAATTTATATTTAAGATAAATTTTGACTAAAAAATATAATATAATAATTGAATGAGGTTCTAAAACATGTGTTCTATAATTTAAAATTAATTCCCTTTAGTTATTAGATATGTATGCTTTCAAACCAGATATTGTAGGCTTAAAAATACATAACCTTGAGTAGATAATTCTCTTGGTAAACTATTGATACAACTAAAGGAGTATCTTTGGGGCTCTATACAAAGACAAAGCTGATATTGTAACCAAACTCCTCAGTAAACGACAAATTCCGAACAAACTAAAAGACTCGAAATCGCTAATTATAGACGTAAGAAAAGTAAATCCGTGAAAATAACAGCAAAATACTCTTATTCGTCGACGTGGCGTGGCATTGTCGAGAGAACGTAACGAATACCAGTCTATTCTACACGATTTCTACTACAAAATTATATTACTCAACCCATTGTAAATAAAGTAGTTTTATATTTCAAATTGATAGCTGTAATATAAGTATGGCGCCTTCAGTTACTGATATAGGCCTGTGTATGACAACTTTATTTTGGTCTTAACAACATGGAGTATCACTTACTTTGTTATTCCTGAGGAAATCTTCTATCGCCTTCAATGCTGAATCCGTTAATTTCACAAACACTAGTTCTTTATTTTCTTTATAACTAGGCTCTGATGATAACCCATACTGAACACCTGCTGGCAAGGCCGCCATTTCTTATTCACTATTCGCACTCTGGACCAGCTGACTCCTTTGCTAGTCGTCACGTTTCATATCATACACACATTTTATAACGTAATCACAGATTCACAACCTATTTAAAAATTAAATTACAACAACAAGAGGGTTTTTGATGTCCAAAATTAATCTTTTTGTAACCCCATCGACTCGGCCTTTGTTGGCAGCGCTCTTCGGACAGTTCGCAAGGCCGCACTGACTGTCATGCGCAATGGCGATTTTGACAGGAAGCGCAAGCATTCACCGCGACAAAAGCGCCACTTGTATTATTTTATGTTGGTAACACACCCAAACTTTTGACTATAAGGTTATGTTTCCAATTTTGTAATAAAAATATTATTGTAAATTGTTAATATTAAAAAAGTATTTATATGGTTAACATTTTTATGGTTAACATTAGGTAGAAAGTCCCTAATAGATAATAACAATATGTTGAATAATAACAATATTTTATGAATGTTGTAATTTTGATAATATAATAATTTTATCAACGTTCTATAAAATAATTGTAGATATAATAAACATAAATTACAATTTGTTTGTTTTAATGTTAGCTGTATAGTTTTCCATAATTTGTAATTTCCATAGTTCGTTTTATAATAAAATGTAATACAGAAATATTTAAAGTCACAGGTTAATATAGACATACAAGATAATCATCCAAAAGTGACACGGAACATATACGTCAACAATTGTCACACGTGCATAGGGTACCTACCAAAAATCTATGTTTATAGGGTAAATCCTAGCCTATTGCAATTTTAGGATTGATATGGGTTAACAGAATATATGTGTAAATGCCTAACGTGAAATAACTGAACGTGAAGTGGCTGATAAAATAGGGGCAGTATTAAAACATATCTCCATTAACGGCAGGTTTTCCGTGCCGCATTAGGGCTAAAAAATAAGGTTTAAAAACGTAAATCAACTAGGCCGCTGCGGCTTAATAGTTCACTATTATATATGAAGTTTGACGTAGCGGTCTAAGATTTATATAAAGTTTAAAAAAAAGCACTGCCTTTGGATTTTGTTTTGATCGAGCGTAGTAATATTAAAGACACTGCATACGTAATTGCGAAGTCTGCGTTCCCAAAAGAAAATTTTGTATTGAGGACGCAGTCTAGTAATACTGATTATTGTTTGTTTAAATTAAAAAATATTTTTATCGGTCATTGCATTTATAAATCTTTTTGAGTTGTGTTTTTTAATTTTTTACTGAAATCAGAAAAAAAACTTTTTTATATTATAATACAAACATATTGATTTTTACATATAATTACTAACATAAAATTAATAATTGATTTATATATAGATTATTTGATTACCCAAATATAGTAAATTTAAAAAAATGCTATGGCACTATTAGTGTAAAAATTATTAAAAATATTTTCCCTTTTAGAATGCTATCCAATAGAAATAATAATTCATATAACGGTGATTATTTTTTATTAATCAGTATGTTTAACCAACTCAGGTAAAAACGCGCTTTGGTCATTGTTTATCTGCGACGATTGATTATTTTATGATTTTAATGGCGGTTTCATTCTGGATGTATAATCCTTATACAACAATTGTATGTAAGCGCACAGGTAGACGGCAGTTGACGGCACACAATCTCCATGTTTTGATATCAACATTGAGACGACAACAGATAGAATCCGCAATGACGTAATTGTAGATCAAGTACTATAATATATATGTAACTGGAAGACTGAAATAAAGTAGCTACGAGTATAGGCATAAAAATGTGTAAGGACATGCTCTGCTGGTTTGGGCATATAAAAAGAAAGAGAGATCCCTATGTCAAAGTGCTCCACATGCTAGAAGTATTCTTAAAATTACACACATTCCATGAGCTTTTGTAACGTTTTCTTTATCAATTTTAATGATTTTCATTCAATTTTGTTGCTTTTTTGTAGATACGTAGGTAAGTAATTTTATATAATCTTTTTTATTTCCAAATTAAGTGTGGCACCGTTTAAAGGCCAGTGTAGTCAGGGAGATTGATCGCCTCGAAGGTACTTTTTCATGGCTGATATATCCCACTGACAGGTTAATGGCATTAACTATCGGACTACCTATTCTTGCACTAAATAGTTAGATAGGTGGCATGCATTCGATTGGATTTCATGCATACATATTTTTTTTACACCATTTGTTGGCGCATATTCACCCGCCAAAGAGAGGAATGGCAGCCTAGTTAAATATATGCTTAGTACTTTATAGATAAAAACTTGTTGACTCTTCATAAAGATAAGGAATACTTGCAGAAAAAAATATTGGGAACCCTCCGCCAACTAAATATAGCACTTGCCGTTATATTTTTTTTTATGTGTTTATTATTCCAAACTTTATTATTATTTTAAAAATATTTGTTCCTCTATTCGAAACATAACCTAATCCGTTGAATGAGGAGTTTTCCAGTAGTTATTATTTAACGCAACAGATGGCGTTTAGTCGCTATCTACATAAACTGTCAAATTAGATAGTGGTAACATATGTATAAAATACACCCAAAATTTAGGGTAAATCGGAAAGTAAATGCCTTTATACGAATAATTTATAAAATTTACTTAACTTTGTTTTATATATACACTAATATCCTGGGGCCTTATTCCGAGTTTGCAACCGCTAATCACGACAAGACGTTGCGCAAACTACAAATATGGAAATATAAACTCTATTCCAATGGTTTTAGAGTATGGTTGGTTGATTAGGTTGGCTATTATAATGCCGCCATGTTGAAATACACGAATTCTTCGCAAGTTTGAACATGTATGGAGCATTGGAATTTCAACTTTATAATTAACAGGATAGAACTTACATTTCAATACCTGTATTTTACGCAAAATGCGCGACGGTGAACGTGTCAAAACTCGGAATATATGAAACTATATGAAAATATAGACTACCTAAACCTAAGTATAGAAACAGACTTTTTCGGCAGTTTTTGTGGATATTTCTCCTGCTGCCATCTAGTGAAATATTTTGGAGCCGTCTAAAAGAAAACTCCTCATTAAGTTCGTAGGTTCGAATTGATTTTCAAATTGATTCTGTAGCCCTCTAATACGTAGTACTCTATTAAATCTTAACAAAACCACAACGAATAGGGATATACATCATATAGATAAAGAGGGCTAAGTTTTCGAAAGCGGGTCCCTCACATTCGCAAGAATACACGAATTCACAAGTGTAGAACGGTATTCGCGAATATTTGTATACGTGTTTTGACAATACATTCGCCTATTTCCCGTCCCGTTTGGAAAAGGCTTGCACGAATGTTTTAGCGCATGTGAGGTACGCGGGTATAATTAATAATTATTTTTCTAAAGGGGCTGACGTACGAGCTTTAAAATCGCATTTTTAAAGATCGTTATTACTCGTGCAAGCTTATCTTACTGTAACGCAATTTATTCATTAAAAAGAATCCGTCGGGTAAAAATTATAATGAATAAATGCTAAATACTATAAAATACCCTTAGAGCAACGCGGACACGGGGGGTGACGTCGCTATCTTAAAATAGGGATGTTCCGATCCGATCTGATCTTTTTAAAAGATCGGATCGGGACCATACGATTTTCTGGCGGATCAATACGAAACTTCAAAGATCGGATCGCTCGGATCGTATGAATTGAAACGCAGTTTATGTACTACATTTGAGTAGGGTACTTTGGATTTTTTGTTATAAACCGACCTTGATATTTTGTTTACGTTACGGTTTTATTTTTTTTGCGGGTAATATTACCCGCAAAAGATGCCCTTATTTAATTTTATTATTAACAAATTTTGTAGGTAATTCAACATAAACGTGTGGCCCGGTTAGTACTTATTTGTTACTGTCGTCTGTTTCACACATATGGACGTTTTGTTTTAATAAAACTGCTTAGTGAAAAAAATGTTCCTCCTGTAAAATAAATTATATAGAGATATCCCATTACACCTATTCAACCATTACAAGTAACTTTTTTAATATATCGCGAATATTATTTCAAATTATTGCTTAAATATATATAGAAATGTTTCTTAATTATTTGCATCCGATACGGATCGATTTCCTGAATATCGGATCGACGGCATGCGATCCGATACGAGGATCGGATCGAGGCATTACGATCCGATACGATCCTTAAAATCGGATCGATGTCCGGATCGTGCATCCCTATCTTAAAATGCAAAAATGTCTGTCATATTTTGAGCGAGGGGTACAACGCACTCATCAATATGCAATAAGAAAAACCACAGAAAAACACTAATTACGCACACATCAAATTAATTCGTGTTCAAATATTGTAAAAACTTACATTTTCATGTAGTAGTGGATGTCCTTGGATGTCAACGGCTAGGGCTATCCAAATGTCGATATTTCATATAATAAGGAATAAATATAATGAATAATTGATAAAATAAGGAATTCCCAATAAAATAAAAATAATTTAAGAAATAAGTATTTATTTACAAATTTTTGTTTAAGTATTATTAATTAATTTATTAGTTTATAAAAGTTTTTTTTTGTGATTTTTTAGATAACTATTATAGTATATCATTCCAGATTTAAAACAATTACATCATTAATAATTGATACCTATATATTAGGTACCACTATAAATAGCAAAAAAATACTACAATCAAATTAAATTATTAAATTCTAAGTAATTGGTATTTTTTTAGTTTTTCAAATATATTTTAGCCGGCATAGTGGATTGCTGCAACATCATAGTGCAATCATCAATCGCATAGTGCAACATTGATCGCTCCCACGAGCGATCAATGTTGTTTAACAAAAATTATGAATCTAATTCGAATTCATAGACTTTTCGCTGCTTACCATCAGAAAGATACAAATTCACATGCCAGCACGGCATTTTTTTTTTAATGTACATGTAAAATATAACATCCAACAACATGTTTTGTCAACATTCTTTTAATATACTAAAATTATAAAAAAACTAATACAGTTAAAGTAACAAAGAGCCTAACAGGACAAATACAACGTGGTATAAAAGTGCGTATTGCACTGATAATTAATTTTCTGCTGTTGTTTTGCCTTAGGAAGTGTTAAAGTCGTCTGAACATATGGCACTGTTTTTTGACGGGACCCCAATCGACGCTTTTTTACAAAACCGCCTCCATATTTCTGTAAATTTGAATCCTTAGGAAAACAGCAAACATAAAAATAAAGTAGGTAATTCAATTCTGATGATCACATTAAAGAAATAGTCGTTGATTTTTTTTTCGGAAACGTAATAATAATAATATTATCGTATAGCCAATTTGACATAAAAGAAAATCAAAATGTATAATGTATAATATTATTCAATGTTATCTAATTAATTTGTGAATTAATTTATCGATATGACATATTGCTAATGCGACGCGAACAACACTAATTATAAGTGAGGCGGCCAAATATCGGATTTGTTGGTCGACTGGTCAACTTTTTGAACGGGAGTGTGAAGAACTGTTGGCGGCTTGATCGATCGAAGACTGTAATAGACGCTTTTGTGAATTTTGTTTAAAACTCCATTCGCTTTGATAGAAGAATAATATTTCATTTATTTATTTATTTATTTCAAGAAAATCGACAGCGATACAATAAAAAATAGTACATAAAAGATACAACATTATCATAAGACCAATAACAAATTTTCATTAATATAGACGAAGTAAGGTATTGATAAAGATTGCAATTAATTAATATAAAATATGTATGTGCACATGGGTGCGTGTAAGTGAGTGTTCCTACCTGTGTTCGTTTATGTGTGAGTGCTAGTGAGTGTATGTGTGAGTGTGAGAATGATTGATTGTGAATGAATTATCCATCGCCAAACAACGAAGAACTCAAATGATCCATAATCGCACCCCTAAATGCTCGCTTCTCGCCATTATAAATGTCTATATTAATAAATTTAGCATTATACAGCCTGGCTAATCTCGGCAATGTTGAGTTTTGAGCGTAATTAGTGTGGCAGTTGGGAACACTACTTAGTGCCCTCGAAGATACACGTGTCCGTCGAACAGGAGTCTTAAGTGATACTTGGCCAACCAATTCCTTACAGTCCATCCTTCCATTAACTATATCGTGTAAGAACAGCATATCGAGCAGCTGGCGTCTGGCATCGAGGGGAAGAAGGTGATGATTCCGACATGATTCAGTGTACTCTGTACATGTTGTTCTTGTTCTAAAATTAAGATGTTTTAGAAAGATGGACTGTATACGCTCGATTCTATCCTTATATTTCGAGTACCGAGGCGACCAAATCACGCTCGCATATTCAAGGACACTACGTACGTACGCATAATATACTATTTTAAGACAGTGAACATCGCTGAACACCTTACAAACTCTCAGGACAAAACCCAGATTCTTGTAAGCCTTGTTCGTAATAGCATCAATGTGTTGATCAAAAATCAATTTAGAGTCGAGATGTACGCCCAAGTCGCGCATTACATCGACTCTATCAATAATAGAACCACCAATGTTATAATCGTGTTTGATAATATTTCTGTTCCGAGAGAATGTCATTTGAGCACATTTAGCGATATTAATATTAATTCTATTTCTATTGTAATATTCAAACAAACCATTTAAGTCGTTTTGCAGCATTATGCAATCACTTAAAGAATTAACTCTAATAAAAACCTTCGTGTCATCAGCATACATCAGATAAGATGAATTTTGTATAACCTCGTGTATATCATACAAATATGCATTATAGAATAAAGGCCCTAAATGAGAGCCTTGAGGCACTCCAGACGGTATATTCACGAATCCAGACCTATAATTACCGATACGAACTGCCTGAGATCTATTGTCCAGATAGGAGCAAACCCAACGATACAGATCGCCGCAAATACCAAGATGCTGCAACTTGCGCAGCAGGATGACGTGATCAACCCTGTCGAAAGCTTTTTCAAAGTCAGTATAGATCACATCAACCTGACTGCGTTTGTCCATAGCAGAAGTTACATAGGACATAAATAAATTCCGCAAGATTTGAGGTAGTGGATCGACCTCGCACAAAGCCATGCTGGGCGTCGGGAATACCTCTAACTATGACAGGGTATATCGAATCATAAACTAGTTTTTCCAAAACCTTACTAAAGACATTCAATATTGAGATAGGCCGGTAGTTAATGATTTTGGATTTAGAACACTTCTTGTGTATTGGAACTATGTGTGCCTCCTTCCAACAACGAGGAAACACACCTTCGCTTAACGATCTGTTGAAAAGAATGGTCAGAGGCACACACAGCTCCATCGAGCATTGACGTATAAAAAAAGGTGGTATTTTGTCACTTCCTGGGCTGCCGGATTCATCTAAATCACGTAACAAACGCAATACTTCCTCTTCACTGACGACAACATTATGAATGTAGTCGCCTGCGTTACAGAAAGGTGAAGCTAATCGATTTGTAGTGTCATAGCAAGCAGCGGGTTCAGAGAATACACTCGAGAAAAACTCGTTGAAGCCATCACATATGTCCTGTCCAGACGAAAAGGTGTTTCCCTTATATTACAGTTGACATGGATACCCAGTGCCACCCTTACGAGACTTTACATAAGACCATAGTTTTTTAGGATCTTTTTTTATTAATTTTTGCATATTAAAGGTATATAACTTAAAGCATTCACTCTGCATAGCTTTCTGTCTCGCTCTCAATAGCGAAAATACTTCATAATCAGACGGGTTATTAAATTTCTTCCACCTTTTGTGGGCCTTATATTTCTCTACAATAACCTTAATTAAAGGTGGACTATACCATGAAGGGTAGTTGTACTTCCCAGAATGAGAAACCTTTGGTATATAATCGTCTATGATAGAGGAAAGAGTATTGTACAGGGTGAACGCGGCATCATCGACAGATCCTTCACCGAGTAAAGCAGGCCAGTTTTCGTCGGCAATTGCACCACGTATACAATCATAAGCACCTTTGCGAAATTTGTATTTAATTATTCTTCTACGTCGGTAAATTAAAATCGCCGATAAAAACGACATGATCAGAGTTATGATTATTAATCACATTCTTTACGGAATTCAGTACTAAATCTATGTCCCTGACCTGATTTGAACCACTAGCAATATATGTGGAACACACATGGAGAATATGTCCAGATCCAGGTACCTGTATAGTGATCCATAGGGCCTCAGCCGGCGAGCAGGTAACATCACATCGCGCGCGCGCTCCCAGCGAACGCCGCACCAGAACCAGCACACCCCCGCCTTTCAATTTATTTGTTAAGACAGGATCCCGGTCGCATCGGAAAACGTCGTATTCATCACTGCAGAGCTCGGAGTCCAAAATACCAACATGTAACCAACTTTCGGTAAGGACAATTATATCAAAGTTATCACATAAAATGTTCTGATAAAGGAGGGTGGTTTTTGTTCTCAATCCCCTAACGTTTTGATAATAAATTTTAAGTTTATTATTCATTATTATTTATATGTATAATATATGGGAGTGACAGTGAGTTAAGGGATTGAGTAAGAACACCTCCGAACCAAAAGTCTACAATAATCCACAAACAACAGCGGCCGAGTGCATGAGGGCGACCACGGGCCACCAGAATCCTCGTACTGTTCGGCAATGGATGTGTTATAATAAATGAAATGTGAATTAGTAGTGAAGAAAGCAAAATATGAGCACGTTGCGATGTTAGTGTATTGCAATGGTATCTGTAAACATTAGGTATGCTTTGAAGTAGTAAAAATAGATATGTAAGTAAACTAGTAATTACAAAAATCATATAGAAGAAAAACAAAAAATAAGTAAAAATTACAATCAAAATTAAAATAAAATTAGAATCAATAATTAAGTTCAAAATTAAAATGATTAACACTGTATTATAATTAAATATGCTTTGAAGTAGTAAAAATAGATGTGCAAGCAAACTAGTTATTACAAAAATAATATAGAAGAAAAACAAAAAATAAGTAAAAATTACAATCAAAATTAAAACAATATTAGAATCAATAATTAAGTTTAAAACTAAAATGATTAACACTGTATTATAATTGATATCTTTCAAAATTAAATTTAAATGAGTAGAAACTTGAGTTGAATGACAAATGATTCGGATTAACGTAACATCTGAATCATCATTGCAAATTAATATTATTGTAATTATACTATGGAAATAATTTAAGATTAATCCCAGATCTTTCCCTCTCTTCTTACTTCCACAAATTGTGAACTCATTAAATATCATAACCTCTAGGATAATTCCATAAAAAACATTACTATCAACACCAATTAACATAAAAGTGATAAACAATTCATTACAATTTATAACAAAATTATTATAAAAAATATACACTTTAAATAATATTGAAACTACGAGTACATGGGAATTTAATGAGTTTAAATTATTCTGTCTAAATCCAATTCTGACCTTATCTGAAAAAATGGTGAACCTTCGCTCTTACGCACACAGATGACACAGTTTTTAATCCATGTGTACTTGTAACCCATTGATGCACATTTCGCTTTACAAAGTTTTAACAATTTTTTATTATAAGCCGTAAGGTGTTCATTTACAAATATACGGGAGATTTTTCCTGGTATACCGATGTCGGCACTAGTGACCCCTCTACATTTTCTGAGAGCCACAGTCAGCCTATTTTTCCAAACACTATCCTTAAATTTGACGACGATGTTTTTAGGTCTGCCGGAAACCGATTTAGCAGGCTGAACACGATGAGCGAAAATGATATCATCAGATTTTAGATCGATTCCCGTATGAATTGCTATGCGCTTAACGATGTCAGAGGGCGTTTCATTTTTTAACTCAGGCACCCCCTGAATCTCCACATTGTCACGACGCAGCCATTGTTGATGCTTGTTAAATTCAGACTCAAGAGAAACAACACGGGTTTGATATTGACTGAGTTGCGATTCGAGATCAACGATCTTTTTGGACATAGCATCAAATTCATCAAATCTTAACTTAACTTTATCAAGTTCTGTACATAACCGATCCGTTGTGGATATTAGACCGTTAAATTTATCTGAGATCTCTTTTTTAAAATCTGTCATAAATGACGTTAATTCACGGCGTATTAAGTCCTTCATTTCCTTCATTTCTCTTTTAAAAATAAAATTTATGTAATTTTTGTCCAGCACTGGTGAAGAATTCTCTGAGTCGGCATAATCAAATTGCGGTGAGATTGGTTCACTAGATGTAGTGGGGTGCAGAAAATTATCGCGAACTGGTGTTAAGTTATTATTGGACTTAGGCTCTTGGGCCTTACATGTAGGACATTTATTGATGAAGGTTTGGTTTTGTTTGACCAATTTTGAGTAATCCGACCTTCCAATCCCTAAGCAAGAATAATGATACACCATATTGCAGATTCGGCATTCCAATTTATCTGTTTTAAAAACAGTATTTACACATGCGTTGCAGTTCATCTTTCACAGAATTAAGTATCAAAACAATAATAAAATCAATTGTAAACAGAAAAAAATACGACCTCCTACGGACAAAATCGGAACCACGTAACGTCTTGCACCCGAGTAGATGTTGTTTGGATAGTTCAGTTGTTGCAGTTAGTAGTTCCGAAAAAAAATAAAAAAAAAATTCACTAGATGTCGTTATTTAGCGCCATCTAGCGGTTTTTAGGGGTACCAGTTTATGTGCTTAATGTAAATGCGCACAATCAGCTTCCTTAGTAAATAATAAGTGTGACCATCAATAGATGGCGCTGCAAAAATATTTTATCTTGAGGTAAGTTTTATGCAATTATTTCAAGTTACTGATAACATTAATAACCACAGGCACGTTCCAATATTCACTATAAGGATCCAGATTCCTTTAAATCACTGACAAGGCATTGATCCCGCGACAATGCAGACTCTTGAGATCAGTTGCACTGTTTGAAAAAATATCTGTAAATACAGAGGTTTACAGCGAAATAACACACTATGATAAAAAACTAGGTTTTCCCTATAATATATTACACAAATTTATCATTTTTACTTGTAATTTAATTAGATAAAAATATAATGTAAACAAAGACTTTATCATTTATTGATGGTACTTCATAGATATCAAAAGTATCTTTTTAACAATTCGATGTCGTAGACCGCTTTTTGCACCAAAAAAACTGAGCAAAAGGGCAACTTTGCTTAGTCGCGTTCTCTCGAGAGCTAGATTCGGTCTGGCAAAAGATCCGTATACAACTAGTGCCTGTGATTTGACAGAGGGAATAACATGCGTATGGCTACTCCCCTCCGGGCTGGTACGGTGGCCGCTCTATGGAAATACCACGACTGCCGTAACAAAATGATGACTCGCGAATCGTGGTGATGACAGGCAGCGGGCTCCGAGCAAAATTTCAAACATGTTGGATCGCCGACGAGCTTGACGACGACGACGAATATGACACGCGGGCAAGTAAGGTTAGTAAAGGCTATGCCTTTTCAGCAGTCTGATTATAAGTTTTCTTTTTCCACGGAAGTCTTGCGTATGTAGTATAGATGTTATAGGTGTGACGGATGCATAGGTAGTATAGGTGTGATGTTATTTTTCCATATAGAGGCCATCCCGTAGGTACTTTACAACAAAAATACTACTATAGGTACTTCAAATCAAACTGCATTACGGGCCACTTTGTGAAATATATTAGGTTGCTAATTATACGGGTGGTGAGATAAATATTGCAATTGATGCATTTATTAATAGCGTCTGGGGTGATCTTCCATCATGGCAATAAAGAGGATTTAATATTTTTATAAATAAATAGTATTGTTAACACATAATAAATAAGATGGAAGTTAAGTTCTTTGTCTTTTTTGTAAAAAACCATGCGAGCTGTCACTTTGAGAAATTAGCCTTCTACAGAACAGGGGCTCTAGAGAAAAAGCAGGCGAGGCGACATGTCGCGTCGCCTCAGTCAAAAACGTATGTATTTTGACAGTGACAGTAGGCGTGAGGTACGCTGTCACCTGCCAAAGTCTATACAATTTTGATTGAAGGCGACATACGTTTTTGACAGTGACAGTAGGCGTGAGGTACGCTGTCACCTGCCAAAGTCTATACAATTTTGATTGAAGGCGACACGACACGTCGCCTCGCCTGATTTTTCTCTAAGGACTGTAGACGCGTGTGTCTATTAAATTTAATTTTATTGAATATTATTGTGCAAAAGTGTACTAATTTTGTAGAATAAGCATTCGTATAGTAATATTACGTATGAGAAGTGTAGTATTTACGCAGTGATCTTGGTGTTTGTGCTATCTCAACGAATCCATTTATCTTCAGTAAAATGGCGGTACCCATTTTATTGTTGATTATTTCTTCCTCCTTCACTTGATACTGGCATCACTATACCGTATGTTTGCATACGGTCATGTGGCCATTCCTAAATCTAACCTAGTCCTTTTCCCATTCCTTTCCATCCTATTATCCCACTTTTACCGTACAATATTATAATTTATAAATCTACCCACAACTTGACATTGGCAAAATTATGCGTAAAGCGTAGAAGGCCATTTAGGTAAAAGAAGAAGAAGAAGAAGTACAGGGGCCTGACCAAAGAACACAATCGCCAATCGAATCGCCGCATCGATCGTTAAAAATGTATAGGAATTTTACTCTATGGGTAGAGCCTGATCAATGAGAAACGTCAAATCCCATACATTTGGCTATTTCGATTCGATTATCAATTGGCTCTTTGGTAAGGCCTCAGAACAGCCCCACTAGCCAAGAGCATGAGCGCTAAAAGCGCGCACGAAAGTATTGTATGAAGATGACATTTGATGATGACGTCACTTTCGTTTTTATCGTTGCAGAAATAACCAAAACGAGACTATAATATAGATACACCAATTTGTTATCTAGTTCGAGCGTAAAAAGCGACCATGCTCTTGGCTAGGGGGGCAGGGGTTACAACGGCAATAATGTATTTATATTTTTTTAATAAATAGATAATTAAGTGAATAACCTCTGTGAGTAATATTACTGTGGCTACTATAGGGTGCGTTTTGTTAGCTGGTAATGTTAGCGCGAAGCTAGCATTGATTGTTTTTTTTTTTGCATTGGAAAAAATATCGATAAATACCAAACATCTGACGTTAGTAACAGTCGTTTTTTTTTGCGAAATGTTACCAATAAATCGGCAATTCCTGGCAAAAAAAGTGTCATAACATATATTAGGTACGTTTTGACATCTTTACAGCATTAAATAGCAAATCTCGCATTTGGTCGGCTGTAAAAACGTTGTTATTATATTGCGCGTAGTGACCACTAGATGGCACAAAGTTCTCTTTTTCACTGAGCCCTTTCACTCACTTCACCGGCGTGAAAAGTGTGACACTTGTGTTAGTACAGTAAACTACAGTATAGACGTGTGTTGTGTTTCCAGAAAAGCGTATTAACATGTTATGTGTCTTTCTTTCAGTAAGTTTTTCATGTCAATATTAGAATTATTACGAATAAAGTGTCATTAAATATGTTATGACATTTTTTTTAAATAAAAAAATAATGTAAAATTCGTCAGATCCTACTCATAACCTGTGTAAGGACACTTTTTTTGTGTATATTTGATCCATATTCCTGTTTAACAGAATGTAATCAAGACATTTCTCAATTATTATTGGAACAAAAGCAACAAACACAACCTTACATAAATACTCCTGGGCAATCCAGCTGTACTATAGAGAACTATGTTATAAAATCTACTGTTTGTTAGAAATTATACAACTTAGAAACGTTTCCATAAACCAAAGCTAAACCACTGTTTTCCAGGTTTAGACGAAACAAGGTTTAACAAAACGTTTCTAAATAGAGATCTATATAACTCTATTCAGAAACGTTTTGATAGAGAAGGTTAGCTAAACCTCTATTTTTTCTCATTGGCATAAGGAAAAAAAGTGATAAAACACAATTGTTACTAGGTTTAGGCTAAGGTTTATTCAGAAACATTTTGTTAAAGCTGGTTTAGCCTAAATGATTAAGTAAGAAGTTCCTGTCCCTAAACTCTAAGATTTAATTTTTGTAAGATAGAAGGTTTCGATTTTGTTATTTTTTCTATAATAAAAGCAAGTTCAAAGAAAAGTGTACAGTCAATGGCAAGGTAATGTATACTCCCATGCATGCCTTTTGTATTAAGGGTCAATTTACTTTAAAAACGTATACTTTACCTTGCCCTTAACTGTACCTATAAACTTGTTATTTTAGCTTATTGTAAAAGTAAGTTTATGGACATTTTTTAAATAAAAGTAATGATGATGATTCTATTAAAAAGTGTATCATTCTCCAAACCACAGACATTTTTTTCAAAAAAATAGTCCTAATATATGCCTAATTTAGAGTTTCTTAAAATTTACTTTAAAAAAAAAGTACTAGCTGAAAATATTAAGCCATATGAAAAACACATAAATAATCTATTTGTAAATAAAATTTCAAAAGTACAACTTTTGTAATTTTTAAATAATCGATATAGAAAATAATAAAAAATCATAAAAGTTGTATTTTCTCGAAACAGCTATTTTTGTCTTATGACACTTTTTTTGCCGGGAAGCGAAATGTTAACATTTTTAGCATCGCGTTGAAGGTAAATTTTTATTGTTAATTTTTGAAAGATGTGAAACAACCCGTATTTTCCTACGAATATTAGGTTATTAATCTTAAAAATATCTTTCGAACTATAAATATTTGGTTTTCTTATATACTTTTGTTTAATTTATGTCTTTAATTACTTTGTAGATTTTAGTTTTTTATTTACTTTACAGAATAAGGAGAAAAAAAATTTTTGGAGATACAAATTATAAAAACATTAATTTCTGGAAGAAATTATGATAATGATGATGATGAAATAGATAATTTTTATTTTGGCTTATTTCACGTTTAAGGTAAATGTCAAAATGGCAATGTCAGATATCAGTATTTATCGTTTTGTTTGCATTGCTAAAAATACTAACAAATGTTAACATGATCTAAATAAAACGCCAAAACAGCTGATTTTCATGCTAGCGCGAAATACTGGTACGGGTTAGATAACAAAACGCAGCCATAGACTACTCAAATAATGACTCTAATTCTCTATGAATTAAAACTAAATTTTGGTATTGCAAGACGTGTTATATTTTTACCATATTTTGTCACTTTTATATGTATCTACTTACTCGTTATTCTTGCTCTCTATAATCTTTAGTAGATACCCTGTCAAGAAAAACTTCGTAAAAAAGACTATGGTAACTTAGTAATTAAAATTTTATTACTTATGATGATATTTAAAAGAAAAAAATATTGCTTAAGATGGTGCTGTAAGGCATTTTACATGGCTGTGTTGAAACGGGTGGTCGCGCTGTGTCACCACGAAAAACTGACCGCGCTTCCGATCGGAACGCAGGACATAAAACAGTATTTCATACTAGCATTGCTATAAACGAAACGCATTTGGGTTGACATTGTGATTCAGCGATTATAGTCAAATTATATTCAAATCATAGATATACTATTTACGTCAATGATTCAAATATATATATTTATAAAAAATACCATCACGGTGCCTTACGGCGCCCTCGAGGCCCAGCGGAGGGTTTTTTAATCTCACCTCGTAGTAGCCGATGGTATGAGTCTACACGAACAAGTGGCTAGCTCGTCGCGGTCTTTGGATAAACAGTTTCACAAGTTGGTTTAGTGAAACTGGGACTGAACCTACCCACTTGTCATTTGCAAAATTATTTGTAAAGCGTAGAAGGCTATTTAATTAAAAGAAGAAAACGATGCTATAATTATGAACGAAGGAACAAGAATATATAATAATATTTGTTATCACATTTTGTTTTGAGTTTGTAGCGGCGGCTATCTTCTGAGGCTTCTGCGGCCATATTCTGTTTCTTATAACGTGATCGTTAGATTGTCAAAATCCGCCAATCAGGGAAGTTTACAAAACTACTATGATTGGAGCAGAGCGCGCTTATAGCGGAAATCGTTATTTTGACAATCTAACGATTGCGTTATAAGAAACAGAATGCGGCCGCTGGTCGCTTTATTTTTGGTAACAGGATTGAATAACGCGATCGTATTGGTTGTTGCTCACGTATACGTATACAAATACGTTACGTTGCTACAAACCCATGGTAGAGCCTCTGTTCTTACGTTTGCAAAGGCGACTTTGGGTCCCTATATCATGCATGAGTTGTTTGACATTAGCGTAATACGCGTTGATGCGTAGAAGCCAATAATTGATAGAAACAAGATAGATTACCTTTCCCATTTTTAGATTCGTTTGTGGGAAAATAAAAAAAGTTGTAACTTTCCAATCTATACTTACAAAATAAACTATTTTAAATATATAAAATTCAGGTATTGTAGTATCTTTTAAGAAATAAATGTACTTATTGCAAATATCACATTTTTAGGTTATTATTTTAGCCAATTAACTTACGTACGTGTGACACGTATTCTTGTTTTTAGATTAAACCAGGTAATAAGTTTTATTCAACTGTTGTTTATAAAATTAAGAAAAAAAAAGTGTGTAAATCTTATTAATACAATCTATAGTTGATGTTATTTTCAGTATATTTTGTATAAATAACCTAAACCTTTTCAGAATTAGTAACCAACCATGGCAACTAATTGGGAAGAGAACAAAGTTTTAATAACTAGAAACTTACAAGAGGTACTAGGAGAAGATAAAATAAATGAGATTTTAAAGCAAAGAGACCTAAAAGTTTACTGGGGTACTGCAACAACTGGAAAGCCTCATATTGCTTATTTCGTGCCCATGTCCAAGATCGCAGACTTTCTGAAGGCCGGTTGTGAAGTGACCATACTTTTTGCTGATCTCCATGCTTACCTGGATAATATGAAGGCTCCCTGGGAATTATTAGCTCTTCGCACACTCTATTATGAAGCAGTAATTAAAGCTATGCTTACATCTATTGGTGTTCCATTGGAAAAACTAAAATTTGTCAAAGGAACTGACTATCAGTTATCCAAAGAGTATACATTAGATGTATACAGGATGAGTTCAGTAATTACAGAGCATGATGCTAAGAAAGCAGGAGCTGAAGTAGTTAAACAAGTAGACCATCCACTTCTCAGTGGATTATTGTACCCAGGATTACAAGCATTAGATGAAGAATACTTAAAAGTTGATGCACAATTTGGTGGAGTAGATCAGAGAAAAATATTTACTCTATCTGAGAAATATTTACCTGCTTTAGGATATGCTAAGAGAATTCATTTAATGAACCCTATGGTACCAGGTTTGACTGGTAATAAAATGTCAGCTTCTGAAGAAGATAGTAAAATTGATCTTTTAGATAACCCTTCAAATGTTAAAAAGAAATTAAAGAAAGCCTTTTGTGAACCTGGGAACATAACTGATAATGGAGTTTTATCCTTTGTGAAATTTGTCATATTACCAATGATGCAACCTAATGAAACATTTAAAATTATGAGAGCACCAGAACATGGTGGTGAAATTACATTTTCTAATTTTGAAGATTTAGAATCTGCTTTTGCTAAAGAAGTTATTCATCCTGGAGATTTGAAATTGGCTGTTGAAGAGGGTATAAATAAACTTTTGGCACCTATTCAGGAAATATTTAAAGATCCTAAGCTTCAAGAATTGGCTAAAAAAGCTTATCCACCACCTAGTAAGGTGAAAGGTAATCAGAATCAAGTTGTTGATGAAATTACTCCATCAAAGCTTGATATAAGAGTTGGTCATATAGTAGAAGTGTCTCGACATCCTGATGCTGATGCTTTGTATGTAGAGAAGATAGATGTAGGTGAAGCGGAACCCAGAACCATAGTTAGTGGTTTAGTTAACTTTGTACCCATTGAAGAAATGACAAATAGGAAAGTTGTAGTTTTATGTAATTTAAAGCCTGCTAAAATGAGAGGTGTTGAGTCTAAAGGTATGGTGTTATGTGCTTCTGTGGATGAGCCTAAACAGGTTGAACCATTATTACCTCCCGAAGAGAGTAAAGCCGGGGACCGTATTGTGATTGAAGGATATGAAACTGGTGAACCAGACGAGGTTCTTAATCCCAAAAAGAAAATTTGGGAAAAGTTACAAGTTGACTTAAAGACTAATGACAATTTAATAGCTGTATGGCAAGGCAATAAGCTCATTAGTAAATTAAACTCAAAACCTGTTACTACAAAATCTATGAAGAATGCGCCAATTAAATGATTTTTTTTATTTATGATCTAATTTAATTGTATGACTATTTTATTTTATTGCTATTTCAATCTATTTATTCTATAAGCTTGTTAATAAATCTATTTATATACTTTTTTTAAAATGGTTTATTTTTCTATAAATTATTAAGACTTTATCCTACCAAATTCCAGGCCTCTTTTTCAATGTTTGAAGAAATGGTAAGATAAAGATATTAATAATAATTTATTTAAAGAAAAATTTGTCTAATTATACTTAGGGCTGATTTTTTAATCCTTAGATAAAGTTATCTGCAGTTAACTTGTATGAAGTGTTGTCAAATTTATATGCCATACAAGTTATCTGTGGAATATCATTATCTGACGATTGAAAAATCAGCCCTTTGTCATAAATAATTTTAATTATAATTAAAATAATACATATGATTTTTTTTACAAACTTGTAAGGCTATACAAAAGACAGTTTAGGTATATTTCTCTAAATCCTATGCTAGGTGAAACACCTGTGTTATAGGATTCAGAATTCTATCATTAGCATACAGAAAGAAAACTGGTCTAGATTTCTATAAATTAGTTCTGTTAATTTTCGTTTAAATTTCTATTAATTATTTCTAGATATATTAATATATTCTATGATTTTCAACCAGTTTTCTTTTTGTATTCTTTTGATCCATTTTCTGGCCTTTGAGCACTAAAAATTGCTCCACAAAACTAACATGTCAAAGTTAGTCTTGTGGAGCAATTTAAGGATTTACGATGAGGACAGACAGAAAGACGGACAATGCCTTTTAAAAATACGTTTTTCGAAACTACTCTAGATGTAAGCCCTAGTTAGGTCAGTTTCCTAGCAGTTGAGTAAATCGCTTTCTCTTAACAAGCATAAAATAATATTAATTGATAATTAATCATAAGTCTGTACTATTATTTCTTCTGTGTCATAAATGTAAATAAGACGACTTAAAATGTAAGACCTAGGTAAAATAGTCAGATATACTGCCACCTGCTGGCCGACTTTAAAACTAATTCAATTAAAAATATACAAATGCATTCGATGGTGACTTTATGAATTAGTTTCAATAAAATTCAATAGATGGCACTTATTATGTTTAGTGAAACTGACACTGACAGCTTATCGTACACCCCGTGGCACCATAGATAGTGGTGTTATCAGACGAATGAAGTTATAAAAAAAAACTTATTGCTAATCGTAACTCGTAAAACACCTCGCCTTTGGCTCTATCTAAAGGTCATGGGTTCGATTCCCGCCCATTTCATAATAATATGTACGCTAAAAATATGAAGTGACGTAAAGATTACACCTTGATATCCACATACAAAGGTTGTCGAGCACCAAGTACCCGAGGAACTCTGCTTAACAAACTTACCTTTATGGATCACTTGACCAGGGGCGGATCCAGGATTGAATATTAGTGAAAATTCAATACAATATTTCATGACAAAAAAAAACGATATCGTTCCCTTGCGTGTCAGTTTTTTATTGATGAGCAAAAAAAAACATCGTCAATAACATCGTGCCTTCGTCACGTCCCTAATTCAATAACAACGGCCGTTCACGACTACATCTACACTAATCATTGATGAGCATACACAAAAAATAAAACAAAGTTCTAAATCTGATATCGAGGTATAACAGCTATTACACGCAATGGCAATAAAATGCATACACATACAGTGGATGACAGGCCCATGCTACTATTGGTTGAGAACATTCTTGGACGTTACATTGCCACTTACCATCAGATGGATGTAGGGTCACATGTCCTGCTCTATTAAAAAAAAAATATTTTGTCTTTTTGTTAATGAATAGCTGCCTAACCAAACGCACTTTAAGACATCATTGTTACTTTTTTTTTTGACTATTCATAAATATCTGTAAAGATTTACATGAAATAAATGACTTTGGCTTTGGCCCCCCCCGCCTGGAGCCCATTCACAAGCTTTTTAAAGGACTTTTTGTGATATATATATATATCACATTACGACGGTTTTCATATGCCCCTCCTGCCCCTAATGCACTTGACATCTATGTAGGTTATGTCTAGATTTAAACCTACTCAGAACTCTATATTATACAGTTCTGAGTAGGTTTGAAGCTCCTGCTTCACGAAATAATTTCATGGTATTTACCAGCCTTCTCACTCGAGAGTTTTTATCCAGAGTAACTTCGAGGTTCTTCGTTTTCAACGACCTTTTTATATTTCCACAGCTACAAGCTATTTGGTTGGCAGTGGCGTTAGATGAACTATTTACATATATTTTTTATAATACTACCAATTAGCAAGGTTGCAGCGGTCTTGTGAAATCTTATGAAGTAGGAATTTGTTGTTGAGGTTGGGTACTCCGCCACAAGTGAAATTTCCCATGCATGTATCACCATTAAATAAGATCGCAGTGTCATTGGCGTAACATATTATATCTGCATTCTTCAATTGTATAGAGAAAATAGGGATGATCCCAATATGCTACCCTGTGGAACACCAAATGTGCAGGAAATAATGGTGTGAGCTGCAAACCTGCCGCATTGTTTTCTTTCCACAAGATAGCAGCGAAACCACACCAATGCTATCCCTAAAAGAATTGGTATATATAAAGTATCATCTTAGTTTCTCTTCGATTCTAGCATTAATGCCTTTATAGTAACTAATGAAGGTATAAAAAATTACAACCAAGTAGGGTAAAATTTATTTCATATAATGAAAAAGTCTTAGTTCTTAAAAAAGAATTCCGCATACGAGATAATTGGCTGGCGAATGCGACCGGATTATTAATGACGTTGCACTAGGTCGAGCTTGCATCAGGTCAAGTTGAACAATGAATTTGCGTTCAAAATTAGATATTCAATAACGAGAGGGGTCGGACGCCATTTTGGAAGATTCGATAACCGAGGGGAGCGCGCATGCGTAAAGGAATCGCACCCCGAATCAAAGGGCGGTCGGGATCTCCGGCAAAGCTGATGTCAAAAAACACGTTATTCATTTCTTATTAAACTACTAACCTAGTACCAAAAAGGCATATTAATATTTAAACAGTGAATTAAAAGAAAATGTAGAGTAATCGGTTGTTTTATGGACTTTACTTTTTAGTGGACAATGAGACTTAAGGACGTACTTAGTGTGGTCAAATTAAGTGTCGAGAAAAAAAGGTTTAGTTAGAAGGTTTAGTTAATCGTGACTATAATACTTGATGAAAAACTGAATTTGAATAATTGGTGAAGAGAAAAGGTAAAGTAAAATGGGATGATAGGAAATCTCGATTCATGGAAAAGGTTTGGCGTAGAGTCGGTCTCCATTCCTCTCGGAAGAAGAGGGATGGAAGCGGTACGAGCCGAGAAGTGACGGCTCCTCTACCTGTACCTGAAGCTGAATACCAGAATATCCATACATTACGAACGGCTGATTTGATAAGGCAAGGCCAAGGTGAAGAAAAGTCTACCCTCCGTTCGTCTTATATTATCCGGAACGGTGACAATTTTATATTGGTCGAGCGTCGTCGAAGGCGTCGTCGCAGAAGTGGTACCAGGGCTTCATCGGGGAGTAGGCATCATACTCCACCTGTTGAGGAAGCTACTCGAACTGAACCAAAACGTCGGCCTCCATCTAGATTGAAGTTGTTTGGAATACAATGGCCTTTGCATTCAAGTGATTCCAGGTAAGCAATACATAAAGATAAAATATTGTTTTAGGGTATTTAGCAGCATTAGCTACTTTTAAATATCTTTAGAGGTCTGGAAAATCGTTCTCAATCATTCAGTGACTAGACTAATCCCTAGTAGCATTTTTTGTTGTATTTTAGATGGCCCACGGTATACTGCTCGGTTGGCCAACGGTTAGCATTGTCCGCCTATTTTTCGTAATTCCAACAATATTTTCTCACATGAAGCCAACGTAATGTTTTTCACGTCGGACCAACTTAAATTTAGCAGTGATGGGCCGATGTTCAGGCAATACGTAGGGTTCGTGTGCATTTCACACCGTACGCCCTTTCGACTGTATATTATATTGGGCCATTAAAATATGTAAAACGTTGGGCAGCCGGCGGTTTACATATATATGCCCAACAGCATATTGGTATATAGGCCCAACACCATGTTAGTATTGGCCCAACTCATCCAAGGGATGGTTGGGCCAATAATATATTCAATACGTTGGCCAGATGGCAGTTTATATATACAGGCCCAACTCATCCAGAGGATAGTTGGGCCTATATACCAACATGATGGTGGGCCTATGATCGGTTCCATGTAGATTTTTATTTAGGGCCAATGTAATAATGTAAGCTCATTAACGTAGGTCGCACATGACACCCACTCGACGCCAATTGCTAATTTGACTTGATAAAGCATTGAAATGTAAGCTTCATTAGGTATATTTATTGTTGAATACTTAACATTTAATGTGAAACAAGTTTCGAAACATAGTACTCTTTCAACTTATGAAAATCAATCTAAAAACAAAAGAGAAAGCTCACATTTAAGCCTAGTTACAGTGATCTGTTCTGGGCGCTTTCTTCGGGTAAATATTCATTCGAAAATGGCTAAAATAGTCGAAGGCTCCGGAATTCATTGTTGGTGTCAAGTGAATGCAATGTGCTAAGATGTGCGGCGTCAAGAGTCCAAGATATATCTTAGAACTGGTATGCAAATTAAACTTATTGATACATAAATGAGCCTATATTACAATTAAGAAATCAAAATAAGTATACAAAATATAAATTTATACGATATATAATTACCAGAAATTTAACAAAAAAATATAAAATTCTTTTAAAAAAATATAAAATACTAACAAAAACTTAAAAAATACTAACAAAAACTTAAAAAATACTAACAAAAAATTACAAAATTCTAACATAAAAATACAAAATTCTAACAAAAAAATGCAAAATTCTAAAAAAAAAAGCAAATTTTCTTTCCACATTGGAATTTTTCATTAATGGTTAAGTTTAGTAAAATGTACCCTTTGTATATTGTTTATTTTGTCACCGGTGCTTGATTAGATCATAATTACAATAATATTAACTAATGAAATAATTGTCTAAAATAATCTGTGCAGCTAAATCTGTAAGAATTGATAGTTTTCACGCAAAACTTCATACGACATGGGTTGATTTGAGAAGTTGCCAAGTTTAACCATTGATGAAGAAACACAGGCTTAGGCTGAGTTGTTCAATCACTAACGCCCGATTCAATTAAATACACTAGTTATCTTTTAGTTAGTAATTATAGTTAAATATGTCTATTGTTTGAGAGTTAAAATTTTTTTGACAACAATCTCATAGAGTGTGCGCCATCTGACTACAGTTAGTGATTGAAAAACCCAGTCTAGGTTGTGTTTTTTGATGGATGGTTAAAATTGACAATTAGTTAAAGTAGGCAATATGACGGATTTTGTACTAGACAGCTTAATTATTTTTAACAGCAATCTGTTAATAAGTCCGCCATATTGTCTACTTTAACTAATTGTAAATTTTTAACTATTGATCTAAAACTGCACCCTTGTTCATAATTTTTATTGAACGTTTTAGCTTTTGAGTGTTTAGCCATTTATTAGAAAAGACAGAATATGACAAAATACGCAATAGTTAAAATATTCAATAAAAATTATGAATAAGGGGTAAATATATAACAAAAGATTATATAGTATAATGTACCTGATGGTAAATTTAAAAATACATAATTATGTTTTCTTCTGGTTTCCATAAAATATCAATGTGTGGCCGAAATTAAGTTTGTCAACTGATTTTTTTTAATGGAGCACGACATTTGACCATACATCCACCTGATGGTAAGTGTAGGGTACAGGAGTATTTTCAAAGGACACATGATGGTGTCACCTATGATTAGATCACAGATTATTGAATTTCTATTGTTGTATGAATGTGGAGGAAGCCAAAGAAAGTTGCAAACGCAAGGATTGTGCGAAGTGGCGTAAACTACTCTCTGCTTACACCGTAAAAGGGATATAGGCGTGATGCTGTGTATGTATTGTTACAGTTTTTAATAAACAAGTATGTTAGAAGCTAGTTTTATTGTTGATAAAAAAAAGTGAAGGACCTACTCTACCTGAAATGCAACACAATTTTAAAGATTTTATAGAGAGTGACCGGTATATGTACTGTCTGGCAGAAATATGGTCATACCATCTTAGGGTTGAAATTTGCACGTCAAATAACAATGAAATTAATTTCCCCTTGTAGTATTATTGACAGTTAAGTTATCTTTATATATATATATGATATCATAAAGATATCTTTATATATCATATATCATAAACCAAACTTCTTAGAATACTTTTGAGACGGGAAGTTTTGTAAAACTTGATTGGACAGTTTCTTGGCCGACTATACACTAGTGTTTAAGAGTCATGGACACAAAAGGAATGCATATCATGAAACTATCGTCACTATCAAAGTTAGGGAGCAATAAACACTTTGTATATATATCACTATCATAAATAGTTACAGATTTTTTACAGCTGACCCTATATATTCCCAACTTGCTACTTTGAATGGGCTCTGTATAAAAATCCTGTTTATGTTCGAAACAATCACACACCAATTGAAATGAATTAGGTTTGTTGCTCTTTTTTATATGTTTAACAATCACAATATCACTGTTATAAGTACAAAAACATGAATCTCTCAAAGAATTGGATTTCACCATACACCCATTAACATAAATTTTAGTTATACAGCCATCATTTCGCTGTTCAATTTTAACACATTTATTATTTATTTCGTTCAAATCAGCACTAGTATTTGTTGTTTCGCCAAGTCTTTTAGCTATTTGTTCTAGAGGCATGTTATGTGAACGAATTAACTTTTTTAGCTTGGACATGAAATTTTCAAATGGAAAGGCTGAAAAGGAATCTAATTGCCCATAGTTATATACATCATCTACCAAATGTAGTAAGTTGTGAACATTGTATACTATAAATTCTTTATTATAGTAGTGTGTAATATTTTGAACAAAACAATGTAGTAACTCTCTGGAATAATTTCTCCAATGATCAAATTTACTAATTTCACTGCATAAAATGTATATTGCACAATGCAATATTAAAAAATGTTTATATAAACTGGGAGACAATATGTTGTATAGAACAACAGGACCCAAATATAAAATAAAAGCTCTAAATTCTGTAGCTTTCCAATATTTGAACAAATTCACAGGCCGAGGGCGTCTTGAAAATTCTGTAGGATAATGATTTCTAATAATTTTTAAACGTTGTGATATTTCAATAATGTTACGAGCATTTAATTTACATTTTTTTGGCCCTTTCTCTATCCAACATCTTATCAATTTCTTAACAACACCTAAACAAACTAGATGCATATAATCTAATGGGAATTGTGATATTAAACCAAGATTGAGTTCTGTGAGTATAGTTTTAGATAATTGGTGATCCTCATAGTCATGGTTTTTAAATCCAATATCTGTCCTAAGGCGCATATTGGGTGAATATTGCCAAATAGTTCTTCCACAATAAATACCTTCTTGTTCACATTTCTCACAACCATTAAGAGAGTTGTGTGACTTGATACATTTTAAGAAAGATCTAGCTGGTGCATCAGCCACAACGCAACTTATACGGAAGTGAAATTTTTTTTCATTAATCACTATTCCATTGGTCTCTAAATGTTTACACTCATCAACAAAAGCTCGTAAATAGTCACTACAATTATTTGGTTTCGATACACCATAAAACAACCCAACAATAAAAGGTTTTTTATCAAAAGACTGGTCCAAACTGCACAAAATTGGCCAAAAAGAATTATTTGTGCTGGAATGTACAGGTAAGCCATCAACATTTACAGTTATTGTTAAAAATAAACTATTTTCGGGTAAATTTCTATGCATTACAGGATATCTTTCTGAAGTTAATCCTAATGATGCCTTATCTATTAATTGTGATTCAAGTCCAAAGTATACAAAGGACCCCCCAGAACATGTGAAAACATTTATTTTCTTTGGAGTTGCTAATAAAGTTCGGGCATCTCCTGGCAAACATGGATAATGCACCTGTAATTCCTTTAATAAATCGTTTAATGCAGAATGAGTTATATTATGCTTTTTGGACCAAGTCCTGAGAAAAGTAGTAATATCACTTTTTGAAGTAGTTTCACCATGTTTATTATTTATAAAAGAATTATTTGGCAATTTATAAATTAAAGAGTAAATTTTGGAAGATGGACTCTCAATGACTTTATTCAGCCTGGATTTCGATAGCTTCCTTTTTTGAACATTTAGTGGACGGTCATTAAATTCTTTTCTTATTTTGCTTACTTTAGCAGCCACTGTTCGTCTTTTTGCCCTCTTAATACCGCTATTATGGTTGTAAAATTGTAGTTCTTCTTTTCTCCCTGCCTCCATCACGGTCTTTGGCAAAACGGAACCAATTGCTTATTATGGTGCTTATTTCAGCATCAGTTACAATCTGTGATATTTTATGGCGACGTACTGCACCTAGGAAATAAATGTATAAATCACACTAATAATAAATAAAAAATCCATAGATTTATTAATAACATAAATATACAAATATTGTGTATTTGTTAACATTAGGTTAATATGAAATTCTACAGATCAAAAAATTAACTTTCCCCAAGAAACTTAAGTCACAAATGACAAAAATTTAGGACTACTCCATACTATAGGACTTTTGACTTTGACATTACTATAGTATTCATGATGGCTGAATCATTTTACAATTTATGCAGATTCCAGTTAGACAAATTGCCAGGTAAAACTATGATTGGCTTACTGTCCGTACTACTCGGCTCACAACCACATTGCAGCATTCAGCAGTCTCATTGAAATTTTTAGTTAATGGTGTAATTTTTAATATATACTTAATTATGCTTGAATGTTTGTTATTTTGATTCACTTCATATTTACTCACTTATTGGATGTTATTGTAGATAATGTTATGATATAAATTAGCACATGCTTACCTTTTACAACTTTTATGACAAAAAGATTCTTCAGAGCGGTCTTGTTATTTTTACCAGTCCAATTACAAAACAAAGCCAACTTGTTTGAAAATATTTTTTCAAGTATTCTTCTGATAATAGCAGATGTTTTATGACCCCCAACATAACTTAAATAATTTTCCTGCATAAACAATTATTTATTAATAATATATTCTCATAATATAACTTTTATTGTAATAATATAATTTTTCAAATGGTATTAATAATGGTACTGGTATAATTATTAGTTAAATGTAGCTTTAACAAACATCAAGTAATATATTGTTTCTGCTGATCAAAATGATAAACTTTTCCAATGGAACCATGTCAGATATTACTTTACTATGTGTAACAGGAACCCCATATACTCCACATGCAGAGGTGCGTTGGTAAATTAACGCGGTGTGTAGAGTTCCAACACCAACAGTGTACACTACACTACTATTTTCGAATTATTTACTTTTAATGTCTGACATTGGAGAGGTCATAATTTAATTAATATGTTCACTGAACGCTTATAAATTGTTAAATAGGTACTAAAGCTGTAAAATGCTTATAATTGTTTAATTCTATAAAATTATGATAATAATTCCATTTTTTTTTATGTCACCAAGATGTCACTTTGAAACTGACAGCGAACACTGTTTCGTGTAGGGTTTAGTTGTGTTACCACTACACAGAAAACAATGTTTCTTGAACCAAGAAAAGTTTATTTGTATATAAAGAAAACATTATATTATTGAAATGAGATGTTATTGTCTCCATTCTACATTATTTGCATTGAAATAAAAACATAAATTCTTGATTCAAGAATATAATGTTTTCGTTACATACAAATAAACCTTTTCTTGGTTCAAGAAACATTTTTTTCTGTGTAGTGTAGCGACCCGGTACGTTTTCAAACGGGATAGGGTAGCGAACACTGTCATTTACGAATGGTCAGTGTTGCTACCCGGTCGTATAGTGTTAATTACCGAAAGCAATTCTGGATGTTCTACTCATCTATAAGAAATAACCTTCATTATGGCACCAAATTGATCATAGTGAAAAAAAAAATTGACTGTCCTATATATTTTAGTTGAATAGGTATTAAAAAATTTATGGAATTTTTTTTAACTGTGATAAAGTTGGTCCCATAGCTAATCACAAAAGATATAACATGTACAAATATTACTTGTTTTTATATCACATGCATATTATGTGGTTCTACATACATAATTGGAAATTTATTGCTAAACTTAAAAACAGAAAACAATACTCACCAAAAGTGTAGCATTTTCCTCAATGATAAGCAGATCTTCTAAATCCTGTAAAGATTGCAAGTCGTTACATGGAATTTTGAATTGTTCTGGTAATAAATATGATTGCGGACCTGTTGTTGAAGAACGCAACCTGTCTAATATCTCATTTTGGTTTAATTGTAAGTTTTTAATTCCATTCTCAATTTTTGCTAGGTGTCGGGCAACAACATCTAAAATAATAGAAAGGGCATATTCATTAATGTTTTTGTTTATTTTCTCATATAGTTATAAGAATACATTAACTTGATTTAATACCTACCTAAAGCTTGTGATGAAAGTGTGCTTTCTTTCAGACTGTCTGGAATTAATGTTAAATCTTGTGACCCTGGAAATATATAACATCTACAGTTTTATTTTTTAAACAGTGTTAAAAATAAAAACACAAAATTCAAGAAAAGCTAGCATTCATCATAAGGTCCATTCAGAGACAAACTCTTAGCGATGTCAGTGTTGAAAAGATTATTTAGCGTCCCAATAAAAATTCACAAATTCAGCACTCACAGTGATTTTATTATGTAGCAAAGCATAGTCCAAGATGGCATCATGTAATAAATGTCAAAGTGAGTTTATGAGTGCGCTGACAATGATTCTGAACGCTTTTAAACATACTATTTCGGGAATCGGACCGTAACATATCATTACCTGAGCTGGAAGGATTAGGACTTCTAGTTATTGAAGGTGTAGATGTTGTATGAGTCGGTAACGGATGATCCTGATCCGGACAAGATGCTAAAAATCAATGTTAAGTTGTATATTTCATAATAACAAAATTAAAAAGATATTAATAATAACAGAAGCTATTAATGGAATAACATACTGTTTATTTGTGAAAGTCTGGGAGGCTTAGGGTAATTAATTTTCTCAATAATTGGTTGCTCGTCATCCGTTTCACTATCATATAATTTTCGGGGATAGATTTTTCTAGTCTTCCGAATTAAATTTGGAGTGTCATTTGAATCTGTACATAGTTCTGAATCAATTTCTGCATTTTTTGCTTTGGATCTTGCTTTCAAAAGATTATCTAAAAAATGCAAATTTTAATGTAAAATGCTTTGTAATCATCGATATATATAGTTTGGCCCAAACTAGGGCTGCCATCCGTCCCCCGATTTATTTACAATTGCATTACATTAGATAAACCTATATATATTTTCATTTATCTCTTCAGCATATTGCCGTATCCCCAGATTTGTCCTAGTTTGGAAGACGCCCTGGGAGTGTCCAGGCGGGGTTTGTAAAATGTCTCCGGGTAAAAATCTTTATTTCACCCAAATATCCAGTTTTCGAAGTTTTTGTCCGAGATCCCTAATTTACCTGATGGCAGCCCTAGCCGAAATGCATATAAAATGTGACACTAAAACCAATATATTCGATTGCTTGCACTCTCAGTGGCACCCAGGCACCGCTCGCAAAACGGTTTGAACATGTTCAAACATGGCCTATCTATATACATTAATGATAGTGATAAAAGATTCAAATATAAATAATAAATAAATACCATCACGGGTGCCATATGGCTCCCGAGAACCGAATAAACGGCCTCAGGGTACCCAGTGGAGGAATTAACCCATCCTCATTTCGCCGATGGTATTCGGAGGCAACACCTAACAAGTGGCGAATTTAATTCAAATATAATATGCAAGAAAATTCAACAAACCTGTTGCGTAAAATTCTCTGTTGAGTCGAAAGATTTTCCAGGTAGCATCAGGTAAGTAGTTTAGTAAAACTTTATCGGAATTTTGTTTCTTTGGTGGCCACATACACTGTTTTTTTCTAGGTGTCAACCAATCCTTTCGAATAATTCCAATTCCGCCTCCACATTCCTCGGCAAATTCTACCACGCGGTACATTGGAATGCGATGGAAACGGGTTAGTATTTCAATCCAATATGCTGAAGAGATAAATGAAAATATATATAGGTTTATCTAATGTAATGCAATTGTAAATAAAATAACACTTACCAATTAATAAAAACCACAAATCGTACGCGCTACGCACCAGCCAGCAGCGAAGCCGTCAAATAAAAAAATAAAAATGGCGCCTGTGGCAGCGCGTGAGTCGATCGAGTGTAGAGGTGTCGAAACATATCGATAATATCGAATATCCATTGAATAGTAAAAAAAATATTGTTCTGCACTTCCACTATTAAAATTAAATACTTAAAAATTGTCGAAATTGTAACATATTGCGCATATAATAAAGTAAGAAATAATAAAAAACTATAAATCTATAGTTCCATTAAACGTTCCGTTTTTTTTTTTTTTTGGCATTTATATAATAATAATAGCCAGACAACAGTAACGCCCACTTATTAAGGGTCCTAACCAGACTTCCAACGTAAAGATTATCAACCAACAAAAGGGGTATGATAATGTGTTCACACACCTTACAAATAAATAAAAATAAATAAATTTCAAAAACACTCCATATGAGTTCCGCGTTCCCGCCAACTCGAACAAGTAAAAAGACATTTATTTTTTGGTTCTTTTCGTCCACTTAGGGGACAGGCACAAGGATCATAGCCCAATCAACCTTGTCTGAAGTAGGTATAGGTCAAAATGATATATTTTTCACTGCAATTTCCTAAATTCCCCTTTTATTCTCATTACCCTTTTTCGCCCCCCATATATGAGAAATTCCCCCCAAAAAGGGGAATTCCCCCCAAATCGGCAACGCTGATTACATCATATCCTTTGTCTATTGTTTTATGACTCTTTGGTTTTATTTGTACTGTTTTTTTGTAACTTTTATTGTTATTATTGATTTTCACATAATGGAAATTTGAATCATTTTTACTATTGATATTATATGAAACCGTATTAACATTAGATTTAGTTACTTCCACAAATGACTTAGTAACGGATGGATGCAAATTACACGCTTCCATATATGAGATTGCATTTTGTGCCATAGTGATTTTAATATTTTTTTTACGAATATATTCTGGACATTTATTATTAATTGCAAAATGATCTCCATTACACAAAATACACTTTGCATTTTCTTCTGTCATATTACAGGTTTCATAGCTATGTTCATTTCCACATTTATAACATCTTAATTTGGAACGACAAATTTTTTTTGTATGTCCAAAACGGCAACAATTAAAACATTGGATGGTTGGATATCTGTATACATCAACTTTAAAATTTGTGTAGTATAAATGTACATAGTCCGGTAAAATTTGTCTCTCAAACGTAATAACTACTGACTGGGATGGTAACCAAACTTGTTCACCATTTGACAATGATTTATATTTTAACCTTCTGGCTTTTATTACAGCGCAATTATTATTTGGTATAACTAATTTTTTAATAATGTCAGTTTCTTTTATATCAGATGTAATTCTAATAACGCCTAACCTAGTAATACAGAAAGAAGGGATAAATGCTTTAAAAGAGTTTTCCGACAATAATTTGTTATCAATAAAAGAATTAGCATTGTTTATACTATCAAACATAACCTTTACTTTATTCCTGCCAATTCTTTTTAGAGACCCTGGAACTATACCAGTAACAGACTTGTCCCTTAAAAATTTGCCTAACATGACAGGTTTTAATATAGTTCCATTATAAGACTCATCTATACTTATTTTCTGTACATGAATAACAAAAGGACCCGAATTCTTGTTATTGTAATATTGTCTATGAGAAATTCCACTATTGAGTGATTGTGGAATTGATTCATTGATTATAGTACTTTTATTATTCGATTCTAATGAAGAAGGAAGTTGAACATTAAGAGCCGGTGAAATATTTGGTGAAATGTTATGGTAATCTTGGCCTAACTGAATAGAATGATCTTTATTTATACTCATTGAAGAATTTGATAAAACGCTGTTAAATGAATCGGCTCAGCTTTCCTTTATGTGACGTCGAGTTTGATGTTGACAATTTTTTTGGTAACACTTCTAATTCACCTGAATATCCCTATCAAATTTCAAGTTTAGGAAACCAGAGGTTTCGGAGATATAAATTTTTAAAATTATTAATTTTCCTAACAAAAAATCCAAAAAGACACATTTGACTTTTTTTTTTTTACAAAGGCATATTTTTATCATATAAAAGTCCGTATTTTAATAAGTTATATTTAATATTAACACAATATTTAACTCATTTTTACATAATTATTTTATTTTATGGCTCGCGGTAGCGGTTGGCGAGTGCCAAAAAGGCTTCCTACACTTATGAGAAAAATTACCCAAAAAACTCTTTATTAAAAAAAATGGCCAGACTAGGTAAAGGATAGGTTAGGTTAGTGTTAGTACATGACCATACGCACGAGCCGAGCGAAGCGTGCCGCGGTAGCGGCCGGCGAGTGCCAGAAAGGCTTTCTACACATACGAGAATAATTACCCAAAAGACACTTTATAAAAAAAAAAATGGCCAGACTAGGCAAAGGATAGGTTAGGTTCGTGTTAGTACATGACCATACGCACGAGCCGAGCGAAGCGTGCCGCGGCAGCGGCCGGCGAGTGCCAGAAAGGCTGCCGACACATACGAGAATAATTACCCAAAAGACTCTTTATTAAAAAAAAAATGGCCAGACTAGGTAAAGGATAGGTTAGGTTAGTGTTAGTATATGACCATACGCACGAGCCGAGCGAAGCGTGCCGCGGTAGCGGCCGGCGAGTGCCAGCTAGGCTTCCTACACATACAAAAGTTGGGTAAAATGTGAATTTTCAAATGACAATAACTCCTAAAATACCCCTCTCTTAACTTTTTTATTTTAGGGGTAGGTTCCCCTCCCTCCCCTCTTCCCCCCCCCCCCTCCCCTCTTCCCCTCCCGCACCCCCTCTACCCCCCCTCTGACGTCACATAAAGGAAAGTCCTACCCTATAATGGCTTAGTTGGTAGATTAATAAGCTTCGCTATTATTGAAAAAGAAAAATTACAAATTTTAGAGAAAAATAATATTCCGCTTGTATATATATTACAAACAAAAAAAGAAATGAGTTACGCCTACCTCATTAATTTTTTTGCCTGAAAACTGTAATTTTTATTGTATGAGACTATTTAAATATTTATGGGACAATCGACTTATCGATACTCGTGACGTCACCATTACATGCAGCCCTAGCGTAACCTAGTAGTTTAGTTTTCTATTTATTCTTTTATGCACAAAATTTTACTACTTATTGCAAGATAAATTATAATATACTATGGTAAAAAGTTATAATTAGATTTATCTAAAAGGTAATTGTAAAAAAAAAAAAAAATTAATAATAGTCATTAGTACTTAGTTTTAAAATTGATTGCATTACCATTATTGTCATTAATTTTGTATGTTATGGGAAGTTTTCTTTATTTAGTCGCATTATATTATTAGCAAAATAATAATATTATTATCAATATATACATAATAAATAATAAATATTATTGCCATTATCCAATAAAGAAGAAGAAATACATAAATATTATATTCTCTTTGATAAACTCGACGCGAAGGGGTAATTGTGTGTTTCTTTTTTGTAATTTTATTCCAGCTTGTTTTGAAGAGGTGTACGGCGGCTATTGTGGGTGATTAACTGATTATCAATATCATTGGGTGATTATATTCTCTTTGGGGTGGGCTGTAATCTCTTCAGAGAGTCGCACGGAGTTAATGCTGATAGAAAATGGTACGATAACTACTCCAAGATATGTGGAAGTTCCTGGGGAATTAACGTTCAAGAAGTTCAATAATTTGAAGATCACAACTTGAAGCATATAGCCGCGCTCTGCAGGCTGCAGCAAGAAGTCCATTTTGTTTGCAGTAATGACCGACGCCATTCCATTACTGTGAAAAGTGTTTGTGTCATCCTACTGACACAGTATCCGGGCGCATTCCATTTTAAAATATAGCAAATACGAACACAAACATCTATTTGTATCGGTTTCTATTAACTTTCATAAACACATTGAATATTTCGTTATCTATTTTAAACCGGGTTTGTGTTCACGTATTGACAGCCGCAGACACAGTGCCCTACCTGTTTTTTGTGTTTGCTCATATACGTTACGTCATACCAAACACGTTCGTATACGGGCTAATTTGGACTTATAAATGCAGCAAATACAGTGAATATATTCGCTATATTCATAATTTAAACCATACTCTCCATATGTTCATACGGGCCCGTCACCATCATTCACCTTACAATATTAATACTACAGAAATATTGTCATACAGATGATGGTTGTCATTATCTAAAAGAAGAAGTATGTCAAAGGAAGCATCCAGCCAATTTATAGAACTTAATAAATTTATATTTTTATAACTTAAGATAAGAGATATAAATTAACATACCTAAAACAATGTTTAATTTTCAGGTGACAAACAATTATGAATAGTTTATTGTTGGCTTAAATGATGAACATTAAATATGGATGAGGATGCAAGTTTACATGTATCTAGGATGACTAGTGAAAAAATATTACAGAAAACAAAACTTTAACTGAACCCTTCTTAAGAGAGTGGCAACACACAATTGAAATAAAATATAAAAGTAGTTACTGAAGTTGTTTTTATATACAAATATTAGAGCCTATAATCTCCATCTAGTGTAAGGATCTCTTTTTAGATCTTGTCATCAATATGATCCTTTGGTTGATGTTGGAGTATGGCTGAAAGGTTTAACCTGAGCATTAAAGTGGGATTTATGTCCCCGCAAAAAGAACCTGAGCTATTGCAGACTCTACCTAAATCATAAATATAAGACAGTGTGGCCTCAACATTGTTTCATGGTACCTTTTGTTTGAAATCCATAGTAAAATAACAGGGTCTGTGTTAGTTTTTTGTATGTAAATTATGTTGTAAACCATAACTATGTCACTGTATTCGCCAAATATTGTCTTTAGGTAGTGATTTCTGTAGGAAATCCAGTCAAATAAAGGAATGCCCTGAGTTTATTGTATGAATTCAAAATTTTGTAAGTTGTAAATCATAACTATAAGACAATGTTCGTTCAACATTATTTTATAGTTGTGATTTTTTGTCAGAAATCCATAGTAAAAACATAGTATACATAGCGGTTGGGCCTGAGTAAGTTATGTTGTAAATCATAACTATAAAAAGATGTTGGTAGTAATGTTTTGTCTGAAATAACAGTCAACCCTGTGTAGTTTACTTATGGTAGTAACTTTTTGTCGGAAAAGCATGTAAAATAATGGTCGGCCCTGAGTAAGTTTTTTGTACGAAAATTATGTTGCAAATCATAACTCTAAAACAATGTTGGCTCAATGTTGTTTTATAGTAGTAATTTTTTGTCGGAAAAGCATAGTAAAATAATGGTCGGGCCTGAGTAAGTTTTTTGTACGAAAATTTTGTTGCAAATCATAACTCTAAAACAATGTTGGCTCAACGTTGTTTTATGCTAGTATTTTTTTTGTCGGAAAAGCATAATAAAATAGCGGTCGGGCCTGAGTAAGTTTTTTGTACGAAAATTATGTTGCAAATCATAACTCTAAAACAATGTTGGCTCAACGTTGTTTTATGGTAGTAATTTTTTGTCGGAAAAGCATAGTAAAATAACGGTCGGGCCTGAGTAAGTTTTTTGTTCGAAAATTATGTTGCCAATCATAACTCTAAAACAATGTTGGCTCAACATTGTTTTATGGTAGTATTTTTTTGTCGGAAAAGCATAGTAAAATAATGGTCGGGCCTGAGTAAGTTTTTTGTACGAAAATTATGTTGCAAATCATAACTCTAATACAATTTTGGCTCAACGTTGTTTTATGGTAGTAATTTTTTGTCGGAAATTCATAGTAACTCAACGGTCGGGCCTCAGTAGGTATTTTGTAAGAAAATTACGTTGCAAATCATAACTCTAAAACAATGTTGGCTCAACGTTGTTTTATGGTAGTATTTTTTTGTCGGAAAAGCATAGTAAAATAATGGTCGGGCCTGAGTAAGTTTTTTGTACGAAAATTATGTTGCAAATCATAACTCTAATACAATTTTGGCTCAACGTTGTTTTATGGTAGTAATTTTTTGTCGGAAATTCATAGTAACTCAACGGTCGGGCCTCACTAGGTATTTTGTAAGAAAATTACGTTGCAAATCATAACTCTAAAACAATGTTGGCTCAACGTTGTTTTATGGTAGTAATTTTTTGTCGGAAAAGCATAGTAAAATAACGGTCGGGCCTGAGTAAGTTTTTGTACGAAAATTATGTTGCAAATCATAACTCTAAAACAATGTTGGCTCAACGTTGTTTTATGGTAGTATTTTTTTGTCGGAAAAGCATAGTAAAATAATGGTCGGGCCTGAGTAAGTTTTTTGTACGAAAATTATGTTGCAAATCATAACTCTAATACAATGTTGGCTCAACGTTGTTTTATGGTAGTAATTTTTTGTCGGAAATTCATAGTAACTTAACGGTCGGGCCTCAGTAGGTATTTTGTAAGAAAATTACGTTGCAAATCATAACTCTAAAATAATGTTGGCTCAACGTTGTATTATGGTAGTGATAATTGTTGTAAATCCATTTATGTTGGGCCATAGTTGATATATAGTGTAAATTTTTAGGTGAAAATGCTTACAATATTATTTAATTGGGCCAAAGTTGGGAAATCGTAGAAACAGCCATTACAATTTCCCAACAATTATCCTACCGTTGGCAACTGTTGGCCAACCGCTAGTGCTACTAGGGATATTAATAGGGTTCCTTAATTAAAGAGTCACGTCACTCATAATTTAATCTTTAAGATTTTTTTTCCATATGGTTAATGTTTAAAATCTTGGGCAAGTCTTTTATGAAATATGATCTAAAATTCGTAGTACCCAAAAAGCGCCATCAGAGTTAGCTTTCCGCTGACTGCCTAAAAACTAAAAGCTGTCAGATTTTGACTTTTGTATATTTGTCTCAGGCACACATCGATAGCTCGTCGCTTTTGCCGTGGCCGTCGCTCACGAGAAGACAACGAACTCTATAGGTCTAACAGCTTCAAGTTTGAGAGATTTGCGAGAGAACCAGCTGCTGATGAGTTTGCTTCTGGATCTCAGGTATGTGGAATTGTTTAACCATTTTTTCTGATTTTTCTACTTCTAGCATTGGTAGCGACTATTAATGCGAAACACCTATCGATTTTGGTATTTGTGGCGACTATTTATGGACTGCAGAGTTTTCTTACAATCGCAGACACATATCGTGCTATTATTTTAAAAGATCTAAACATTATATTGAACTAGGTATACTGACACTAGGCTTGCTATCAGCTTCTTTAAAAACATATTTATGATATTATTCTAGAATTGGATTGGGGTATATACATGTATGCCAGCAAATATATAGTAGCACTATCATTTATGTTAGAAACGTTAGGTTCTACCAATAGGAAAAGTTTATTTGTACTGTTTTCAGAAATAAAGCGTCCTATTGGTTCCTCATATATTAACGTAACGGCATTTTATCTAAAACTTACTAAAACTTGGTAGAGTACAGGTTTCTGAATTCTAAGAACATATAATATTGATTATATCTCTAACAGTTTAAGGAGGAGGTAATGAAGAACAGAAAGGGATCTGGTGTTGCAGAGATGATTTTAATATAGGACCTAGCTCACTAGATGCTTAGTCCTAGCCTTTAGTGCGAACAATATTTTGTGCACTTAAATAAAATTTTAGTTCTAGAAGACATTAGAATAAAAAATAATAGAGTGAGTGCAACTTAATACAAAAAAAAACATGCGGAAGGCTTAACAAAAGGAAGTAAACAAATATTTCAGTGTCGTATACGGAATAGGAGGCTTTTTTCTTTGATTAGATTAACGCCTGGCGACTTGCCAGGAGTTGTACAGTTTCGTGCCATATTTATTACACATAGTCACATAATATATAACTAGTAGTTAGCCACTTATCATTCTGTAATATTTATTTTAGGTGGGAGGTAGGGTCTCTATAACTTAGCTAGGCTTCTTTACCACTACCCATACAGATGCAAATACAGTTATGTTTTAACCTGGATTTTATTGGTATTCAGGAGACTCAGCTCGATTTCCAGTCGAAGTTGTAGTCTCCTTTTAGGTTGCGGTTAAGAAACGGACGGTTGATTTGACGATAAATCAGCGAGGATATTGAAGTTTGTTTTTTATTGGAGCACGGCATGTGACTTTGTATCTACCTGACGGTAAATAGACCTACAAAGTCCATGAATGTGGGGTCGATCAATACATTGTTGTTTAACAATATTGAATGCCGCGCCGCTATGCCGACCAAATGATACGGTTACGAAATGGGCGGCGACAAAGACGTATTTGCATTACGAGTCTATTTTAATATCATCATCAAATCAGTCACCCGTTTCGTAACCGCACCAAGAAAAGAGACTAGCATAAATCAATGCATAGTCTTTGGTAAACTGGAGAACCCACAGACTAAAACCGAAACATGACTAGGTCACTTGTCGTTTTTTGCATCTGTACGGGCGCCCGGGCGGTGGTAGGCCGACCGGGCGGTCGGCCTAGCAGAGATATAGAGGCTTATCTCCCACCTAAAGTAGACTGGTAATGAAAAATTGCCTTTGTAGTATATCGAAATCGCATAATTTAGCCGGCACAATGGGAGCGACCTATCAACAATGTAGGTATTAATTTGACTGGTTACGATCAAGAAAATCGCAAGTCGTGCTTCAATAAAAAAAATGCTATACAGCTAGGTTTTTGCAAAATTGTTATGTGTCTTTGTTTATAGGTATAGCTATATGAAAAGAATTTATGTTAAATCCAAAAAAAAATAAAAAAATGTTAAAAAAAAAACCTTATTTTTCATTACTCTGCATTTTTCACTAGCAAACGCCGTTACGCAGATATTATTTTATTTACTTTTATTAAAACTTGATTCTTAAAAATCGCCCATTTCTACCAAAAATATTTTCGTCACCAAAATATGTGATTCACCGCCACTTACATAAAGGTGCTGAAGTCCTTCTGGCCACCGTCAAAGCTTATAAGGACGCGCCAAGTGGAAGACGAGCACACTTATCTTGATGAGCTATCTAGACCAACAAAGCCTTCGCTTTATGGACCGAGATCACTTCCTGGGCGATAAGTACGAAACGTCTTATGTATAGACGAAGAATATACTGAATAAAAGGCTGTAGGCTGTAGGTTATAGAGAGGTTGTGGAATAATACCTTATTTTTTAAAACCTATTTAAATCTATACTAGTATTATAGATTTAAATAGGATTAAATGCTCCAACCTTATAAATAATTAAATACTCAAAATTGTAAAGATTTTTTTTTTTTTATAAAGAAGATTAGTTAGTTCGGGAAAAAAAAACTGAACCGATGTCTTTTAAATCTTTTACTAATAGAAAGCTCTATTAAATCAGCATATTTTATTTTAATTTTCAAAGTAAATGTTTCTAAAGACAGCCCTAACAAACAAGAGTAAATAGAGGCAACACTTGCTGTGTGAAGCAGCATTACATTCAAATTAGAATAGAAAATAAGAACATTAAATAATAAAAATAAAAAATCAAAATAGGTAGGTAGGTCAGCGTCTTCTAGGTAATCTCTTTATTATGAAAGTCCATTGTCTTTCAACTTATTTTATTTTATTTTATTTACCCAGGGAATTAGTATCTATATAATTTACTATAAGAGTTTCTTTAGTATGCTCAGTATTCGCTAGTGGGTTTAATAACAAAAAACAATTTTCAATAACTTATTGAAAATGCATAATATATATTAAAAAAAAAAACCGTTCCCTCTACATAACAGCTGTTGCCTATTTAACTTTAAAGCGCCATCTGTTAACGTCTTCATACACTACCTACGACTCCCTAAAGTTTTAGCGTCGCATTGGTGCAGCTTTTTGCCACTAGATGGCGACAATCTCCTGTTTTGTATCTGAAAAACAAAATTTGTACAGAATGATTAAAAATAAATTCGGAATCAATTGTGCTATTTGTACTACGGATTATTTTGGCCAATGTCTATGAACCGAAACTTTCTGATTTGTACTAAATTTTTTTTTATTATATTTATTTAATATTCTGACTTTGTTACTATCTCAGGCTCCTAAAAACTGGTGAACCCACAGACTAAAACAGAACAAGACTAGGTTGACGGTTTTTGCATTTTGTTTGTTTGGTGGTAACGAAAACGTATGGTTACAGCTACTAAAAAAAAATGTTCAATAATAGAATACCTACAATATTTCGTTCCGCTCGTCCAGAAAATTCTTTAGTAATAAACACGAAAATATGATACGAATATTATTATACTTAATAAGATATTGGTCAGGTCATACCTACATAAATTGTGGGCGTGAGGGTGGACATTAATATCGGCTGTCCTATCAATTACATGACGTGGTCACCGGTGTGGGCGCTGACAGTTTGCTCCAAAAGAACAAGTGCAAAATTCTGTCTGGGATATAGGGTTGCCAATTTTTTTTTTTTTTTAAATATCTTTTTCAGTAAACCATCAAGATTTACACATTAATAAAACCCTCTAATTTGAAATAAACTATACGTAGCCAAGGGTGGGAATCGAACCCAAGAAATCCGGATACAACGCCAAAGGCGCAACCACTAACTATAATACGGAAGCGGTAAATTATGCAATAATAATCTATAATTTATAGAATTCGTGTCTGTCTTTCTTTGTTTGTACGCATGACTTAAAAACTACTAGACCGATTTTTATAATGTTTTCTTTGTTAAATAACTATTAGCTCCCGGGGAAAAATAGAGAATATTATATTTGGATATACTAACATGTCTGTTAGTTCAATCAACATGTTTACTTGATAGTAGGTAGTTATACCAGCTACTTGTAGTTAGTTACAATATCTTAGTAGTTACATTCCTGTTAATATATAACTAAGAATTTATTATTACATATTCGTTAGCTCAATTTAAAAAACTAATACATGAAATACAATTTATTGATTAATTGCTGTTTACCCCGACTGGGGCCTTGTTTATCTAACACTTATTTAATAATTTTTGATTATTTATTATTATTATATTAATTAACTTATTTTATTCATTTTATATTTCTATTAATTTTGTATTTGTTTTGTGTAAGATGTTTTTGTTTTTGTGTCATAATTTGTGGATGCTATTTTGGTTTTTGTTATTCTAAGATGATTGTTAATCTGATTATATTTTGTATGTATCCCTAATAACAATTAAATAAAATTAAATAAATAAATTATTACCTATATTACAGGTTTATTAGTTATAATTTAAAATGTCCGATAACTGATGAAGGAGGGTGGGGGCTTTCTTATTATTTGCGAAGCTTGTATATTGTTATTTTATTGTGAAAAAAAGATTTTGTCGGAATAATAATATGACTAGGACTACCGAAAACTGAATGTTTATAGAGAAAAATAAATAAAACAATCGAGTTGTTGCGGTTTTTTAGTTATTTGTTAAAACAATTAATTATAAAACCCCTTTTCAAATAAGTATAGGTAGTATATGTTATTTTAGGTATTCGTGGCTTTCGATTAAAAGATAATAACATAAAATTTTGTATATGTATTTTTTATTATGCGAATTAAATTAAGTTATGTACTGGGGTTAATATTAAACAATTCTTTTGGGACTCAACTAAAAAAAAACTATAATGAATTTATTTTGTGGCAACCCTAGTTAAAATATAAATCATGTTATCCCCTAGAAGTGATCACGATTGTCTCATCACATACTAATGCGATGTGCGCCATCTGCTAGCAAAACCTGAAACTACATATGACTCTAATAAAAGCAGACATGACTCTAATAAAAGCTAAAACTTTATCACTGAAATAATAGAGTCGAAAATAGTGTCGAATAAATATGGTAGAGTTATTATAACATTCATTTTCATTGTTATGAGAAAAGTTTACAAGATAAAAGTTTAAAGGAAAGGAAATGAAAACCGTAATTTATTTCTTTCTTGCAAAATTAAAATTTTAGGCTAGAAATAAACTACCTACTATCTTTAGGATGTCTACAGGAATTGTAAAGAGGTCAGAATTTGGTGTAGATATTTTTTTAAATAATTAAAAATTAATACCATTTAAATGGCCTCAGGGTACCCAGTTTATCCGGACGGTTTATACCATCCTCATTTCGCCGATGGTATTCGGAGGCAACACCTAACAAGTGGCGAGCTTGTTGCGGTGTATATGATGTTTTTTTTATAATTGCATATCTCAACTCATTTATTAAAAAAAAACAGTAGGGGTGGGATTAAAAGTCGTTGCTAAGCAATTGCTAATGCTTCGGACTGTCAAACGACATATGAAAAAACTAAATATTGACAGTTCCAAGCAATGCAGCAATAGCTCAGGCTAATCATCGACTATTAATGCGACCATAAGTTTTATTAGTTGCCAGTTATATATTATATATTATACTACTTTTAAATTCAAACCTCAAATTATAACCCGTGTAGGTATATATTATACATGGTGACTTTGAAAGGATGTACTTTCGGCTAATATGAGGTTCTACTGATTAAATAGAACAACTTTTCCCATGAAACCATGTGTCGGAAAAAAAAAAAAAATTGCCTTCTCCATACAAACTAGAAATATATTAAAATGACCAATTTGTATGGGGAAGCCAAATTTTTTTTTCATTTGCGACACATGATTCCATGGGAAAAGTTGTTCGATTTGATCAGCAGAACCTCATATTAGCCCAAAGTACATCCATTTAAATTCATCCTGAATTAAAAAAAAAACATTACTTACCCCGTCTTCCCCTATAAAACAAAGTGAAACACGTGTCTATTTGAAATACACGTGTGTGTTTTATAAGAAGAGTTCACATAATAAAAAAAAACGCAATTACGAGTAGGTATTAATTTATAAAGATTTATTTATATACCTACGTGGTGGCCGAGTTGCTTAGATTTTGGAATTAAAAACACCTTGGTTCGAATCTCGGTGTGTACTAATGAGTTTTTAATAAAAAAAATTAAATAAAAAAAAAAATGTACATTTGTTTGACAACACCACTATAGTGCCTCGGAGAGCACGTTAAGCTGTCGGTCCCGGTTTCAGTTTACCGACTTGTTAAACCGTTCATAGATGAGTTATTGAGTCTATTCAAAACATCGCGACGAGCTAGCCACTTGTTCGGTGTAGATTCATATCATCGGCTACGACGATATGGGATTGAAAACCCCTTCGCTGGGTCTCGGGCGCCGTAAGATATACCCGTGATGATATGTATGTATGTATGTATTTACAAAGAAGGGTATTTGTACCAAATTCCAAGCATTATACCTTTATTATCCCCCCTTTTTACCCACCTAGAAATTATTTTAGTGTTTTAAACTAAAATTTGTAATTATATTTGTATGAGGTAATCTCAGGAAATATAAGTCTGATTTGAAAAAAAAATTTGCTTAAGATATGTCTAATAACGATAACATATTACGCTACGACCAATAGGGGCGGAGCGAGTCTCTTTTATACAGGATGACTTTGGGCTACCATTAGTATGAGGTTCTTCTGATCAAATAGAACAACTTTTCCCATAATCCATGTTCCGCAAATGAAAAAAAATATTAAAAATTTCTCCATGCAAACTAGTAATGTTTTTTTTTTTTTGTTAAAAAATGGTTTACGGCTCTGGAAACAAGTCCTTTGAAGCCAGTCTTGATTTAATCTTTCTTATTTTTTATTATAATTTTTTTATTCTTCTTAAAATTATATAGGTATTACTTGTTATTGCATCCACTGTATTGTTAATAAAAGTATATAGGTCAAAAAAGTATTTAGGTTTTTTTAATAGCTCTTTCAATTGGCGAGGAATGTCAATTGCATTTTGATCTAATGAAAGTTCTGCTGCAAGTATTAATAGTTGAATGTTAAAGGCCGGGCAATGTAATAATATATGTTCCAGATTGCAATTTGTAGAGCCACAATGTGTACAGTCACTACTTTTCAATATGTTTAATCTACATAGATGAGCTGGTGTTTTTATATAACTAGTAATGTTAAAAAGACCAATTTGTATGAGAAAGCATTTTTTTTTCATTTGCGACACATGTTTGTTGGAAGTGTTGTTAGATTTGATTAGTAGAGCCTCAAATTAGCCTAAAGTACAGCCTTTCAAATTCATGCTGTATGTAAAATGCATTGTCTGTCCAAAGGACTTTTTTTTTTAATAGTTAGATTTTATTTTTATATTAGGTTTAATTTGACTATAACTTATCTGTTATTTTCTTGAATAAATATGTCCAGTAATTTATAAAATTGTCAATAAAATGTGTCTGTCTGTTTGATGTTTGTAAATTGAGTACTACTAAACCGATTGTCGTGTTTCTTTTTTTAACCTATATATACCTATATTATTATATTCTCTGTCCAGATTAGGCTATATTATATACATTTTACGTTAGTTATCAGTATTTTCATTTTCAGTCGGCGATTCCCTACCACATTTATTAATAATAGTATTTTTGTAGGATTTTAGACTTAACTTTCTTCATCTAGTTTTTTTTCTTCTTTTTTTTTATATGTAGGACCATTTACACATATTGCTATGCCCCCTAATTATGAAACGAAATTTTGACAGTTCGCTATCGCTTTCGCAGTTTTGCTGTTTTATAATTAGGCCCCTGGTCACAAACTAAGTTCTAGGCTTGTACTATGTGTACAAGAAACAACGATATAATATATTTTATAAACACCCAGATCACCAGACCAACTGTACAGAAAAACGTACTAATAATATTTTTTTTGCCATAAGTGGAAATCAAACCCACGACCTCCGGATACAACGCCAAAGGAGCAACCACTAGTCTACGGGGCGGTCAAAAATAAGACACGTAGAAATTTCATAGGTATAGGTAGGTAGGGGACAAAATTTCAGTAATTTTCAATCAGTGCCGTGCCCTGGGTCCCAAGGGGTGTTACGTAGTTATCTGTTATGAACATTAATTGAAAATGTCTATACCCGACCGATGGATGCGGTCATTTTACTGTAATTAAACCCTGTGCTGACATGCACTCCCCCACCGTAATGGAATTTGGGGATTATAGGTATTAATAAATAACTGAACTGTACTATACAGTATACAGATATGTATATAGTTTCACTATACCAACTTGTATTATTGAGTCCAACCTACTAAAACTGTTATTGAGTCTATGCAAACACCAAGAATTTAAAAACAGCAAAATTTAGGAGGAAGGAAGGTCTATTACGAAGGAACTTCGTTAGACCGACCGACCGGTCTAAGAACAATTATTGATTTACAGACTTTGAAAGCCTGCTCACCACCAGGTAGATACAAAGTCACAAGACGTGCTCTAATAAAAAAAAAAAAAACGCGACAACATCGCGCCGCCGAGCTGGCTGCTTGTGACTAGTTGTGACTCATAATCGAGGTGGTAATAACACCTTCACATGTCCGAATACCATCGGCGAAATGAGGATGGGTTAATCCCTCCGCTGGGACCCTGAGGTCGTTTAAACGGTTCTCGGGAGCCACATTGGCACCCGTGATGGTATTTATTTATTTATTTTTATGTACCCTGACCCTTCCCTCGTGAAGTTGGTTAAAAACATCTTAAAACCACAATTTTCGTGCAGTCTGCAAATTCTGATTGATGCAGTAGAGGACGCCTTACTACTCATTAGAGCACGTGTTAGTTTGGCAAAAGAATATCCTATACTTACTAGCTAATAATACTAATATAAAATAAAATACTACTTTTATTAAGGCGCGGATAGACGTACGAGCTAAAATCGCGGTTTTAAAGTTCGCGTACTTACTCGGCTCGACGCGGTGATACACGTGCAAGCTTACTCACACTGTAACGCGACTTTATTATTATAAATTATTATAAAAAATCCGTCAGTTAAAAGTTACCAAGAATAAATGCCAAATATCATGAAATACCACGACTGCTGAAACAAAATAACGGGCTAAGACAAAATTTCAAACATGTTGGATCGCCGACAAACTTACTCGGCTTTTTAAAGTACGCGTACTTAGGATGACACTCGGGCGAATAAGGTCGTCGAGCCACAAGTGCGCGTACTTTCTCAAACGTCTGTCAGCCCCTTTATTTTTACTAGCTGACCCTCGCAACTTCGTCTGCGTAACTTTAACCGTTTATGCAATCACGCACAGGAAGCTCTCAAAAGGAATAATTTTTCCCCGTTTTTGCAATATTTTTCATTGATGCTCCGCCTCCTATTGGTCGTAGCGTGAACTTATATAGCATATAACCTTCCTCAGTAAAAGGGATACCTAACACTAAAATGATTTTTCAATTCGAATCAGTAGTTCCCGAGATTACCGCGATCAACCAAACATATAAATTCTTCAGCTTTATTTAGATGATAGTATTGCCGTTTTCTTAAAAAATCTTATTGTATAATACTTATATATATCATCATCATCAGCCTATCGCAGTCCACTGCTGGACATAGGCCTCTCCCAAGACACGCCACTGATGCCTATCCTCCGCTCTTCGCATCCAGTCTCTGCCAGCCACCCTCCGCAGGTCATCAGTCCATCTAGCTGCGGGGCGTCCTACGTTACGTGCGCCAAGACGTGGTCTCCACTCCAATATCCGCCTGCTCCAACGGTTATCTGTCCTGCGGCAAATGTGACCGGCCCACTGCCACTTCAGTTTACTAACTTTCAGAGCTATGTCGGTGACTTTAGTTCTCTTACGAATATCCTCATTCCTGATTTTATCCATAAGAGAAACTCCTAGCATAGCTCTTTCCATAGCTCGCTGAGCGACCTTGAGTTTGTGGACCAGCCTCACTGTAAGTGTCCACGTTTCAGCGCCGTATGTCATCACTGGTAGGACGCACTGATTAAAGACTTTTGTTTTCAAACACTGCGGTATGGCTGACGTAAGGACGTGGCGTAGCTTCCCGAACGCTGCCCAGCCCAACTGCACCCTTCTGTCGGCTTCACTCTCGGAGTTGTTCCCACCGAGATTTAGGATTTGGCCCAGGTAGATGTATTCCTGAACTACTTCGAGAGTAACACCGTCCAAAATGACGGGTCTCGGAATGACCTGGTCGTTGAACATGACCTTGGTCTTTTCCAGATTCATTCCGAGACCCACCCGTCGAGAGGCACAGTTTAGACTGACCAGCATTTCCTGCATATCCTGCAGCGACTCCGAGAAGAGGACAATATCGTCGGCAAACCGAAGATGTGAGATGCGTTCTCCGTTTATATTTATGCCCAGTCCTTTCCAATCTAACGTCTTGAAAACATCTTCAACTGCATTAGTGAACAGCTTCGGCGATATAACATCGCCCTGTCTCACTCCACGGTGCAGTTGAATAGGCCCTGTTTCGTCGTTTTGTACTCGGACAGTCATAGTAGCAGATCTATATAGGCATCTCAACACCTCAATATACCGCCAATCTACCTGGCATCGCTGCAGGGACTCCATTACAGCCCAGGTTTCGATAGAATCAAAGGCCTTCTCATAATCCACGAACGCGACACACAGGGGCTGATTATACTCTTTGGTTTTCTGTATAATCTGCCTCACCGTGAGTATGTGGTCTATGGTGCCGTATCCTCCTCGAAACCCGGCCTGTTCTGGAGGCTGGCAGTCATCAAGACGTCGAGTGAGTCGGTTAGTGATGACCCTCGAAAACAGCTTATAGACGTGGCTCAGAAGCGAGATGGGCCTGTAATTCTTTAAAAGCGTATTGTTGCCTTTTTTGAAAAACAGGACCACCACGCCTCTATGCCAAGCCTTTGGTGTGGTCCCGCTCTGTATGACGGAGTTAAACAGGTGCTGCAGTCTTTGCAAGATCGCCACACCTCCTGATTTCAGGAGCTCAGATGTAACTCCGTCTTCACCAGGGGCTTTTCCATTTTTAAGCTGTTTGAGGGCCAATTTGATCTCCTCTAAACTGACGTCGGGAAGCTCGTCAGTGTAATGACGCGTAAGTGAGGCTCTGGGATCGTTCCTAGGGTCAGATTTTGCAGCATGTGATTTATAAAGTCGACTGTAGAAGTCTTCGATCTCGGCGAGGATCTCTACTTTGGAGGTGGCATTTCTTCCATCATGGGTGGTCAGCTTCGTCATCTGGCTTCTTCCAAGCTTCTGCATGAATACTTTGGAACCCCTGTTCAGCTCGATCGCCTTCTCGATGCGACGAGTATTGAACCGACGGAGGTCCTTCCGTATAGACTTGCGTATGAGCTTGGTGAGCGCTTGTTGTTCTGACGAAGTTACCGATGTGTTTTCACGCCTTCTCTTCATGAGATCCAGGGTCTCTGCCGAGAGTTTCGACTTCTTGCCAGAGCGCTGTGTTTGGCAAAATCTGACACCTTCCTCTCGAATTGTGTTAACGACAGCATCCAGTTCCCCATCAACATCCATTGTGGTTTCCAACGCGTCGAATCTACTTCTCAGCTCTAGCTGAAAGCGGTCTGAACCCACGACGGTTTGGAGCAGGGTAGGTCGGAGCGTAGATTTCACCAGGCGGTGCCTTTCAAGCTTGTAGTTGATATTCAGAGTACCTCGAACAAGTCTGTGGTCACTTCCGGTATTAAACCTATTGACCACCGAGACATCTCTGAATATGCGCCTTTTATCCGCCATAATGAAGTCAATCTCGTTTCTGACCTTGTTGTTAGGGCTTTTCCAGGTCCACTTCCTGTGGGGCTTTTTTTCAAAGAACGTATTCATTGCAAAGAGCCCCTCTTTCTCGAGGAAGTTGACCAGCATTTGTCCCCTAACATTCCTGCTTCCGTATCCGTGTGGTCCGACACTCGATTCGATGCCAGTTTGTACTCCCACTTTGGCATTAAAGTCCCCCATGACAACATTATAGTGGGCCCTAGTGGTGTTGTGAAGGGCCTTGGCTATGTCTTCGTACATAGCCTCTACCTCGTCGTCAGAGTGTGCCGAAGTTGGTGCATACACTTGTACTACCTTAAGTGTATATCTCTCGGTAAGTTTGAGTACAAGGTACGCGACTCTACTTGACACACTGGAGACTTCCATAATGTTGTCCGTGAGAACTTTGTTGACTAGGAACCCGACGCCGCCTCGGGATGGGTGGTCTCCCTCCCGGAAGTAGAGTTGATGGCCCGATTGCAGAGTTATCATGTCTTCTCCGGCTCTGCGGGTTTCACACAGCCCCACAACGTGCCATCTAATCGTTTGCAATTCCACTTCCAGTTCCACTTATATATATATGAATATATATATATGAATATGTATATGAATATATATATATCTTCACGGGTGCCTTACGGCACCCGAGACCGGCCCCAGGGTACCCAGCGGAGGGGTTTTAATCCCACCTCGTCGTAGCCGATGGTATGAGTCTACACCGAACAAGTGGCTAGCTCGTCGCGATGTTTTGAATAGACTCAATAACCCATCTATAAACAGTTTCACAATTTGGTATAGAGAAACCGGGACAGACAGCTTAACGTGCTCTCCGAGGCACTATAGTGGTGTTGTCAAACAAATGTACATATTTTTTTTAATTAAAAACTCATTGGTACACACCGTCACTGTATAATACTTCTTGACAACATTTTTCATTGATGCTCCGCCTCCTATTGGTCGTAGCGTGAACTAATATAGCATATAACCTTCCTCAGTAAAAGGGATACCTAACACTAAAATGATTTTTCAATTCGAATCAGTAGTTCCCGAGATTACCGCGATCAACCAAACAAATAAATTCTTCCGCCTTAATTCGATGATAGTGTTGCCATTTTCTTCAAAAATCTTATTGTATAATACTTCTTGACAATAGCAGTAATATAGTTTAAATAAAGATGGTTGCTAATAAAAAAAAAAAAAAAAAAATATACTATGAGCCAATGCGACCTTTAACTTCATCTGTTAACCTAAACTTCTTCTATTTTAGGACTTGAAATAACATTTGAAACTATAATATTAACCTATTTAATATTCACATCAAGTTTAACACCTAAAACTTGATACCTTGCCTGGAACGTCAGAGTATAATTTAACTCAGACGGCTCTGACAGTGATCTTATCAAATTACTTCGCTACTAAGGTTGGGTTGCAACAAGATCACAACTGCTTTAACTAAGTTATTTACGTCATGTTTGGGTAATAACCAACCGGTTTAGTTACTACCACAATACAGATGCAAAATCCGTTATTATAACAAACTATAGAGTCTATACTAATTGATGGATTTTGAAAATATTGTCGCCATATGTAAAATAATTTCGATTGTTATAAGAAATCTATATTTGTACTCTAGCTGTAAAGAGTATAGTCAAAAAACGCAGTCGTAAATAACGCTAACGAAATTTTTGTATGAAAATGAAATTTGATGTAGACGACTTTCGTTTTTATCGTTGTAGAAATAACCAAAACGAGACAACAATATAGATACACCAATAGGATAATACATTTGTTATCTCCCTCTTTCTCTTTCACGCTTCTGCGACGTACGAGCGTAAAAAGCGACCATGCTTTTGGCTAGGGGGGCAGTTCGAGTACAAATATAATGATGTCCTAATGCGTCACCGATTCAATTTCTTATAAAAATCGAATTTATTTTATATATGGTAATAATATTTTTAATTTATTAAATTATTTCGGCAAGAGCCGACAATGTGATAGTATGACATTGTCAAAGTAGGTAAATACCTACTCACATATCATGATAAATAGCGTCAAATGATATACTTATTGGATTAAATAAATAAAACTAGAAAAAAATAACTAAATCTTAATTAAAAAAGGAATGAGGTTTCTCATGTTTCGGCTTTACTACTGCATCGATTTCTTGTGGTACTTTTCTCTTCGAGAGCGTTTATGAATTGGGCAATTTTTATTATTTATATCTTTGTCACCGCCCATTTCGTATCTGCATCGTTTAGCCGACCCACATTCATGGACTTAGTAAATAGGAATAAAAAAAAAAAAAAATTTTTGATGCTACATGCTATTCCGATGAGAAAAGTTATTTTAGAGGACATAGACTACCCCTAAAGGTATACAGAGAGAGATCACCTAGAGTCACTCATCTTTCACTGGATACTACTTTTTGTTAATCCACAGTCAAAATCTGCATTTTGTCGTCCCTATGACGTCAATTACGTCGGGAATGATACTAAATTGACACGTCATAGGGACGTCAAAATGCTACCTGCTTTTAACACTTACATGCCGATTTGTATTTGTAGTCTATCATACGCTAGTAATATAATATATTATTATAAGGTATTTACGTTAGATTAAGGTTATTTGGTTAACGTACTAGTAAATTTGGTGGAATTCAGCTTTTCTTTAAACGGCTGTTTTTTTAAAGTGCAATAACATTGTTAATCTTCTGGGTGTTGTCAAACTTCCACAAAAAGGCAGATTTATTGGCTCTAGTCTGTATTTTGGCGAACCCAAAACGAATTTTGTTAAGATTTGCTGTAGAGTGTAGATATAACCTCTTATTCATAAAAACTTTATTGAGCGTTTTTAGTTATAATTGTGTTTTGTCTCTTTTCTATCAAAGATAATTTTCATCAACAACACCAAATACATCACTATAGTGCCTCGGAGAGCACGTTAAGCTGTCGGTCCCAGTTTCACTACACCAACTTGTGAAACTGTTTATAGATGGGTTATTGAGTCTATTTAAAACATCGCGACGAGCTAGCCACTTGTTTGGTGTAGACTCATACCATCAGCTACGATGAGGTGGGATTAAAACCTCTCCGCTGGGTACCCTGAGGTCGTCTAGGCGGTCTCGGGCGTAAGGTTACGGGCGTGATGATATTTATTAATAATTTTAGACGCCCATACAAATATACTTCCAATATTACAACTTGGCTGTTGGTCGAAGTTCAATTATTATTTTTATGTTTGTAATTGTACGCAAAAATCTTTCTGTTGTAATAAATATTTTTGTATTAACATATTTGTATATACGAGTATTAAAAAAGATTTATTTTCTGATCGAAAAAAAATACCCAATAACACTTTCGTTGCTTGTAGATTTCGAATACGTTATTCGTGGGGGAATTTAAATTCTAGATTAACTACCAACAACTTCTAGCGGGTCCAACGAGAAAAAAATCTTGTTGAACCCTCGGTCATTGTATTACAAAAATATTATTTTAATTCTACAACAAACAGTAGATAATAATTACCTACCGGAAGTGTGAAAGCTAATTTTGTATGGAGAAAGCTGATTTCGCGATCACAAATGCAGTGTCCTTAGTTAAATATCCTTACGAGCTTCTATCAACAGCCTCTATTGACAGCCTCCGTAGACTAGTGGTTGCGCCTTTGGCGTTGTATCCGGAGGTCGTGGGTTCGATTCCCACCCATGGCAAAAAATATTAGTACGTTTTTTCTGTACAGTTTGTCATGGTCTGGGTGTTTATAAAATATAATATGTATTATATCGTTGCTTCTGGTACACATAGTACAAGCCTAGAGCTTAGTTTGTGACCAGAGCAATATGTGTAATATGTCCTATATATTATTATTATTATTATCAAGTCGACATCCATTTCTTCACTACTAACTCTTTTCTATCTTATATTACACTACACTTGCAATGAGATTGAAACTTTAAATAAACTTCCCTGAGTTGAATAAAAAAAAAACATTCCATTATCTTTGTCGACATTTGGAGAGAATAGTTTTCTCAAAGTTTTCTTTCACTTTAAAATTTTCCGCAGAGAAAATTCTTGAATACTTTCGTTTGTGATGAACGTTGTTGAAAGTTTTATAAGTTAATGTTCATGAACTTAGAAAGGTACTTAGATAGGCGCTAAGTATTCGTTTGGTCCCTTGTTCAAATCCCGTTGTGTACCAATAACTTTTTTTATTTAAAAAAAATGTAATTGGGCTATGTTCATATTATTCAAATATTATTTCATAAATTGCCCTCCTATGTCGCTATGGACTTGCGAACGCGAAATAATAATTTTTATTGATCTTAAAGTTTTTTTAAGAAAAAAAAAATAGAACGCGAATGTACATACAACTAATTCGACGTTTATAAAAATCTATTAACTTTTGAAAAGACAACTAAAGTTGATTTATGATTCTTAAAATATTAGTTTAAATAGGATTATTAAAGCAGATCTGGGCCATGGTCTCCGGACTCAATAAAATTTGGTCTAAAGTTGGGATAATTTTTAATAGAAAAGCCCGGAGACAGTCGAGCTAGAGATTTCTTAATACAAAAAAAAAACCATACAAACGCTGCTTGGAAATGCAGCCAGCATCCTCGTATATATACGGTTGCGGCATCGGAGGATCTCAACGATTTTTTTTTTGATTTTAATATATGTAAAATAAAATAAATTATTTAACTTCGAATATAAATAACAATATTATAAAAACCCGCTGGGGTGTGGTATATTCCCACCATATCGTGGCCGATGTTAATCTAAGTCTACACCGAACAAGTAGCCAGCTCGTCGCGGTGTTCAGACTCAATGAGATGCATTATTAATAATAATAATATAATAATATGAGGACAATTTACACATATTGCTCTGGTCACAGACTAAGCTCTAGGCTTGTACTATGTGTATCAGAAACGGCTATATAATAAATATAATATTTTATAAACACCCAGACCATGTACCGAAAAACGTACTAATATTTTATTGAGTCTATATAAACAGTTTTACAAGTTGGTACAGTGAAACTGAGACCTAGTGGTATTGTCAAATAAAATAAAATAAAATACCATCACGGTGCCTTTTTGGCTCCCAAAAACCGTTTTTTTAACGGCCTCAGGGTTGAGACCGTTAAATAAAAACGATTCTCGGAAGCCAAAAAAACAACACCTCAACCCAGCGGACGCGTCCTCATTTCGCCATTCGGAGGCAACACCTAACAAGTGGCGAGCTTGTTGCCGTATTTATGATGGTATAGCCTCTTTGTATAAAGCGGTTACCCATCCCAGGTCCGGCCTTGTTGTCATCTGCTTAATCTTGTTATCAGTTGCGCAGTGACTTTAAGACTGGGCCGCTTTTTTTTCTATGTAACCAACAAGGCATTATCTACCAGCTAACCTTTAGGAGAGTGATAATTGTAATATAGGGTGCACAGAGTAATGTAAAGAGAAATCAAAATACATAAACTACATACAGTTATACATATAAGTACCTACATACTCAAATATACAACTATAGTACATAAAGTGGTAGTCTCCTTTCAGGGTGCGGTTACGAAATGGATAGTTAGATTGACGATTAATTTTCGACCGTACACAATTCGTCATTGTCATCCCGAATTCGTAATCGCATCATTTAGCCGGCATAGTGGGAGCGATCAATATTGTTTAAGAACAATTATGGATTATAATAATTCTGGGTCCATATCCATAATTATGGATATGGACCCCATTCATGGACTTTGTCACCACCAGGTAGATACAAAGTCACATGTCGTGCTCCAATAATAAAAAAAACGTAAATAATATAGTAAAATAAATACATAATACATGAATAGGTTATTTGACTACTTTTTAAAAATCGGTTTATATGACCCTTCATTATATAATAAGCACACTACATTTATATTTCCGGGGTGTCTGCTCTATTATTAATAAAAATCATGTTAAAGTTTGAATTTCCACAATGGCGTTAAAAACGCTGTGTCGGTAATGGCGCAGGGTGTGACGTCACATGCAAGTAAACAAACAAGCACAGATTAAATAAATATATAGAACGTAACATTAAACAGTTGAGAAATCTGTGATTTAATCTGTGTTTTTAATTTTATCTTTTCTTGTTTTGCCTATCATAGTCCTTTCCATACCTCTTTGGCAGACTTGTAGGCTGTGTATTGCCTTTTGACAAATTCCATGTCTGGCTACCATATGTCATACAAGGCAAAATGCATGTATTAAATATTCTTTCCTTATCCGACATATGGTATGTTTTATTCTTCATTATTTCATATGTCATATGTCATACAAGGCAAAATGCATGTATTAAATATTCTTTCCTTATCCGACATATGGTATGTTTTATTCTTCATTATTTCATATGTCATATGTCATACAAGGCAAAATGCATGTATTAAATATTCTTTCCTTATCCGACATACGGTATGTTTTGTTCTTCATTATTTCCTTCAATGACCAGAATCTTTTCCATGCATTGGATATTCTAAAATCGATTTCTTTATTCATCTGGTCATTGAAAGAAATGAAAACAATTATACATAATTTAGTATAAATTAAAGTGAAATATGTTTTTTACGTCTGATAGGATGACCACAATTTATAGTATATTTTTAATGTAGTCAAATAGCCTATTGTGATAATGAGAAATGAGTATTTTGTTACACTGACTGTCTGATGTTCAGATGTCATATTTGACTAGTGTTAGACATTTCCCAGGACCTGTGATTAGGTATAGTTTGTGAAAGAGTAGGCGAAGTTAGGCACAAAGGAGGTTGCTGATTGCGGCGCGACGAGCCGACAATGCAAATTATGTTATGTATGTATGAGTCTAGATCAGCGGTTCGCAAACTTTTTTGCCGATGGAACCCTTTTGTAAAGCAATATTAGCAGGTACATGTATCATTAGGGGTGCATTACGGCGCCCGAGACCGACTAGACGGCCCCAGAGGAGGGGTTTTTAATCCCACCTCGTCGTGGCCGATTTACAGTAACAAATAATCTGCCATAGGGTGTTTTACGCATGCTGTTCAGTGGGGCGCATTTTGAGTATATATATATATACCTATCGGCCACATACCTATATATATAGGTATATGGCCGATGAACAGTAACTAATAATCTACCATGTTTGAATAGACTCAATAACCCATCTACGAGTATATACGGTTTCACAAGTTGGTCTAGTGAAACTGGGACCGACAGCTCTCCAAGGTCACTATAGTGGTGTTGTTAAACAAATGTACAAACATTTTTAGATTAAAAACTCATTGGTACACACCGGGGTTTGAACCAGGGACCTAAGTGTTTTTAAGTCTAAGGTCTAACCAACTCGGCCACCACGTAGATATATTTTATATGACGGATGTTATTAATAACCATTTTACATAATAATCAAGTAACTAATGGAAAATATGATTTCATTTTATTTTTCATCAATGTTTAACGTCGGAATATAGATTTTATTTTTCTCTGCAACTTCTTTCTTCAGTATTTTTTTTTTATAACCAGCCCCCCACATTCAGTTTGTTATAACTATAACGGAAACGTTAGCTTGTCAAAATAACAAAATCCTTTAAAAATGACATTGAACAATCAGCAACAACAATAACTAAAAAAGGCAAGCACTTTATGCCCTTGTGTTACAGGTGCTAATGCTTTGACAGTTTTTAGCATTCTGCGTGGTGACAATTGTACATAAAGGATTTCGTTATTTTGACAATCTAACGTTACCTTTAAAAGAAATAGAATATGCCAGCGTCCACATTCTGTTTCTTATAACGTGATCGTTAGATTGTCAAAAACGATTTCCGCTATTAGCGCGCTCTCCTCCAATCAGAGTAGTTTTTTAACCTTCGCTGATTGGAGGAGAGCGCGCTAATAACGGAATTCATTATTTTGACAATCTAATACTTACGCTATAAGGAACAAAATGAGGCCACTGGACTTCTTCTCAGAGAACTGCGATGGATGTGTCTATGTTAAATTTGTTTAATTAATTACTATTTAGCGTCGAAATGTTTTTGTGAATTAAACTATAGCGATTACGACTCCATTTAAGTGAGCTTTAGCAACGTTCTAAAGCGTGATAATAAATAAATAAATAGATATATTTTTGAATAATATGTTTTACTCAAAAATGCATGTTATGTGGTCATTATTTTGACAACCTTGTTTGAGCAAAGTCGACCTTGCCGTTCTGTTTCAGGGAGCGACCGGCAAAGTATTGCTGGTCGCTCTAACAGTCCGGCAAAACATTGCCGGTCGCTATTTTAACGTTTCAACGTTTTAAAAAATCAAATGCAATATATATTTTAGTTAAATTACTTGCTGGTTTTATTTAGATTAGGTACTTGCATTTTTGAGTAAAGCACTATACAAGCGTTGGCCCACTATGACTGCTTCGCTGGTCACGCTATGATTGCCTCGAGCTAGCCTAGCTACGCTCTAGGCCTTCCAGCTTGGCCATCATTGCAGTCCTTGCTGTCCTCGCTGTATCTCAGCTCGTCCATCATGTGCTGCACGCTGACCGCGCTGTGTCGGCCTGGAGCTGCGCTGTCGGTCATCATCAGCGCGACCAGCAAAGTAGTCATTATAGACCGCAGCAGTAATGTACCTACCATTATTTAATATAAAAAATATTAATATGTAGGACAATTTACACAAATTTCTATGATCACAAACTAAGCTCTAGGCTTGTACTATGTGTACCCGAAACAATGATATAATACATATTAAAGAAACTTACAAAACATAAAGTTATACTAATAAAATTAAAACTATACCTAAATTAAAACATAATAATAAAAAAACCCTATATAACAAAGATCCTATAAAAATATATAAAAAAAACTTATAAATAATATATTTCCTCCATATCGCCGTCAATAGGGAGGGTCCCCAAAAGACTGGCTGCGTTCCCTCGTCGTATTGCAATACTGATACGCTGTCCGAGGAACGAGCCAGCCCTTCGGTCACCAGAAGCGTCCACCAAACGCTTGGAAATGTGGTTGTAGATTTTGTGCTCCTGATCCCCACCGCCCTATAGTTTCGACCCCAAACGGCTCAAATACATAGTGCCTGCTGAGAACTGCGTATTTGCGCCGTTTGAGTTTTTCTACCGTAGAAGCGGCGGGGCCAGCTTTTAGTGACCAAACAATCAATCTAACAAATAATATACCAACATAAAAAATGAAAAAAAAAAAACATTTATTTATATTTAAAAAAAAATCCATCTGATTTTTACTGAACATGTTGTTTCTGATGGTTAGAAAGATTATTTAAAAAGTGAATTATGGTCGAACCCCCACAATTAAACTATGACTCACCCCCAACATGTTTTCTGATTCATAGGGGGTTTTTACCCATGATTGTACACGTTGTTACAACTCGGAGGGTCTATTTCCTCTACGATGGTCTATTTATATGGATGCATTAAAATTCATACAAGCATTTGGATGTGGCATTTTAATTTTGGAAATTTTAATAATTTTGACTTTTATCATGTTACTAGAACATCTTTAATACAAATATAATAAAATTGTTAAAAAAAAACGAGTAGGATTCTTTAAAATTCTGTATCTTTAAGAAATGCATTACTTAAAAGTTTCTTGGGCGATGTATATGCTTTATTTTATAAATAGTTCAGGAGGATAATTGAAATTGAAAATTTTATTTACCAAAATGTTACAATGTTTGGATGTTGGGACCCCTGTGCTAAGTCAAGAGACCTAAAGATAAGATAGGATATATATATATATATATATATATATATATATATTATTTTTCGATATATCTACAGGGGGTATTTTTTATAGGTTCTTATTGTTTATATAAAAAAAAAAGTAAATAAAGGTTACTATGTAAGCTTTTGTACAATAAAGAATTTTTCATTCAATCATAGTAAACATGTACGATCTCTACATACCCAAGGCTAAATATACAAAAAAAAATATCTAGTTTAAAAAAATGATTTAAAAGCTCATAAATCAGTTAAAATAAGTCGATAGTTACATTATAAAACAAATAAATAGGTAGAAGGAAGGTCTTTATAACTTCGCTAGACCGACAGACCGATTTCGTATAATCTAGTCATGCTACGGTTTTAGTCTTTGGATTCACAGATTTTCAGGAGACTACTGCGTCGATTTCTTGTCGAGGCCTTTGTCAGCCTTTTAAATTGCGGTTACGAAACGGGCAGTTAGTTTGAAGATAAATATAATGAGGAAAGCTTTATACAGCGAGGCTATTTCATCATAAACATTGCAACGAGCTCGCCACTTGTTAGGTGTTGCCTCCGAATACCATCGGCGAAATGAGGACGGGTTAATCCCTCCGCTGGGTACCCTAAGGCCGTTTAAACGGTTCTCGGGTGCCAAATAGGCACCCGTGATGGTATTTATTTATTTATTATTTATAATGAGGAAAGTATAATAGACTCGCAATGTATTGACCGACCCCATTCATGGTTATTGTAGGTCTACCATCAGGTAGATACAAAGCCACACGCCATGCTTCAGTAAAAAAAAACATTCATTGTTATTATTAAAATAAAGTAAAACACGTCAAGAACATTTTAGTTTGTTATATAGTAAAAAAAAAGTTTTTGTCGAAGTTTATTTAAAATATTTTGTCGAAGATATCGAGTAATATGGTTGATGGAAGCAAAAAAAAGGAAATAGAGGATAGATTAACCATTAAGTCTTAATAACTAGGTATACATATATAATATAAGTAAAGGTAATTTGTTAGATTTACTACGGTGCACCCTGAAAACCAGCGCGTGGTGTACTGTAAATTCACCACGCTGAAGCTGAGGGTGTACCGATTCATTAAATAATATTGTGTTTTTTAAGTTATTTTTTTATTGCGAGTTCTATTTTATAAATTAGCATAAGTTTTTGTATTGTTTATTTTATTGAATAAATATATTTTCTATTTTATTCTAATATTACTTAAAGGTAGTAGGTCCAAAAAATGCCATATCAAAAATCTATTACTTTTTTCGTACATTAAATAAAACGATAGTAGGTACACGTCATTATTATTTGGTAATAGGCACGTACTTAACGTGACGTCATAAATCAACCCTCGTTCTATTTATATAATCGAAAATATTTTTGAGAATGACTCATATCACAATGAAGTTCACAGGTGTTATTTTCCAGAAATAGTTTTTGTCCGTTATCAAAAATTTTTTTTTATATGTAGCACAAATTACACATATTGCTCTGGTCACAAACTAAGCTCTAGGCTTGTACTATGTATACTAGAAGCAACGATATAATACATATTATATTTTATAAACATCCAAACCATGACAAATTATACAGAAAAAAACGTACTGATATTTTTTGCCATGTAATCGAACCCACGACCTCCGGATACAACGCCAATGGCTCAACCACTAGTCTACGGTAGCTGTCGGATAATTGGATAATTATTTTTTCATTAAAACAAAATAGTGTTATTCGTTTTATTTTCTTTAAAATGAACAACTATATTGAAAAGCCTGAATATTGACAAGGACTCTCATATGATAGGCTTAAAGGGTAAAACATCATTATGGAAAAGTATGATTTCATCAAATTGAAAAAAAATAAAAGATAGTATAGTGTAATTTAATTCTAAATCGGTGATCATAAGTGAGGAGAGTTATGACAGTAGTTTATCAGTTTTCATCGTTTTCTTGCGGTAGTTTTTTAAGGGTGCGGTTATGAAACAGGCGGTTGATTTGAAGATAAAATACCTAAGCAATTTTAGTATTTTTAATAATGTAATGCTAATTCGTCCTGGTCCCGCCCATTACGTAACCGCATCGTTTAGCCAATATAATAGGAGCGATCAATATTGTTAAACAACAATTAATTGATTGAACCCATTCATGGACTTTGTAGGACTGCTTAACATCAAGTAGATACCAAGGTAACATGCTGTGCTCCTATAAAAAAAGTGGACGAGACAATAGGAAAATGTAGAGTTTTAAATAAAATAATCTGTTCTCCTTTTTTTTTTTATTTTTTTTTTTTTTTCGCTTTTGCTCCATTACACGGTATACAAACATAAAAAAAACCAGTTCAATCTGTTTTCTCAATTATTTACTTTTTAATAAATAATTAAGCATGGTCTATTATGCTATAAAGATTATTCCATTATCACTGATGAAACAATAAAAATAAATATACCTACTTACATTTCAATTTGTCGGTTTGTACAAATGGAATGCGTTCTTAATTTAAAAGTCCATAATAGAAGTATTATTGCGACAACAGACAGACAGACAAAGCTTTTGTCAACAAAGTGTCTTCGCCACAAACTTCGTTATGGCCACCCCGACTACGGGGGCAAATTTAAAAAGGCTTTGTTGAAAAGCGATCTAAGTAATTTATTAAATCTTATCTATTTAGCTGTTAAAATGTAGAGCCATTTTAAAGCTATAGAAATAGAGAAGCTGAAAGGTTAGCTATTAAAGGTTACCGAATAATTTTAAGCACCATTAACATAATAATATAAACAGCCATTTTATATTACTAAAAATACAAAGTATTTATTAAAATAAAAAGGTTTTTACATACAATAACTTACATAAAAACAATAATTGAATTACGACTAACACATTGGTAATATTGGAAGTGCATTTGTATGGGCGTCAACACGACTGTAGAGACCTAAAAAACTTACCCTTATTAAAAAAAAAAAACAGAAACATGCCTTGTGTTGGTTTTATCCTGAGCACAAATCGAACATACCACAACCGCAGAAAGCACATCAAAGAAACGCAAATGGAAACAGGGAAAATATATGTAAATTTTAATGCCTCTACATCGAACATCAAAGTGGGATATGCAAACAGACTGATTTTCACTAGAGTTTTTGTTTTGACGTTTCTATGACTGTGTAGTGATGTACAATGACATAACAATATCGATAAATATATTAGTACGTTTTTTAGAACGGTTTGCTATGATCTGGGTGTTTATAAAATACTACTTCGTCTGCGTAACTTTAACCGTTTACGCAGCCCACGCAACGGAAATTCTCAAAAGGAATAAATTTTCCCCCGTTTTTGCAAAAAAAATCATTGATGTTATATAACCGTCCTCGATAAATATATCCAACGCTAAAATATTTTTTTCAATTTGAACCAGTAGTTCCTGAGATTAGCGCGTTCAACCAAACAAACAAACAAATTCTTCAGCTTTATAATATTAGTATAGATATGTGTTAGTATAGTGGTATCTGGTACACATAGTACAAGTCTAGGGCTTAGTTTGTGACGAGGATAATATCTGTGAAATATGTTGCATATTATTATTAGTACCTACTCACATAAATCGTCGCTTCCATTATGCCGGTTAAACATTTTCAACATTCATAAGTGGAGCTGGCCACCAGTTAAACTAAGACAGGTTTGCGATCCTTGATATCATAATTAGTTACTCAACCACTCGCAGGAATCATAAACTTTTATAACACCAAAGGGTCCGTTTAAACCCACAGTATGTGGAATATAATTCGTTTATTAAATACACCTAGTCGTAAATGTTGATAATTATTGATTGTCAATAAATGAATGCGCATAATAACAGCCAATTACAATCCATTCTTACAAAAGAAACAAAGATAAATCAGAAAATATTACAAAGCTTTTTATGACTTTCGAACTTTTAAGTTTTATAGTCTTACAAATTGTTTAAATAATTCAGTGGTATATTTTGTACTTGTATTTAACTTCGCCGTTCCTTGGGTTTACAGTTTTTATTATTTATTAAACAGAAAGGCCATAGTATAAATTACTAATTTTACAATAATAAACATTAGGTATTACAAAATTAAATTAAAATAGATAAGTATAATATACTTATTGAATAAATTAATAATAATAATAATATGTAAGACAATTTACAAATATTTCTCTGGTCACCAACTAAGCTCTCCATAGTCATGCGATCACGTATTGACTGAAATACGTTTTTCGCATTTTTAAATATTAATTAAAATATTTTAATAACAACAAAAGTCAAAAAATTATCATACCGTATTAAAAAAGCAAAATTTATTTTAAATATCGGGCTAGATAAGCCTTTAAGTTCTACTACTATATCGTATATTGATTTAGTAAACTTATTTATCATAATTAACAAAACATAGATAAATAATAAAAAAAGAAAAAAAAATTAAAACTATCTAAATTAAATAAAAAATCTCCTTAAATGGGATACCACTTGGCAGAGTACCTATAACACTGGCAGCATTGCCACGTTGAATGGCAATGCTGACTTTTTGTTTGAAGTAGTTGTGGCATTTGGGGTCTCCACATTCGAAAAATACATGTTTCCCGAGGTCATGGAGAAATTCTTTAGCCTCGGGGCCGAGTGCTCCCGAAGTTTCGACACCAAAAGCCACATATTATTTTTATCATAATTATATGTGTAATTGGAAGTTCAAAATCTGAAGAACCACCAGGCACGCCGTGTAACATTTTGCCGCTAGCCATGCTGAAGGTTAAAAACGTACAAAACCCAAAAAAAAAACAGTAATTTTGCGTAAAAAAATCTATAAAAAACTGAATGAGCACATCACTAACATATATTGCACCCTCACATATTTTTGTGACACCCTCTTCATAATATTGGCTTCTTTCAATACGTTCTTTGTGAATAGCATTAGTGGCAAAGTATATTTTATTCCAATCTTATTATGGAATAGTAAATATTTTTATTCAACACATAGATACTGGCACAATATTTTAAATGCATTTTCACCATAAATTATATTACCGACTATAAAATAATTAAATTATTTTGTCTGATAAATATATTTAGTGAGGGAAATTTTAGCATTTACAGTGGAGACTTTGGCACCATGGTTGATGCAAAAAAAATAGTTTTAATCTTGGAAAACTTGCATCTGGAGACCATCGAGAAAGATCCAATTTTTTTCCAACGAACATCGCTGAAAATACAGAGGGGCAATGCTCTAAGTATTTTGGGCACATTTGGGCTTCGGAGGATCTTAAATAAAATATACAATACTTCACTTATAATATTAAAATATACCTAATATTAGTTAGTACATTAGGATGTTATTGTAAAATTATACAAAATATATTACTTAGGTACAAATAAATATTAAAAAGATTTCCTTGCTTTTAGAAGCGCTAGAACCAGGTAAGAATTAATATTAACTTAAACACTTCTTGATTTTAAAATACCGTATAAGTAAGAAAACTCGAAGGATCCTAGTCTTAAACTGGTTGGTTATGTAGTGTGTGTTCGGTTGGGTTGTATTTTTTATTTTTTTTCCCGCAAGGACAATAGTTTAATAGTTTACGATTTGTTTATTTTGTATTATATTCTCAACATTTGTCTGTGGGAGGAATGGCGACTTGGCCAAGTGCACACATAACCTTATATATACTTTTTTTTTTGACTTTTCATAAATGCCTGTAAAGGTTTACATGAAATAAATATTTTTGACTTTAACTTTGACTTTGGTCCGATCTTTTTTTATTCTCATAATGATCATTTGAGATTACCGAAAAATTTTTGGTGGTCTCTACATAATTTTCATTTCATATTTACAACCTACAACCCCATTTATTTCGTAAATTCTCATTGCCTATTTATTTATTAATTTTTGCCTAAGTTTTGTGACAATTATATAAAAGTAAGTCGTTTTAACAGCAGTGCGATGAAAAATGCCGCTTTTAACATAACATAAAAAACGCAGTTTGCGATTGTTAAGTACGATTTATGCTTATGAAAATTTAATAACGCATCCCGTATGTTAAAAGAACGGAAAACCAATGTACACCCAATTTTAAACTTTATTTTAGGCAGGTAAGGTTTTAAATAGTAATTCTAGAATACCAGACTACTTTTCCTGTGGAAAAACATGGCAGAGATGATATGGGTTTGATTGTTTTTCGTCCGGAATGAAATTGAAATAATTGAAAAAGAATGTTTGTTTTCAGTTCACTATATTTCCTAAAATTTCAGTTCTAGAATTTCATATTTTTTTTGTTATTTTATTGGAATAATACTGTGTGTACTTATTTTCAATTATCTTATTATTTAATAACTTATTTTCATGGATTTATTTTACTAATTTTCTACAACTTGCATGCAGAAAAAAAAACATAAAACAAGTTTTAAATGAACATCTAGGTACTGCGTAACTTTAACCGTTTACGCAGCGTACGCTCTCAAAATAAATATTTTTTCCCCGTTTTTGCAACATTTTTCATTGTTACTCCGCTCCTATTGGTTGTAGCGTGATGTTATGTACCTTCTTCGATAAATGGGCTGTCTAACACCAAAATGATTTTTCAATTCGAATCAGGAGTTCCCGAGATTAGCGCGATCAACCAAACAAACAAACAAATTCTTCAGCTTTATAATATTAGTATTTAAACAAATTAAAATCAGGACTAATTTACGAAAATATTTTCAGGAGACTAATGCAGTAGTAATTTCTTGTCGAAGTGTTAGTCTACTTTCAGGATGCGGTTACGAAATGGGTAGTTGAATGGACAATAAGGCAACGAGTATATTAAAATATACTCGTAATGCAATTTGTTATTGTCGCCCCCCATTTCGTAATAGCATCATTTAGCCGATATAGTGGGAGCGATCAATATTATTTAATATATTAATTAATAAGAACTATATATTAATTATATAAAATATTGATTGACCCCATTCATGGACTTTGTAGGTCTGCTCACCACCCGGTAGATACCAAGACAAGACACATGTCGTGCTCAAATAAAAAAAAAATATATATGAGAGAACTTTTGTTATTGCAGGTATAAATAACAACTTACCTACAGCACGGTATTTAATAACAAATATTCAGTAAGCTAATTGAAAAAGTTCAACAACTTCAGAACACTTCAAATTTCATTATTAGCAAACTCATATCCTGGGATATAATGTCGGGATAACACGGGATAAAGGTTCTGTAAATAATGTATCCTATTACATGGTAATGGATGTTTGGAAAACTTATAATAACCTTTCATAACTAGAAAATGTTGTAAGGGTTTTCCACTCTTAGGTGAAAGGTAATACAATATTAATAGTAAGTGAGTTATTATACTATATTAATAAAAATGAATCGCTAAATGTGGTTCTAAGCGCAAAACTCAAAAACCGCTCAAACAATTCCACTATTTTTCGAGAAAGGTTCTTAGCCGTAAAAACACGATTTTTCCTTTAAAATTGACATACTATGTCACGTTTTGTTATCTGCAGTTAAAGGTACTAAACTTCAAAATTATACCTAGAAATCGATGTTTTAAGTTAATTATGGCGCAGGCTCTATAATTCATTTAAAACAGGCGCCAACTTTCTTTTATATAAGTTAGCTGTTTATTTTCCCTTAGCAACAATAGCATATTATTGAAAGAAAAATTGTTTTTTTATAAATCAATAAAATAAATATCATCACGGTTACATGCCTTACTGCGCCTGTGACCTAAGTACCCTGAGGCCACCTAGGCCGTCTAGGCCTCAGGGTATATACTAAAAAAATATGTACAATTTGTTTACCAACACCACTATAGTGCCTCGGAGAGCACGTTAAGCTGTCGGTCCCAGTTTCACTATACCAACTTGTGAAACTGATTATAGATGGGTTATTGAGTCTATCCAAACATCGCGACGTGTTAGCCACTTGTTGTGTGTAGACTCATACCGTTGGCTACGAAGTGGTGGGATTAAAAAAAACCCTCGCCGTGTAGGTGCCGTAAGGCTCCCGTGATGATACTCGTATATATTATTTTGGGTTGTAACGCTGACTAAGCCTTACAAGATACACATATCTAAACGATGTTCTTCAGAGTGGTGTATCTTATAAATATCTACAAAAAGTCCGCGGCGTCAGTACCTACATTACGAAGCCAGGGCGGGTAGTTAATCATAATTAAATATTTTATTTTATTGGAGAACGATATGTGAAGTATCACTCGTAACAGATTTTCAAAGTCCATAAAATCGTGTCGATCAATAGATGTCGGCCAAATGATGCTGTTATGAAATAGGCGGCGGCAACAACAAATTTGCATTACGTCAATTTCAATATCCTCGCTGCTTTGTCGTCAAATCAACTGCCCCTGCGTAACCACACCCTGAAAAAGGAGACTACCTCTTCGATAAGGAACATGTAGTAGGCTCCAGAAAAAATGGTGAACCCCCAGACAAAAACCGAAATATGACTAGCTCACTTAAGAGTTTGCATCTGTTTATAAAAACGGTATGAAGTAACTGTATGTTTAACAATATCAAATATCGCGTCATTTAAGAAGTAATTTCTTTTTAATTGAAACGTTATTAAGTTCTCTTGGATATAAGTTCAAATAACATTAAACCTTCTTTAGAAGTTTTTATTAACAAATGATAATTTCTTTTTATAATAGGTTAATTAAGTTTATAAAAAGTAAACATTATATTAATATATTTGTATAAAACAACCATCAATAAAATGTACTTAACAAGTGGTAGGTATTTGCCTAATATGGAAGTTTGACAGTCCGCAGTTATGTAATTAGGCTTATAAAAAAATATAAATAAATAACATTTTTTATAAGATTTTATTTTGAGACAAAAAGTAACCAAAATAATTGAATAATTAAAAACCTAATTTAATAAGCAATCAACTATAAACTAATAACTAAGAATGTGCAAATGCTTTTTTAGAAAATGCACGATTCGTTCCGCTTTCAGTAATGGCGGCGAGATCGTTTGCATCGGTTGCACTCAGATCCGATGATTGCAAATCTCGCAAAGACAATTTAATTAGACAAATGAAAAATAATTATTGTTGTTGATGCATTTTACTTTGCTTTTCTATTGTTGTGTAACTACACTTAAGAATTTAAATCATTTTCACTCTGCACAAATTATAATTTCATTTTCTTTTAAAACAAATGAAAGTCTTTTAATACTTCTTTCAACCTTTATTATTATTTCTACTTATAAACTAATAAATGCATTAGAATTTTATTTACAAAAGATTTAACTTATTAATTTGTAATCACAGGAATGTCTATATGAATATTGGTGGTAAATAGCTTTTTAGTGTAGGCCCAGCGCGACCTAATGGCGGTAAGTTTTTGTAATCTTGAGGTGGTGGTGACAAATCCCTTCTTATTTCTCTATTTCCTTGATCACCAATGAAATTATTGTTTCTTTGCAGCGTCTTATACTTTTTTACGATTAAATTAGGCTTTTCTTGGGACTGATTCTCTTTATTATCATTTTTATTATCGTTATTATTATTGTAGTAATTTCCTTCCCCTAATTTTGAATGTGGAAAGTTTATTGGAATCTCAGGTTTATTAGTAAAATGAATATTTTTTTGGAACTTAGGTCTTATTTTGCTGGATTCAAATTGATTTTTTGTTGCATAGTAATTTAGGACATCAGACATATCAAGTGGCCTCTTTCTTATAAATTTAATGTCATCCAGGGGTTGTTGATAAGATTGTAAAGATTTGGGAACTTTTTCATCACTTCTTATATTATCTGAATCAGAATTAGATGTTTGATGTTTCTTTTGATTACTAAATTCCTTTTCGATAAATTCTTTTTCAATTATATTATTTTCTAGTTTCGGCGCCAATGCGTTTTTCAAAAATATATTAGTCTTTAGTATTTCACCCATTGATTTCTCGGTAGTGCTAGAAGGAGTTTCATTTTGATCTGAAAAATATTCTTCATCTTCTATAACAGGTCTAAGTGGTATCCATTCTTTAGGTTTCATTGAAATAGATGTTGTATATTCAACTGGAATCGTAGGGTTTTCACTAATATTTTCTTGAACTATAGCCTTATTTGGCTCAGTGTATACTGAAAAACTGGGTGGCTCATTTTTTGGTACTGGTCTTTCTATATTATTTTCACTTTCATTATTTTTCTGGATATTGCTTCTAGGCGATTTTATTTTTCTTGGCTCGTAATAACTTTCATCGTAATCGTATGATTGAGTGACCATTTGATTAGGAGGTAAAAAATCATTTTGTGTTATAAGTTTAGGACCTTTGTTTTGATAATTATTATGTTCATGCATATTTTCATGAATAATATGAGATTGTATATTTTCATCATTTGATCGGTCCTGCCAGTTACTAATATACGGTGTAATTGGAACGTGTTTTTTTTCATTAATTTGTTTGTCAATGATTGACCTCATAGTGCTTATTTGATATTCAACAGGTTCAATGTTTTTATGATTTATTGGTAGATTTTCATATTCGGTTGAAGATACTATAGGTGTGGATGATACTGGAGAATCATATCTATCTTTGTTATCGTTATTACCATTTTCAACAAATTGTGAGTGAATCATAAATTTGTATTGTTCCGGAGACATCTCGTTAAAATTCATTGACACCTCGTCTTCGTTATATCCAGATGATCTAGATATTAAATGTTTTCCTGCATTTGTGTTTAACCCGTACTGCCATCTCCAAAGAGGTTTATTATTTTCATGCTCATTTTCAATAGTAGTAAATTCATAATTCATTAACTTAGGCATTGATGATTTTTCATTATTTGTGTTAAATACCCTTGCGATATTTTGAGGTGGCGGCATTGGATTCGTATTTATAGAAGGGACATGTGCTCCTTGCGAAGCTAAAAATGTTATTTGAGGTGAAATAGGAGCATTACCTTGTTGTGGAGGCTGGTCTTTATGTTGGTCTAAGTGAGCTATAACTGGGGATGGGGAACTTGGTGCCGGTATAATATTGTTATTTTGTGTATTAGCTGCCTTAGCAAAGTTGTAAGAAAAAGCTTCTGGTGTTCGTCCCGTAAAAAGACCTCGTGATGGTGATGCAGGAAAACGTTGGATTCTATCTCTTCCATCTATTTCATTTGTTCTTTCCTCATCGTGCCAACCTTGAAGATGAGGAGGCTTTTTAGCTTCTTCAGCTAAGTTGTACTGTATGGATCTAAAAAATATTTGGAATTCATATTCATATTTTTTATATTTGTACAATTATTAAATATTTGGTTTCACATGTAAATTAAACTTACCTTTGAATAATTTCGGGAACTGGTGGTCCAACTGGTAAATGGTCACCACTAGCACGAAATCCATTAGCATCAGCAACATAATGAACAGTATAAGTTTGTCCATTATCACCAACGTAAGAATAAGATCCTTCTACAACTTGTTCCTCTTTATCAGTCCCCATATTCTCCATGCGGCTATGCTGCACGTAGTGGGTCTGATCTGCCCCTAAAGCCCTGTAATATATTGTATATTTTATGTACTAAGTTACTATAGTCGTAGACCAATGTATATTTTTTCACTTACTCATAACTATAACTGCCATCAAGGTCCATTTCATTTGATAATCTTAATATAGGTATGGCTGGTTCTGTGGTAGATACTAAATAACCAGGAGGAGGTTGAAGATACTGTACACCATGATAAGACGCTGTTTTTACTTGATCTCCTAATAATGGTTCACTTTTTACATTTTCCATTATCATTCTTCGATTGGAAGGATTATGTATATTAACCATTTGGGGTGGTTGTGTAGGTCCCATTTTTATTAAAGGAAATTTTATGTCAATCCTATCTATTGGATGATTATAAGATACGGTTTTAGGGAGTGATCGCATCTCTCTTTTATCAGAAGGGTGCGGAACACCGTTATTTTGTGTTGTATTTGGTCTCAATTTAAAATTATTTTGAGGTTTAGGTGACGATAAGCGTATATTATTATCATTGCCATCATCATCTTCGTCATCATCATCAAAGTTAGGGACTATAGACGACATCATTACAGGGAAAGGTGATGGATATATAGACGGTGCTTTCGTCCCTGTTGGGGGTAAATATTGATACGGCAAGTTGTTTGATCCCTTCAACGGAAAGTAGGGGAGTGTAGTTTGAGTTTCGGGCGGCAAATACAAAGAACTTTCCGATGCATATTCTCCAGACTGAGATTGATATTGGGGTTGGAATTGGTATTGTTGAAAATTTTGTGCGTTCACAGTTGTGTATATTAATAATGTCGCTATTGATATCTGAAAAGACAAACCTTTGTGAATTATTTAATTTAACACTCACACTTTTATATTAATTCACTTATCACTTGCACTCACCAGCTTCCTCATTTTTGAAGCTGAATCAATAATAATATTTGTTTTTATTTTTATATTTATTTCTTTAGTTTCACGTCACACTTTATCTACTGAAGAAGATGAACTAATAATGAAAATGAATTCCGCATATATTTATACGCATGCAACGTGCAGTGGTCAGGCATTCGTGACAGAATCGCTCTCTTGAACCGGGTTTCTCTCTTAGACTAGTTTACTTTTTTATGCGTTTAATAGTTTTTCTTCTATTATCTTAATTGTTACTCGATGCGCGAGCGCTCGAGTAAAAGTGGTAAATATGCGTCGTGAGCTATCTTTACCATAAAATCGGATTCTGATAGGAAAAGTTTTTAAAATAACAAATTTATATCGTAGTAAAAATAATTATTATATATCATACTTTTTGTTGAATACCTATGTATTATATATCTCTGAGGGTAAAATAGGGTATATTATACTTCGATATACCTACATGGTGCTGAGATTTACTAAAAAAATAATTTTCAGAGTCTCTTAGGAAAAGTTTTAAGATACACCACATAGAAACACGTGTTCTATGAAGAAACGTTGGCTTACTACTACCATTTTCGAATAAATTTTTACCTCAAATAAATTATTATTCGTTTAAAGTTGACATTTTATGTCATATTTTTAGAAATTGTTGGTTTTAGTAAGAACTTACCTAAACCATAAATTAAATCCATAAAACAGTGTTATACATTCATTAAAAAATCAATGTATAATTTGTCTGTATTAGAAAAAAAATCGAGTACTTATAATTTTATTTAAGCATATTAATAAAAATAAAAAGAAAAAACTGTACTTCTTAAGCAACAAATACATAAAACTTATAATAAATGTACATTCATCTTCAATTACCAATGGACAGTGTTTATTAATAATTATTTAATTTTTGTCATCACTTTGATATACCTACTTATTATATTTAATTCGTCACTTGTTAGGTGCCTCCGAACACCATCGGCGAAATGAGGACGGGTTTATCCCTCCGCTGGATACCCTGAGGCCGTTTAAACGGTTCTCGGGAGCCAAAAAGGCAACCCGTGATGGTATTTATTATTACTATTTAATTATTGTAGCCCACAATATTTTTTGTAGTTGTTATTCGAGATGAATTATTTATTAACAACTTTTAATTAGGTTTTATATTTATTTTATAAACCTTAAATTTTAATAGCTAAATTATAAATCATAAAATTAACGCAAAAACTCGGGATTTTTTTTTCGTTTTTTCGTTTCAATCTGGAGTGGTTCAGATAGAAAAACTACACCTACTTCAATGAAAAATATTTTAGCAACCCTATACAATTTTTTATTTTAATATTACTATGTAGTTTGTATGGAGAAAGCAATTTATTTTTTCATTCCCGACACATGGTTCCATGGGAAAAATTGTTCGATTTGATCAGTAGAACCTGATATTAGCCCAAAGTAAAACCTTTCAAAGTCACCACGTATACCTATAATTATATATATATATCATCACGGGTGCCTTACGGCGCCCGAGACCGTCTAGACGGCCCCAGGGTACCCAGCGGAGGGGTTTTTAATCCCACCTCGTCGTAGCCGATGGTATGAGTCTACACCGAACAAGTGGCTAGCTCGTCGTGATGTTTTGGAATAGACCCAATAACCCATCTATAAACAGTTTCACAAGTTCGTATAGTGAAACAGGGACCGACAGCTTAACGTGCTCTCCGAGGCACTATAGTGGTGTTGTCAAACAAATGTATATACATTCTTAAATTAAAAATTCATTGGTACACACCGGGATTCGAACCAGGTGGGTGATTCTCGCGCTTTCGACATTCATCTCGATTCGAGATTTTTAAACGAAAAATGACTAAATATGTCATTTTTCGTTCAATATTTATATATTTATTATTTATTAATTAATATTTATTATTTATTTCGTTTAATGTTCGGTATTTTTAAACGAAAAATGGCATATTTAGTAATTTTTCGTTTAAAAATCTCGAATCGAGATGAATGTCGAAAGCGCGAGAATCGCCCACCAGGGACCTAAGTGTTTTTAAGTCCAAGGTCTAACCAACTCGGCCACCACGTATATAGTATAATTACTAAGGTAAAGTAAACATGATGACCAAGACTACCCTGCTTTCATAATGTATATAAAATCCCGATTTCCTACAGTTGCCAAAAAGGTTTCATAAAATGTAAACTTAACACAAAAAAAACAAATATTTCTCAAAAAGAATATTTTATATATTAAGTATCTGGATATAAAATCGAAAATATTTTATTGCAGTTTTGAGACATTATAATATACCCAACTTTATTTCAAAGAACACTTCATTCTATCTGGTGTATTTAAAAACTATTCTTAAGAGATTCTTAAAACATATAAACCCTGTATATCTGAACAGCCTGTAGTTAAATCGAATTATAATACGAGTATATCTCATTCTACTTCCAGACCTAATAGCTAGACCTAAAACTAAAACTGCATATTAAACGACTACTAGATTGTTTTAAGTGATGCCCGACAAACAAACAAACAAACATAAATAAAAAAAAAAAGTTTATTTAGAGTCCATTCAGATATATTTTTTATATCAATGTACTTATTTATTATTTATAATTTTATTATATGTATAATATAAGTAGATCTTTGATCAACAAGTAGATCTATTCATAGGAGACTAAAATATGAAGCAAATACTTCGCATTAAGCGAAGTATTTATTAAAAATTATAGTATAAATTAAATACACCAAATGAATTAAATGTTCCATCCGTTACAAATAAAATGATGAGTCAGAGAAATAAAGCAATAAATTTGTGCCAAAATTGCACAGTACCTAACAAGTGAAAGAAAGTATAAATATAATATTCATCTCATCCTATATATTAAAAGAGCACTGATCTTTTAATGAGAGCATAAATTCCAGTTTTATATGGTCATGACCATAGATAACAAATGCATTGTAGAAAGACAAAATGGATACAACACGCGTGATCTTACTATGATATAAATATCGGGGATTAACTGAAATACTTTTAATGTTTTATTTGAAATTACTTTTAATGAATGAATGATCGAATAAATAAATTAATGATCGAATAAATCAATATTTATTTGCATAATTCAGAGTTTACGAGTTGCTAATAATTATATGTACCTATTCAGTTTTACCCATGAGGTGTGCAAAATCATTATTTATTACAGTTCAATAAAATTAGTAAACTCATAGGTTATAAAGCAATGTCAGTCACTAATTAAATATTATAAAAAGATTCTGAAGTATTCATCAAAAAATCCATTTCAGAGCATAATATTAAATTACAAGTACAAACTACAAGCCCAATTATATAGTCAATAAATAACATCAACCCAAAACAAAATATACAGACAAAATGACAAAAAAAAAAAATAGGTACATTATTATCATTAGTCATAAGCAATTAAGTTACCCTAACCTATTATATTGTTTCTTTTAAGGTGAGTTATTCACGTTATTTTTCCTGATCTCTACATACTTTCTTAGGCGTTTCCATCCTCATTATTATTTTTATATATTTTGTGAAAAAGATTGCTATTCTCTCCTACGGAAATTGAATATTTAGAAAATATACAATTTACGAAACATAAAAAATAGATGTTTTATTAATTGGGCTAGCAACTAGTCCCTCGTCTCGTATTCATAAGCATCTTTTAATTTAAAGAAAAATACTGATTTTATAAAAGATTCTGCGGACATAATCTGATTTTTGTAAAGGTAGATTATCAAATTAACTTAAACCTAAAAATAAAATGAACAATCAACAATGAAACCTAAAAAAGTCATGCAATTTGTCCCTTTATATGGTTATGTCTTGAAAGTTTTTACATTTCCGTTCCGTGACCATTGTATTTAAAGAACTACGTAATTTTACAATCTAAAGTTTCCTTTGAAATATAGAGAGTGTCAATAATTTGAAATATATGAAATAATTTCAATAGCACAGTTCAGAAATTACCCAAATATAATTTATGAAAGTTTCAAAAATCTCCAGCATGTGTATCTAAGGATAAGTTCCTTTAAATATTAGTTAAATTTCATTTATAAATATTTGAGAAACGTATGGTAGCGATGTTTGAATTTTAGTCGAAATTTAACTGTGTAGTTAAATATTTGAGCAAACTCACCCTAAGTGATGTTTTTAAATACTGAGAGATAAAGACTACACGCGAGATTTCTATATAAGATGATATAGTGCGCCTATCTACTACTTAAGGTCTATGGTTATGACCATATAGTATTGAGAATTTGCAATGATGCAACCTGCGGTAATGGCCAATGTCAATGAACTGGAAACTGGTTCCTACCAAAATATTATTCCTATAAGCTTTCGTTCCGGATGTAAAAGGATATAAGTTTGAATTGGAATACAATTTAAAGTACGTTTTTTGCTTTGTTTTAAATATTTTTCTTTTCTTTGGAATTTGTATATTATCCTGTTTCACTGAGGAATATTTAAAAGGCAAATCTTAAACTACAAGGAATAGCGACAAATGTTTAAAGGAGTCTCGGGGCAGTTTTTGATAAAAAGTAAAACTTCATCATTACAAGTTTTTTAAAATTTATTCTCGTAGCCAGGATTCCTTTTGAGATTTTTTTGCTATTCCTTGTAGTTTAGGATTAGGCCTTGAAGGCATACTTAAAAACTTATACCTTGTAATTAAAAATAAGGAAGGTTATCTTTCGTTTGCTTAGCCGTTTGGAAAGAAAAGAAAACGATAGAAGACAAAAATCAAAGAAATAGTAATAGGACTACTAGATGATGAAAACTAAAGTCTCCTGAAATTAGTGTGTATTTATAAAAAAAGTTATGACCGTATGACGAAACAAAAGGAGTAAGTAAATATAGAGACAATTGGCACTTTGGTCCTACTTGCCAAACCAAGTGCCAATTGCTATCTTACCAATACAATGACTCTATCTTACCTAAGTCAATATATAATAATTATTAGTATATTCTAAGAATTATAATAAATAATAAAAAAATCATCACGGGTGCCTTATGGCGCCCGAGACCGCCTAGACGGCCTCAGGGGAGGCGTTTTTAATCCCACCTCGTCGTAGCCGATAGTATGAGTCTACACCGGACAAGTGGTATAGACTCAATAACCCATCAATAAACAGTTTCACAGGTTAGTATAGTGAAACTGGGACCGACAGCTTAACTTCCATATTTTTTTGATTAAAAAGTCATTCGTGTGCACCGTTGTTATGACCCAGACCATGACAAACTGTAAAGAAAAATGTACTAATATTTTTTTCCATGGGTAGGAATCAAACTCACGGCCGGCGGTAAATGTTTAAGCCTAACTCTGCCACGAAGAGTAAAATGACTCTATAAACAAATAAAACCACAGCATATATGATACAGTTTATTGATCATAAAAAAAAATTATCACATTTGTCGTTTACATTATTGAATACAAACAGATCTTTGTGATACAGTTATCGCGTTCACAATGCCTTCGTGATCACGATCACTGTCTTCTTAAATCATAATAAAATCCTTGGCAAGACATCCTTACCATCAACCTTCATATTTATCTCATATCAAATCTAAAATGGCCTTACTTATAAAACTATTTTTAATTAACTCCTTTATTTATGAATATACAAGCGAAATAGTTTTCTGACACCTTTTGCTCTTATTGATTTGTGTAAAAAACGCTTTTTATTTCAAACATTACAGTAATTAGTCAATGTCTTCCTTATAATCCTTTTCATCTTTTTAAATTTTATAAGTAAGGCCCTATTATATGTAAAATTAAATTATCTATTTTCTATTTCAATACTGCATAAATGTTATTTTATTAATGTGATTTTTATTGGTGAAGATGTTTAAATTTCTCTCTCTAATTAAGTCATTGTATAAACATTTTAATAAACTTTATTATTTATACCAAAAATATAGATTTTTTGTTTAATTTTCATCTACCATCAAAATGATATGTAAATTATTTAGTTGAAATAACCCAAACTAATTCTGAATATCTTCATTAAAATTATAATTGAGAATTATGTTCTATTAATTCGAAAATTTAAGGTTTATAAGAGGGGTATGAAGGTTGAGGGTAATACTGTTGTTGTGGGGGGTAATATTGGTTCTGTGGGGGGTTTGAAGGGGGATAGTAAGGCGCCTGAGTAGTGGGGTTATAGTAAGATGCCTGAGTAGTAGGGGGATAGTATCCCTGCTGAGGTTTGTTCTTCTCGGCTTCAGCTTTGGCTGCTTCTTCTTTTGCGTTTTGTTCGATGGCACTGTTAAAATAATAAATAAAAATTGAATAAGCAAGTAGGTAATAATAATTTTTTTATTGATCGATACATAATTTGAGTCTTTCACAACATTGATTATAATTATCACAGATGATTAAAGTTTGATCAACAACTTGGTAAATTATTAATTAATGCTTCTGGAGACCACCGCCCTACTTAGGTCCTATTTTTTCCAACGAATTTCACTGGAAATTCAGAGGGGCAATGCCTTAAGTATTTTAAACACGTGCGCAGCATCGGAACATCTTCAAAACATATTTTATTTAATTACTAATTTTGTGTTTTTTTTTTGTATATTTTCATCATGCCAGCCTTTCGCGCGTCCACTGCTGGACATAGGCCTCCCTCAAGGACATTGGCCGCCACATTTTGTATATTTTATTGAATAAAATTTTAAATACTGAAAAATTATCATATAAACAATTTAGATTTAAATTATTAAATGGGTGGGTTCGATTCCCACCCATGGCAAAAAAATATAAGTACGTTTTTCTGTACAGTTTGCCATGGTCTGGGTGTTTATAAAATATAATATGTATTATATCGTTGCTTCTGGTACACATAGTACAAGCCTAGAGGTTAGTTTATGACCAGAGCAATATGTTTAAATTGTCCTACATAAAAAAATAAAAAAAATGTGAAGTTGAACTGTTTTTAGTTAAAGGAAATATCTTACGAGACTACTAATTATTATCAGAAATAAAAACTACGATATTAATATTGGCAACATCTTAATATAATAATAATACTTTTTTGTAAATTCTGGCACAAGTAAATTAAAAAAAAAAGTTTTTGAAAATAATCCAGAGAGGCTTCAAACTGTTTTTTAAAAATAAATATATAATAAGAAATTAGGAAGCACGTACGCAGGTAAAGCCTTCCACATTTTAATAGTGCGACAGATACGGCAGATAGCAATTATACAGATCTAAATTAAATGAAGAATAAATGTGTGTGCATGCATTCTTCTGCATCATTCGTCAAGACCTGTATCAGAAATTTTCTTCCCCTTTTGGTGGTTTACAAAGAGTAAACAAGATTCTATAAATAGCTATTCAAAATTTCAAGTACATCGGACATGTGTTTGTCGAGGAATATCCTAATGACCAAATTCCTTTCTGAGTAATATTTTTTTTGGAACAGGTTCATATTTCCATGAAAATATTACTTAAATATAACAAAGATTCAAATTCAACAAAGATAAATGTGTTTTATAAATAAAATTTAAATCACACAAGGATAAGATAATTTAAGCTTAATTTTGTTCATAAAATATAAGGTTCTTGAAGATTTTAGTTAGATAAAGTGAGGAAAAAACTGAGATGACAGACACTATGTTTTATGTCTCTTTATGATAATAAAAATGGTTTATTAATATAAATTCAAATGCGACCTTAAACATTTTACATGGGTCTACATATGTTGAGTAGTATTTTGTAGTATGGATGGGATTGATGGAAACCTGCGGATATTTCTGCCAGATTTAATTTCCAGTAAAAGTACTTCTGGCTGGATCAGGTGGCGTAGGAAGCTAGTCATTAACAGCATAAAACCCACTGCCAACACCTCATCAGGAAAGAAGGTCTTTACATTTTCATCGACATTGGATACCTTCATTCTTCACCAGACTATACTTCCAGTAAATAATGCTACTTAGGTAGATCTCAGGTGGTACAAAATGTGGTGTAGGAAGTTTACTGGTAGAATGGAATCGATCGGCGTGGCGGCGCGGCGTCAGCTTATTAGGTAATAATGAAGGTCTTGCCAAAAACACTGATTTAACTTTCACTAGAACTTCTAGTAAATAATAATACTTAAGCCTGGACCTCCGGTCGTACAGGATGTGATGTAGGAAGGAATTTACTGCTAGAATGCCGTCAGCCCCTTACCACCATATATATAACTTTTAGTAAAGATTTTTTACTACATACCATCAGCATAGAACCTACTGTATTTAGCCCACCAGGATACACCTTTCTTTACCTGACTCAATAAAGATGCTACTTACGCCTGGATCGCAGGTGGCACAGGGGGTGGTGTAGGAAGGTGGTCACCGACAGCATGGAACCCAGTGTCGTCAGCCCACCAAGTTACGGTGTAGGTCTTGCCATCACCACCGACATAGGAATACCATCCTTTTTTCACCAGACTTTCGTTTTCAGTTCTAGGGTTGACCAGATATCCTTGCTCGCCTACATGTGTGCCGTCCCCGATTTGGTATCTAGAATAACAAAATTAAGATTATGTAACATAAAAATATAAAATTAGTGAGATTTAGTTTTGTTTTTTGCAAAATTAATTTGAATAATGTTATGCCAGTTGCTCTAGATCTTTGTTTATTGATATTACATTATCAATAGGTTATCAACAGTTATATGCCATACTCCTATAAAAGTCTAATAATTAGATAAACAGAATTTCGCAAACCAAAATATTTAAGTAAATAAAATATTAAGGGGGACCTGAACACCAAAAGTCGACGCGCAAAATGCGTTTATCAGTAGGGCTGATAAATATATTTAGCTAGGTAATATATTAAAAAGAATAAAAATAACACGCAAGCAAACTTAATATTTGCAAAATATTAAATAAATACTTAATTAAATTTCTGTTTTTTTTCTTTTAACAGTTTTATAAAAATATTTAAAGTAACTGTAAACAAATTTAAGACCGAAATAATCAATTAAAAAGGCTGTTTGGTTAAAGGCAATGGTCTCGCCGTTACACAATGAATAAACATTAGAGAAAACATAAATATTTAGGCTCAAATATTAGTATCCTTAAAATGAACAGTTAAAATAATGCTAAAAACTTGTTTTTTATTACTTCTAGCTGTTTTGTCTGAGGTATATTCACCTTAGCGATACAAGCTTGGTGTTGTTTTCTAAATATGGTAATGTGTTTTATTAACAAAGATGTCGGTATATATGTCAACTAAACCTCTTCATTCTTACTCAAAAACTATATGATATAATATAACAAAAATAATTATTTTCTTATTATCGTATTTATAGTAATAAATACCATCACGGGTGCCTATTTGGCTCCCGAGAACCGTTTAAACCCGTTAACCCGTCCTCATTTCGCCGACGGTATTCAGAGGCAACACCTAACAAGTGGCGAGCTTGTTGCGGTGTTTATGATGAAATAGGCTCGTTGTATAAAGCGGTTACCCATCCCAGGTCGGCATTGTTGTCATCTGCCCTTGTTATCAGTTGCGCAGTGACTTAACCACTAGGCTGGCCCTTTCGATACGATAATATTCTTTCATACTTAAAAATTATAATCTTATTGTAGAAGACTTTCAACGTTCTACTGATTTGTTTGATAGATATTATAAAATGTACTGTGTAAAATAATAATACACTTACTCATATCTGTAACTTCCATTTTCTCCGAATTCTTGCTCATTCTTGATAACTGGAACCGGTTCAGTCGTTGGTTTTGGTGGGACATACTGATTTTGGGGAGGAACGTAATTATTTTGGGGAGGAACATAATTATTTTGAGGAGGTACGTAATTATTCTGGGGAGGAACATAGTTATTCTGGGGAGGCACATAATTATTATGAGGAGGTTTATAATTATTCTGTGGTGGCACATAAGGGTCTTTCTGGGGAGGAATATAGTTATTTGAGGGAGGAACATAGTTGTTTTGGGGAGGAACGTAATTGTTTTGGGGAGGAACGTAATTGTTCTGAGGAGGAATATAGTTATTATTGGGAGGGACGTAATTATTTTGAGGTGGAACGTAGTCGTTTTGTGATACATAGTTATTTTGTGGGGGTGCATAATTGTTTTGAGGTGGAACGTAACTGTTTTGAGGAGGTACGTAATTATTATGAGGAGGCACATAATCCTTTTGGGAAGAAATATAATTATTTACTGGGGCAGCATAGCTAGGAGTCGTTGGCCCATAACTTTGGGGTGGTTGAGTCCAGTACGTCGAATATTGCTTGGCACTTCGATCACTTGGCAAGGCAATTGGGTCTTCATAATTTGTTCTTAGAATTTCTATTTCACTAGCTGCCTCATCTTCATCGATTTTTTCTTCTGTAGGCAGTTTAGCCGCTCTCGTTAAGGCTAAAACGCCAAGAAGAAATACCTGTTTTGGAGAAAAAACCAAATTAGCATTTCGTTTGCTCGAATAAATCACTGCCGATTTTTGAGTTTTGGACGTGTATTCCTTTTTTACTGACCACAATTTATTTTATCGTTAGGAAGCGTAATTAAAAGCTCCGATTGTATTTTTTTTGGTTTCCTGTTTCGCATGGGAGTTTTTGTTTGTTTTCTTTTATTTGTCTGAAAGCTCATTTTAGCCTATCAGAAAGTATCTACCTAATGATTTATACTTTATATTAATTGCTTACGTACGTGAGACCAATTAAAGATACATACGACCTATTTATTATAGACAACATTTATCCAATTATTTACTCTTAGCAAACACTGTATTAATACATAAAAGCTAAATAGTAATAAATTGTTATTTGCCTAACTAACCCTTAGTCCTAAAAACTTTGATCGAAGTATTCTATAATCTAGCAATGTGCATCATTGGTGAAATTTCACATCATGTAAATTTTCCACCAATCATGTGCATTATTTGGATCAGAACATTTGATCGTCGTTTTAGAATAAGATCGAAGGTTTTAAAAAAGTATATTAGGTACCAATAACTTTTGTTGTTGTTATTCAATAGTTTAAGTCAATGTATTAATTTTATAGTTTTTTCAGTCTCATTTTTATTTATTTTCATTGTAATATAATTTCGTGTGTACATATTAATAAAAAAAAAAATTCAGTGTTTGTTATTATTTTCTTTCAACCAGACCTATATTTCACAATCCAAACTACAGTCCACAACAATTGATAACCTTTTATTGTATTTACATAATTTAAATGTTACTTAATAATAAATAAATAAAATATATATAATATATACTATAAAAATAAATAATTGTATATAGGTTATATTGCACTGGTCACAAACTAAGCTCTAGGCTTGTACAATGTGTACCAGAAATAATAATACTAATAGTACATAAATAATTTATAAATACCCAGACCATAGTTAACTATACTTATGTTACCTATGCAAAATAAAAAATAGTGAACTAGAAAAAAAATCTTTTAAAAATTGTAATTTAAGAAATACCGATTTTAAATCGAACTATCGATGAAGTTTTATTTGTTACTTGAAAAAAATTAAATTGGATAAGTTTAAGGCATAGATTACTAGACTTTACCTTGTCTATGATCTACTTTAATTGATAATTAAATGAATTATAAAATAACAACCGTATTGCTAGAATTTTTCACACTTTTTTATAAAGCTTCTATTTCTAATAAGATGCAACCTTATATTATTTATTCGTCACACATTTTTGGATATTTTCTACTTATTTTGATTGCTAAAGCAATTTGAACTATTCACAGTTTTTTTTAATAACTTCTTTTTGAAATAAAATTCAATTTAGATTTTTAAGGACTCACCAATTTCATGATGGTACCGTGTCCTGACTTGACCGCGGTAAAAATTGAACTGGTTGCCGCAAGAGGTCGCCTCGCATTTATACCGAATATCCTGCGAGACATCCTTTGCAAAAATATGCGCGCACGCATCTTTACGGGAGTTCTATAATGGCAGACGAACTTTGACATCACTTATATGTGATTCATAATTTATTCATGATAATATTTCTTTTTATATGTTTTAATTAACATTGTATGAATTATCACTACTCCACAAAATTGAAACAGATTAAAAATAAATCAAAAACCTAAAATTACCTATAAAACTATACTTAATACAAAAATATAATATATCTAAAAAAATATATATTTATCGATGTCATGAAATAACCGAATTTCTAATAATAATAATATGTGCTATAGGCTTGTACAGATAGTACAATCCTAGAGCTCAGTTTGTGACAAGAGCAATCTGTGTAAATTGTCCTTTTTTTCCGACGGTGGCGAGGCTGCGTAAGTCGCTAACCGAAAGGTAAAGTGTCCTACATATCATCACGGGTGCCTTACGGGGCCCGAGACCGCGTAGACGGCCCCAGGGTACCCAGCGGAGGGGTTTTAATCCCACCTCGTAGTAGCCGATTGTATGAGTCTACACCGAACAAGTGGCTAGGTCGTCACGATGTTTTGAATAGACTCAATAACCAGTTTATATCTTTAAACAGTTTCACAAGTTGGTATAGTGAAACTAGGACCGACAGCTTAACGTGCTCTCCGAGGCACTATAGTGGTGATGTCAAACAAATGTACATATTTTTTTTAATTATAAACTCATTGGTACACACCGGGATTCGAACCAGGGACGTGTTAGTAAGACAGGTAAGTGTTTTTAAGTCCAAGGTCTAACCAACTCGGCCACCACGTATATATATCCAATTATAGTAAATTGTCCTAGATATTATTATTATATATAACATATTACACTTCATTGGCATTGTATCCAAAGTTAGATTTGCACTATGGGCATATATTCTCTACAGTTTAGCTAGATCCTATAGGTAATATAATAAACCTGAAGAGTTGGTTTGGTAGAACGCTCTAATCTCAGGAGTTACTGGTTCGAATTGAAAAAAATATTCTAGTATTGGATAGCCGATTTATCGAGGAATGCTATATGCTTTATAATATCACGCTACGACCAATAGGAGCAGAGAATCAATGAAAAATGTTGCAAATACTGGTGAAATTTATTTCTTCTGTTAAAGTTACGCAGACGAAGTTGCGAGGTTCAGCTAATAACATATACTATTTTTAGCAGATACCGTTAGAGGCCTAGCTAGTGAATCAAAATTAGCAAAACATATAAAAAAAAGTAAATTATATGGGATATAATTGGATCATATTTAGTTAAAAAAGACAAACTAGCGAAAGGTCACCTAAACGGTGATATCATAAAAAATAACAAGCAAGACTTTCGTCATCAAAAATCATGAATGGAGTTCCGAGGTTCATTCATAAGCTTATTTACAATGACGTTTTAGTATGTAAGTAATTTTGTCTGTTTGTCATTAAAGTTAACGGCCGCCCAAATCCTAGTTTTGTAAATTGTGTTAATTGGTTTTAGAGGACTTAGTTTAGTTAAGTTAGTCATTTTTGTCTCAACACTTCATTGTTTTGGGGTCAAAGTTAATTTGTTAGTTGATATGTGATTCATTCTTTTGCATTGATTGTATCACTTTTGATGAAGTTTTTAGTCAATATAACCACTTCCGTAGACTAGTGGGTTCGATTCCCACCCATGGCAAAAAAATATTAGTACGTTTATCTGTACAGTTTGTCATGGTCTGGGTGGTTATAAAATATAATATGTATTATATCGTTGTTTCTGGTACACATAGTACAAGCCTAGAGCTTAGTTTGTGAACAAAGCAATACGTGTAAATTGTCCTACATATTATTATTATAAATGGCAAATTTTACTTTAAAAAGTTAAGTTGTCTACAAGCGACAATGTTTTGTACTAAGTTTGATGCAAAAAAAACGATCTATAATAACTATAATTTACAAAAATATTTGATTAAATGTAAGTTAACGTGAAATAGTGCAATCAATTCAATATTATGAAACACAGCTTCTGTCTTATTAAAAAAAGTTGATTTTTTAAGTCATTATAAACTTAAAAATCATAATTAAAATTTATTTAAAAAAATTAAAATTTACAAAATGCTTTTTTAATTTGCTTTAAATAACATTTTAATTTACTAGAATAATAAAAGATAAATAAATTATTGTAAATATTTAGTTGTTAGTTCATTTTGAATTTACAATAGTACTTGTAAGTAATTAGGCAACATTTTTTCAATAATTTAATATATTACTATTCAAAAAAAAAAAAAAAGAATATTAAAAAATACTTGTTATTTATTCGAATTGTAAGCTATTTAATATTCTACCTGCATATTTCTCATTCCAGAGTTTGAAAAATTACATGTATATCAGTGTAGTATTAATATTAAAAATTATATACGTGGTATCAAGTTGGTTAGACTGTAGACTTAAAATAAAAAATATGGGTTTAAACCCAATGGGTATAAAGTAAATATTGTACCTCGGAAAGACGTTAAGCTGTAGGTCCTAGTTGCTCTATATATAGAGTCTAGGTATACCAATTAGTGAAATTGTTTATAGATGGGTTATTAAAGTATATCCTAACAGCACGATTGTAACACGAGCAAGCCACTTGTTAGGTGTCTCTTCATAACCCTCACCTGGTGGTAAGCGATATAATAATAATAAATACCATCACGAGTGCCTATTTGGCTCCCGAACACCGTTTAAACGGCCTTAGGGTACCCAGTGGACGATTTTAAACCGTCCTTATTTCGTCGATGGTATTCAGTATATAGAGTTCAATAATCTAAAACTGACAAAAATTTTTAAAAATTGATTTTAAGTTTATCTGTTTTTTTTTGTTAATGTTTTGTTAACTAATTATTTTATTAAAAAAGATAACAAATAAATAAATAAATAAATACCATCACGGGTGCCTATTTGGGTCCCGAAAACCGTTTTAAACGGCCTCAGGGTCCCAGCGGAGGGATTAACCCATCCTCATTTCGCCGATGGTATTCGGAGGCAACATCTAACAAGTGGCGAGCTTGTTGCGGTGTTTATGATGAAATAGCCTCATTGTATAAAGCGGTCACCCATCCCAGGCCGGCTTTGTTGTCATCAAAGATAACAATTATATTTAAAAACTAATTAAAAGTAATACCTATAAAATAATAAAAAATCAAAATAAATAAATAAAAAATACTTACCTATATATATTTTTTTTGTCTCTATTTGTCTAACTTCCCCGTATGTATCTTCTTTGCACTATTAATAATAAGCTCACGTAAGTGCATATGTTTAGGGATGCACTCGATGCAGATCTTAAGTGCGCAATATCTGGAAAGATTTATGCAAAGAGCAACGACCCTAACGTTATTTCTTTATCATGAAACGTGTTAGAAATAAAATGATAAATAAGATTAAAAACCATAACTGTATATTACTAAATATTTTTGACCGCCTCCGTAGACAAGTGATTGCGCCTTTGGCGTTGTAACCGGAGGTTGTGGATTCGTTTTCCACCCATGGCAAATAAAATATTAGAAAGTTTTTCTGTACAATTTGTCATGGTCTGGGTGTTTATAATATGTATTATATGGTTGTTTCTGGTACACATAGTACAAGCCTAGAGCTTAGTTTGTGACCAGAGCAATATGTCTAAATTGTACATATTATATTTAAGTGTTATGATAAATATGGCCGCCTCAGTGGTCCGTTGCCATGATATCCCGAGGTCGTGGGATTTCCACTTATGGAAAATAATATACACATATTACAAGCCGGGAGCTTAGTTTTTGACCACAATAATATGTTAAAAAAATGTGCTACTTAAATATAAAAAAAATAAATAATAGAATTTAGTTTTTTTCAATAGTATTGGTGAGGCTTGGTGTCCGTCCGTCTAATACTAAGAACTACTTGTCCTATTTACTCAAAATTTGGAATAGTTATATGTATACATTATTTATTTATTTATTAACCAACATTATAACATATACCACATATACCGAATACCATCGGCGAAATGAGGATGGGTTAATCCCTCCGCTGGGACCCTGAGGCCGTTTAAACGGTTCTCGGGAGCCAAATAGGCACCCGTGATGGTATTATTTTTTTTATTTTATTATAACATATAAATAAAACTAATATTAAATAAACCTATAAATAAAAAGTTATAAACCCAAAATTCTGAGCAGAAATGGGTCAAAAATATTTTAAAAAAAAACTTTCCATAAATAGTCCGTGTAAGCTAAAAGTTACCAAATCTTACACGGACTATTTGTGACATTGAAAAAAAAAATCAAACATGCTTTTTATTTATTTTCTAGTATATACACCTCGTCGAAGCCGATGGTACACGGAACGAGTCTACACCGAACAAGTGGCTAGCTCGTCGCGATGTTTTGAATAGACTCAAAAACCCATCTATAAACAGTTTCACAAGTTGGTATAGTGAAACCGGGACCGACAGCTTAACGTGCTCTCCGAGGCACTATAGTGGTGTTGTCAAACAAATTTACATACATTTTTAAATTAAAAACTCATTGGTACACACCGGGTTTCGAACCAAAGTGTTTTTAAGTCCAAGGTCTAACCTACTCGGCCACCAAGTATAAAGTTTCTAGTCTTAATCAAAAATTACCATTCCTTATCCCCTAAACGTATTTATTGGCTTTTTTTCTATTATTGTTCATAATTTTAATTCTAAGCTAAACACGTTTCTTTATTAGGTGTATATGATAATGTTGCATTTTTTTATTCTTGATAGTATTTTTGGTATGTAAAACCTTCTTTAAAAAACGATATAATTAAATTTTGTGTTTATCATTGACTCTAAGTGGACTTAGCACAATATCACAATCTTTATTACACACTTAAACCGTTTTGCTTTCTGTATTTTATACTGTAATCCCCTTGTTATTAAGTTAAAAGTTAAACGCTTAAACTTTATTGGAGTTAATTTATTTGGTTAAAATAAAACCAATGTGTTGTATCAGTGATTAATACACAAGTCCTTCGAAGTTGGCATTTCAATAAAAAAGGGCTCAAAAAGGCAAACATAATTTAGTAAATGAATCAATGATAACAACGCTCTAATCTAATAATAAAATAATTTGTATAAAATAATTTATTAAAGGGACTAACTATTTATTTATTGCACAAAACTTAAATAACATTAATAATAAACTAACTTATAAAGGTAATAAACAAATAAATCATATTATACTAATTAATGTTAGATGTGTTTCTTAAATATATATATATATATATATATATAAGCTAGGTATAAAATTTTATTACCAAATTTTTCGCCTCTCTTTGGAGCGGCGTCATCAGTGACAGTGACTGAAGGTCTTTGTCATAATAGCACTAGGTAAAAGAAAATGCACTATACAGTTTTGTATTTATATTTTTAGAAAAATATCATCATCACCTAGTCCATCATGGAAAACATCATCAGCATGTTATGCCCATTGTTGGCTCGATATTAATAAATTTACATTAAAACTACAAAAAGATTATATTAAGATTTAAATTAAAACTACAAAAAAAACCCTATTAAATTATTAAAAAATCTTCTTTGTGGTAATTTTCTGTGTGGCATGATGGGCAGAATGCTAGCAACATTCCTCGCTGAATAATAATACAATTTTTTGAGCGAGGAAATGGCCAGCTTTCCGCATTTTCTTTTTTTCTTTTTGAGGAAATGGTCACCTGTGACGGCGACCAATCGTGAAGACAGTTCTTTAAAGAAAAGTCTTGCACAAGGCCCCCACGGTCCTAGTGTTTCCACAGCAAAAGGCAAGTTTCCACAGCAAAAGACAAGTATGTAATTATCATTTAAAATATTTTCATAATTGTGCGTTTTGTGTATTTCAGCAGTTAAAGTCGCTGCTCTCGCACTCCGAAGTATCCCTAAATAACAAAAAACTTTATGACTTAGATATAAAGAATGAATAACAGTTTATTGGGCTTGCATTGTACTAATTAGTACTTAATATGTGAAGTACAAGAAAAAGTGAAAACAGTGATGTTTTCGGCGCTCCATATTATTCAACTACCTGATCCGCATAACTTCGTCTCCATAACTTTAACCGTTCTATATTACAATTTTCACTCTCCTAAAGGTTAGCTGGTAGATAATGCCTAAGGCATTAAGCTCGCCTTTGTACAAACCTTCTTAGTGCAATAAAGAATTTTAAATTAAATTAAATTACGCTCTCAAAAGGAATATATTTTCCCAGTTTTTTAAACATTTTTCATTATCATGTATGTATGTATCATCACGGCGCCCGAAACCGTCTTGACAGCCCCAGGGTACCCAGCGGAGGGGTTTTAATCCCACCTCGTCGTAGCCGATGGTATGAGTCTACACCGAACAAGTGGCTAGCTCGTCGCGATGTTTCATTATTACTTCGCTCCTATTGGTCGTAGCGTGATGTTATGTAGCCTATATATAGCCTTGCTCGATAAATGGACTGTTCAACACTAAAAGAAACCAGTAGTTCCTTCCATTAAGCGCGTTCAACCAAATAAACTCTTTAGCTTTATAATAATTAGTATATATATTTCCTCTTCCAATTTATGCTGTTAAAGTTGCAAATATCCTCACTATCCTCAGTTATTGTTTGATTCATTTCTTAATAAATAGATTTGTTTAAAGATCAAGATTATGACCTGCTATTACTGCCTATTTTAGTGTTTGATTGACTTTACATACTCTTTTAAATAAATTACATTTTCGTCTTGTTCTTTGGTCAAAGTTTTTGTTAAATCCTTTTGTCAATTTCAAGTGCTTCAAGTTTGTTCTTTAGTCAAAATTTTTGTTAAACCTTTTGTCAATTTCAAGTGCTTTAAGTTTGTTCTTTAGTCAAAATTTTTGTTAAATCCTTTTGTCAATTTCAAGTGCTTTAAGTTTGTTCTTTAGTCAAAATTTTTGTTAAATCCTTTTGTCAATTTCAAGTGCTTTAAGTTTGTTCTTTAGTCAAAATTTTTGTTAAATCCTTTTGTCAATTTCATGTGCTTTAAGTTATTAGTATTTCGTAAGTTTTTATACTACTTTCCATGTCTGTTATTATAGTTTATATATTTCTAACAGTTTTACATGTTGGTATAGCGAAACTGGGGTCGACAGCCGTGCACTATAGAGGTGTTGTCAAACTCGATTTCTTATCGAGTCTCCTTCAAGAGCAATTACGAAACTGGCAGTTAATTTAATATTAAAGCACTCGTAATACAAATTCGTCTTTGTCGCCATTTAGCCGGCATAGTGGAAGCGATCAGTGCAATGAATTAATCAACCCCATTCATGGATTTTGTAGGTCTGCTTACGCTCGGGTAAGTATCTAAGTGTAGCTCCATAAAAAAACCTTTTTTATTATGATTTTGGTCTTGAACTTCAATAACTTGGTAGACAATAGAGCTTGCAGCTTTTTCGCTCAAAAATAGAGTATCTTAATTCAGAGAGGAAACGCTGCCAAAAAAAAAATTTTAAATATATTTTTCTATAGGCTGATCTTTTTTTTAATATATTTTGTTATAGATATTTATTTTAAGTTGTATTATTAATTTTTAAATAATATTTAAATGTTACCTTGTACATTTTAAAAAAATATTTAATAAATGGTTCATAACTTGGTAAATAATTTATAATTACTTATAAATACGAAATATAATAACGATTGTTATTATTAATTAAACAAAATAAATTATATAAGATTTCACCTGAAAATGAAATAAACAAGTCAAATTCCCAAATAACATTAATCATTACTAAGAACCTACGCCGCTAATTAAAGCTATCTGTGTTATTTACGAAGGTGTTCCGAATACAATAAATAAAATAGGAATTTGTGTGTATTAATTTTGGTCGGCTTAATCATACGGTCGACTCTTTCGGGATATATTGTCCTGGTACTTAATTTATGAGATTTCGCTTAGATTTTTGGAGCTAAATGTATTAAACGAAATGCAATGAAAATATTTATAATTAATGTTCATTAGATAATTGTATTTTGTCACAAGTCCTACATAATTATTGCATTAGATTTTATTATTATTATTATTCAGAGGTACTTAGTGGGTTCGATTTCCTCAATAATATTAGAAAGTTTTCATGGCAAAATAATATTAGAAAGTTTTTCTGAACAGTTTTCCATGGTCTGTCAAACATGTTTATAAAATATAAATATGGTTGTAAAAAAAATCGTTGTTTCTGGTACACGCAGTACAAGTCTGGCGTCAAGCGTATTTTGTGACCAGCGGGGTGAGAAGGAACTTTATTTAACACTTTCACTTTAGTCAGTGGAATCGTTTTCGTCTTGTCTATGGCTAGAACCTGTATGAATAATATACGGAAGTGTTGTAACAGATCATGTAAATTATTAAAACTGTACCATAATTCTTTCGATTCAACTTTAGAAAAGAGATAAATATCAATTATTCGTTTCTTTGAAGAATTCAATCGAAAAATCATCAACCTAATAATTTTGAAGATGCAGCACTTCCGTATATTATTCATACAAGTTCTGACCATAGACAAGACGAAAACGATTGCACTGACGAAAGCGAAAGTATTAAATAAAGTTCCTTCTCACCCCGCAGGGCAATGTGTGAATGTTCTTTTTTTATTTTTCATTTACAAAACCTCTTTTTTTAATTATTAGACCACGGCATGTGACTTTGTATTTACCTGATGAAAAGCTAACCTACAAAGTCTACTGTGGAATCGTAAATACAAATTTTACATAAACCAATTTGTAATTGCGTTGTAATTTTATTTTAATAACGCACAGGTACGTTATTATTATGTCCTTACACTAGTGGTTGCGGTATTGGCGTTGAACCCGGAGGTCCTGGGTTCGATTCCCACTCATGGGAAAAAAATACAGTTTTCTGCTCAATTTGCCATGGTCTGGGTGTTTATAATTTATATCGTTGTTTCTAGTACACATAGTACAAGCCTAAAGCTTAGTTTGTGACCAGAGCTATATGTATGTTATGCGTTTTATATTATTACATATGTCCTCCATATTATTATTGCCGAGGAAATATATTAATAATACTTAATTAATGATTGGTCCCAGCAATTAAATCAATTAAGATAACGTTTATTTGAGGTGTTAAAAATAAATTGAAACAAAGGTGCTATAATTAAAGGTGTCATTAAATTTTAAGACCTTTTTTTTTTGGTTAATCCTTGTCAAGTTTTTTACTTCGCTACTGTTTGATCTTAAAGGATTTCATTTTGTATTTAAATATATTATTGTAGTTATGTTTTTAATGTACTATGTTAGATGGGAGGAAGGCCTCTATAACTTCGCTAGGCCGACCGTCTGGGTTCGTTAACGCCGCTTATACAGATGTAAAATCCTTCAAGTGACCTAGTTATGTTTCGGTTTCAGTTTGTGGGTTTAGCGGTTTTCCGAAGACTATTTCTTGTCGAAGGGGTCTCCTGTCATGGTGTGGTTACGAAACAGGTCATTGATTTAACGATAAAGCAGCGAGGATATCAACATAGGCTCGTAATACAAATGCGCCCATGTGGCGACATGGACTTCTTTTATTTCGTAATCGCATTATTTAGCCGACATAGTGGGAGCGGTCAATGTTGACATAGACATAGTGGGGGCGGTCAACAACAATGTATTGATCGACCCCATTCACGGACTTCGTAGGTCTGCTTAATATCAGATAGATACAAAGTTACATGCCGTGCTCCATAGCTATATATATATATATATATAAAATATATTTTCCATTAGATATATATATATATTAGGATGGTCCAAAAATTTTTTATTATTATTTTTTATTTGGCCACCCCGTTAATTTGTTACATGCATGTATAGTAATAACACAGTAAAATATCAACGAGATAGCTCAAGTGGAAAGGAGTGCTCAATCGAGTGTTGAATACGAACAACTTTTCCCATGGAACCATGTGTCGCAAATGAAAAAAAAAATGCCTTCTCCATACAAACTAGTAAAGCTAAAATGACCAATTTGTATGGGGAAGCCATATTTTTTTTTCATTTGCGACACATGGTTCCATGGGAAAAGTTGTTCGTATTGACCAGTAGAGCATCATATTAGCCCAAAGTACACCCATTCAAATTCACCCTGTATATATCTAATGGAAAATGGAAATACGTCAAAATAATAAAAAAAAAATTTGAAGGTTTGTTACATATTATACCTGCATATTTTTTTTTAAAGAACTTCAAATCACTTTAGAAAATGTAAATACCCGAACCTGATCGATCAGTTATATCTTTCTAAAAAAAAAACAAATAAGTGAACCAATGCTAAAGTTTTGCACAAACAAATTCGACAAATAAAATGAAACAGTGCAAGCATTAAACAATGCTATTTTTTTTAAACATATCAATATAACCTATTGTTATTTTTAGGGTACCAATATTTTTTTAATTTCAATCGAGGAACCTTTGTGAGTCCCAGGAGTCTGTCCCCATTAAGTATCTCGAGAACAACTGGTCCGATTTACTTAAATTAAATAATAATAATATGTAGGATATTTTTATACATATTGCCCTGGTCACAAACTAAGCAAAGCTTAGCAGAAGCAATGATATTAATGATATTAAAATCGATGCTTCTGCTACTTATTATTTTGTTAGTTAATAGCAAATAATAATATTATAATAATTAAAAATCGGCCCCAGCCTAGTGGTTAAGTCACTGCGCAACTGATAACAAGGGTAAGCAGATGACAACAAGGCCGGCCTGGGATGGGTCACCGCTTTATACAACGAGGCTATTTCATCATAAACACCGCAACAAGCTCGCTACTTGTTAGGTGTTGCCTCCGAATACCATCGGCGAAATGAGGACGGGTTAATCTCTCCGCTGAGTACCCTGAGGCCGTTTAAACGGTTCTCGGGAGCCAAATAGGCACCCGTGATGGTATTTTTATTTTATAACATCTCTCAGAAGTGTGTGCCCCAATTTTGTCGCATAAAATATAGGAATAAAAAAACAAAGACTAGAACCCTTTTGCGGGCGAGTTTTACCTCTTGTCGGGTTTTTATTCAATAGATTACTATCAAATATCCATTAATATTGACGTTGGGTATGTGCTTTTAAAATATTGTTTTGTAAGTATTATTAATTGCTGGGATATTAATAAACTCTATATTAGAATTTGTTTAATTCCATTTTTAAAACCCAAGGTTGTATCAATTGATTTATTTTTCGAAAACTTCTGACCCGTGCAACTTCGTCTGCGTAACTTTAATCATTTACGCAGCGTACGCAACGGAAGCTCCCAAAAGGAATAAATTTTCCCCGTTTTTTGCTAAGTTTTTCAATTATGCTTGGCTCCTATTAGCCGTAGCGTGATGTTATATAGCCTAAAGTCTAAAAATGGGTTATCCAATACTATTTTTTTTTTCAATTCGAACCAGTAGTTCCTAAAATTGGGGCGTTCAAATAGAGAATAATAATAATAAATAATAAAAGACAATTTCCACATATTACTCTGGTTACAAACTAAGCTCTTGGCTTGTACTATGTGTTCCAGAAACAATGATATAATATATATTTTTAGAAACCCCGAGACCATGACAAACTGTACCGAAAAACGTACTAATATTTTTTTGTCATGCATGGGTGGGAATCGAACCCACGACCTCCGGATACAACGCCATATGCGCAACCACTAGTCTACGGAGGTGGTCAATAGATATCTTCAATACTTGAAAAAAAAAATACAAATAAAACTTTGACAAATAAGTCCTATTAAATTAATGATTTAACTTTGTGTGGATTCAATCTGAGTCTTTTTAAGTCTAGTGTAAATAGACACTTATAGAGTAAGCGTGCTTAAATTTGAACACAGTCAGGAACATTTGTCTTCAAATTATTTAAAAAAAAATGCAAGAACAAACTCTACTCAAAAAACCGGGCCCAACCTAGTGGTTAAGTCACTGCACAACTGATAACAAGTTTAAGCAGATGATAACAAGGCCAAACCAGGGATGGGTGACCACTTTGTACAACGAGGCTATATACAGGTTAGGGTATTATTTCACATAATTACTGCTATTATAATTTAAACAACACAAAAACAGTCAAAGATCAAGCCAATATTACAAAATTTTCAGACTTAGCATTCATAAACGGGATTCTCAGATAGCTCTCACAGAATAAGCAAATAAATCGAACTTGATTGCTGCGCGATTTTATTTAGAATATTAATTGTGCGGGGATTATATAGGTGCACTTTTTAAGGGGTCACGTAGAACACGGGCAAATTACATAATTATAAATATCAGTATATAAATATTATTATATTTGTTTACTGTGCAATAAAGTGTTTAAATAAATGAATGCATAAGACTTAATTTACCAGTATTACCGCAAAGCGCCTCAGCAAATGTATTCATTTTAGGTACCATTTGTAGAAGTTGTTTTATTTAATTTTACCCGACTACTAGTGAATCTTTGGGACCTCATTTCGTGGAATGGAGTTTAGTTTAAAGAGTGCTATCTTTGTTTTCCGGTTAAATCAGCATTAAAAAAAAATCATGATGATAAATGTAAATGATTTTCCCAAAATATGAACGAAATATTTTGGGAGTTTTGTTTAGTATAGGTACCTAAGCTTTTTAAAGATTTGAAATTATATACGTTGTGCCACAGTTGCTTAGACCGTAGACTCGGGCCATAGTTTACTTGTTGGTACACGGGGTTTAATATAAACTGCGTGTACCAATAAGTTTTTAATCAAAAAAGTACATTTATTTCACAACATAATTTATTTTTACTATGCACCAACTTGTGAAAAAGTCTATGCAAACACTATCTCTTCGTCGCGAGCGTGTTCTGATTTTACACCGAAAAAGCTTGTCGCGATATTTGTACTTATAGACAGTTTAACAAGTTGGTGTAGTGTAACTGCGACCGACAGCTTAACGTGCTACTCGAGACTTGAGCGTTTTTAAGCAACTCGGCAACCACGTACATACTAATAAATTCTGTGATTATATTTTTTTCAAAGGCATCTGTTTTAAACTTCACACGTTTCTGCTAAAAAATCTAAATACTTACCTCCTTATTATTGTTTGCAGATTTAAAAACCGTAAAGCAAATAAGCACACGTTCCAAATTAAAAAAAAAACACAGTCATAAAACTGTCGAAGGTTTCACGGGAACTTCTGCAGGTTAACCGTTATCCGATTCTCGGAAGGCTTGGGAATTCCTTTATGTATGTATATCTGTATATCTTTTGGATGAAACTGTCATGTTTGAATTGTATATTATGTGAATATGTCATAAAGCATCCGTTGAATTTTCGTTAGTAAAAAGGGAAATATTATTCTTTAGATGTGCGACAGCTTGTTAGCTTCATTTTTTTTGTTATATGTACCACCCGATTATGGTGCCCGAGGCTGCCTTGAAGGCCTTAGGGTACCTAACGGTGGGGTTTTATCGATTCTGAGACTACACAGAACAAGTAAGCTTGTCGCGGTGTTTAGATAGACTTGTGACACTGCTACAGACAGCTTAACGTGCTCTCCTAGTGGTGTAGCAAACAAATAACTCTTTTTATACATATACACCGTTTTAGGGGCCTATTATTACACCGTATTATTTAAATTTTTAACCTTTATAATTGATAATACTCCGTTCCTCGCCAAACAATCATCATTAGCTACTAAAGACTCCCTCATTGACTCTTTAAACAATGCAACCTTTGTACATTTTGACGTGTCCGAGTGTTACCGTGTAACCTAATGATTGAATGGATTGAAATAAAGAAATAAATAAAAGAATAATATGTAGGATATTTTATATCACAAGTAGCGGACTCGGGCAACTTCGTCTGCGTAACTTTTAGCTCTCAAAAGGAATAAATTTTCCCAATTTTTAAAACATTTTTTATTGATGCTTTGCTCCTATTGGCGTGATGTTATATACCCTTCCTCTATAAATAGGCTATCCAACACTAAAATATTTTTTCTATTCGAACCAGTAGTTCCTGAGATTAACGCGTGCAACCAAACAAACACTTGAACTTTATAATATTTCTAGCTGATCCGCGTAACTTCGTTTGCGTAACTTTAACCGTTTACGCACCGTACGCTCTCAAAATAATTATTTCCCCCCCGATTTTGCAACAGATTTTATTGTTACTCCGCTTCTATTGGTGATAGCGTGATATTATATAGCCTATAGCCTTCCTAGATAAATGGGCTATCCAACACTAAAATATTTTTTGAATTCGAACCAGTAGTTCCTGAGATTAGCGCTTTCAACTAAACAAAATAACTCTTCAGCTTTATAATATTAGTATAGATAGTCTGATACACATAGTACAAGCCTAGCGCTTACTTTATGACCAGAGTAATATGTGTAAAATGACCTACATTATTATTGTTAGTAATAATATATATTTTCCATTGTTTTATAAATCCTAGCTGTATTAATCGTTAGAACACGTTCGTATTAATATTTAATATTTTATTTATCATTCTACTCTTGTTCTTATTTTTTTTTATTGGATTATCTGTGTAAAGACACACCTATTTCGTGTTTTGTTGACGACACAAGGCGTGACATGATACATACGTTAACTATATATGTATGTATGTATATGGTAGTGTTAAGTTCATTCAACTTTACTAGCTTATGTGCATATATCAGTACATTAAATCGCAATTAAATATCTCTTTATATACAAATAATAAAATTACAACAAGCCGATGTGTGTATATTATATATATTGAAAAAAAAATAAAAAAATTGTAGGACAATTTAATATTGCTCTGGTCACAAACGCTCTAGGCTTGTACTATGTGTACTAGAAACATATACACAACGGTATAATAGATATTATATTTTATAAAAACCCAGACCATGCAAACTGTACAGGAAAACGTACTAAATTTATTTTGCCATAGGTGCTCATCGAACCAACGACCTCCGGATAGAATGCAAAGGCGTTTAACGTCTAGAGCGTCAAGACGCGCTTTGTTAGAGCAACATAAGCCAAAACTCGCCTCTAAGGCTCTTTTTCGTATTAAAATATAAATAAAATAAAATATTTTTTCATATTTTATATTGTAATTGTTAGAGTTTTTAAAGAGTATCGAAACCGATACCGAACCGGTGATCACATTTGACCACATTTTTTATTTTTTTTATAATTGTACTATAACAAAAATTTACGAAAAAATATAATATATATACATAAGCTAGTAAAGTTAAGTTATTAAACTTATGTACCTATATATTTTTATATAATAAATACATATTGTAACTTTGGACTTAACCGAGCTCCGGTTGGAGTACTGGTGGCAATATAACAATAAATAAACAATAGAAAGAAAAATCAAAATTGTACCACGGACAAAGTTTTTTTCTTTTTTAGGTTCGTAAACCTAAAAAAAAGTGCAGCTATATTTAATCGATCTTCTCTTAAATATTTTTGGTGCCTACAGAAAACATCCCAAGTATGTTTTCTTTTTTTTTTGTCAAGCTAACTTATTAGTTTTAAACCTTATCGAAACCCAAGTCCAGTTGGAATTCCACATGGGTTACGTCATTTGCAAATTTTTACCATTTTATTACTTAAATCAAATAACCGTGACTGTAACGGTGTTTAAATTGATTATATTCATTCTAAAATAATAAATATTAAAAACCCATTTTGTAATCATTTTATTCTCTATGCATGGGTTGTTCTTCTTTTTAACCTACAAAACGGTGTCTTCAACAGTTACTAAAGAAAATTACCAATATCTTATATATTTTTTATATTTTTTATTGGAACACGGCATGCGTCTTTGTATCTGGTAGTAAGCAGATTTACAAAGTCCATGAATGAGGTCAATCAATAATTGTTCTTAAACAATATTGATCGCTCCCACTATGCCGTCCAAATAATGCGATTACGAAATGGGCGGCGACAAAGACGAATTGCATTACTATTATATTTTAATATACTTGCTGCTTTTCGTCAATTCAACTACTCATTTCGTTACCGCACCTTGAAAGGCGACTACCACCTCGCCAAAAAATCGTAGCAGTAATCTCCTATAACCGGTGAACCCACAGACTAAAACCGAAACATGACTAGGTCACTTAACCGTTTTTGCATCTGTATGGGCGGTGGTAACGAGGTCGGTCGGTCGGCCTAACGAAGTTCTTCCTCCCACCTAAAATTCATATTAAAAATTAAAAAAAAAGATATTTCAGCATGCACTATACTAAACACATCACTACTGGCACGACTATACTTTTCTTTATGGCTGTTTTTATATGTTTAACCTTGTGTATTTAACAATTTAAATACTACATGACCTTTAGTAGTCATGAACGTCCTGCACAGACAGTATGGAACCCTAAAAACCGTAAAAATTTACTCTTGTAAATTTTATTTTTCTTTATAGTAAAATTTTAGTAAAAAGTAAAAATGCGGTCAAATGTACGATCATCTCTTTCCGGGTACGATTTTCTTTAAAAATAGTTACACACAAGATTTTATATTAAGAGTTTCGCGAATATTTTACTTTGTACTTTTTGTTAACTTAATGCATTTTTTATTATCTACTTTGTACAATTATTATAACATCACTGGTAATTTTGTAAAGTTTTTATTTACAAATGCCTCAAGGCAAAACAATTGCCTTTTTTATAAAACCTTTGTATAAGTATACTATATCATTTTCTTTCACAAAAACATTTTTATTGTGGTTAAAAAACTTAGTTGAAAAAACCTTATCGTGTTATTAACCCCTGAGTCATCAGAAGTTTCCGAAACATACTATATTTATATTAAACATATATAAATATGTTTTCCGTCAGAAAGCTATTAGATTGTACATTTTGATATATGTATATTAAGATAATAGCTATCCAGTTGTCTATGATATATGTTCTATAATTGATGATATTAAAATAAATGGCTTTACGAGAGGTCGGTCACATTAGCAAAATGTTTACCATTTGTTATAAAATACTGCGTTATTTTTTTATATATTTTCTTTGAATGATGGCGCAGTTGTTTAGTCCGTCGTTTCAAAACAAAAGCTCACAAGTTCGAGTCCCGGCATATATCTGATTAGGTTATCAACTACCTGTGCCTCGAAAAGCACGTTAAGCTGTCGGTCTCGATTCCGCTTTTAATTTTCGAAAGTTCATACTTCAATATTGTGCTAAAGACTACTAAGCTAAATACATACCTATTATATATAAATATTTTATGTTATGTATGTATAATTCAATAAAACCATATTAGACTGAATTATTAACGATATGCTAACTAAAGTTTTAAAACAGAATAAAAATACATTTATATTTTTAAATTTGGAGCCACTGTATTTTACCAATTGATTTTTGAATACTTTGCATGCAATTCTTATGAATTGCACACAATGAAGGTATACATGCCAGTGTATATCTTAACAAGGTTGCCAGAAAATATAGCATGTGCCAGTAAATTACAACTGAGGATACATTTGCGTATAACACTTGCAAGGTGCCAATATAAATTATGATGCAATTTACTGGAATTTGTATCTTCGCCATTAACCTGATTTATCCTTTTAATACATATAAGCATTAAAAGGTATTTGTATGGACCAACGTCATACAAATACTATAAATATTCATGTAGAAGTTATTTAATACAAGTAGCCACGCCATAATAACCAATTGCCATAAGTTATTTTGTCGAAATTCACTTTCCGTTATCTAACGACGGGTTTTAAATAAGAAAGAATTAATACGGAAGTGCTGAAACACACTAATATTAGATATTAGAAATCATTAATATTCATTGATCTCGCTTGCACTCATTCAAATCTACATAATTATAGAAAAAAGATAAATAATTATATTTTGTTTCTTTGACTTTTCGAAAAAAAATTCAAACATATTTGTTGTTGCCATCATGTCCTCACTTTATTGAGAAAGAACTACAGAATTGATTGATAATAATAATTTTTGTTCTCAGTTTATGTTTTGGGGCTTTAGGCGCTTCGCTATTATTTATTTCCACGGGAAGGAATGAATCCCATTAATTATTAGTATCAAATCTTATCGGCAGAGGGCGAAATAAATAAGAAAGTGGTATGTAAATCATGGAGCCAAATGCGACTGTTTTTGGCTTTACAAGGTTAGGCTGATGACCTTATAGCAAGTGACTCTGTGACGGAATTTGGGAAATATGTGAATTTGTCCAAATTCATAATATAAGTTTAATTTGAGGTTAACAAAAAAAATCATATATTAAAAATAAGTTCAATTAATAGATAATTTTTTAACTTTTTATTTCATTTAAAATTTTCTAGGATTATTAATAATAATTCTTATAAAATAGGCACTAAAAATTATTTGATTTATAATATATTATTGTTATTATACATATAATATATTTCTTGCGGTGTTTGTTCCTACATTAATGTATGAAAGTGAATTCTGGGTGGCATGGATTGATTCCATGCCACCCAGAGTTTACATGCAGGAAGCATGAAAGTAGGATTAATGCCGTAGAAATGCGGTCATTAAGGAATGCTTGTGGAGTAACAATTGCGGATAGACTAAAGAATACAGTTGTGCGTGATATATGTGATTTGAAAGACGATGTAGTGACAAGGATTGAGAAAGGAATGTTACGGTGGTTTGGGCACATTGAGAGGATGAATGAAAAGAGATTGACGAAAGAGATTTATAAATCAGAGGCGAATGAAATAATAAGGCGGGACGACCCAAAAGCATGTTCCTTGACCAAATCGGGGACATTCTTAAAAAAGCTGGGATCCGTAGTGCCCATAACCGTAGTGCCCATAACCGTAGTGCTTGTATGAAGAGAGTGGTAGATGTGAAGGAAGCGAGAGAGTTATGCCAGGATCGTTGTAGGTGGCGCTCCCTTGTGGGAAAAGGGCGTGACAATTTTATTTATTTATTTATTAATATATTTCTTTCAGGATGTGTTTACGAAATGGGCAGTTTGACGTTTTCTTCAAATTATAAGGCATTTTCAAACGGACGAAGTCACGGGCAGGAGATAAAATAATAAATACCATAACGGGTGCCTATTTGGCTGCCGAGAACCGTTTAAACGGATTCAGGGTACCCAGCGGAGGGATTAGCCCGTCCTCATTTCGCCGATGGTATTCGGAGGAAACACCTAACAAGTGGCGACGGGCAGGAGATGCTCGTGTATATTTATACTTATAACAACCGTCTATATTTTTATAATTATTTTAAGTGTTTTAAGCTCTTAAAATGTAATAAACACCATTTTAATGTACTCGTAGCTCCCACGAGGTTAATAATATACTAAGTTATTGAACTCTTTTTTTGGTTAGTCTAGTCTAGCTACACATTCGGTGTTATTAATAAATGACTCACTCACTGTTGGTTTTTTATAACTATGTATATTTTATACGGGTGATTTTTTCAAAGCCAAATCCTAAACTCTAAGGAATAGCGAAAAATGCTCTAAGGAGTCTCGGAGCCGATTTTAATAAAAACTAAAACTGCATCATAACAGTTTTTGAATAAAAAAATCTCCTAGCCGGTAATCGAACTAGTTAATTTTGAAAAAAAAAGTCCCCTGTATTATTGCACCAGCTGGTAGTGTCGCTTATAATTATTAAATGGTGGAAAGTAAATTCAAATGGCAAACAAAAGAAAAGTGCATTTTTTTTTGTAGTAAGTAAAAATCTAATGTTACACTTTCAGTTTTTATCAAAATTAGCCCCGAGACCCGGGGTCATTTTTCGCTATTCGTTGTAGTTTATAAATAAACTAAAGGTGCTAAAAAAAAAAAAATAAGCGTTCAGAAATCAGAGGCCTTTAAAGTTCTAGTTAGCTAGTTTTTTTTATTATAGGCCTTCTTCAAAGATAAACATTCAGCCTCGTTTCAAAATGCTAAAACTGCTAAAATGGTAGTCCGTAAAAACGATTCCGGAACTAAGTAGACCCAGCAGTGGCCTGGTTACGTTTTAGCCCTGACTGTTTCCGTTCATTATTAGCATATAGCAGCAAAGAACTGGGTCATCATGGCGGTATCTTTTGTATAGCTTCCGAAGGCATAAATCAAGAATGTACTGGGTACCTACAATTTTTTTTATTGGAGCACGGCATGTGACTTTTTACCTGTGGGTAAGCAACGCTAAAAAGTCCATGAATAGGGCATATGAATACATTAATCGCTTTCACTAACCCACCGCTGGGTACCCTGAGGCGGTCTCGGGCACCATGAGGCACCTGTGATGGTACAAAATTTAAAATGAAATTTAATCATCGGAAAACATGAGATGTTATATTTTTAATTTAATATAATAAAATTATTGTGTGAAGTAAATATTTTTTGCAATAAAAATATGACATTACGAAATTAATTAAAAAACAACCATTAACTCATTATATTTTGTATTGCACACCTACCTAAACTTAATGTTCTTAATGTCTCGAAGGTTTGACTGTCAGATAATGCCCAACGGCATTAAGTCCGCCTTTGTATTATGCAATAAAGTTTGATAAAAAAAAAAATAGAAAAAAAAAAACATACTCACAATTCTCTTAAAATATTGAAATAGAAAACTATCAAAAAATAGACACAATCTATTTTTTGATAGTTTTCTATGTACAATACGACATATATTCTATGAAATGAAGTAGCTTCCCGCGTCTGTGCGCTTACATCTTCTAAACTATGCAACGGATTTTGATACATTTTTCACCATTATTTATTTAGGAAATCATTTCCAAAAAAAAAAAAAGATGTCGTGGTGGCCGAGTTGGTTAGACCTTGGACTTAAAAACACTAAGGTCCCTGGTTCGAATCCCGGTGTGTACCAATGAGTTTTTAATTAAAAATATGATGTACATTTGTTTGACAACACCGCTATAGTGCCTCGGAGAGCACTTATATTATAAGCTGTCGGTCCCAGTTTCACTGAACCAACTTGTGAAACTGTTTATATATGAGTTATTGAGTCTATCCAAACATCGCGACGAGCTAGCCACTTTTACGGTGTAGACTTATACCATCGGCTACGACGAGGTGGGATTTAAAACCCCTCCACTGGGTACCCTGAGGCTGTCTAGGCGATCTAATTCATGCAAAGTTAAGGCGGGTCTAGTTGTACCTACCTACTATATTGTCCTAAAAAAGACAAGTTCCCATTTGTTTTGGTCATGATTAAGTACATGCATGTCAAGGCAAAAGTTGGATTTGTCAAATTCATCTCCGAGATAGTAGATAGTATCATATCGTTAAGGTGGGCGTCATATCGTTATGACCATGTTTGTCATTATATGCAGTTTTAAACTTGTACAGATGTGTAGGTTGAAGGCCATTGTTATTTGAGTCATATAGCTGCTTTTGTATACCTACTATTAAATATAAAGATTTATTTATAACAATATTTAGGAAATAGACAGTACAAATATTTGCACATTAGACACAAAATAATATTAGTAGTACCTATATAGATCATAAACATTCCTATAATTTAAATAACATATAATCGTACATAATTTTAAGATCTGTATTTAAGGACACTGCATTCGTTATCGCGAATTTCGCGTTCTGCATACTAATTCCAATAATACTCGATTACTCTTTATCACAGAATTATTAAAATAATATAATAAAATGATGTTTCTGTGTTGGGTTATATATATATATTTAATCAGAAAAAAAACATTTTTAATATTATAATACAAAAATATTTATTACCCACAACAGAAAGATTTTTGCGTACAATTACGAACATTAAAAATAATTGAACTTCGACCAACAGCCAAGTTGTAATATTAGAAGTACGGTTTTATGGGCGTCAAGTCGACTACAGGCCTCTTTATTTAAATTTGTGAAACAAATGTTCTTATGAGCAAAAATAAAATTAGATAGGTATATAAAATAATTAAAAAAAGACATATTAGATAAGTAGCAATACCTAACAATATAAATAAATAAATATCATCACAGGTGCTTAACGGCGGCCGAGACGGCCTAGACAGCTTCCGGGTAGGGGTTTTTAATCCTACCTCGTCGTAGCCGATGCTATAAGTCATCACCTAACAAGTGGACGATACCTTTAAGTGAACAGCATTCGCATTTGACCGCTTTTTAAAATCTTATGCTTGGAGTTATTTTTTATAACCAACATTTCTTCAGATACTAGTTTAACTTACGTTAAAAGGTGCAACAATTTGCTGTCATAACATAAACTGGCAATAAAAAGATTAACATTTTTAACTTCTTGTAACATTTTTATTTGAGGATTACAATTCCAAAAAAAAATCCCGCACTAATGCAAAGTCAAAGCCAAAATCATTTATTTTATGTAAATCTTTACAGATATTTATAGTCAAAAAAAAAAGTTTAACAATGAGGTCTTAGAGTGCGTTTGGTTAGGCAGCTATTCATTAACAAAAGAACGACAAATATTAATTAAATGGAAATCTTAATATGAAAATTACTACCGAACCACACACACTACATAACCAACTAGTGTAAGACTAGGTGGTTAACACGATGTGGCAATAACAGATAATAATGCTACCCTCAATCTATAAGATTAAAACCCTTTTTTTGGGATGTCTCAGTGCAGTTAAGGCCTTATGCTTCTCGATCAAATGTAACAATGAGCATAATGATTACGAGTGAAGCCATTGTACGTATGTGCGTGCGCAAGCCTTGGTCCAAACGAATCAATATCTCCATATATCCTTGACTATAGAGCTTAGAATACAAATGCGATAGAATAGTACAATTTTATCGTAGATTTACAAGTATATGATAAAATGTTTCAACATTAATTGATCGAAAATTCGGGTGCAATTATACCTAAAGTTCACTTTTTTCCCCAGATTTTTTTTCTCGGAAAAAGTCAAAGCCTTTCATTTTTTTAAATATAAAAAAACATCCGTTTTCCGAAATTCTCTATATATAAACTATTCCGAATGACATTTTTTCTCGGAAAAAAAAAGTTTAGGTATTTATTAATTGCACCCGAATTTACGATCACTAATAATAACCCTTGGTGCCCTTTTGGACTGTCTTTTTACTTAAACACACCGGGGTTTGAACCGAGGACCATGTAGTGTTTTTAAGATTAAGGTCTAACCAACTCATCCATCACGTTTAATTAAACATTAAGATTATAAGATGCCTATTATTTATATGATTAAATGTTATTCTTTTTGTTTCAGGTAAAAATCACACTGATGCGTATTTTTCAGTAAGTAATGTTTTGGTAACCATATTGGTTCTAAAAAAAATGTTATGGGTTCCTACAGTATGCTCCTTCTGTTCTCAAGTTTGGAAAGGCGATTTTAGATCATTCATAATTCTTTGGAAGTACCGAGACATAAGGTGTGATCAGTATTTTGTTTTTATTTTTTTTATATTTTTTCGTGGATAATATTTTCTCTTTTACAAAAGCAGTGCTTAAAATCTAAAGGGGAGTCTAGACGTCGGAGAGTCGGAACCTCTACTAGTAAGATAGCCGTGGCGCTTCTGTAGCACACTTCTGTCAAACAACAAGATTTTTTTTTAGTTCCAGTTTTAGCCGCAGGATTTCGAACCTTGACTAATAATAATATATGGAATAGCCATAGTGCCTTAAATGGCCTATAAAACGAAATGTCAAACGATTTCGTTGCCGCTATATTCGGTTCTCACTTCAACCAATCAACGCTCTATGATTGCTTTTGTTCTCACTTTATTTTTAATTTGTATGGCGGCGGCCATCTTCTGTTCTCAATTAAATTCAATTCTTTATTAAGCAAATAGGCTTTCACAAGCACTTTTACACGTCAATTTGGTACATTTATAACAAACCGAGCTCGACTAGGTTCCTATTCCAGCACGTTGCACACTAAAAGCTTTCTATTACACCATTATTTAACATTAAAAGTTTAATAATACATAATGGTCCAACAGAAACAATACATAAAGAGCATAATCAAGGAATAAATAAAGCACAAAACAAACAACAATTCAAAATTATAAAAAATAAAACTCAAAACTGGAAAAGCAATTTAAGGGCACCTCCATATTTTATCTGCATGACTTGAGTGGTACTCTAGATACAGTTTTATAGTCTATGGTAATCCAGCACGTTGTTTATCTTGGCGGATCGTTATAGTGCAAGATGCCGACCTGAGATGACAATGTGGATTCTCTGTTACCTCGCACTTGTTCTTATCTTGGCATATTTTATACATTAGTGTTCAAGTACGACCGCCAGCGTACCGGACGGGACGGAAATAGTACCTATTTTGTAGTAACATGAACAGAAGATGTTTGTATTATGAAGAGGTAAAGTTGTTTGTAATCTGCAAGATTTTTTTTGTATGTACCTTTGTTTTTCTACCTGGTGGTGAGCAGACCCACAAAGTCAATCAATAACTATTCTTAAAAATATTAATCGCTCCCACTATGCAGGCTAAATTATGCGATTACGAAATGTGGGGCGACAATGACGAATTGCATTACGAGTATATTTTAATATAGTACCTGATACTAACCTATCGAGTTATATCTTCGTCGACAATATTAAAAATAAATACCATCACGGGTGCCTTTTTTGGATCCCAGAAACGTTCAAACGGCCTCAGGGTACCCAGCTGAGGGATTAACCCGTCCTCATTTCCCTGATGGTATTTGGAGGCAACACCTAACAAGTGGCGAGCTTGTTGCGGTGTTTAACAATTTAATCATTTTATATTTACCTGAAAGTAAACAGACTTACAAAGTCAATCAATGGGGTCGATTAATAAATTGTTGTTTAACAGCATAGATAGCTTCACTATGCCGGTTAAAAGATGCGGTTCGAAATAGGCGGCGACAAAGTCTGATTGTCAAAACAATCTATATCACACATCCTCTCTCACTCACCCTCACACCTACACATTATACTCAACGAGAGATTTACTCACACCTAATTTTTTTTTTCTTACATAAATACATATCATCACGGGTGCCTTACGGTGCCCGAGACCGCCTAGACGACCCCCGGGTACCCAGCGGAGGACTTTTAACCCCACCTCGTCGTAGCCGATGGTATGAGTCTACACCGAACAAGTGGCTAGCTCGTCGCGATGTTTTGAAAAGACTCAATAACCCATCTATAACAGTTTCACAAGTTGGTATAGTGAAACCGACAGCTTAACGTGCTCTCCGAGGCACTATAGTGGTGTTGTCAAACAAATGTACATATTTTTTTAAAATTAAGAACTCCATACACACCGGGATTCGAACCAGGGACCTAAGTGTTTTTAAGTCCAAGGTCTAACCAACTCGGCCACCACGTATGTCATTTATATTTTTTATTTACTTATTTTGACTATTATATTATTATTATTAAGCCTACTTAAAATGGTATTACATACTTTAATTCTGCATGTATTAGTCTATTATTCATATAACTTAGTGTAACCTTATAATGTAATAATAAAGGAATAAGCCAACTGATGCCTGATAGGTAGGTTTAGAAACCTACCTATCAGGCATCAGTTGGCTTATTCCTAAATTAGGTAGACCTAATTTAGGCACAGCCGCTTAATCAAAAAAATAAATAAATATTATTTATTATTATTATTAATTTGCATTACGGGTCTACTTTAATATTCTTACTCTTTCAAAGTCACCCTTTATATATTTATTCTTATATGTTAATTTACAAATACTGCACTAGCCACAAACTAATCCCTAGGCTTGCACTATGTGTACCAGAAACAACTCTATAATACACACATATATAAAAATATAACCACCCAGACCATGACAAACTGTACAGATAAACTTACTAATATTTTTTTGCCATGGGTAGAAATCGAACCCACGACCTACGGATACAACGCCAAAGGCGCAACCACTAGTCTACAGAGGCATATAATAATATTCAACGTAATAGAATAAATAAAATAAAATAGATTATGATTAATATCGTTGACGAAAATTTAATTCGATATAATAGATAAATGAGGTAACACTTCGGACCTATGACCGGTACAAAGGTTAAAGACTTGTATGTAACTGTATGTTTATCTCACCTCAAGAATCTTATAAAATTTGGGTAAAATATATTACTACAAAAAATACAGAACTTGAGAAAAAACTGGTTATTTCAAACATCTCGTGTGACTAATTGTTTTAACTATAAAATTTCTTGTTGCTCCATTTGTAATATTATTTACACTTTGAATTTAAAAGGATGTACTTTGGGCTATTATGAGGTTTTGCTGATCAAATCGAACAACTTTTCCCATGGGACTAAATTGGTTATTTTAAGATTACTAGTTTGTATGGAGAAGGCATTTTTTTTTCATTTGCGACACACGGTTCCATGGGAAAAGTTATTCGTTTTGATCAGTACAACCCCATATTAGCCCAAAGAACACACTTTCAAAGTCACTATGTATATAAATTAAATTTTATTATTTAATAAGCTTTATTATTTACATTGTTTAACAACACAATAGCATGTTAAGCTGTCGGTCCCAGTTTCACTATAGGTAACAATTTGTGAAGCTGTTTATAAATGGGTAATTGAGTCTATTCAAACACCGCAACGAGCTGATCACTTGTTCGGTGTCGACTTGGAATATTATCGGTTACGACGAGGTGGGAATTAATCTCCGCCGCTGTACGCTGGTTCTAGTTTCAGGCTTATACTATGTGCATCTGAAACAACGATACCTACCAAAGAACCGCCTTTGTGGTATTCAAGGAAAAACAGTACAATACAGAACTTAAAATAGATAGAACAATATAAATTTGACATAGACCAACATTTTCTTAAATACAAATGGGAGAATACTGCAACAAGAATCAAAGAAACAAAACGAATTAAGTAAAAATATTTAAATTAATAGATGCTAGGTAGAGGCCAGGATCAACGTGAAATCAAGGGAAAAAGAGTAATTTTCTTCGTCATATTTGATGTCTTAGCATTTATATACGTTATATTATGAATAAAATAGTATCCGAATAAACAAAAAACAAATTAGTATGGGTTTTAGATAAAAAAAAGAAGATATTGTAATACTTAATATCTTCAGCGACAACTATGTTTTTTTAATTGTTTGTATTGAAATTATAATGTACTAAAACATTAATCGTATACTTTTTTTATTTAGCTCATATATTTTTTAATATTATGAAAAACCTACGAATTTTGACTATAATTTACTGTTTTTTTTTTGTAATTTACAAATCAGTTAAAGGATTAGGTATGAGTTAATATCTCATTGTCTCACTTTTATTTTGTTCCGCTATTTTTTCCGGTGTGATTCTAATACGTATAGTAGCTACCCGTCTAGAGCCTAGTATGTGTGATATCTCCTAATTAATATTAACTTCAAATATTAAATACATCCTTAAAAAACTACATTTGTTTGACAACACCACTATAGTGCCTCGGAGAGCACGTTAAGCTGGTTGGTCCCGGTTTCAATATACCAACTTGTTAAACTGTTTATATATGGGACATTGAGTTTATTCAAAACATCGCGACGAGCTAGCCACTTGTTCGGTGTAGACTCATATCATCGGCTACGTATAACGAGGTGGATTTAAAACCCATCCGCTGGGTACCCTGAGGTCGTCTAGGCGGTCTCGTATATGTTATGTTTAAAAAACTAAGATGTTTCAAATCCGCCCTAAACAAACACCTATCGAATCGTACCCAAACATACCTAGAACAAATATTTGAATTTAGAATGTAACCGTCACGTGATTCCGCCCTACAACGCAGTGAGCAAAGCCCGCCCAAGCCCCATTGTCTCGCCATGATAAATGTACCGGCTTACCTGTCACAAACGGATTAGGACCATTCTTTCATCTCAATCGGCGTCGAGTATGATAATTCACTAACAAATTATCCAATTTATGAAATACGTATGATTTTATACTCTATTATGAAGGGCAGAGGTGTTGTTTTCTGATAGTTGTGGTCTGTGTTGTTGTTTTTATTAGGGTTTGTTTACACTAGATTCAAGTATTTTATTTGTTTTATTATTGTTATTTTATTTATCTGTATTAATATTATAAAGTTTCTATGTTTATAGGTGGTAATCTTAGATTTAGAACCAGGGGCGGATCCAGGATTTAATTTTAAATAAATTTTTGATGATTGCAGTGTTGCGATGTTGCGAAAGGGTACCGTACCAGGCATGAAATTACGTCTGGCACCGCATATATTTTTTGTTTTAGGTGGGCTACGGCCTTTTTAGAGGATTTTTTGTAATAACTATTACAAAATAGTAAATTTAGAAGGTTTCGGGGGGGGGGGGGCATAGGCACCCCTGGCCAGATCCATGAGAGGGATCCCCTGAATGCTTATCCCGCCAATGCTTAAAACATACTAAACATACATTAAAAACCATAAAAAGCTCCATTATAATAGAGCAATTTTTTTTTATTGGAGTAATGGCATGTGCCATTGAGTTTATACTTGCAAAAAAGTAATATTTTCCGTTCGTATTTACTTCCTCATATAGCTCGGTACTATAAATGGTTATAATCTACATTTTATGAAATAGTTCATAAATAAACTAGATAAGATGGCGGTTTTGTTATTATATATATTTTTGTAAACACAGTGTGTTCTTAGCCTTACATTGGTTTTTTAAATATACTTTTGTAACATTTTAATTAATTTATTTGCTCGCAAAATTAAGTGTAAATTCTGTCGAATATGTCGTGGGTTTTGTACAGCTTGTTCCAGTTTAGTATGATGAATGGTGATCATTTTTTTTGGTTATAATAGACGAGGCAAAGGTATTGTATTTTTTTACGAACTTTGACCTGTTAAAATTAAATATTTTTTATATGTTACCCTATTTTTTGGTAATATACTCGTATTTATCATACATTAAGTTAATAAACTGTATTTATGTAGCAACTATTTATACTCTTTTTTCTTACAGTGGTTTTTATATGCCTTAAATATTACTTATAGAATCTATTTTTAAATAAAAAAGGTAGGTATATTTTTCTTCAAAAAAAATATCATCATGAGTGCCGTACGGCTCCCGAGTCCGTCTAGACGGCCTCGGAGTTCCCAGCGGAGGGGATTTTAATCCCACCACGTTGTAGCCGATGGTATGACTCTACACCGAACAAGTGGCTGGCTCTTCGCGATGTTTGGATAGACAACCCATCTATAAACAGTTTCACAAGTTGGCGACCTGGCCAAGTACACACAGGACCTTATATATACTTTTTTTTTTTTTTTTTTGACTTTTCATAAATGCCTGTAAAGGTTTACATGAAATAAATATTTTTGACTTTGACTTTGGTATAGTGAAACTGGGACCGACAGCTTAACGTGCTCTCCGAGGCACTATAGTAGTATTGTTAATAATGATGGTAGGGACTATTACAAACTGTACAGAAAAACGTACTAATATTTTTTTTGCGTTACATTTACGTACGACACGCACACATCGCGCGTTGTGCATATTCCACTACATTGTAATGAAAAACAGAAGGTCTACCACGAACTGTGATTACTATACTCGCTAGTAACTATAGTAAATACAATTATCAAAAATCATGGTACAGAAAACTGTTTTTAGTGACGTGAACACCAGTTAGAGCGATAGTGGGAGCGATCAATATTGTTAAACAACAATTTATTGATCGACCCCATTCATGGACTTTATAGGTCTGCTTAACATCAGGTTGATACAAGGTCAAGGTCGCATGCTCCTATACGTTGAAATGTATGAAACAGTATAAGACACTCAGCAATCAGTCGAGAAATTTCGATTTATTTGCGCCATTTTTTCCAGTGCTTAAAGTGAGCAGAGAAATATTTATTTAATGTAGTGAGGAAAAAAAAATGTAAAAGGCCAATTGTGCGCTATACCTCCCATGCACCGACAAATATAGTACGTATACTTCTTGTTTTTAATTTACTTTTAATTTGGATATTTGATATCAAAATTAAACGCGCAGAAAAATGGTAACCCGTCGCCTTGCATAAGAAAAAAAAGCAATACAATCGAACAAACGCCACATCAATTGATCTGTTGATCGACGGTGCTGCTTTGTCGAGTTTAAGCTGGATTTGGATTACCGCAGATTTGCTTGACCGACCCTGTAGACTACTGGCTGCGACTTCGGCGTTGTGCCCGGCGGTCATAAGTTCAATTCCCACCCATGGAAAAAAATATTAGTACATTTTTCTATACAGTTTGTCATGGTCTGGGTGTTTATAAAAAAATATATGTATTATATCATTATTTCTGGCACTCATAGTAAAAGCCTACAGCTTAGTTTATGACCAGCCCCATAATTATTAAACGATTTTGACAGATCGCTATGGCGATCGATTGTAGTTAGAACTGTCATAGCCTTTATTGCAATGAAAATAAGAGTGAAAACAATTAAAATTACCATCGCACTGACAGATAGATATCGCGTTCTCTGTTTTATAATTGGGCCCCAAAGCAACATAATTAATAAATTTATTCGATGAAACATTTTACAAAATTAAATAGGTAACATAAATATTAATATATTATTTATAATTAAATTAAAGAGAAAAATCACTGAGAGGGGCGCCACTTGGTAGAGTACCTAATACGCTGGCAGCATTGCCATGTTGAATGCCAATGCGGATTTTTTGTTTAAATCTTCATAATATTTGGGGTCTCCACATTCTAGTAATACTCGTTTTTCAAGGTCCCGAATAAATTCGCGGGCCTCAGATCTCGAGCATCCAGATGTTTCGACCCCAAACTACAAAATGGTAATTTTGTAGTAAATCCCTGTACTTCAGCCGCTTCCGTGACTCAGCCATGCAAGCGGCTGAACCAGGGATCGAAGATGTAACCGAAATATATGATAGCCGTGGTATTAGTGTAAGGCCAATATAAATGTATAAATTGTTCTACATATTATTATTATTATTTCGGACCCTTAATTTATCAATATCAATAAAATATCTTGGACCTGATACTTCAGGTACTATCAGTCACAACAAAAATCAAGGAACCTGACAAAAGTCAATCTCTAGGGAGCGTAACTTATGAGTCGGGACTTACGTTATCTTTTGTCGTAAATCATATAAGTCAGTTTTAGGGTTGTCAAAAATAAAATACAAGTTTTTTAATTAATAAATATTACTCAATAGGACCCATTTAAAGAAAAAAAACAAAATTATAATTCTTACAAATTGTATATGGTTTGAATTAGAAAATAAAAAAAGTATCTCGAATTATATTTATTTTCTTTATTTTTGAAAAAATAACATGCCGATCGATTTATGTATTTCTGGGCCCTAATTTTAAAATTGTTATTCTCATTGTAGTTAACTAAATTTTACTGACGGGCACCGATCACACTGACCCTCTGGAATAAAAAAAGATATATGTATATTTACACGTTTATTCGCACTTTTTATACATAATATATATTTGCAAAAATACATTTCATAATATATAGTAAGTGAACCCTGGATCCTACTCCTCGACCATTCGTAAAAACCAAACTAAAGTTATTTAGGTATATATGTATATCTACGTGGCGACTTTGAAAGGTTGTACTTTGGGCTAATATGAGGTTCTGCTGATCAAATCGAACAACCTTTCCCATATAATCATGTATTGCAAATGAAATAAAAAAAATGCCTTCTCCAACAAACAAGTAATGTTAAAATTACCAATTTGTATGGGAAAGCCTAATTTTTTTTTTAATTTGCGACACATGGTTCCATGGGAGAAGTTGTTCGATTTGATCAGCAGAACCTCATATTAGCCCAAAGTACATCCTTTCAAATTCACCCTGTATAGTAAAACATTATTTTAAAATAAATCTGAAACAATGAAAGTTTAACATTTGCCCAAGAAATTAAAACATGTTTTAATTTCCGTGCGAATTTACAAAATTATGCCATCACCGTTTTAGATTATGTTCAACAACAAAAGCCCTGCCTTTTTTTACTAATAATAGCTTTAAATATAAAACTAGGTATTAATATCATCTCAAACTATCATTTTAATGCATACAATTACGTGTAACTTGTTAAGTTTGACAACCCTAGGCTTCCAAAGTTTGAGCACTACTTACGACATCTGGTGGCAAGAGGATGAAGCTACTCTGTGAGCTTTTATTAGTTTTCTAGGTCTTTTTGGTAGTCATTAGGGTTTAGGTTTTTGTGTTTTAGATGTTAGGGAAAAGAAAACATTCTATACCTATAGTTGTAAAAAGAATCAGTCTGTTGGTTTAATATATGTTTTTAGGACTATTGTGGATGTCTATTTTTTCAGGCAGGGTTACAGAAAGAGCAATAAGTTTTGTTACCTAAATGGTTCAATTAATTTTTATATAGAAGTTAAAATTTTAATTAAAAAACTCCACGTCCTACTCATGCACATGCATAATCGTATACATACAATAGAACAACAAAGATTAATACATTTTATTGTAAAATGTATTCAGTAAATATGTCTATATACGTGGTGGCCTAGTTGGTTAGACCTTGGATTTAAAAACGCTTAGGTCCCTGGTTCGAATCTCGGTGTGTACCAATGAGTTTTTAATTAAAAAAATTATGTACATTTGTTTGATAACACCACTATAGTGCCTCGGAGAGCACGTTAAGCTGTCGGTCCCGGTTTCACTATACCAACTTGTGAAACTGTTTATAGATGGGTTATTGAGTCTATCCAAACATCGCGACGTGTTAGCCACTTGTTGTGTGTAGACTCATACCGTTGGCTACGAAGTGGTGGGATTAAAAAAAACCCTCGCCGTGTAGGTGCCGTAAGGCTCCCGTGATGACCTGATACTTCAGGTACTATCAGTCACAACAAAAATCAAGGAACCTGACAAAAGTCAATCTCTAGGGAGCGTAACTTATGAGTCGGGACTTACGTTATCTTTTGTCGTAAATCATATAAGTCAGATTTAGGGTTGTCAAAAATAAAAGACAAGTTTTTAAATTAATAAATATTACTCAATAGGACCCATTTAAGAAAAAAAATCAATTATAATTCTTACAAATTGTATATGGTTTGAATTAGAAAAAAAAAGTATCTCGAATTATATATATTTAATTTAATTTTTGAAAAAAACAACATGCCGATCGATTTATGTATTTCTGGGCCCTAATTATAAATTTTAAAATTGTTATTCTCATTGTAGTACAAAATTTTACCGTCGGGCGCCGATCACACTGACCCTCTGGAATAAAAAAAGATATATAACTATTTACACGTTTATTCGTACTTTTTATACATAATATATATTAGCAAAAATATATTTCATAATATATAAAGGTACTCGAACCCTGGACCCTACTCTTCGAGCATTCGTAAAAAGCAAACTAAAGTTATTTAGGTATATACATGGTGATTTTGAAAAGTTATACTTTGGGCTAATATGAGGTTCTACTGATCAAATCGAACGACTTTTCACATAGAATCATGTGTTGCAAACGAAATTTAAAAAAATGCCTTCTCCAACAAACAAGTAATGTTAAAATGACCCATTTGTATGGGAAGCCTAATTTTTTTTTAAATTTGCGACACATGGTTCCGAAAGAACATTTGTTCGATTCGATCAGCAGAACCTTATATTAGCCCAAAGTACATCCTTTCAAATTCATCCTGTATAGTAAAACATTATTTTAAAATAAATCTGAAACAATGAAAGTTTAACATTTGGCCCAGAAATTAAAACATGTTTTAATTTCCGTGCGAATTTACAAAATTATGCCATCACCGTTTTAGATTATGTTCAACAACAAAAGCCCTGCCTTTTTTTACTAATAATAGCTTTAAATATAAAACTAGGTATTAATATCATCTCAAACTATCATTTTAATGCATACAATTACGTGTAACTTGTTAAGTTTGACAACCCTAGGCTTTCAAAGTTTGAGCACTACTTACGACATCTGGTGGCAAGAGGATGAAGCTACTCTGTGAGCTTTTATTAGTTTTCTAGGTCTTTTTTGATAGTCATTAGGGTTTAGGTTTTGTGTTTTAGATGTTAGGAAAAAGAAAACATTCTATACCTATAGTTGTAAAAAGAATCAGTCTGTTGGTTTAATATATGTTTTTAGGACTATTGTGGTGTTATGTCTCTTTTTTCAGGCAGGGTTATAGAAAGAGCAATAAGTTACCTGAATGGTTCAAATTATTTTTATATAAAAGTTAAAATTTTAATAAAAAAACTCCACGTCCTACTCATGCACATGCATAATCGTATACATACAATAGAACAACAAAGATTTATACATTTTATTGTAAAATGTATTCAGTAAAGATGTCTAGTTTTTTTATTTAGATAAATCAATGTGTAAGTAAAGAGCGGTGACTCCCAACACAAGTTTTTACACCGGAAGTCATCAGGCGTTTGTTATTATTTGTTTTGATATTTTTTTTGGCCAATACTATTGATAATTAAATGAGACTAATTCGTTAAGTGAAATTAACGATAAAAAATAGTAACAAGAAATAACAATATAATAAAAAAGATGCCAGTAAGTATCCCTAAAAGAATATTAAATAATAATGTAGAATATAAAATTGCTGGTCTTAATTGACTGACTTATATCACAATCATTGCCTAGCCTAAACTACTGTTGCTAGGAATATGAAATTTGGATATTATCTTTCTTTTGTGATGTAGGGGCCTACTAAAACATTTTTTTAATTCGAATCAATTGTTGTTAGGAATATGAAATTTGAATCGTAGCTTTCTTTGTGTTAAAGGGGACTACTAATAAGGGTTTTTTTAATTTATTCGAATAAAGGTTAAATATATTTTTGTAATGGAATGTGCTACAGACTTAAATTTTGGTAAGTAAAACGAATTCACCATTTCTATAAATTTCAATAAAGTAGGAAAAGAGCATTAGCTATAAGGGTATTGGTCATTTAAATACAGCCAATATAATGATAATATAAGAACTAATACTTAAGGCGTGGATACGGTTGGTGAGGTCGGTCGCCTCGGTGGCACCCTTGTATGGCAGATGATAATCGGAAGGTCAATGGAATCAGCTAACCACCTAGTCTTACACTAGTTGGTTATGCAGCGTGCGTTCGGTTGGTTGTTTTTTTTAATACTTTTATTTATGACACCTTTTATTAATTAATCTATAATAGCAGCCTAACCAAACGCACTCTAGACCTTATTGTTAAAACTTTTTTTTTTTTGACTATTCATAAATATCTGTAAAGATTTACATGAAATAAATAATATTTGTTTTGATTTGATTTGGTAGTTTTTTAAAACTCTTCTTATGGACACGTGTAGTATTTATGAAAATTTGATAAGGGAAAATATGAAATTTTTTATGTAATTATTACTGGACGTTGATAATTATTTTATTGGTGTTAATATTTGGAAGTGGGTTATGTATTTTATACAAACAAAAGTATATTAAACGATTGGCTTTTATACAGAATTGGCCAAAAATATGAAGAACTGATATATTAGCATCATATAATGCTGAAACCAGCCGGTTAGTACTGAGATGCTTGGACCCATTATAGTCAATATAATTGTATTATTTTGATTAACTAACTTCTGTTATGAACAATTTATGGTTTAACTAAATAAATAAACGAGTATATAATCCTATTTATTCGAAGTGGTAATACGTTTAATGAAAGATGACGGGTTAATCTCTTCGCTCGGTACCCTGCGGCCGTTTAAACGGTTCTCGGGTGCCAAAAAAGACCCGTGGTGGTATTTATTTATTTGGTAATACATTTTTGTTTACCTTTTCGGTACAGCACATTGGTCATCACCATTCATGGATTTAACATTATAATAATACAAAGAATGTAACTTGGAAATTCCTCAGCTTCAATTTAAACATTTTCCAATAACACTTATTCGATTAAAGTTTTCCTTTTTTCCTAATTTCCTTTTTGGAATAAAATGGCGTAAAGTATTTGGTGCTCGATCACGTGCAGTCGACATTTTGGATTTAATTTGCGATCCATCTTGTTAACAAGTGATTTGCTAAAGGGAACGTCTGGTGCTGGTGCAGTTACAAGATTGCGAGATTAGTTACTTTCACGCGATTTACAAACGAGAACGATTCGTTTATGATTACACTAGGAAAACTGTGAGTAGAGGAAAATGCTTTATTAGCTATTTCTAACAGTGTTTGTGAGAAGTACGAAAGTGAACGAAGGGCAATACAAAGGCTATTTATTTATATACCTTTACCTTTTAACATACAGATGCAAAAATCGTCAAGTGACCTAGTCATGTTTCGGTTTTAGTCTGTGGGTTCACGTGGTAGTCTCCTTTCAGGGTGCGGTTACGAAATGGGTAGTTGGATTGACGATAAGGCAGCGAGTATATTAAAAATGTACTTGTAATGCAATTCGTCATTGGCGCACTCCATTTCGTAATCGCATTATTTAGCCGGCATAGTTGGAGCGATGAATATTGTTTAAGAACAATTATTGACTGACCCTATTCATGGACTTTGTAGGACTGCTCACCACCAGGTAGATACAAAGTCACATGTCGTGCTCCAATAAAACAAAAAAAAAAGGACCCCTACTTCTTTGTATTCCATATTGTACAAATATAAGGCACACGTGATATTTGGGTAATCACTCCCAATTCTTTTCAAAATAACCCGCAAATTTCATAAATTTGCGAATAGGATTTTTTCTTTGTACGAAACAAAAAATTTAAATAGTTTTGAAATACGCAAAGTAGTTTTTTTTTGTAATAAAATACACGACGAATTTTTTACAATTTTTCTTCTAAATTATGGACTCTTTTTCATATGAAATTATTAGGAAATTTAAACATAATAATAAATTAAATTTTAATAATAATAATAATAATAATATGTAGGACAATTTACACATATTGCTCTGGTCACAAACTAAGCTCTAGGCTTGTACTATGTGTACCAGAAGCAACGATATAATACATATTATATTTTATAAACACCCAGACCATGATAAATTGTACAGAAAAAAACGTACTAATATTTTTTGCCATGGGCGGGAATCGAACCCATGACCTCCGGATACAACGCCAAAGGCGCAACCATTAGTCTACGGAGGCTGTCAATATAAAATATAGAATATAAAATATAATATAAAATATAAAGTTTGATACTCTTTCGTCTATAACTATTAAAATCTATACTAATAATATTATTATAAAAAGGTAAAGTTTGTGAGTTTGTCAACGTGTAAGGGATAAACTCTGGATCTACTGAACCGATTTAATAAAATATTTTAGTGTTGGACAGTCCATTTATTGAGGAAGGCTATAGGCTACATAACATCACGCTACGACCAATAGGAGCGGAGCATCAATAAACAATGTTGGAAAAACTGGGAAAATTTGTTCCTTTCGAGAGCTTTCGTTGCGTGCGCGGCGTAAACGGTTAAAGTTACGCAGACGAAGTTGCGCGTGTCAGCTAGTTTTAACTAAAGTGCACCTTTTCTCGGGATATTCGCGCAGACAGATAGAGAAACACCTGATTCTTACCATAATAGTTTCCTTAAAAATAAATCGAAAGTCTATTAAATAAGAGAGTCTAATTTTTATTTAAAAGATCACGTCTTGTGACTACAGAAGTATCACACATACTAAAACCTAAACATGACTAGTCACTTGACGGTTTTTGCGTCTGTATTTACTAGTAATGAAATCGGTCAGTCGGCCTACCAAAATTATAGAGATCCCCTCTTACCTAAAAAATATATTAATTTCGAGCTTAACTCTTGTACAGGTGCTTTAAGTTTTTAGCACTGGACCAATTAGCATATCTAACGTTAATTAAATAAATTTATGTCTAGACGGCTTTGGTTAAACTCTACCTTATTAAAAATCCACCCCTGCGGCAAAAGCAGTCAGATAGTCAAAAAGGCAAATTAAATCATACACAGTATATCTCAATTATTTAAAACGCTCACTAACATGGTAGCATCGCTGAGCAAGCCGATCCTTTGACAGCATCCCAAAGGGTGGCCACTCTTACCTAGCTGTCAACCCCAGAAAATACACGAAAAACACCCTTAAAAAACCTCCTAACACCATCGCAATTCTCAAAATACACTACCGCTCTAAAATATCTTTGCTAGTTTACCGACCTAATAAAACCAGCAATGTACATCTGAGCTTTGAATAAAGTAGTTGAGAAAGGCTGCGGTGATTGGCGCCTAGGAGGCTAGCGTGGAACGCATGCGCTCTATCTAGCACCCCATTGGTGGAAAGTGACGTCATCGGGGTTGAAACCAGAGCGCGTGTTTAGCACAAACAGTCATCCCTTAGCTCTTGAAAAAGGCACCCGCGCTTTTCAGTGAAGGACCATAACAAACAATAAAATATCTTACAATTTAACTGTTGCTATGTTTAGTTTTTGTAAGTGAGTGAAGTAAATACTGTACTGACAGAGTTGAGTGAGTGAGTGAACCAGTTCTTTAATGACAGGTTAGTGAAACGTTTACTAATTATTTATAGATGAGTTAATTTGTGTTGTCTATTTCATATTTTAAGACGTATTTTGTAACAAATGCTGTAATCATAAATGTATTTAACTTTATGTAATATTCAGCAAATTGTAACATGCAATATGTAATTTTTTTTTTTCTTAATATTTATACATGATTAATATGTATACATGTAAGGTTGTACTTTGGGCTAATATGAGGTTCTACTGATCAAATCGAACAACTTTTTACATGGAACCATTTGTTGCAAATGCCCAAAGTACAAATTCACCCTGTACAGTAAGAACAAAGTAAAATATTGATGTCAGAAATAACTATTTGTGTGAACTATCAAAATTTTAGTATAATATAAATTAACTACAAGAGTTACTGTAATAAAATACGTTTGAGTACAAAAATAAAAATATAAAAATTGGTAAAATTTGATGTTTGAATTTTAATACTAACGGATTTATTCTTAAGTCTTACTCACCCATTATATTGACCTAAGATATCTAGAAGTATTTTCACACGCTATTTTTTTATGGGCAATTGGGCAGTAGAATACGAAATGTGACAAATTAAGCGATTATCATTCTATTACGATGCGATTAAACTAATGTTAGTTTAAGGGTATGAAGACGTTGGTTATATGCTATATACAGGGTGAATTTTCAAGTGTGCCTTCAAGGCCAAATCCTAAACTACAAGGAATATCAAAGGACCGATTTTGATAAAAACTATAACTACATCATTCGATTTAAAAAAAAAAAATTTCCTAGCGAACCGATGGATTTTGAAAAAACCAGTCATGCTGTATTATTGCACCAGCTGTTAGTGTCGCTTATAAAAACTAAAACTGTATCATTAGATTTTTTTTAAATGTATTCTCCTAGCCGGGAATCGAACCGGTTGATTTTGAAAAAAAAGAGTTATGCTGTATTATGGTCAGCTATCAAATTCTGGTAAGTAATATTAAATGGTAAACTACCTAAAGGAAAGGGATAATTTAAAAAATAATATGTTAATTTTTTTTAAACCCTAACTAAAAATTGTTCGAAATGATAGTTATTATTTTCAATACATAGGTGATTTTATTTTACTTACGCTTATTTAAAAAAAAAAAGATGTTGTTTTCAATGAGGATGGGTTTTGATGAGCATTATTTTAAACAATTTGATTAGTTGGTAAAGTAGACGGTGGTAAAGTATGATATTTTTTTATAATAAATGAGCACTTTCCTTGAGTTTACCTTTAAATATTACTTACCAGAATTTAATTCTTATAAGCGACGTTATCAGCTGGTGCAATAATACAGGTGAGTTTTTTCCAAAATCAACCGGTTCGATTCCCGGCTAGGAGATTTTTTTTTTTTTTAATCTAACGATGCAGTTTTAGTTTTTAAACTAAAAACACTAAGAGCTGGTGCAATAATAAAGCATGAATTTTTTTTTTCAAAATTAATCGGTTCGATTCCCGGCTTGGAGAATATTAAAAAAAAAAATCTAATGATGCAGTTTTAGTTTTTATCAAAATCGGCCCCGTGACTCCTTTGAACATTTTTCGATATTCCTTGTAGTTTAGGATTTGGCCATGAAGGCACACTTGAAAAATTCACCCTGTTTGTTACCTTAGGTATCATCACATTTTATCTTTGTTTTAAGACTTGAGTTAATATATTCAAGACTGGCTGTATTTTTTACTGGCAATATCTTTTTTAAATTTTACTTTTACAAATGCGTGACTTTTCCTTTTTAAGGAGTTTTTATTTAACTACTAGTTGTAAAGCCTTTTATAACTACTAAATAATATAATTTATTGCCAACAACTCTTTTGCCCTTTTCAGGCTGAATATCAGCTACGAGAATCTTGAAGTTTTTATTAGAGTTATACCATGCCTACTAGATTTATAACCATTATTTTTTTAATTATTTATTATTCTGTAGTAAATGGTTTATTGAATCTATCCAAACATCACGACGAGCTAGCCAATAATTCGGTGTAGACTCATACCATCGGCTACGACGTTTTGTTATTAAACCTTTTTCACTGGGTACCCTGGGGCCATATAGGCGGTCTCGGGTGCCGTAAGGGTTATTTATTATATTAATTTCCCTGGTTACAAACTAAGATCTAGTCTTGAACTAAGACTACTAGACACAAAAACGTACTAATATTGTTTTTGCCATGAATGAGAATCGAACACACGACCTCCATATACAGCGCCAAATTCGCAACCACTAGACTATGAAGGCCTTGAATTACAACGTCGTTGGGGCTTACTTGGAGATATAATATGACAGTTACGAATATAGAGTTTATGATAAAAATCATAAAATCTATATGTACCTATCCAATATCTATCCAAGTGGTCGATTTTGAGACACTGTTGTACTAAAAACTTTTTATTGCATTATTTGTAGTATCATACGTATTATAAATTAAGTAGGTCGACCATACAAACAGTCCCCTCACAAGCAACACATTTAACATACTATTATTATTTAAATTTATATAATTATGAAAATGTTATATAATTAGGTTACATATACGTGGTGGCCGAGTTGGTTAGGCCTTGGACTTAAAAACACTTAAGTCCCTGGTTCGATTCCTGGTGCGTACCAATGAGTTTTTAATAAAATAAAAAAATACATTTCTTTGATAACACCACTATAGTGCCTCGAAGAGCACGCTAAGCTGTCGTTCCTAGATGGGGTTTTGAGTCTATTCAAAGCATCGCGACAAGCTACCCACTTGTTCGGTGTAGGCTCATATCATTGGCTACGACGAGGTGAGATTAAAAACCCCTCCGTACTACCCCTGGGGCCGTCTAGGCGGTTCGGGCGTCGTAAGGCACCCGTGATGATATGTATGTGTGTATGTATATAATTAGGTATATCGTTGAAAAACAAACACACAAAAAATCCTAAACACTACAATCAAAATTATTAGGACACAAAAATTACTATTAAACTTTTATATATCTAGCAATATAGTCAGTGTTACCAAACTATAGAAAGATAACTAAATTGATTTCTACGTAGAATCGAAACATACTGGATGTTTTTTGTCACGGTGATAAAATTTTTATATTGTGTTCTATGATGAAAATAATGAAACACGTATTTTTTCCTTTTGGTGTCGCCTATACAAAGACAAAGATAAATAACAAAAAAGATCTACAAATGACGATAACTTTCATACTAAACTCACGAATTAAAGCCTATCACTTGTCTAATTGTGTTTTATTTGTTATATACGAATACTTATTATGTATTTGTAGGAGTAATTTAAGCATATAGACGTTTGTTCATATAATAATTTATTTCACAGAAAAAAAATTTGAAAAAAAAAATACTCTCCTACTTTATTTATTTTATAAAATGGACTCTAAAAGTGCTACTGGAGGCATCACAAATATTATCATTGTTAAAAAAACACCCTGTATAACCATCTACTAGTCATCTATATCTCTAGCCAACTAGCCTGTGCCAAAGAAATACAAGTGGCAAAGATAATCCGACCTAATTTGATTGGCAATCGAGCATCTGGCAACTACGTGAAAAGCCTTTTATTTTCCATTTTCCTTGATTAGTCGATGGCACGTGATGAAATGGTAAAGGTATGCGATCCTATATTCGTGACTATTCGTATATGTATAGTAGTTAATTTGTCACTTTACTAAATTAATTAATTAATAAAACGTTTATTTGCCAGAATATGAATAAACGTGAATGGCTTTTTGGAAACTACTAGCGAAAGAATTTTCAATAAAGTAAATATTATATTAACATTATTTAACACAAGGTAATGTCCACAATATTTTCATCTACTACATACTAGACAGCCTCCGTAGACTAGTGGTTGCGCCTTTGGCGTTGTATCCGGAGGTCGTGGGTCGGTTTCCCACCCATGGCAATTAGTACGTTTTTTCTGTATAATTTGTCATCCAGACTGTTTATAAAGTATAATATGTATTATATTGTTGCTTCTGGCACACATAGTACAAGCCTAGAGCTTAGTTTGTGCCCAGAGCTATATGTGTAAACTGTCCTACATATTATTATAGTATAAGACTATCTGTATACTTAGATCTTTTAAACTACGCAACGGATTTTGACCCAGTTTTCCCTGTAATTTAGAATATAAATTATTATAATTTAAAATATATATTATTAATTATAAGTATTAATGTAAAGTTATTTTCTTTAATCATGTAGCTTCTCGTAGCCATTTAACCAGACACAGTATTCAGATGTGATTTTTATGTAAAGGCAATGAGAGGTAGTTAGTCAAATAGACACCTTACCCATAAATCTATACACGTTTACAATCCACAATTTATAAACTATATAATTAATTACCTACATAGATATTAGTAGAGTCTGAAGTGATAGCTAAAGATTAATAATATGTTTTATGTAAAGGCAATAAGAGGTAATAGAGTCAGATACATAACCTATAAAACTATACACGTTTACAATCCATAATTGATAGACTATAATTACCTACATAGATATTAATAGAGTCTGAATTGATAGCTAAATATTAACAATATGTTTTATGTGAAGGCAATAAGAGGTATACTGTCAGATATACACCTTACCTATATATACATACATAGATATTAATAGAGTCTGGATTGATAGCTAGCCTAAACAGATTAACAAACTTCATAGTAGATGAATTAGACACTAATTCAATTGTTTTGTCCTCTATCCATTGCTGGGTCTCCAGGGATTCCACTTAGGTAATTACGTAAGGCTTTCACGGTCCTATATGGTTATTGCCATTGGTTATGCGAAACACAAATTTGAGGATTGGAGAAGGACGGTAGTCTATCATCATCCTTCTGCAGTCCAATAACTGCAGAAGAAAATATTACACGCTTACGAAGTTAGGTTAAATTTGAAATAGTTGAATAATACAAACGACCCATATATAATATGTAGGACTATTAAGATAAATTTCTATGGTCAAAAACTAAGCTCTAGTCTTGTACTATGTGTACTATGTAAGTACGTGTTTATATTTGTATCGTATTCATACTTTTAAAATTTAAAATGTCGATTTAATGATTTCGTTTTAGACTGTGAGTTCACCGGTTTTCAGGAGAGAGTTGCATTGATTTATTCTCGAGGTGGTGGTCTCCTTTCAGGGTGCGGCTACGAAACGGGCAGGAGGATATTAAAGTCTACTCGTTATGCTAATTCGTCTTTGTCGACTTCCGTTTCCTATCCGCATTATTAGCCGACTTAGTGGATCCATCAATGTTGTTTAACAAATTTCAAGGATTTTGTAGGTCTGCTTACCGTCAAGTAGATACAAAGTCACATGCCGTTCTCCAATAATAAAAAAAAACATGCTAAAGTTTTCACCCTAGGTACCAATATAAAATATCGCAGAAAATGCTAATCAAATAAAGTATGGCATACACTGTCCTCTTCCATACCTACACCAAAAGCATTAGTATAACATGCATACATGCATGACGTCATAATCTGGAATAATCACTATGGCGCACGTGTAATTGACTCTGATTGGTCGACACCGCTACGTCCCTAGGGTGGGGAGATGCTGTGATCATTTTGACGTCATATAAGTAGTTATCTATCAAATTGTGTAACATATTGATCTGTAGATTATTATGGAATGAAAACCTGAATTTCACTCTGATCTTATATTATAAAGAGAAAAGATTTGATTGTTTGTTTGTTCCGGATTAAATCAAAAACTACTGAATTATTTCACCTAATGTATATATATATCATCACGGGTGCCTTACGGCGCCCGAGACCGCCTAGACGGCCCCAGGGTACCCAGCGGAGGGATTTTTAATCCCACCTCGTCGTAGCCGATGGTATGAGTCTACACCGAACAAGTGGCTAGCTCGTCGCGATGTTGTGAATAGACTCAATAACCCATCTATAAACAGTTTCACAAGTTGGTATAGTGAAACCGGGACCGACAGCTTAACGTGCTCTCCGAGGCACTATAGTGGTGTTGTCAAACAAATGTACATAAATTTTTAGATTAAAAACTCATTGGTACACACCGGGATTCGAACCAGGGACCTAAGTGTTTTTAAGTCCAAGGTCTAACCAACTCGGCCACCACGTATATGTACACCATTCACCTAATGGAAGCTACATTATCAGCGAGTAACATGGACTGTCATTTATTTTCTATTCGTTAATTATTCTTTTAAATTAAACGGAAGGGTGAAACTGTATTTTATAATTAGAAAGAGTGCATTGAAAAGTCAAAATTTCACATTTTATTTAGAAAGAGAATCTATACTAATATTATAAATGTGAAACAGTAGATGTTGGTAACTCCAGAATGGTAAAATTTCAGACAGACGAAGTCGCCGCCATAAGCTGCCATATATATAATTTACAGCAATTTAATCAAGTTATATTAGACCTTAGTTTTTTTTTAATTAACGTGGTGCGTGAACTGCTTCTACATGATGGTAATCAGTATGCAGAGTCCAAGAATAAAAACAATCAATAGTACAATCAGTCCGAGATTGTTAGCTATTTACAAGAATAAAATTGAGCTACGACGAGATGGGAATAAAACCCCTTCGCTGGGTACCCTGAGAGCGTCTAGGCTCTTTGGCCGTGATTCCAATACCCTTCCTTTATACACCCGTGATGGTACGTGTATAAAGGGTATTTTTCATCAATATTTCATTATTATTAACTAACTCCCAAAATATTAGATCTCAGAGATAATTTAACAGTTGGTGCATTTAATCTTTTTATTTATTTTTCCTGAAAAATTGCCGCTTTTAATTATCTGTTGACATTTTGAAAAATGTGTCTTGACTTAATGAAAACAAAATGTATCAATCTCATTTCAGGAAGAAAGGGAAGGGGAAGATGATAGATGAAAGAATATTAAACTTTACACAATTTAGATATTTACTTTTTTTTAGTCTTGTTGCAATTTTTTCATCAATTATTTTATTTTTATTTCCTGAAGCACTGCATATGACTTTGTATGTATTTGATGGTATGAAAAGCTATAAAGTACATAAATAAGGTGGATTTATACATTAATCGCTCCTAGAATGCCACTAAAATTATGCGGTCATGAAACTGGCACGAAAAAGAGGATTTTGCAATTAATATCCTCGCTGTTTTATTGCCATATCAACCGCCTGTTTCGTAACCGTAAATATAAATCAGTGCCTGAAAAAAGACTACCTTATATTTTAATAATATGTTTATTCATTATATGTACAACTTTCACTAAAGGACTAACTCTTCCGAGTGAAAGGATATTACAAAAGGAAAAGCTGCGCCAAAAAGCTAGGTTTAAATAAAAAGATGTCATTTCGTTTTCGCATACTTAAGTATTTCTCAGGCTGAAGTGAAGTTAAGCACGTATCAGTACTTCTATCAAACTGCACTTCACTGTCAGCAATTCCATTACGAAAACAAATTCAAAATCCAACACTACTCTCATACGGATAAGCAATCTGTCAGCTGCTAAATTATTGCTTAACGTAGTTTCGAAGGCGCTGAACCAACATCGCTTTAAGCGCTGTATAGATTGAAAAATTGTAGCGATGTCGATGGTTTACGTAATTTCATGCAGCCTGCGAGATTCGATACGGGTGCCTCGGGGTGCGATAGGGATGTCCTGTGCATACTTATCGTAATGTATCGATATTTGAGATTAATAGCTTAGTAGGGGTTGTAAAAATGTTCGATGTTTTTTTGATTTGTTTTGAGGTTAGCACTCAGAGTTATTATAAATATGAATATTTGATATTTTCTCTGGTTTAGGGTTTAGTTTTTAATAATTTATTTTTATCGCAAACTTAAAATATTTTCTTTTGCAAGTGTAAACATCTTGCACTCAAATTTGCAAATTAATTATTTTTATGATAATAATATGCAGAACCATTTACACATATTGCTCTGTAAGTCACAAACTAAGTTCTGCAGGGTTATTACGCGTCCTAAGTTCGCTCGCACGCTAATCGTTATGACGTCATTCTGACGTAGATCAAGCTTGGCTTCTTAACATTGGCTCCAAAAAATCTTAGAAAATTACGTCATAACGATTGGCGTGCGAGCGAATTTAAGACGCGTAATCACCCTGCTGGGCTTGTACTATGTGTACCAGAAACAACGATATAATACATATTATATTTTATAAACACCCAGACTATGACAAACTGTACAGAAAAACGTACTAATATTTTTTTTGCCATGGGTGGGCATGGGAATCAAACCCACGACCTCCGGATACAACGGAGGTGTTCGGTTTTAATTTTATTGTAGAATTTAAAATTTATCTAGGGCATAAGTTTTATAGATGGTGACTTTGAAAGGTTGTACTTTGGGCTAATATGAGGTTCTACTGATCAAATCGAACAACTTTTTCCATGATAACAGTTGTTCGATTTGAATGTGTCGGAAAGGAAACAAAAATGCCTTCTCCATCCAAACTAGTAATGTTAAAATTACCTATTTGTGTGGGAAAGCGAAAATTATTCTTCATTTGCGACACATGGTTCCATGGGTAAAGTGATTAAATTGATCAGCCTCATTTTAGCCCAAAGTTTAACCGTTCCAATTCACCCTGTATATACTTAAAAAAATATAAATAATTATAATAACCTAAATTAAATTAAATATTATCAAAATAAAAATCGATAACTTATTATATGTCTAAATCATTATTTTGAATGTCACAACATCACTAGAAAAGACCCCAAAATTAGTGGGAGTGCAGGAGAGACTAGAATCGGATTACGCATGTGACTGTACCTATTTAGTCAAGGGGAGGTACAGTCGCGGATAATAAATGATTTTTAAGCATTACGTGATCGAATTCTACAAGTTCGTTAAACTAATAGGAGTTCGACGTTTGATTTTTAAATTGAGAATTTTAAGGAAAAGTTTCGGTTTTATTTAGATTCCAATTTTAAATAAAACAATCATCTTAGAAAAAATCGAATTCATCAGCTGAAATGAGAATTAAAAGAAAAAAAACATGTTTTATTTACGGATTAGAAGAAGTTTGTATTTCAAACTTGAAAGTTTCGGTTTTATTTTATATAATTTCAAATTAGCTAATCTCGTTGTCTGAAAAATATAAATTTTGTTAAAAAATAAGTATATTTTTATGTTAATGATTTTTTTATTGTTTACTGTAATTTTTTTTTATTAGTGGATTCAAAATTAAATTACTGAAAGATAATAAACCACTCGTATATTGGGAGTAACATTTAGCATTTATTTGATCAAAATCGACTACAGAATTAAAAGGTATTAAATTTAAGTGCCGTGCACGATGACGGCTGTGACGGGTTTTTTTCTTTATAATAAACTAGCTTACCCGCGAAACTTCGTCTGCGTAACTTTAACCGTTTACGCAGCGCACGCAACGGAAGCTCTCAAAAGGAACAAATTTTCCCCATTTTCGCAACATTTTTCATCGATTCTACGCTCCTATTGGTCGTAGCATGATGTTATATAGCCTATAGCCTTCCTCGATAAATGGCCAATCAAACACTAAATTAATTTTTAATTTGAACCAGTAGTTCCTGAGATTAGCGCGTTCAACCAAACAAACAAACAAACAAACAAACTCTACAGCTTAATAATATTGGTATAGATAACAAGCACAAGAAAAATGGGGTACCAGCTGCTTAAAAATAATATGCAGATATACACATATTGCTCTGGTCACAAACTAAGCTCTAGGCTTGTACTATGTCTACCAGAAACAGCGATATATTTACATACTATATTTTATAAACACCCAGACCATGACAAACTGTAGGTACATAAAACGTACTAATATTTTTTTTGCCATCGGTGGGAATCGAACCCACTACCTCCGGATATAACGCCAAAAGCGCAACCACTAGTCTACGGAGGCTGTCAAAATATAACCAGTATGTTTTGTATAGAAACATACTGGCTGTATAAGTGTCTATATAATCCTAGCGCAAACACTTTCAGTTCCACAAGGGACACTTTGGTTTTAACATTTATGGACATCAGTTATTTATTTAAGCCGGGTCCTTTGGTAAGAAAACAGTCCTTTGACCGCGCTTAAGCCTCTCAGACATTCTAATAAGCCTATTTATTATTTACTTAACTTAACTTTTAAACTGAAAAATACAATTTTATTCTGCTCTAGTTTTTGTAACTGTTTTATGATACATACAGATGCAAAAACCGTCATGTGACCTGGTCATGTTTTGGTTTTAGTATGTGGGTTCACCGGTTTTCAGAAGACTACTGCATTTATACCTCTGAATTTATATAGATATAATATATACTATGTTGTTATTATGATGACCCTGGTAATCAATTTTCCTTCCTGACATTTCTCTACCAAATTCTATTGAAATCTGTTAAGTAGTTTAGAAGTTTCTACAAAACTGACAGTCTGACAGACTCACATTTATCTGATTAACTACATACATACATACATATCTTCACAGGTGCCTTACGGCGCCCGAGACCGCCTAGAAGGCCCCAAGGTACCCAGCGGAGGGCTTTTAATCCCACCTCGTCGTAGCCGATGGTATGAGTCTACACCGAACAGTGGTGTGAACAAGTGGCTAGCTCGTCGCGATATTTTGAATATACTCAATAACCCATCTATAAACAGTTTCACAAGTTGGTAAAGTGAAACCAGGACCGACAGCTTAAGGTGCTCTCCGAGGCACTATAGTGGTGTTGTCAAACATATTTTTTTAAATAAAAAACTTATTGGTACACACCAGGATTCGAATCAGGGACCTGATTAACTGTATTACTGAATTTATTTAGTAACATTTTTTTTACTCATTTCCACTAGTTCAACTGCTTAGTTCAACCGCTGAACTACTGGGTCATTTACCACTAGTTCAACTGACTGTTTATTAGTTTTAAATTTTTACTTACTAGTAACTATTTTTACTACAAAATTAAACTCAACCCAATTCATTATCTATACTTCACTTTACTCACTACACTTAAAATTCACTACTCCATTATTTGTAGAATGCTCTACCTGCTTGCGTGTTTCCTTCTTCTTATAATCTTGAGCCTTTAAACGAAGCGTGTATAGGCATCTCAAGCCGGCATAATAGGTGCAATCAACGGTTACGTAGATCGTAATTGTTGGTTGCGTTTGTTCTTGGACCTTTATACTGCTTTCCATCAGGTAGATGTGAGGTCACATGCCTAACCACGGGCGTAGCCGTGAGGGGGTTTGGACTACGTATTTTTTTTATTTTACATGCACCGATTTTTGTAAGATACGTCTTTGCAGTAATTTTGACAAATACCCTTCATGCTTTTCTCCAACAACGCCCCCCACCTACTCCCGTGCCAAATTTATCTATTTTCATAGATTTCGAACCCCCAAAACCCCCCCTGGTAATAATGTAGATAAACGAGCTTGCCTTGTTTTAGGCATTTTCTACCAGCTAATTTAGTACACTTTTTCATGAAAATAAATAAAATGTAGTCATAACTCTTCTCAAAAACGCCTTGGCACTAATCGGAAATTAATTATAGAAATTTGGTTCGTGTGTAGTGACTCGAATGACTTAATTGTTGATAATTATTGCGGATTAGGACTTGCGATCTACATGCAATAGTTAACTTTGTTGCTAGTTGAGGTTTAATAGTGTAAAAGCATTAACTAACTAACAAAAGTGCATGGTTGAACCAAAATCCTATATTAAACTGTTTAAAGGGTGTTCTAATCTTAATATGAACAACTTTCACAATGAAAACAACTGTTACAAAGTTCGTGACTTTGTATCTACCTAAAGCAGATCTATAAAGTGAAAAAATAAAACTGAAAAAAAAAAATATAACAAACAATTTATTAAAAAGACAATATTTAGTTTAATAATAAATAGGTAACTAATGTATAATAATAAAAATATTCTAATACCAACTCGAATAAAATAAGTTGGTCCTTGAGTGAAAGTTGTCTATATAATAACAATAATAATGTAGCACATTTTCACACATATTGCTCTAGCTTTAAGTAGGCGCTATTGAAATAGGTCTGTCTTATCTCTATAAGAGGCAAGTTATATACATTAGAAGAATTAACTACATCATGTCTACACTACTTGCATATGTTTTTGCAAATAATTTTGACTGTAGTCGCTAGTAACTATAGATAGGAATCAACCAATAAAAAAAGTTTATTTGAAAAAAAAGCTATCCTATTGGTTGATCCCTATATATAGGTACTAGCGACTATAGTAGAAACTATTTGCAATACTTGTGGTAGAGCTGCAGACTGACCAAGTGACAACTGTGAAGTGGAGAAAATAGGAACTAACTATGAAGGCCGCCATGTTAAAATGGCATTCGATTATTTTTTCGATTCATTCGAAAAAATATAAAAAGTCATGCCCAGAAGATGTTTTTTTTAAGTAGAATCTTTCCATTTAAAACTACGGCAGATTTCAGTTCACAGTTAAGTTGGTGGTATAGGTAGGAGGAAAGTCTCGTTATCACCATCCATACAAATGCAAAAACCGTCAAGTGAACTAGTCATTCTTCGGTTTAGTCTTTGAGTTCACCGGTTTTCAGGAGATTACTGCATCGATTTCTTGTCGAGGTGGTAGCCTCCTTTCAGGGCGCGGTTACGAATATGTGGTCGAATTGACGATAAGGCAGCGAGTATATTAAAATTTACTCGTAATGCATAGTGGTCAATCAATGTTGTTCAATAACTATCCCATTCATGGTCTTTAAAGGTCTGCTCACCACCAGGTAGATACAAAGTCACATGCCGTGCTCCAATAAAAAAAAGAAGAAAAAAGGTATTTCTCTTTTGAAAAAAGAAAAACATTTTAAATTCCGAACACATTCCCTGTTTAGCCGACACATCAAAATTAAACCAGCAGTGACGTACAATTTTAACCCTTAAAGTATTCGTGTAATTCGCGCTCAAAACAATAGCATACTTTAACCCCAGCTTTAAACACCACATGTACCGTTCATATAATATTAATCCCCAATGTTCAGTTTTCCTTTGGGGGTTTAACCCTCCTAGTAGAAGGGGATGCACGGGAATTTGCAGTGCACTTTTTCGTACATAGCTGGGTACTAGAGACGTTTGTTTTTATACAATTTTGAAGTAATACATTTAATGAAATATTCACAAATAAAAACCACAGCCAAGAGTAGACTTGGGGGCTTAGTATAATCACATCGATATATATCGACAGTCGATAAAATAAAGTTTATGAATGAACATTCATTCATAAAATCGATATGTATCGAATTTGTCGATTTATCGAGCCTGTCGATGCTGTTGTGCTAAGACCCAGTGGGTGGGTTTATGCCCGTAATTTATATCCTATGAATTAGTACCAATTCTAATTTAAAAAATTAATTAAAAAATGGTTAAAAACAATAATACTAGTACTACTGTTATTATAAATGTGAAAGTATGGATGCTTGTTACATTTTTTTTAAATAAAAAATATCTTTACAGTACTTCAAGAAAAGTCAAGAAAAAAATATAATGTCCAAGTGTGCTCTTGGCTAGGTCACCATTCCTCCCACATATGCACAGATAAATGTTGTAATGCATACATACGGCATAATAACTTTAAAATTACTGAACTGATTTGTGTAAAATTTTGGGCACAGAGGAAAAAAAAACCTGCTTCAACATAGGTTAGTTTATAACCCACTACAAAGTTTCTTTGGAATTGCCGGGAAATTAATTTTATTACTTATACTATCACTATATTTTATATCAAATTCAAAACCCCAAGCGGACAAAGTCAAGTTAGTACAAGCTGCTAGTATTCAAATAAAAATAGTTTCTCATTAAAATCTCAACTTTATCATTCTTACCAACCAAGAAGAAAAACCTTATTTTCATATTTTTAAATATTGAATACTGAAAAATAGAGATTCTTAAAATCTATACTAATATTGTAAAAAGTTGTTGTTTGTTTGTTTGGTTGAACGCGCTAATCTCAGGAACTACTGGTTCGAATTGAAAACAATTTTTGGTGTTGGATAGCCCATTTATCAAGGAAGGATACATAACGCTACGACCAATAGAAGCGGAGTAACAATGAAAAATGTTGTAAAAACAGGGAAAAAATATTCCTTTTGAGAGCGTACACCTAGTAAACGGTTAAAGTTCGCAGACGAAGTTGCGCGGATCACCTAGTAATAATATAAACATATATTAAAGCTTTCAAAACAACTACCGCAAAGCTTTCTGCCCTTTAAAAAGTTATATGGAAACAACTCTATAAAATACCAAAGTTTACAGCAAAATTTGAAACATTAGTCGCCAGAATTATGTTCAACATTTTCATGAAATCCAACATAAGTTGAATGTTGGAACATAACATTTGAGTAGTTTTAAGCATCATTTCAGAATATACTGAAATGAAGTGCCATTAAAGTGTAATATTGTTTGAAGTGTGCTTTCACTCCGCTGTAAGCAGTTTGTGCTTAATGTAATGTTTCAGTGATTGTTTACCATTGTTTACAGTCTCATGTTTTTGTTTAAATGCAATTTAATTTAACTAACTGTAAATATTTATAATAATTTATTAAGGTAAGTGTAGCTATACTTATCTATACTAATATTATAAAACTGAAGAGTTTGTTTGTTTGTTTGGTTGCACGTGCTAATATCAGGAACTACAGGTTCGAATTGAAAAAATATTTATGTGTTGGATAGCCTATTTATCGAGGAAGGCTATAGCCTACTACATAACATCACGCTACGACCATTAGGAGCGGAGTAAAAATAAAAAATGTTGCAAAAACAGGAAAAAAAAATCCTTTTGAGAGCGCTGCGTAAACGGTTAAAGTTACGGAGTTGCGCGGACCAGCTAGTACTAAAATAAAATTTTAATTTGATTTGTTTAAATTTAAAATTATTTTACAATAAGCGAATTTATTTATTAGACATTGTTTTTTTTTTATGTTTATTATTTTAAATAGAAAAAATAATATTATGTGTATATTGATGGCTATTCGGTTGAGTAGAGAGAGTAGTGAACACAATGAAGGGGAGAATTGAATTCGGAAAGGTCTTTAACCCTACTTCGCGGTATTAAGTCCGGGAACTAAGTGCAGTTCCCGGCCTCCCAACCACGCGGACCCGGCACGCAAGGAGAATCCATGGATAGCTAAGAACATTGTCTCTTGTCCCACTGTGTGCAGGTATTACTGGACACAAAATAAGCTCTAGGTTTATACTGTGTGCCAGAAACAATGGTAATAAGACATATTATATTTTATAAACACCCAGGGCAAACTGTTTTAAGGTTGGAGCAAGGACTCTACAACGCTGGAAAAACCGTAACCTAACCTAACCAGTCATATTTCGGTTTTACTAAGGTCACCGGCTTTCAGTAGACTACTGCAACGATATCTTGTCGAAGTGGTAGTTTTTTTTCAGGGTGCGATTATGAAACGGGCGGTAGGATTATGCAAATTGTCGCCGTGAAAGTGATCAATGTTGTTAAACAATAATGTATTGATCGACCCCATTCATGGACTTTGTAGGTCTTCTCACCACCAGGTAAATACAGAGTCACTAGCCGTGCTCCATGAAATATTATTTATTTGACTTTGAGTCAATTTTGATCAAATAATTACTGGATTTACTATTTATTTAACTAGAAAAATATTAAAAAAAAGAAGATACAGAAAAAAAAAAAAAAAAATTAAAAAAATCTTCCAACCCTGCAGTTGAGATGAGTTGTAGATTTAAAAAAAAAACTGTAAGCTATCATACGTTGTTTATTAGCTATTTAATTAAACTTAATTAATAATTTAAATTTTATTAAAACTTTTAATTACAATTTAAGTTTACATCCCAGTTTAATAGTTAGGTACGAGTATATGCAAATAATATGCGGTTCATCTCGGTACAAAGTTACCCAAAGGGTTTAGTTTGAAGTTTGGTAACTTAGGCAAATACTTGGGTAAGATCAACTTGCTGGATCGAGGCATTTGTGGTACTGAGTGCGAGCTTAGAGTCACGATTCAGTTAGATAGTGCTTGACGGTGAAGTGGTAACAAGACCGTTAACACTGGTAAGAATAGTTTGCTTTCAGTTATAATAAAATAACTGAAAGAAAAAAACTATTCTTACTGGTGTTATCACTGCCCACACAGATGCAAAAACACGTGGGTTCACCGGTTTTCAGGAGATTACTGCATCGATTTCTTGACGACGTGTTAGACTCCTTTCAGGATGCGGTTATGAAATGGGATATGGCAGCGAGTATATTAATATATACTCGTAATGCAATTCGTCTTCGCCTATTTCATAATCGCATCATTTAGTCGGCATAGTGGGAGCGACCAATGTTGTTTAAGAACAATAATTGTTTGATCCCATTCATGAAATTTGTATGTCTGCTTACCTCCAGGTGAGCAGACTTATACATATTACACCGATACGTTTTTTTGAGATATTTCAGTATGTAGATTTAAATATTTGTGGCGTTTTATTATTGTGGCCTCTATTTTGTGGTCAAGTTTTGATTTTGTAAGTTTTAGATGACATTTAACGTTATTAGCAAATATGGGTTGGGGGTTGATTAATGTAGCTTTGTTAACATGAAAATAATATCGATCGATATTCCGTTTTTATGATGATGGATACCTACTTAAAATAATGTTAAGATGTACTAAGTCTAGTGGTTATACCCGTTGGCATTATTTTCGATGGTCGATTCCTACTCTAGGCAAAACAATATTAGTCTATTTTTGTAGAGTTTGTCTTGACCGATTACCTAGTTATAATAACAATAATAATATGTAGGACAAATTACACATATTGCTCTGGTCACAAACTAAGCTCTAGGCTTGTACTATGTGTACCAGAAGCAACGATATACTTAATGTACATATTATATTTTATAAACACCCAAACCATGACAAACTGAATGACCCACGACCTCCGTATACAAAGCCAAAGGCGCAACCACTAGTCTACGGAGGCTGTCGTTTCTGGTACACATAGTAAAAGCCTAGAGCTTAGTTTGTGACCAGAGCAATAAGTGTAAAATATCCTACATATTATTATTGATAATATTCCCAGTCACTTTTACATCCAAACATCTTATGAAACCGCAATATGATATCTTAACTTGTAAGAGCATAATATTTCAGGCGTTTAAGTGCTTTATTATTTCGACCTCCTAGCTCAATGTGTATGGAATACTAATGCTTCCATATGACTGTTTGTTGAATGTGAACACCCTTATCTCGGAGCTTCATGGTTTACTATCCCGACAAATTACTATAGGCTTTAGGGACCGACTGTCTTGTCTTAGCTTGCCTAAGCAGGTTGAATTTTAATGTACAGTCGGCAACAGCTTAGGTAATCAATTTCCGTCCTTTCTCGCTTTAACACAATGAATTCGTATTTGACGGGAGCAGGACACGTGATGGCAATATATAGTTTGAGCTGTTACTGTCTGTACCTATATGTTTAAGTTAGTGGTAAGTTATATCTGTATGACCTTAGACTTATAGATGGGTTATTGAGTCTATTCAAAACATCGCAACGAGCTAGCCACTTGTTCGGTGAAGACTCATACCATCGGCTACGACGAGGTGGGATTAAAACCCCTCCGCTGGGTATCCTGGGGCCGTCTAGGCGGTCTCGGGCGCTGTAAGGCACCCGTGATAATACATATATACCTTAGACTTAACACAAAATAGTGTTTGGATTACGGGTTCAAGTTCAAACACTGGTATGTATAAAGGATTTTATTATTAAAAAAGTTATGTACATAAATTGTTTGATACGCCACTATAGTATAGGCAATGCCGCAAAGTGCACGTTAAGCTGTTCGGTCCTAGTTTCACTATACTATAATAACTAGTAAAACAGGTTATAGATAGAGTAACATATATTATTTCACACATTATCACAAGGCTTATTATTTGACCATTCCGTAAACTAGTGGTTGCGCCTTTTAAGGTTGTAGGTTGGATTCTCAAACAAAAAAATATTAGTAATAATAAATTATAATATTTATTATATCGTTGTTTCTGGAACACATAGTACAAGCCCTAGAGCTTAGTTTGTGGCCAGGCCAATATGTGTAAATTGTATTAAATATTATTTTTATATATTACTAGCTGTGCTCGCGACTTCGTCCGCGTGGAATAGTTATTTTTTTATCATATAAACTTTCATCCCCTATTTTATCCCCTTGGGGGTAGAATTTATCAAAATCCTTTCTTAGCGGATGCCTACGTCATAACATCTACCTGCATGCCAAATTTCAGCCCGATCCGTCTAGTGGTTTGGGCTGTGCGTTGATAGATCACTATGTCAGTCAGTCACCTTTGAGTTATATATATTTAGATTATTCTTTAATACATATTTTTTGTGTATCTTGAACCGTTTTCACGGCGCACGCAACGGAAGGCTTCAAAGATGAAATAATTTCTCCCGTTTTTTACACATTTACCACTATATCTTTGCTCCTATTGGTCGTAGCGTGATGTTATATAGCCTATAGCCTTCCTAGATAACTGGACTATCCAACACAAAAAGAATTATTCAATTCGAACCAGTAGTTTCGGAGATTAGCGCGTTCAAACAAACAAACAAACAAACAAACAAACAAACAAACTCTTCAGCTTTATAATATTAGTATAGATAGTATAGCTAAACACTTGTAGGTATAATTATAAACTATGGCTAACTGTACAGAAAAAAGTACGTACTTATATTGTATGTCTACATATTATTATTATTATACTTTTTGTTTATAATTATTTTGTACTATTGGTGAATAATCAAGTATTCCATTTAACATCTCTATTTTTTCGCAATAAAACAAAATAAAACTTGTTAGCCAGCAACCGTTTGCGCCATTTTAATGTAACATTTAACATTTTTTTTTTTCAATTTAATAATTCAAATTGTTAATTCAGCCACCCAATAGAATGGCACAAGAAATTAGACCTGATATTCATGAAAACCCTTAAAATGTTGTCCGGACGAGCCTCAAGGGAAATTATGGACTTAGCACCTGACAAGGCTCAAATTTTAATGCTTTAGCCCCAGCTTTGTGCAAGCTTTCGCATAAATTAACCTTGTGTACAAGTGCCCTTCCTTTTGTCGCGATGCGTTTTTTTATTATATGCAAAATTCAGGCGTTTTTTTCGTAGTATAGATGGTGACTTTGAAAGGTTGTACTTTGGGCTAATATTATGGTCTTTACTGAACCCATATGTCGCAAACATAGAGCAACGCGGCCACAGTATAGCCCGGAGGTCGCAAATGATAAAAAATTGCCTTCTCCATACGAACTAGTATCTTAAAATGACCAATTTGTATGGGGAAGCCTTTTTTTTCATTTGCGACATATTGTTCCATGGGAAAATTTGTTCGATTTATAATTTTTAATAGCCTGTATAATATCTAAGATCGTATAAAAAGGAATAGTACGTGTAATAGGTGGTGTATTCCATTATACCTATAAACATTCTTATTTACAAAACGGACGTCGAAAAATTATATTAGCTAAGATATATTAAGTAGGAACTTGTTTAGTTATTATATTAAACAGGCGTTTTTATGTATAATACATACATACATATCATCACGGGTGCTTTACGGCGCCCGAGACCGCCTAGACGGCCCCACGGTACACAGCGGAAGGGTTTTAATCCCACCTCGTCGTAGCCGATGGTCTACACCGCACAAATGGCTAGCTCGTCGCGATGTTTTGAATAGACTCAATAACCCATCTATAAACAGTTTCACAAGTTGGTATAGTAAAACCGAGACCGACAGCTTAACGTGCTTTGCGAGGCACTATAGTTTTAAGTATAATATATAGTATATTAACTAACTAATTTATATTTAAAACTAGGTTAAATTAAAAAGCGCCCCAGCCTAGTGGTTAAGTCACTGCGTAACTGATAACAAGGTTAAGCAGATGACAACAAGGCCGGACCTGGGATGGTTGACTGCTTTATATAACGATTATACAACATTGCCACTTGTTAGCTGTTGCTTCCGAATACCATCGGCGAAATGAGGATGGATTAATCTCTCTGCTGGGTACCCTGAGGCCGTATAAACAGTTTCGGGATATTGTATATAAAAAGCTTTTTAAAATTGTGAAAAGTAGTTTTTAATACTTTTAATTTTTACCCAGATCTAGATAAGGTTAAAAAATATATATGTCAAAACACCACGACATATTCAAAGTAATATAAAAATAAAAAACTTACGGTTCCCATTATGCCGGCTATAAAATGCGGTTAAAGTTTGAGCTACAAAGTACCAGGGCAACATAGTTAGTGAGATGGTAACTCCTTTGCAGATCGTTGCTACAGTAATTTGTTGGGGTGTTAAGACGACGCCTGAGGAAACGATAAGGGTTTAGACGACAGACATTTTGAGGTCAGACACAAACTTTAACGTCACAATGTCATTAAGGAATTTTCCTATGACCACATAGTATATATATAAAGTTTATCTTATTAAGATTTAATTTGTATTGAATTTATTATACGAGGACAATATTTTAGGGGAACAAAAAAAATCTGGCTTTTGAATTGATGCATGTAGCATTAATATTTTGTTAATACCTATAAACCCAAATTGATAAGAAAAATGTTTTTTTCTGTATTGATTTCCTTTTTTTCGTTTGTTATACCCTTAGTGCATCAACAGCGTTCGCACGGCATATTTTTTTTTTTTTTATGAGAGCTCACATGGTGACCTTGCATCCACCTGATGTTAAGCAGTATGCAATATTAATGAATGATAGCAACAAGCGGATGCATACAGGTTCACCGCTGGTTTCCATCATTATGCCGGCTTAAGATGCCTATTCACGCTTCGTTTAAAGGACTCTAGGTTATAAGAGGAAGGAAACACGCAAGCTGGTAGAGCATTCCACATTTTAATAGTACGGCAGATGTATGAATCGCCAAAACGTTTAGTACGAGTTGGTACATCCGCCACGGTATACATATGCATTTTGCAACCAGTGCGTGTTGTCCTGTAAAGGAAAGGGGAAGGGGGAATAATGTTAAAAAGCTCTTCAGAGCACTGTCCATAGTATAGGCGGTAAAATACGCTCAACGATGCCACATCACTGCGAAGCTGCAACGGCTCCAAGGTTTTATTGAGCTTTTCGTCTCCAATAATTCTAGTCGCTCGCTTCTGCAGGGTATCGAGAGCAGATAACAGATACTTGGCAGATCTGTCCCAAAGATGCGAACAGTATTCCACACACGGTCGAATTTGAGCCTTATATAGCATTATTCTTAACCTGGGTGTGAAAAACCGACGCACCTTATTTATGATGCCAAGTTTTTTTGAAGCTGTTTTTGCAATGCTATCGATATAATTACGGTGGTTAAGATCGGAACGTATATCTAAACCAAGGACATTGAGGGAAGGTAAAAGCGATAGCTGGGTGCCCTGGTATATGACTTTGTATGCGGAAAATGAGAGAAGGCGTTTGTGTATAAGTAGATAATAAGAAATGATAAATTTCGTGAGGGGTGATTTGAACATGGTTGGCTCAGTGGTTGAGAACCTTGCCGCGAAAGCGTGGTCGTGGGTTCGAGTCCCATCCAGTAGGATTTTTTCATTGCGATTTATCTTTTAAAAAAGTTTCAATAAGTCTAGTTTTCCATAATAATATTTATACCTTAGTTATATTGTAATAACTATCTCGGCATTTTAAATACTAAAAAGACGTCCGTACCTTTAGCAGACCTAAAAACATACCTACCTACTTCATTTGGCGAAATAAGTTCAGTAGTTTCGTTTAGAAACGGCTAAAGACAGGGTCCCGGCTTTTAGATTAGGTACTCCGTGGGTGCTGATTTTATGAGCATACAGAATTAGGACCAATAGATGATGCATTTTATGAATTGGATAAATTGTCCCCTATGTCCTTTCCAGGGTATTCAGACTATCTCCATACCAATTTTTATCTAAATTAGTTCAGCGCTATAAGTGTGAAAAGTTAACTGACAGCAAAACAGACATACAGAGTTAATATCGCATTTATAATATTAGAAGTATGCATATAAAACCGAATACATACATACCATCACGTGTGCCTTACGGACCGCCTAGACGGCCCCAGGGTACTCAGTGGAGGGGTTTTAATCCCACCTCGTCGTAGCCAATGGTATAAGACTACACCGAACAAGTGGCTAGCTCATCGCGATGTTTCAATAGACACAATATCCCATCTATAAACAGTTTCACAAGTTGATATATTGAAAGCGGGACCGACAGCTTAAAGTGCTCTCCGAGGCACTATAGCGGTGTTGTCAAACAAATGTACATATTTTTTTAAATTAAAAACTCATTGGTACACACCGGGATTCGAACCAGGGAACTAAGTGTTTTTAATTCCAAGGTCTAACAAACTCGGCAACCACGTACTGATCAATTTAAAACCGAATACTGATCCATTTTTATGTCTGGTCATGGGTACCCTGCACCCACTATTTAGCTTTCATGGGTGCTCTAGCCCCTAAGCATCCACAGAGTCGGCGCCCCTGACTACAGACATACAAATTTACACTTTTACAATATTATTAGGTAGCCAGAGTATGAATATTTTTGAAATCCGTAAAGGATCCGAAATATGGAGTCAACTACACCACTCAAGTCCCGCGACTAAAACTGGAACTAAAAAATTGTCTTGTAGTTTGACAGAAGTGTGCTACAAAAGCGCCACCACTATCGAACTTGGTTGTTAGTTTCGACTCTATGTATATTGTTTTATTTTTTGTTTGGAGTTTAAATAAAACAGTCATTTAAATAAAACAGTCAATTAAATAAAATAGTCCTTTAAATAATATTATGTTGTTACAAAATGGACACAACCATAAAAGCGCAAAAAGCTCGTTAGTAAACTTTGCCTTATATAAAAGTTTTACACAAACTCGCCTATTTTGCCTGAATTTTACAGGAATTTCTAAATTCAAAGTTTTGCTGTAGTTTAGTTATTTTATATTACAATTTAAACTTGTTTTTGATTGGAGACATACATTAGTGGCCTTATTCATAAAAGCTTATTGACGCCTAGAAGAACACTTTAGTTATGGAATGTTTTGTCTCTTTTAAACATATTTATTTTTGTTGCTAAATAAAAGAGACAAAACCTTCTATAACTAAAGTGTTCTTAAAGAACTCAATAAGTTTTAATGAATAAGGCCATACATTTATAGTTCTCATTAAATACGTACGTATAGTACCTTTTGTAATTTTGTAGTTTTCGTTTTTTAACTTTTAATTTATGTATTGTACAAGTATTTAAAATGTTTAGTACTAATTTACTTAGTTTGATATGGAATTTATGTTTTTATTTAATGTTTAATTTAATTTGTCTAATCTGTTTATAGTGTTTACTAATATATTCAGTTTGATCTTGAGTATAGTTCTTATGAGGACTAGAGTTTACCTTGTATCCTTTGAAAATGTGCCATTAATATGTACTTAACTTGTTGTTCGTTTGCTGTACCTTTTTTTGGAAAATAAAATAAATATACCGGGTGATATGCGTATTCATTCATGACGTTAAGCTTATATTATGTATGTTAGGGATAATGAAAAATACAACAAATATTTCTTTACCCTAGCGCCATAAAAATAACCTAAAAATATTAAAATTTATGGTTACCCTACGGACTGACACCACTTACGTAGAGGATGTGTATGTGTGCGTGGTGCGGTCGCACGACGTCATAGTAGTGTGCGTGTATCAGGCACCTGAATGTTAATGTAACCGCACAGTTAGTTTTTTTTGCGGACATTAAAAAAAAAACTATTTATATTACATTTCTTTTTCTTTATAAAAAAGAGGCTCCATAGATACTAATTAATAAGATAACATATTAACTCAACGTTACAAGTACAATTTTATTGTCAAGCGATGTTTATTAATTAAAATCACAGATTAATTTATCTCTTTAGTTTACTTTGTTGGGAGAATCAAAAGGATTTTGGCAACATTTATTTTAATTATTTAAAATTCTTTATTACACAAAATTGTACATGGACGAACTTAATGCCTTAGGCATTTTCTACCAGCTAACCTTTACATTTGAATAAAATGTATTAGTATCTTTGTTTCTGGTACACATATTACAAGCCTGGAGCTTATATATTATTAGAGCTTGGATTGAGAACACAATATGTATTATTATTACTATTATTAATTTAAAAAAAAAAAAAAAATAGTTAATGCCTAAAAGTTATAAAGTTTTATAATGCCCAAATACCTTTATTTTAATTTCAAAAAGGCAACCGTGAAATTAAAGCTGACATAAATATCAAAATGAACACCCTAAATTTTTAATTCAAAAGAATTTGGGTTGTCGAAAATGTCAGACAGTTATCGAGTTTTGCAATTAAAAGTGGGATTCCTGAAAGGTTTCCCCATCTTAGCTGTCTTTAAGAAATCTCACGTTTTAATTTCAAAGTTATTAATTGGACTTCAAAAAACCAGGCAAGTGCGAAATACTACCTGCGGAGGGTTCCGTGTTTAGGTTTTTACAATCATTATTTATTTTTGACTGCCTCATTAGCTAACATTTTTTAAAAAATAAATGTCTACAAAATTTTAAATTAAATAAAATTATTTAATTAATAAGTAGTTAATTGTATAATACTTTGTATATAAGTGAGAGGATATAAAGTAGAAATGTTATGCGAATTCGTCCAGCATAGCGGGAGCGACTAATGGCTGTAAAACTACAGTTATTGATTGACCCCATGCATTGAGTTTTTAGGATTGCTTACCATCGGGTAGATACATAGTCACATGTCGTGTTTTAAGAAATATTTAAAAATATGCTGCCCTGTTCCATAAGTTCACCTGGAAAGGAGACTTTTATATGAAAACAATCTACCTTTTTTTGATGGCTTATGAAAATAACCTAGAAGTTAATTAAGTTAAGTTGTTGGTTTTCAGTTTCACTATACCAACTTGTGAGACGGGTTATAGATGGGATATTGAGTCTATCCAAAGATCGCGACGTGCTAGCCTTTTGCTCGGTGTTGGTAGGCTCATACTATCGGTTACGACGAGGTGGGATTAAAACTTCTCCACTGGGTACCCTGAGGCCGTTTAAACGGTTCTCGGGAGCCAAAAAGGGAATCCGTGATGGTATTTATTTATAGTAGTATTTTGCGCAACCCTGAAAGGCATTAAGGGAGTAGGTCAAGAAATCTTTCAGGCTGTCGGAGCAGCCTTAAATTTTAATTGATGAAGGTTTGTAATATTATTTTAATGTTCATTGGTTTTAATTAATGTTAATATTATTTTAGGAGGTAAAAGGTATTGATTATTCTATTAAATGAAAATAGAATTAGGCGAACCGATCTTTTTTGGAAAATGGTAGCTAGTACCTATTGCAATCCAAAATAATTCACTTTTGACTTTTGTAATGGCAACATTTATATAAAAAACATAACTAACACTTATTTTTAATTTTAATATGTAGTATTTAGGACATTCTTTTCACATATAGCCCTCACACAAACTAAGCCTTATGCTTGTAATATTTGTACCTAAAATTACGATATGAAGGTAAAATGAATGCTATTTACATATATGCATTGCAACATAAAATTTAAATTATCATGTTTCAAAACAAACAGTTTATTAGAAATTGAAACACCCATTGAAGTTAAAATTTTCAACAGAATATCAGTCCGAAACTACGTTCAAATATAGAATGTAGTCTAGACTCAAATCAAACCCAACACAATCTCCATCGAAGCCCGGACCAAGTTTAACTAACCACACGTTCAGAGGCCGCGCGTAACGAACCGGGGGTTTGACTAAGTTTCCAGTGCCAACTGCAGTCCGAGTTATAATACAGTTGGTAGCCTGCTCATTCCTGCGCTCCTGGTAGTTCAGAATTCATGAAATTGATTTCATTGCTTTGTCACTTCAGAAACTTTTTTTATTTTTGTTTAAAATTTTATTTTCTGTCAAATTAAGTTAGTTTTTGGAAAAAACATTTTTGTATCATTATTTTAAACTAGTTGTGCCTCGGGTTATTACATCGTTTTCGTTTGACGTAACCCCTAAATAAATCAGGGCCAAGTTTTTTTGTAAAAAATTGTCTTTGCAGTAGTCTTGTGATAGTCGGAAAATTTTACGAGTTAAACAAAAACTTATTCGAAGAAAAATTAGTACTACTAATTTAAAAAAAATCATATTATCGGTGTTATGAATAAAAAAAAAGTCAATATAACATAAGCGCGAAGCTGCTGGCAACAGCTAGTTTATACTAATATTATGAAGAGAAAAGGTTTTATTGATTGTTTGTTTTCGAATAAACTCAAAAACTTCGAATAAACTAAAAACTAGCGAATTATTTCTCCAATAGAAAGCTCTATCTCCATCGAGTAATATGATCTAGATTTTATTTACATTCCGATTTCTTTAAAATTAAAGGGCGAGTAAAAACGCAGGGCACAACTAGTGTATAGGAAGTTTTGGATCGCACATGCTGCGTAACCTTGTCGTAAGTTTTCAGTGACATTCAGTTCAGAATTTCAATAAAGATCATAAAGCGTTATCGGCTTTCCCATAACGGTTGGGGTGAGTCGTGAAAAGTGTCGAATCGGTTTTCATATGTGAAACATGTTCCAGTTTTTGTTGAACAAATTGTAAAGTTGTTCGAGTCAGTCGGTCGTGAAGTAATTTGGGGGTTCCGCTGTTTTAGTATTATTATTTTTGTTGAAAAAAGATCTTGATATTATTATTTTTTCAATAAATTGTTACTTTATTTTACTTTTAGTGGCCGAGTTGGTTAGACCTTGGACTTAAAAACACTTAAGTCCCTGGTTCGAATCCCGTTGTGTACCAATGAGTTTTTAATTAAAAAAAATATGTACATTTGTTTGACAACACCACTATGGTGCATCGGAGAGCACGTTAAGCTGTACTATACCAACTTGTGAAACTGTTTATAGATGGGTTATTGAGTCTATTCAAAACATCGCGACGAGCTAGCCGGGTACCCTGGGGCCGTCTAGGCGGTCTCGAGCGCCGTAAGGCACCCGTGATGATATATATATTTTACTTTAAAAAAATCTTATTAGTATATATATATATATTGCACTAACACTATTTGAAGAATGTCTTTATTTATTCTTTCTTGTCAAAGAATAAAATAAAACTTTATTTCTAAAATATGTTTAAAACCCATTTCCAGGTAAACGTACAAAATCGACTACAGGTCTCATTAGATAGAAAAGCCTTTGTTTCTAAAATTTTATCCAAATTTGTTTGGTTCTCACAATAGAGCAACTGGATCTTCTTCAAGTGATTGAGATTGAGTGAACTTTTGGCATGACACACATAGAAAAGAGAGACAAAGTTCTTAGCTCTTTATGGATTCTCCGTGCATTGCGTGCCAGGTCTATTGCGTGGATGGGAGGCAAGGGAGTGAACTGCAGTGAACTCAATAACCCATCTATAAATAGTTTCACAAGTTGGTATAGTGAAACCGAGACTGATAGCTTAACGTGCTCTCCGAGGCACGTTAAGCTGTCAGTCTCACAGTTAAATTAAAAACTCATTATTAACATGACTAAATTGAAAAGGTTTAAAAGATGTGCAATTAAATGTCTTCCAAATCAGTGTATTAAGTAAATATAGTATATAATATATATTATTATGAAGCAGAGGCTCTACCATGGGTTTGCGCATTGTAGAAACGTAACGTATTCATTTACGTATACGTGAGCAACAACCAATAGGATCGCTTTATTTTTGGTAACAGAATTAAATAAAGCGATCCTATTGGTCGTTGCTCACGTATACGTAAATGAATACGTTACGTTTCTACAATGCGCAAACCTATGGTAGAGCCTCAGGTGTGTAGGAGTATATATAAAAGGCACTCGATGGTCTCCCTCTGCAAGAAACTAGTCGAAAAGATAAATAAATTATATACCTTTATGTATAAATTATTTAATAAAATTTTCCATAGACTTTTTAATAACACCCAGAGCGGAATTTCCAACCGCATTTCGTCATAGCAGGCTGACCCACAAGTTTTCGGTATGCCGTCTGAATTTCAATAAGAGAGGAAGGAGAGAGAAATGGCCTCCGTTTACATAGTAAGGAGCATGTTCCTTAAATCATGGCTCTGTTTAACTGAACTTTTTCTTTGGAACAAGTAAATATAAGGATTCGGTGTTTGCTCTTCTGAATGTTTTAGGATTTTGTATGTTGTCTGTTATATATTTATAAAGATTTAATAATGTTTATTCTTACGTCTATGTACTTTTTAATATTAATATATTGAATATTTTATTTATTTGAAAAAAGCATGTCGTAAATAAACATTACAATGGAAGAATATTAATTTTACATAATACAGGATTTTTCTCTCAAATTAACAAAAATAAAATTACCTACTTAATTAAGTAGTAGGCACTAGATAAAATATCTATTATGTGTAGTAAAATAAAGTTAGAATATTAAATAAATATCTATTAATTCTCTTTTTAATACAAATTATATTTTATAAACATCCAGATCAACCCAAACTGTTCCGAGAAACGTACTATTTTTTTTGTCATGGGTGGGAATTGAACCCACGATTTTCGCAATCACTATTCTAATACGGAGGCGGTTTGCCTATAGAAATGGAAAATTTTATTAGATAGTACGGATTTTTTTATTTAATGTAGTGTAATGTAGTTTAACCTTTAAAAATCCGATATTTGTAAGCATTTAAATATTTTCATAAAACCTTTATTACACAATAAATTCACCCCATTATTATTCAAAATAAAGCCTCAACGATATCATATGACATTCCATGCTCGGGATCCTTTTTAAGAGTCACGGAATGATAATAAATTGGTATTTAAGTCTCAGTTTTTCCGTTTAATGTAAGGACATCGGTATTTCGATAACGCCGGCGTTCTGCGATATATTTGGGACCCCTTGACGTACCGGGGTGGGCATGCGAAAAAATACCGTAATAATGAGTATTTGGGGACACTGCCCTCTTTGTCGTACATTCGTTGTTTTGGTATGAAACTCTTTTAAATCTGACGATTTGTCGAGCGATTTGTGGAGCGATTTGTCGACTAGCGTTGGATAGTTTTGTTGTTTGTTTTTGAGATTAGAAGGTAAACTTTATTGGGTACAAGCATGAAGCTAAAAAAACGCGCCCCGCGCGGACGGGCACTGTTTTTACCTTCATGGGTACAAGTGTCTGTATCTACTGTGGTAAGCCTGATAAAAACAAATTTCCTGAATTGAGACGAGTGGTATAATTTTATTTGAAGAAAAAAATATAGATACTTACTATATATTTCTTCTTGAGATGCAGCAGCGAGCAATATATAATATTATGTTTTTTTTTTACATTTTGTTTGATAACACCGCCTCGTTTTTATATACTTATTTATCAAAATTCTAATTCATTATATATAATCTTATTAAATATAGGTTTAAATTTATTTCCGCACTTACTAATTGTTAAATGCATTTTAAGAGTACGTACTCCTTTTATTGTCCGTGTGTATTTCCTTCATAGTACAATAAAGAGTCCTATAAAAGAAGCTTAAAGTAGCACCTTAACCGGCATAGTGCTGCTGTGGGGGCCTTGTATCTCCGCTGGGCACGCACGTTTGATTGTTATCATATAAGAAGCGGAGATCCCGAAAAATCTTCTGCTGATAGGCCGGCGCTGGCATCAAAGAAATGTTGTGTTCTGTAATTCTGTACTTTCAATATTGTAAGATAGTATATCTGCCTTAGGGTGTTCTACGCGTGCTCTTCAGTAGGATGAGAGTATATACCACATGCTATAAGCATAGGTTTAAGTCAATAACCATGCAGGACCATGCTCCTCCGATGATACGGTACATGTGGAACATCAGAGTTTTTTACTTGCTGGTACCTTTTTCTCCAGGGTGTCTCTGAGGCGATCGACTTGTGATCAGCCTTTGCGCCCTAAAAGATACCTTTTATCTATCTACTTGTATGTATATTTTGATTACCTATATTAATGTATATTTGGGGCGTAGCTATGGTCTGTTGGGTTGGTCGCCTTGGTGGCACTTTTGCAGGGCAGTCAATGATTGACAGGTCAATGGAACCAGCTAACCACCTAGTCTTAAACTGGTTGGTAAATGTAGTGTGTGTTCGGTTGAGTTGTTTTTTTTTTTTCTTCCCGCAAGGACAATAGTTTAATAGTTTACGATTTGTTTATTTTGTATTATATTCTCAACATTTGTCTGCGGAATGGCGACCTGGCCAAGTACACACAGGACTTTATATATACTTTTTTTTTTTTTTGACTTTTCATAAATGCCTGTAAAGGTTTACATGAAATAAATATTTTTGACTTTGAATGCGAGCAATAATATTTTATTTTAAATGCTTATTGCTTTGACTCTATATACCGCTTACCATTATGTGGAATCACAAAAAGGGCTCTAATAAAAAAAATAATTATTTATATAGGTATACTGTTTTATACTGAATTGGTAAATCAAAAATAAATGATATTGATTCTGAAAAATTATATTTTTTACACCCTCGATTGGTGACACCAACACACCCTTCGGTTATTTTACGCGATTTGATTTTGGCCGATGATTGGGTTTAAAATGGCCTCCCGTTATGTTTGATAAAACCCTACAAATGAAGGTTAGATGGGGCTTTACAGACCCTTTACACGAATATAAATATGATATGCGAATATATATGTCAAAATTTGAACTAAGAGCTGTGAAGCGTTTTACGTTAATTTCGGTTTAAAGTTTCAGTTAGACAGCCGGTTTGCCCATACATATGCCAAAACCGTCAATTGACCAAATTATATTTCGGTTTTAGTTTATTACTTAACCGGTTTGTAGAAGCCTTCTGCATCGATTTATTGTCTAGTGGCAGTATCCTTACAGGATGCAGTTACTAAACCAGCTGTTGATTTGGAGATTGGAAACGTGTGAACGTTTAATTCCATCTCTAAATCATTTGGGCCCAATATGGGCGCTTTCTTATATAATTAAACCTTCTGTGTTTCCTGGTTTATATAAGAAATCGCGTGTTTGTGCCAAGAGTAAGGGACCTTATAAGCTAAAGTTTTCTTATCGTTCAGTCATTGGGGTGGTTTAGGGAAAAGTTTTTATTTATAATGTAGACGACATTCATTGTTTTTGTGGGATTTAAACGATTATTTTTCATAGTATATTGCCTTTTGGTAACATTTACTCTGTTTAAAAATATTTTTGTAGATAAGAACCATTCAATAATATATTGTTTTATATATGGCGGTAAACATTTATATGTATCACAAAAATATATATTTGAATTAAGTATTGTTTTACTATTGAAAAATATTATCTTGTATATATATCATCACGGGTGCCTTACGGCGCCCGAGACCGCCTAGACGGCCCCAGGGTACCCAGCGGAGGGGTTTTTAATCCCACCTCGTCGTAGCCGATGGTATGAGTCTACACCGAACAAGTGGCTAGCTCGTTGCGATGTTGTGAATAGACTCAATAACCCATCTATAAACAGTTTCACAAGTTGGTATAGTGAAACCGGGACCGACAGCTTAACTTGCTCTCCGAGGCACTATAGTGGTGTTGTCAAACAAATGTACATAAATTTTTAGATTAAAAATTCATTGGTACACACCAAAATAATATTTCTGAGAATATTTTGCATTCTTCGATAAAAATCCTTTTTGTCTGTGGACAGTTCCTTACAATCTTGTATGAATATGTCTGTAAATGAAATTGCTAAAGTAAAAGGGCTTTTCTCATTGAAGCACGGCGTGTGACTTTGTATCTACCCAAAGGTATGCTACCAATTCCATGAATAGGGTCGATCAAATATATCAGCATTTAGAAATCATATAGAATACAAAATTAGCGTCTAATAACTTCGCTGCTTTTTTGTTAAATTAACTGTCGGTTACATGAAACTTCTGAAGGGAGACTACCACCTAGATAAGAAATTGATACACTAGGCTGAAAACTTGTGACGGCCTTAGGGTACCATACGGAAGGGTTTTTAAAACCACCTCGTCGTAGACGATGGTATGAGTCTACACCGAACAAATGGCTAGTTCGTCGCGATGTTTGGATAAACTCAATAACCCATCTATAAACAATTTTACAAGTTGGTATAGTGAAACTGGGACCGACAGCTTAACGTGCTCTCAGAAGCACTATGGTGGTATTGTTAAACAAATGCATATACATTTTTCGATTAAAAATTCATTAGTACACATCGAGGTTTGTACCAGGGACCTAAGTGTTTTTAAGTCTACAACTCGGCCACCACGTATAAAATAGAAAAATAAAAAAAAAGATCATACCTATTATAAATTAGAAAATATTTAACTATTTGTTACTTCAACTAAAAGTTCTAAATTTATTTCCATCACAACACAGCAGCTTTACAAGTCGCTTTTTGATTGGAGTGAGCAAAAAAATGATACATGTTTTCATTTTCACAAACTGACAGGAAGGGCGTGAGATGACGTGGGAGCTCCCAAAATCCAATATGACAAATTCGAAAGTACGTGATTGGAATGGATTTTTGGATGAACGAAATTTATTTTTGGTTGAATTCCTACATTCATCTGTAGAAGCGAAGGAGCACCCACCTGTGTGCATTGATGAATAGACGGTGAAGAAATGATATTTTTTTGCAACCTCATGGAATTTATGTGTGAAAATGTGATTTTATTTTAATTTTGTACTTTTATCAATCAATAATAGTAAAAGGTTTCTTATGCTTTTGTTAGAATCCATTAGGTTTATTGGTATTTTTTATGGTTTACGCATTTATAGGTTTTTTAAAAGCTGTAATAACATAAATTGGAAACTTTTTAGACGTTTTTAAGCATTTAAGTTTGCGAAATTAATAGTAACTTAGGTCCTCATATTTATCTTTTTTTTTTCATATAGGAAGGGTTAATTTAGGTACAACAATTAATTTTAGTATATATTATAATTTAAGCTCAATTAATAATATTTTTTTTTTAGGTATTGTGATTTTTTATTTATTTTTTTATTTATTTATTTAAAGTCGCCCTAACTTCAAAGGTCATTAGCGACTACATTAAATTATATTTTTATCAATGGATTTTCTATAGTGGAATAATAATGTAAGAAAATATTTCGTTTAATTTTTTTTGTATATGTCTATATACTTCATGAACTATAAAACTTTACTGTAGTTATCAGAATTTAGACATTCCTGAATGTTCGATGGTAAATTACGAGTATATTGCTCTCTTTCGTTGCTATAGCCTGAGCATTCCACTAATAAATGTTCAATAGTAATATCGGTACTACATTTATTGCATTTATTTTTTGGAGTTTTTGTAATTAAATAAATATGCGTTAAATATGTATTTTATTTTTTGTTAGGCATTATATTGATAGTTTTTTTTTTCTCTTCTTATTTTACTTTATTTAATTTGTTTTTTTAGGTTGTTGAATTTTAATTTGCTAATGTTATTTAAGTTTTGATGAATAATCCAAAAGCGCAACCACTAGTGTACAGAGGCAGTCATTGTTATTATAAGTGCATTTTTGAATTTTCATAAAAATAAATATCTATTTAAAAATATATTAAACTAAATACCTTTACCGAAAATAAAACAGCTGAACCGATATGTATGAAATTTTGCATTTTGGCGTTATATGTCTGGTAAACACTTTCAGTTTTTCTCGGAAATGACTCTAATATGTATGTAGTATTTTTCAGTTATTGTACTGGTCACAAAATAAAATCTTCGTATGTACTATGTGTACCAGGAGAGATACTTTGCTTTGGATGTAGATATAATATATACATATATAAAATAGCAAAGTATAGCTGTTTATATATATATATATATAAAGCAACCAACTCCAACTATTTATCAGCTATCCAATAAAAGAGAAACATTTCCGATCACGCCGGGTAAAATAAATATTTGTTACCAACAACCACCGAACGAAAGACGGCCTCGAATTATATCAGCTAAGAGCAACTCTAAAAGGCCTAAAGCAATAGCTCTAAGGGTGTTTCTTACAAACCAACCCAATATCACAAAACCACCTCTCTCTTAACGACATTTTCAATTACAAAAACCTACTCTATCTATATTAACTTAAGATTGAATTTACAGCTTGGTGGAATAAAAACGTTAAACTAAGTCAGTGCAATGAAAGATTTAGAGGCAATAACGCGAGGAGCAATTTCATCTCATTGTTCGTTCGATCGGATTATGTCGATGGTTCGACGGGCGAAGATTGCTCGGATGTTCTATCCGCGGCCATTGTCATGTCAGAAGTTTACATGCAGCCCTGTGCAGTAGTGGTTGGAACTTATTACCTGTGCACAATAGAATGTCGTAGATAAGTTGCCAGAAGGATATTGTATTGAGGAGTAGGTGATACTGATAAATACACTGTTAAATATTGGTCTAAATAAAACTTATTTATTTACAAGAATTTGTCGATGTCATCTGGTTGCCTTTGTCTTTGCCCTGCCATGTCCAAATAACTATTTGTTAGGCGTTTGAATGGTCCAGGTCTGTCACAGTCTCGCCATAATTCGTAATGATAAAAAATCCCTACCTACTCAAAAAAAAATCCTCATAATGTACGCGCGGCATAGTGCCCAGAACGCTGGCGACAATTAATTTATTAGAAGCACTATTGCTGATATGAATATAGAAAATAAACAAATAAATTCTTGTGCTTACATAATATAAATTAATAAAATAATTGAAAAGATTATGCTAACCTCACAAAAAACTTTTTCAAAAATAACTTTATTTAAGTTTTAGACAGCTTTGACTTACGGTGCCCAAAATGTTACACATAATAATAAAACTAATTTATTTTCCGCTCGCCACTACGTTCTTTCACTCCGGTTTCTGAGGGAAAGTTTCATCAAAATCCGTTCAGTAGTTTTAGCTTGAAAGAGTAAGAAGTATCTATACATACATATTTACAAACGTTCATGTTTATAATATTACTAGGATATGAACAAACCTTTCCGACAAGAAATGACTAATTACGTAAATTATGAAATATATATTTTTAAAAAAATATTGGCGTATTATACAAACCTAAATTTAAATATTACTTGAAAAATTACTGATATAAAATTATATTTTGAATAAAGAGGGCAAAAATATAAATTTAATACAAACTTTTTGGAATTGAATAATGAAAGCAAACTCTCCGCATTTTCAACCAACACGTTATCACGTTTAAATAATAAATGGTAAAACTCCACAATCCCGACCCAAAAATATGAAGTGAGTATTAAAAATATAGAGATATAAGATATACCTATAAGCACCAGCTTTATTTAAATTTTATTGTCAACTGCGGCCTTTATATCTGGTGTTAGGGAAGAGAATGAAAAAAGACAATGCTCGGTATTTTGCGAAATCCTGAAAGAATTAAAATAGTATACTTTATGACTACCCGTAACTGCTTTTGTTTACAAGTTTTCCTTAAAATTTATGGTTGTATTTAAATAGTTATTTTATCCTACTTTAAGAGCGGTAGTATCTTTAGAATCCATTAGCTTGAGATTGTTTTTATACTTTATTATCGCTACCTTTTGAAATTTATTATTCTCAAAATTTATCTAGACTAGTGTCTAGGTTCAAGCTAAACCATTTTCAGGTGCGAGTTCATACATTATGCATACGAGTACGTGATTTACTTCGTGACTTCATTGTAAGATAGTTTTACTTGTAAAGGGGACCATACATCTTCTCAGCTCCTGAGGAGTTACTGTAATGTAACTTCTATTTTATTTTGGAGCATGGCATCCACCTGTGGTAAGCAGAGCTTTAAAGTCTATAATGAAATGATTAATAATGCGAATATGTTTTATGAATCTACTTTAAGGCTTCCAATGATTATTACTATAGAAATCTGTGAAGAAATAATTGAAAAAAGAGGAGTAAAAATAACGCTTTAAATTAAATAACATAAATAAAAAGTGCAAAAAAATATATATTATAAATAATACAATTCATTAATACATATTTGGTTGAAAGAATTTTTATAAACATATATTCCTCATTCGATAGAATTTCATATGTAGCTAAAACACGAAATGTTTTCTTTATTTATTTACAGAAGGGGGGCATATCAAATAATAAATATAAACAATACAATTAAATAACGAATTGTGATACATACATTTTTTTATTGGGGTACGACAAGTAGTTTATTTTTAAACATTTTTTGAATACATACGAAATTAGCTATTTGGCTTTAGTTCCTACCTACATAGTTAATATCATCGCTGCTTCATCTTCAAATGAACTGTCCGTTTTGTAACATCAGTACATCAAAAGGACAATTTTAGATATACCCACAGACTAAAACCGAAACATGACCTAGTCTTTACAGTTTTGGTAAGGGCAGTGGTAACGAATTCGGTGGGTCGGCCTAAAGAGTAAGGAGTCGGTCGGTAGTTATAAAGACCTTCCCTGCCACCTAGAGTAAAGAGTTTTGTTTTACCATCTTAAAAGTAATGACATCAATTGTTTTTCATTTATGCAAATTTTATCCCATCATTTCTTCCCTCCGAAGCTGCACCGAAATATGATCCAGGTTCTCCAATTTCCGTTCTTAACGTTGACAAAGGTTGTAATATTAAAGAGGACGGGATGAGAAAGGAAATTTTGTTTCCATCAAATCCTTTATGGAATTAAGATCGTCAGTTTAATACCCAATATCTGGGGTTTTCATAAAAGAAATTCCTTGCAACAACTTCTTCAATTTCAACAATACATAATTGGGTGATTACACTATTGTCCTATTCGAGGTGCACCCTCCTAAATCTTAAGAAGGCAGGGACGTTATTCATAAGGCAAGGCCCTTTATCTCATGGCGAGATCTCCTTTTCATTGGGAATTTAATTTTCACCCTCTCCCGGTATAGAAGGACTTTGAAGAAGTATGACCCAACGACTTGTTGTCGTCTATGATTGTCGGAGGGTTACGAGCTTCTAAAACTTAGTTTATGGTTGGTTTGGGTTTATTTTTATTTTGTTTGTTTAATTGATTTTTACTTTTTTTTTTTACCATTTATCTAAGTATAAATCATTTATTTACAAAAGATAATTAAAATTAATAACAAAAATATATGTGTCCTACAAAAAAAAAATATCTTCTAATATCTGTCCGTGTGGCATGGTGGCCAAAATGCTGGCAACATTTCCTCGCTGTATAATTATGCTAATTTTTTGTGCGAGGAAAAAGCCAGCCCTTTGGTCACCAGTGACGGACACCAATCGTGAAGACAATTCCTTAAAGAATTGTCTTGCACACGGCCCCCACGGTCCTAGTGTCTCTACTGCAAAAGGCACAAATATGTAGTTATCAATTATACTTTCATATTTGCGCCTTTTATATGCTTCAGCAGTCAAGGTCGCGGCTCCCGCACACCTACGAGTTCCTGGTAGATGAGACGGTGCCAAGGTGTCTACGCAGGTGGCATCCCACACTAAGCACCGACCCATCTTCCATGGAATTAAAGACACTCCGTCAGGTCTCTTACCGTCATTTTTACTTAAACTGATTATGATTTTAAACTTAATTCATGATTTGTTCCTTTGTTTGTAAACTAGAAAATAAAAATTTGAATGAAATTATTTATTCAAAATGTCAAGTGATAGGATAGAAATAAATATATATATATATCATCACAAGTGCCTTACGGCGCCCGAGATCGCTTAGAAGGTCTCAGGGTACCCAGCGGAGGGTTTTATAATCCCACCTCGTCGTAGCCGATGGTATGAGTCTACACCGAACAAGTGGCTAGCTCGACGCGATGTTTTGGATAGGCTCAATAACCCACCTATAAATAGTTTCACAAGTTGGTATAGTGAAACTGGGACCGACAGCTTTACGTGCTCTCCGAGGCACTATAGTATTGTTGTTAAACAAATGTAAATATTTTTTTTGGATTAAAAACTCATTGGTACACACCGGGATTTGAGCCAGGGACCTAAGTGTTTTTAAGTCTTAAGGTCTAACCAATTCGACCACCAGGTATATACATAGAAATTAATCCAATTAAAAAAAACAATTATAGAATAGTCATGTTTATTGTACAATTCGAGAATGTTAATGATCAAAATCTAATCTATTACATACATTAATCAGCGATGACTAAAATGCATTGTTACGCTAATGGCCATTCCACATACGGGCTTTAAACTATTGTTAAATATTCAAATCTGTATAAAAGCCCAGTAATATTCAAATCCCAGCTATTAAAATTATTATAGAGCCAATTACGATTTCGTATTCAAACTCCTTGTGTGGAATAATCGTAAATTTGAGGCGTTCTGTCCCGAACGGCCTGCCAGAGAATTGGTCATAATTTTCGATTTCACGAACAATTGAACCCAGCGACACCTATCTTTTGAAGTGTTTATTAATGAACCGTTGTCTGCAGCTGTACTTATTTTCTATTGATAAATTTAAAAGCTCCTAGAATTATTTATTTTTGAGCTTATAAACCTTTTAACATCAACACATCTTGCAATAGCTTCTTTATAATTTAAGTTTTTTTTTTTCAGGCGTTTTAAACTTTATTTTTTTCAGGCGTTTTAAACTTTATTTTTTAATACTGTAAGCCTTAGGATTAAGCCGTGTCTAGACAGAGGTTACCTTTTAGGAATTTAAAATAGGTACATGAATGAAGCTTCGAGACTAATTCAAGTATACGCTAATTTTGTTCTTTTACTTCGTCTTTGCCTAACGAACTTATCAGAAGGACTGAAATAAAATTAGTGGTAATGAAAACTATGCGGTTGTTCAACATTTACGTATAGATCAAATTTAATTTAGTTTTTAAGCAAAATTAATGTAAGAATTCTGGAAAGATATTTTATTTTGCGACATCATTGGATTAATTTGATTCAAGTCTATATTAGCCTTACAATCTTAACTAAAACTTTTTTTTTATTTAGAGGGTTTAAAATATAATTGTTGCTCTATAATTTATAGATTTAATTGTAATCTTTGCACTTACGTTTATACTGCTCAATCGATTAAAGTGAAATTGTTGTACATAGTTAATATATCTGGCGAACTGAAAACATAATAAATACCTGTAAATGTTTCTCTTGGGTTACCTCTTCCTTTATAAAAATAGAGAGGTAAAATTAGGTACTATAAATTTAGTTAAAATTCAAAGTAAAAAAAAACCTAAATAAACAACTGTTTTCTTTAAGTAGAGTACGTACTTAAATTAGTACAGAACGTGAATTGAATGTCAACTGATGAGGGGACTTAATAAAGTTAAATATTTTCTTATTTGTTTTGAGTCTGCCTTCAGATTTAAAGCTGTAATCCTCTTTGGGTCTTTCAAATCCGGTAGTTAATTCGGTTCGTTATATTCAAGGGATGCTGTAGCCATTTTGAAAATTACGACCACTTTATCTTATTTGTAAGATCATTCTTTAATTTTCTTCTTAGATTCTCCAACCTAATTTGAAGGATTTTGATATTTATTTTGAAATCGAGGGAATTTTAACTAATTTCCTGATTTAGCAATAATATATGTAAAAGTTTTGGTGTTTGGACGTATATAACTCCAAAACGGCTAAACCAATTTGTATGAAATTTGAAGACAAGTAGAGTAATGTCTGTTGTGACATATGTGCTACTTTAAATCCAGATAAAAAGTTCCCTTGGAATTACCGGGCTATAAGTATAATCAGAGGATCTACCATGGGTTTGCGCATTGTAGAAACGTAAAGTATTTATTTAAGTATACGTGAGCAACAACTAATAAGATCGCTTTATTTAATCCTGTAACCAAATATACAAATCCGTGTTCAGTCCTCAGTCCGTGTACAACAATTATTTTGAAGCTATTATTTAGAAAATCTAAAAGTTTGAAAGGGATAATAAATAATTTAACAAATTAATTGATTAAAGTGATTAAAATTAATGAGGTTTTTTGTTAAGTCTTAACTAAATAATTAAATCTTAAACGCATTTCAGTAGAGACAATAAATATTATCCAAACGATTCATTATAATCGGATTCTCGAGCAGGTTTCTTGGGTAATATATCTAGATAATATGCTAATTTTATTTCATTAAAGCACCAGATGCAGTTGGGGCCATATTGCTCCAGGCATGAGGCCTTGGTGGGGTCGCTCATAGATTAACTAATAGCCGTTTATCTTGTACAGATCCCTTGCTGGGGTCTTTGCTAGTGACGCTGTTTCAATTACTTTGATTATAATCTTGTGCACCTGTGGAGGTAATGTTTTGTAGCTTTACCTGTTTATATTAAGTAATATTGGGCATAATAAATTATAGGTTAGGTTATTGTATAGTACATTGGGTGGGAGGAAGGTCTCTATAACTTCGTTAGGCCAAACGACCGGTCTCGTTACCACCGCCCATACAAATGCCAAAACCGTCACCCTAGTCAAGTTTCGTTTTAGTCATTGGGTTCACCTGTTTTTAGGAGACTACTGCATCGATTTCAGGGTGCGGCTACGAAACTGGTGAATGAATTGACGATAAGACAGCGAGGATATTTAAATATACCTACTCGTAATGCAATTCGTCTCTGTTGTCACCTATTTCGTAATCGCATCATTTAGCTGGCATAGCGGCCCCACTATGTTATTTAATAACAATATTGACCGACCCCATTCATGGACTTTGTCTGTCTGTTCACCAGCATGTAAATACAAAGTCCCACGCATGTGACTTCTAATGAAAAACATATTTTAAAGGTATGGTGTAATTTTTTAAAAGGTATATTTGTTATTTTAGTGCCAGCGATTTCGTGTGCGTGTTATTTTAAAAAATACCACAAAAACCGTCACTGGGCATGCGAAATTGACGCGGCACAAGACGCTATGAGATTACAAAAAAAAACTTTTGATTCTGATCAAATAAATGATGCTGGTTGCGCGTAAGTGGACTGTATAGATCGAGATGCGGGTGCGGTGGTAGATATATAGTTCGTACCTAAAGATGCACTGATACAAAAAATATATAGTAAGGTTAAGGAGATGAAAGAAAGGGAGTGTTGAATATTCAACACTCCAGGCATGTCCAGGGTTCAAATCTTTGTTATAGCGGTATCAGTATGGTCCAGGCACGAGCGATGGCTCTTGGGGACGCGGTTTGGCGAATTCTCCAATTTATCTCGTGTGCTGGTATAGTGGGAGTTGGGAGCAGTAGTGCAGAACGAAAGCGGCGATTTTATATCGAAACGAGTTTTTTTTTTGAGATTTATTTTGGCGTACACTACTGCTTGCATCACGAACTCATTAACGACTCGTTCTTCCCTGCTATCCACTCATCGGTACCGAGCGAAAAATGACCAATGATAGGTGTAGGAAAGGGTAAGGTATATGGGTCAGTGATCAAGAAAGAAAAGGATACCTGGGGTAAGGTATAACACGGGCAAATTACATATTATAAATATCAGTACATATACGACTTAATTTACCAGCATTACCGCAAAGCGCCTCAACAGTTGCTTTAAATAAAGCTTCCTATTTTTCAGCAACCAGATTTAAATCCAATGAGTGGCTTTTGCGTGATTTGCGTTTAGACAAACATTCAACAATTTTTGTACCTTTTATTTCTTTTCTCGCGCCTTTCAGTACATTTTAAAGGTCAACGTCTATTATATCTGTACTAATATTATAAAGCTAAAGAGTTTGATTGTTTGGTTGAACGCTCTAATCTCAGGAACTTCTGCAACTGGTTCGGATTTAAAAAAAAAATGTCTTGGATAGCCCATTTATCGAGGAAGGCTAAATATACATAACATCGCGTTACGACCAATAGGAGCGTAGTAACAATAAAAAATGTTGCATAAATTATTACTTTTGAAAGCGTTGCTAAAGTTAGTAGGTACTGTGACCGAAGATATGATTTACTTCACTTTTCGGTCACCGTACCCGATTTCCTCAGGGTTACCTCCTCCAGATCTTTCTTTAAAAACAACTTTATACGTTTTATACGTTTATTTTATATTCTCTTTATTTCCTATAGAATATAATATCCCTGCGAAGCTATATAAACTTAAACTGTGAGGATTAATCGCGGTTTCTATTCGTTTTCTATTAAATTAATCAATCACACTTCCATCGTGTGTCCATCTATTGATCTCTCACTTTTCTACCTTCGATTTGTTCTATTCCCGTCACAAATGTCATAAATACTCAAATAAGAAAACTAACAATATGTATGGCCAGTAGTAGCCTTACTCTACAATAGAGAAGGTTACAGTACTGTAACAGCTCTTTTCGTTGCTGTTACAATTCCTATCTAACTTTTGGGAAATAATTAAAAAACATTGTTAATTTTGGACTTCTTTTATTAGGTTTATCATCCAAAATAAATTATAATATATTATTTAACACAAATTAATATATAACCTATCTCGAGCGATGGCAAACTATTTCTCTTTGACTCTATTTACATGTTCGTGAACCTTCAAATTATTTAAATAAGGAAAAGTATTTATGAAGATTATGGTCAGCTTTCTTCAGCCAGTACCATAGGTAGTTGCGTTCAAAATAGGGGATTACAGCTAGTATATAGATATAACTAAATGTTACCCTTTAAATAGATGACACAAAAAATACTTTGCATATAAAATGTTGAAGACCCTTCGTCAAGTAATATTATATGTGGTGGCCGTGTTAGTTAGACTTAATGACATTAGACATTTTAGGTCCCTGGTTCAAATCCGGGAGTGTACATTTGTTTCTCAACACCACTATAAAGCTTTGAAGAGCACGTGAAGCAGCCGATCCCAGTTTCACTACTTGGAAAACTGTTTATAGATGGGTTATTGGGTCTATTCAAACTGACGAGCTGGCCTCTTCTTAGACTCTATATAGCATTAGCTGCGACGAGGTGGGAAAATCTCCAGCTCTGGGTACCCCGAGGCTATCTAGTCTGATCAACTTACGATCAAGTAGGTATCAAGGAATGCCATGGGTAGGAATCGAACCCACACCTCCGGTTACAACGCCTAAGGCCAAACTAGTCTACGGAGGCGGGAAGAATATCCAGTCTGTATAAAATATAAATATAGGTACATCGGAAAAGGCTTAGAATCCCTTCACTACATGTGTCTATCCAGACAATTTAAATCTGGTTCAATGAATAGACGCTTATAGAGCAAGCGTGCTTAAGAGCTATCGTAAATATGCTTTCCATCAAGCACGATTGGGGTCAAGCGAATACTCTGTCCACTATAATAAAACTAGCTCCGTAGACTAGTGGTCTTGCGTCTTTGGCGTTGTATCCGGTGTTCGTGGGTTATTATCTCCATCAGCGCCAGTAAAACGAACGGTATGGGAGAATTGAGGATTTATTAGACTTTAAAAAGCTACCACCAAAATTTTCGACTTAATCTAATTTTTATGCTTAAGTTCATTTTTTAAATTATACAAACTAGAAGTTAAGAGGGTTGACATATTTATTTTAATATTGGCAGATGAAAAATATGTTTGTAATGTTTTCATTGTCTCCAAGAGATGGACCCACACCGATTTTTTTAATGTTATTGGTTGAATTATATGTTATTTTAAACTTAAACCCCTTTTATCTTAGGCATTTTAAATATATTTATTTTGTCTAGTCGGAATATTGAGAAATATGGCATTATTTGTAACTGTAACGCCTGAAAAACTAAATTGCCAATGCTCTCTATCGCGTTGTAAATAGAATTAAAATATTTGCTATTTTTACCATAATGTAAAAGTCAAAGTGCTTGTTATTTCAAATAAACGATTGTTTTTATTTAAGGTATATTTCATCAACATTAAAATTTTGAGGCCAAAAAAAATTTGGAAGCCTTTAGGTACAAAACGATTCACACCCTAAGACACCAATCTACACTACAAATGCTCGCCAGATAGCATTATTATTATTTTTGTCAAATCTAACTATACCACCTTTCTATACCCTAGATATATATAAGAGTTTTTACAATTTTTAAAGGGAATAAATTATTTTATTATTACCTATTATATTTTATGTTATTACCCACTAGCTGATCCGCCAAACTTCGTCTGCGTAACTTTAACCGTTTACGCAGCGTAAGCTCTTAAAAGGAATATTTTTTCTCCGTTTTTACAATATTTTTTATTTTTCCTCCGCTCCTATTGGTCGTAGCGTAATGTTATATAGCATATAGCCTTCCTAGATAAATGGGCTATCAACACTAGAATATTTTTTCAATACGAACCAGTAGTTCCTGATTAGCGCGTTCAACCAAAAGCAAACATACTCTTCACTTTTATATTATATAATAGATATAGATACGTCATGTCAGACATTATGCAACCTGTATGCAAAATTATATACAAATTGGTTCAGCCCTTTTGGAGTTAGTAACAAAAATTCAAATGTTAACATTTATGATTGGTAAAGAGAGATAAACCAACATAAATTTAAAAAGATTTCAGGGATGAAAAAAAACTGTAGTCACATTGAAACGATCAATCCAATTGTATGCATCCGCGTATTCATTACAATAATTATTCATATTGCACCCATTCGGACTGTATTCGAATGCGTGAAACAAAGGAGAAATCATTCATTTGTGTTATTGAATCATCGTTGAATTGTTGGTTTGTATCGGTACGGGATAATCGAATGCGGACCGTTTTAATTTCCGAATTATTGATATTCGAACGTCCCTTATCTCCAAGATTTATTTGTTCGAGTTGTGATTCTGAATTTAATATTTTTTCGTTTGTGCCAAATTTAGTTTTTTGCACATCTATTGCGCAGTAGTTTTAGGCACGTAAACTAATATATCTATACGTATAATAAAATGACCGCCTCCATAGACAAGTGCACCTTTGGCGTTATCTGGAGGTCGTGGGTTCGATTCCCACCCATGGCAAAAAATATGAGTACGTATTTCGGTACAGTTTGTCATGGTCTGGGTGTTTATAAAATATAATATGTGTTAGTATCGTTGTTTCTGGTACACATAGTAAGCCTAGTGCTTAGTTTGTGACCGGAGCAATTTGTGTATTTTGTGTATTATTATTATTATTAATAATTTTAGGCAAATAAAAAAATCTGTACATTGATCTGATTAAAAATATATATACATGGTGACTTTGAACGGATCTACTTGTGGCTAATATGAGGTTCTGCTGGTCAAATCAAACAACTTTTCCCATGGAACCATGTGTCGCAAATGAAAAAAAAAATTGCCTCCTCCATACAAACTAGTAATGTTAAAATGATCAATTTGTATGGGGAAGCCAATTTTTTTTTTGATTTGCGAAACATGGTTCCATGGGAAAAGTTGTTCGATTTGACCAGCAGAACCTCATATTAGTCCAAAGTACATTCTTTCAAATTCACCCTGTATATCAAGATGGCTATAGAGCAACATATCACTTATACTACTGAACCGATTGCGTCCTTTTCTGTTGACTACCTATTGACAAACTATACAGAAAATACTAATATTATTTTGCCATGGGTGGTCTACGGAGGTTAACTAAATCAGCCACCAATAGATTATTTTGTGTACATTAAACTGTAGTCTTACTGATCCCTAACCATAGAACCTTGTTTTAGTAAATATATAAGTACTGAATATTTAATGCGAAAATACTGAAAATATATGTGACAGAAAGTAGAACTTAATAATTTATCTTCATTTTTAATTTAAATATTTAACTATGTTAATTCAAATAAATATTAAATCTAGTTAAGAACCAAAAACCCTACGAAAAAAAAAAATAATCAGTATTTTACGTGAAGATACTTTCAAGTGAAACAAAGACAGTTTTCAGTTATAGAAAACATCAGTTTCAGTAACGGAAACCGCGGGGAAAACAATTTTCTCCACTCATATCCACAAAGGGTTTCACATAGCAAGCAAAAACCTTTTGGTGTTTTTAAAATGAAAATGGCAGAGCTATGTGTTTACTTTTTCATGCCGTGATTAAAGTGAAGTGTCGAAAACAAAGTGGTAACACTGCTTGAAGGGCTACAGTGGTTTTTTTTAAAGAATGAACTTCGAATTGTTGCCCTCAAAGAGTATGGTAGAGGGGACTGTAATCTTTTACCTTTGCAACACCTTGTAGTTTTCATATGGATGAAATCCCCTTTAGTTGGAAGTTTTTAAACAGAAATCTTCTCTTAATTTGGAAAAAAAATCTTTAATTCCTTACACAAAATTTACATCTATTAAACATTATTATAATCTAACACTATTTAAAAAAAAACTATATTTTATAATAAAAAAAGAGTGGTTTAAAAAAAAAACAAAAAAATTTGAACAAAAAACTTTTGTTATTTCATAATTACAAAATTGTTCTACTATAAATTTTATAATTAAATTAGATTTTATTTAGGTTTATTTATTTAATTTCACAGGAAATTTATTTCATGTTAGTAAGGTATCAATAGCGTGTTGTTAGTATGTGTGTGTGAGTGGTATGTGTAATTGTGTATAGAGTGTTGTGTGTTTATATGTGAGTGGTGTGGATGAGTTTTTGTGTATGTACGTGTATAGATGCTTTATCTTATATTTAGGGTTTCCAAAATAAACCCATTATTACTAAACATATCATTACTTTGATGATAATCTGATTGCATCAATTATCTTAAAATTGCTTATTTGATTTATAAAAAAATAGAATGCTTATTATAGCACAACTAATTTTAATTATCAAATAATTTAGAAATGATTAAAAATTATTTTAAAGAATTTATGACAGCACCCAAAATTTAAAAATAAAATCTAATCGCACATTATCTCGCACAAGATATTGTAGATTTTAAATAAATTTCACTTCTATTATTCTTTGAACTACCATTTTATCTTTAAACACAGTTTAAACTCGAACCCCGCTTTCGACGCCTTTAGCAAAATCCTTAGAGATTACTGCCTGAGTGATTGCATCTTCACGGCTATGAGTAAGTTCCTTAAATGTACAGTCGGCAGCAAAGTGAACTAAACACTTTGACCTTTGTTAGCACTCTGTGCCATTATATTAAAGTTCAGATTACTTTGAAATTTGAACTTCATCGCTGCCCACCATACCTACACGTTGTCGAGTACAACTCTATGATTTACTAGAATCCTAACCCCAGAAAACTAAAAAGAACGATAATAATTCACTTTATAAATAATTTTTAACTCTAAATCTTAAACATAAGGGTGCAGTTTACAGTAAACGAATTTATTTTGAAAATTTTCATGGGAAAAACTTGCCTCGTGACGGGGAAAAGTTTTCTTATTATTTTATGTATTTATTATTATGTCCCGCTGTTTCATGTCTCCTGACGTCATCATAAATATGATATGCAATGTTTTTTTTGTATTTTTATCTTTAAAAATATCTTTAAATGCGATACCTATCTATTTTGATTTTTGTGCGCAAGTTTTCGCATTATTATGTATGTACTTTGAAATTAGGATTTAACGATACTAGGGCTAATTTTTCAATCATTGGATAAATTTATCTAACAGATAACTTGTATGGAGAATAAATAAATTTTACAGTTCTTCATACAAGTTGTAAACTGTAGTATAACTTTATCTAACGATTGAAATCAGCCCTTAGGAAAAAAGAAACTTATTTAAATTAAGAATGGGGTAAGTTTTTGGACCGTCAGCTTAACGTATTATCTTATCTTATCTTATTGGTTTTGGGGTTGACATCAGTCAAAAACACTTCGACCCTTTGGGATCTTTTGTGTGTTCCCCATTCCTATTATCCACACACCTCAGTATCGTCCCCAAATATGTTGTTGACATATTTAAGGACATCACCAAGGTCGATTAGCCTGTAGCTTTCTGGATCCGGATAAGCCTGTCCTAGGTATTTTATTCTTTGGATGGCCCTAGCGTCACAGTCGCACAGTAAGTGCCGCATGGATTCGGGCTCCTTACCACAGAATCTGCATGTGGGATCATCTCTTACTCCTATAGTATAGAGGTGTTTGTTGGTTGTATAGTGTCCTGAGAACACTCCCACCAGTAGCCTTATTTGACTTCTGTTGAATTTCCATATCTTATCCAGGCCTATTGCCCTCATACCAATGAATTTCTTGGAATGTATTAGGCCTTGCTGCGTTAACCACCATCTTGTGTGTTTGTCCTCAGCAAACTTTTTTAATGCATTAATTATTGTTATGTTGGGTATGCCTATAAATGGTTCAGGTCCAATTAAGGGAGTTTCCGAACCCATTTTAGCAAGTTGGTCTGCCCTTTCATTGCCTTCGATACCCATATGTCCCGGCACCCAGGCCAGTCTTACCCTGTTGTTCCTGCCGATTTTATTCAACAGTTTAACACATTCCAAAACCAGCCCAGATCTGGTCTCATACGAGCTCAGAGCTTTAAGTGCTGCTTGGCTGTCGCTGAGAATATTTATGTTTTCTCCATGTGATCTCATGTCTAGGATCTTCTTTGCAGATACTATTATCGCATACAGTTCTGCTTGGAAAACTGTAGGGTAATGTCCCATGCTTACATGAATATCATGACCATTAGTATGTATTCCTGCACCCGTTCCTGACTGCATCTTGGATCCATCAGTATACCAGTTTTGACATTTACTGTCGGGTTTAGAACCATTTTCCCATTCGTCCCGTGACGGGAAATATGTTTTGTAGTTCCTTTTAAAGATTCGAATAGTCGAAATGTTGTCAGCGCACATTTCAAGAATCCTATCGAGATTGTTGTCAGTTTCCATCCTAGTGTGAATAGTTTGGGGCATATTTGGATACCACTCTTTATTATTCCGTAGTCGGTAAAGTGATTTCCTTGCCTCCATTTCTATTATCACGTGTAAAGGTTTAAGATTTAATAGTACCTCCATAGCTGCCGTCGGTGTTGTTTTAAAGGCCCCTGAAATAGACATACATGCCAATCGTTGTAACTTAGCTAGGTCTTTTTTACAGATATCAAGCTTAGTCCGTGGCCACCACACAATACTTCCATATGTTAGTATCGGCGTTACCATGGTATTGTATATCCACTTCATTACTGTTGGTTTTAGTCCCCATGTTTTGCCATATGCCGATCGACACATAGCAAATACCCTTATTGCCCTTTTTATTAACATGTCAACATGTAGTTTCCATGTAAGGCTTTTATCTAGAGTAAGACCGAGATATTTTACGTCAGTGGACCATTGTAGTTCAGACCCGTATAACTTTAAAGAGATCAGTCCCGTTAGGTCTCTTTTCCTTGTGAACAGCAATGCTGAAGTTTTACTCGGGTTTATTGACAGATGTTGAGAGTTACACCATTCTTCAACAGTTCCCAGAGCCTTTTGTGCTACACTTATTGTTGTGCCTACGAATTTACCGTTTACCATTATAACTAGGTCATCAGCATATCCTACTGTATAATATGGGCCAACGTATTGGTACACACCGGGGTTTGAACCAGGGACCTGAGTGTTTTTAAGTCTAAGGTCTAACCAACTCGGCCACCACGTATATTAAAATATTTTTTTATTATTTAAATTTAGAATAGTAATATTAAAAGCATTTATTGTGAGGAGTTTTTATATGCACTTTGAAAGTACAGTGAAGAGGTTTATATTCCTAACTCGTCGTAGCCGATAGCTTATCTCCGATCGACTCCGTGGTCTAGCTTGCGCTTTTGGCGTTGCATCCGGAGGTCGTGAGCTTGATTCCTACTTAGGCAAAACATTATTAGTACGTTTTTCTGTACAGTTTGTTATGGCCTGGATGTTTATTTAATACTTTATATTAGTATCTTTTTAATGTTACATTTAGTACAAGCTTACCTTTGTTGTTTGTGACCAGGACAATATGTGTGCAATGTTATTATTATTATTTGAGTTCAATTGACAGCGAGATAAACTCGTGAGTGCATTTTGTTTGTATATGCAGAAAAGTAGTATTCAGATGTTATTAAATATTCTACTCTTATTTCAAAGTAAAGATACAAACTTCTCACAACAAATTGTTTTAATATTACTGTTCTTAATTTAAAATAAATTTAACCCATTCACAATTTAAAAAAGAAAATAGAGATCTCACATTTGTTTGACAACACCACTTTAGTGCCTCGGAGAACACGTTAAACTGTCGGTCCCAGTTTCACTATAACAACTTGTGAATCAACTGTATCATCATCATCATCATGCTAGCCTTTCGCGCGTACACTGCTGGACATAGGCCTTCCCCAAGGATCGCCACAACGACCGGTTCTGCGCTGCCTGTATCCATCGGCTTCCCGCGACCTGTTTCAGGTCGTCGGTCCATCTTGTGGGGGGCCTGCCTCTGCTGCGTCCTCCAGCACGCGGTGAAACTGTATAGATAGGTTATTGAATCTATCTAAACATCACGACGAGCTAGCCACTTGTTCGGTGTAGACTCATATTGTAAAGCATTTAAAAATTTTCTTATTTTGTAATTTTTTTTAATTATGCGGTGATAAAACAACGCAGAAAAGCAGCATTCAGGTATTATTCAATGTTCTATTTCAAAGTGCACATGTCTCACAACAATTTGTTTTAATATTAGATACTGTTCTAAATTTAAAATAAATCTAACTCATTCACTATTTATTAATGAAAAGGAAAATTGAGATCTCACGTTTCAATAATACTCAATTTAAGTAATAAAATACAGTTTATTTTACAAAAATATTTTCAAAATCAATATCCAATGCAAGCCTTAATGCAACGCAGTGGACCGGAACCTGCAAGCAACACCTGATAGCGTCAGCACTTCCGCTTCGACAACTTCGTTCTATTTTCAACTTTGTCCTTTAAAGATTTACGATTTTGCTTTGAATTTAGAACAACCGGGGTTGGTTACATTGTAAAAGTTCAGCGGGTTGTTAATTTAATTGATTTAGATCTTGTAAATTATTTTTTTTGTTATGATTTATACCTCATTATTTATAAAGATTATATAACAGTGTTTAAGTTTTATTGTCTTTTATAACAAACGAGAGCAAAAGTGACATACACTTTTGCTCTCGTATGTTATAGGGTACAGGGTACAGGGTACCCAGAGGAGGGATTAACCCGTCCTCATTTCGCCGATGTTATTAGGAGCAACACCTAACAAGTGGCGAGCTTGTTGAGGTGTTTATGATTGTATAGCCTCGTTGTATAAAGCGGTCACCCATCCCAGGCCCGGCCTTGTTGTCATCTGCTTAACCTTGTTATCGGTTGCGCAGTGACTTGACCACTAGGCTGGGGCCGTATTTAACCATTGTGCGGGGTCGCTTTTAATATTCATGTTAAATTATTATTATTATTATTTTTAATTTAATAATAATAATTTAAGGTTCTAGGCCTGTAATGTACTAGAAACAATGATACATTTCATAGCATTTTTACCTTTAAAAAAATCTATATAAGAATAGTTGGAAACGGGAATTTATAAATAAATACTTAATAAAAAATAACACAAAAATGACAATATAACAAATAATGAGTAACAAAACTGTTATTATCTATTATATAAATAGAGATATTTAATTAAATATGACCTAAACACAATAGCAAAAATGACAATTGTAGGGACAACAAAAACCCAGATTTACCAACAATATCTTATCCTTTTATTCCGGACTTATATATGTGCATTTTTATCCACTCGTATTTTGAATCGCTAGGATATGATGAGGCAATAACCTCGGTGGAAGCGGTTCACTCAAAAGCGGGATTATTTTCTCATCTCACCGCAAAAAAGCTGTATAACATATTTATGCTGACCGCAAAGCTTTTTTTTAGCAACAATGGAGTTTTTTTTTGAGGAAAATTTAATGGATTTTCCTAAGTTAAACCTTTTCCAGGTGATTGACTATGAGGAAGTTTTTGCTTACGCTTGTATAGATAGAATTTTGTTTTTGAATAAGTAGATTATTTTTTGGGAAACTTTGTTTTACATAATAACGTGGAATAGAAATGACACTATGAATATCTAACGGGTAGCAGTAGCAGTAGGTAACAGTAGGTAAACTTTGGAATATGTTTAATTCAAAGTCGTCGCTGTTTGTCGTCGCCCTTTTCGTAACCACACCTCATTTAGGTAAACTGAATAGGTATAGTTAAGAAATGGATGTGAACATTGATCGTACAGTGAAAAATATTGGTTCTGATGTTTTATAGTTCTCAACGGATGCGGTTACGAAATGCGAAAATAAGAATTTTGAATTCATATTTATCATAAACACATTCAAGTTGCAAGGTGGATGGAAGGTCTCTATAATTTGCCAGACCGACCGACCGGTCTCGTTACCATACAGATGCAAAACCCTTCAAATGACCTAGTCATGTTTTGGTTTAAGTCAGTGGGTTCACCGGTTATCAGGAGACTATTGCATCGATTTCTTGTTGAGGTGGTAGTCTAGTTTTAGGGTGTGGTTATGAAATGGGCGCTTAATTTTACGTTAAAGCAACGAAGCTACTAAAGTAGACTCGTAACGAAAATTCGCCTTTGTAGTCGCCCATTTTGTAACCGCAACTCATTTAGTTGGGATAAAAATAGCGATTAATAACTTTGTAAGGTTTGCTTACAAAGGTACCTTACTAAGTCACATGTAAATATAAATACCATCACGGGTGCCTTTTTGGCTCCCGAGAACCGTTTAAACGGCCTCATTTCGCCGATGAACACATAACAAGTGGGAGCTTGTTGTGGTGTTTATAATTATAAGGCCTCGTTGTATAAAGCGGTCACCCATCCGGGTCTTGTTATCATATGTCTAACGTTGTAATTTGTTGTGCAGTGTCTTAACTAGACATGGGGCATCTTTTTACACAGAAGTCTCATGTCGGGCTCCAAAAAAAAAAAAAAAACACGCGCTCAGTAAATATGCCAGTAATAGCAAGGTATACCACAAACAGTTAAACACCCCAGAACACATATTAATTCGTATATCGTAACTCATCGGAGGTTTTCACAGATGAAAACAATTAGGCAGGGCGGGCGGTTTTTTTTCACGGCACGTACAAATGTAATTACGTACAGATGGCGGCTATCATTAGCGCACGTTGATGGTGAAAAAGTTTTGGAGTTTTATATATTTTTTTATGGTATTTTATGCTTAAAAGTACATATTTTAAGCAATAAATACCATATTTTTAGGTGGGAATGCTTCTATAACTTTGCTAAGTCAACCTAACGGACTCGTTACCATCGCCCATACAGATGCAAAAACCGTCAAGTAACCGTTTAGTCTGAGGGTTCACCGGTTTTCAGGAGACTTCTGCACCAATTTATCATCGAGTTGGTGTTCTCTTTTCAGGGTGAGTTATGAAAGGGGCAGTTGATTTGGCAAGCAACAATGCATTGATTAAGCTCATTCATGAACTTATAATATGTCTGATTACCTTCATATAGATATAAAGTCACAAACTCCAATAAAAAAAAATCGAATGAAGATGAGTTTTTTTAAGGAAGGCTATAGACAATAGAGTTCAAAAAAAAAGAAAGGTCTCTAAACGAAGTCTGAATAGGATTGTTAAGCCAGCATAATGGATGAAAAAAAAAAGTTTTCTAGCTCTTACAAAACAGTTCTAAGTGCTGGTTGTACTCATTCTTGGACCTGCATACGGCTTTCCATCAGGTAGATATTGAGTCACATGCTCCTCTATATAAAAAAAAGTTTGTTTCAGATCTTTTGATCATAAACGTCAAATAATTACAAAACTGTATAATCTAGTTATTGATGTGTCCTCATTTTGATATTTAGGTCATGTGGTCTTTGAAGACCTAAAGGACAATCGACCACTATTCTACGGAGGCTGTCGATTTTTCTTACTCATTATTATTGTTATTATTATCATTATTGCCAAATGATCATGTTAGTTTGATCAAGGAAATAATTAACCATTACCTAGCGATTTCGTTAATGACATCAGCAGATTATTGAAATAGACAGGGGACCGAGGATTATGGGGGAGACAATGTGTCTATTGGTGAGTGAAGATAAGCAGAGGATAATAGTGGAAGCGTTGCCACAACATGAGGATTTTTCAAGCTCTATCTAATCCTATTACAACCAAAGAAAATTAATTGTTATGAAGTTGATCTTCCGTTCCAAGTTGGCTGTTTAAAATTTGAAAATATTTCTATGGTTATACAAATAATAATAAATGCTTAAAAATAATGACGCGCAATTTCGTCTGCGCTTGCAACGGTAACTCTTAAAAAAAAAAAAAAAACTTTTTTCGAACTTTTTTCAATGATGCTCCGCTCCTATTGGTCGTAGCGTGATGTTATATAGCCTATAGCTTTCCTAGATAAATGTGCTATCCAAAACTAAAATAATTTTCAAAATCGGTTCAGTAGAGAAAACCAGAGAAACCCCCCTACTACCTCACAAAATCACAAACTGGTAAAGTTTGCCTTTATTATACAGGGTGAATTTGCAAGGATGTACTTTGGGCTAATATGGGGTTCTGCTGATCAAATCGAACAACTTTTCCCATGGAACCATGTGTCGCAAATGAAAACAAATTTTGGCTTCCCCATACAAATTGGTCATTTTAACATTAGTAGTTTGTATGGAGAAGGCAATTTTTTTTCTCATTTGCGGCACATGGTTCCATGGAAAAAGTTGTTCGTATTAATCAGTAGAACCTCATATTAGCCCAAAGTACATCCTTTCAAAGTCACCCTGTATTATTAATAGTAATTAGTATAGATAAGGAATCGTTCATATCCAAAGTATTGACTGATGCTAGACTTTGGATTGTAGTGTTAAAACTGTCTATGGTAGTATAGTTCTATCGTTACGTAAATTTATCGTCACACACGTACTATTGTCTAAGGGTTATCAGCACACACCAGTAAACCCGTTGTCCTACGATGATGGTGTGTCTTAATACATTCTAACGCTAAGGCATTGTTCACAATAAAACCGATTGTTAGGGCTTGTATATACACTTTGAAAGGATGTACTTTGGGCTAATATAAGGTTCTACTGATCAATACGAACAACTTTTCCCATGGAACCATGTGCCGCAAATAAAAATTGCCTTCTCCATACAAACTAGTAATGTTAAAATGACCAATTTGTATGGGGAAGCCAAAATTTTTTTTCATTTGCGACACATGGTTCCATGGGAAAAGTTGGTCGATTTGATTAGCAGAACCTCATATTAGCCCAAAGTACATCCTTTTAAATTCACCCTATATAATAAGAAAAACAGTTGTCTAAATAGAATAGAATATATCTTTATTAACATATTTTTTCTTCCACATACAAGCATTATCATTGATATGTAATGGCCCCATATTAGGCTGAGCCTGTCCCATGGGGTCATTAAAAAGATTAATACAGTACAGTTAAAAATAACATTAACAAAATCAAATAAAATTAATAATTTTAATTCTATTCTAAAACCAATACTTAACTAAATTAAAGTATCTAAAAGTAATAAAAATAATACATGAATAAATAATAATAAAATTAAACAAACAACAATATTACATTTAAAAAGTTATTTTTTTAAATCTAAAACCAACCAAATAAGATAAAATTAGTGTGTGCCTAAACGTAAGTGTGTGTATATGCGTTTATGTGATTGTGGATAATATATATGTATTATAATTTCAAGTTATACAGGGTGAATTTGAAAGGATGTACTTTGGGCTAATATGAGGTTCTGCTGATCAATTTGAACAACTTTTCCCATGGAACCATGTGTCGCAAATGAAAAAAAAATTTGGCTTCCCCATACAAATTGGTCATTTCAACATTACTAGTTTGTATGGAGAAGGCAATATTTTTTTTCATTTGCGGCACATGGTTTCATGGGAAAAGTTGTTCGTATTGATCAGTAGAACCTCATATTAGCCCAAAGTACATCCTTTCAAAGTCACCATGTATATCGGACAAGACAAAGACAAGATAAAAATCACGTTTATTTAAACCAAAAAACTTATAGTGACCAGGAGCTTTAGCCACCATATATAAGTAAACGTTACGCATTCACTAAATTCACAAAATTTTTACCAATGTGATAAATACCGAGGAATTAAAAATATTAAATATCACTTAAAAATACCATCACGGGTCTCTTAAGGGACCGCGACCGCAGGGTATCCGACGGTATTCTGAGTCTACATCGAACAATGGCCAGCTCATCTCAGTGTTTGGATAGACTGAATAGAATAACTCACCTATAAACAGTTTCATAAGTTGGTATATATATAGTAAAACGATGGTGCTGTTATGAAAGAAATTAATATTTTTTTTTTGTTGATTAAATAGGTTTAAACCAGGGGTCTAACCAAGGAATTTTGTATACCGGGGTCACACCAAGTCGGCCACCATGTAGGTATACATAGTGGCCGACTTGGTGTGACCCCGGTATACGAAATTCCTTATAATTATTTAAAACATATTAACTCTTATAAACTATCTGGTATGGTAAACTTAAACTAAAAGTTTACCATAAATTAACTTGGTTCACCAACCTCGACCTATTCTTAGGAAAAACACATTTATAAATAGAAAAAAGAACCTTTTACCAGACTCAATAAAACCTCAGTCAATGACAAGAACCGCCGCCGATCAGGTGAGAATGATAAAAGGGACTCCATCTCATTCTCACTCTCAAACCTAATAGCTCCTTCTCTTTTTTTCCCTTTTCAATAAACTTTTACTGAAAGAGTCTTTGCATATTCATGAAACAGTCTTTTCTTTTCAGGTATGACGACAATATTCAATCGGCTGTCTACAAAGTGGTAAGGGTTTTTTTTTTGGGGGTTCCTTAGCTTTATGTAAAATATAAATAGTCTATGACTGTCTATGAAGCCAGATTTATTTACGTTGAACGTAGAAAGTTGAAATTTGGGGAAAATATTTTTAGGAGCATCGAATTTTTATTTTGGTGGTTGTCTCCTTTCAAAGTTTAGTTACGAAACAGGCAGTCGATTTGACGATAAAGCTGTGAGGCTACGTAATTTTTTGCTGCCTAACAACCGTAACATTTAGCCAGCATAGTGCTGAGCAATCAATGTTGTTTAATATTGATCGTCCTCATTCATGGACTTACCACCAAGTTATTACAAAGTCACATTTGTAAGCATACCTAGACTCGTAGAATGGGTTTAAGGACAATGCATTCGCAATCGCGCAGTCGGAGAACGCAGACAGATGAGCTTTCGCACTTTCAGTATTACTAGACTACTATTTGCTGCAGAATTAAATAATTTTAAATATAATAATTTTGGCGGTCATTGTATTTATTAATCTTTCTATATTGTGTTTTTTTTTAATCGGAAAATAATATATATTTTGTAATATTATAATTCAAAAAATATTAATTAACAACAGAAAGATTGTTGCGACAATTACCAACATAAAAATAATAATTGAACTTCGACTAACTGTATATTGGAAGTACGTTTGTATGGGCGTCAAGACGTAGCTGAAATCAAAACAGCCTGTATATATGCATGCAGCCTTCGATCAACAATACAACATGCAGCGTATACTAATAGTAGTAGGCTAATATTAAAAATAATTGGTTCTAGAAAGTTTATAGAATATAAAGCAAAATAGTATAAATTATTATTATTATTCCGGTATTATTTTAAACAGCGCATTTCACTGGCAGTTCAACGTGGTAATGCTGCCAGTGTAATGGGAACATTTGGGGTATGTGATGATATGTATGTATGTATATTTTTTAGGAGATTCTTTTTAGTATATGTATATGTATGTGTATCATCACGGGTGCCATACGGCGCCCGAGACCGCCTAAACGGCCCCAGCGTACCCAGCGGAGGGGTTTTAATCCCACCTCGTTGTAGCCGATGGTATGAGTCTACACCGAACAAGTGGCTAGCTCGTTGCGATGTTTTGAATAGACTCAATAACCCATCGATAAACAGTTTCACAAGTTGGTATAGTGAAACCGGGACTGACAGCTTAACGTGCTCTCCGAGGCACTATAGTGGTGTTGCAAACAAATGTACATTTTTTTTTTAATTAAAAACTCATTGGTACACACCGAGATTTGAACCAGGGACCTAAGACATTCTTTTTAGTATTAGGTTTATATTCTTTTTAGGTATCTAGTTTATAGTAGGGTTTTCTTTATAGTTTATTTATTTAATTTTTTAAGTAGTATAAAGCAAATAAAGAGGTTTCATTTCATTTATACTAGAAAGGTATGTAATGTAATCTATGGTGCTTATAGTAGAATCTAAAAAAATACTAATAATAATACATGAAGAACCCCTTAGTCTGCGAGTAAAGTCGCACTTTTGTTTTAACAGAAAACTTAGTTAAAACTTTCTTTGAGTTTTTATTCTCAATACAAGAAGTACTTTGGTATTACTTTGTAATGCTTTTATTAACTTTGTATAAGTTAGTGCTTTGGTTCTTAACTAAGTTATAAACAGATATAAAGTTATATTTTCTAGTCTTTACATTATAGTCTTGCTTGGTTATAATAATTATAACAATAATGTGTAGGACAATTTACACATATTGCTCTGGTCACAAACTAAGCTCTAGGCTTGTACTATGTGTACCAAAATCAACGATCTAATACATATTGTATTTATAAACACACAGACCATGACAAACGGTAGAGAAAAAAAGTAGTTTTTTTTTCAAGAGTGGGAATTGAACCCACGACCTCCGTATTCAACGCCAAGATGCAACCACTAGTCTACGGAGGCTATCAAGGTTATGTAGCGTGAGTTCGATTGGGTGGTAATAGTAAGTCTTAAACTTTGGAATTATATTGTCTCGAAGAAAATAGGAAATGATCACAGGAATGCGATATAAATAATTTTGTTGCAAAAGTGCGAGCTTAGCCAAGGGCGTCGCAGCCGATGGCCACTGGGGGCAAATTGATATGGAGGATGAGAAAAGTATGAACTGCAGGTAAAGGCGAGAGCACAGGAAGCTTTTCACTTGTAGTACGAGCCTGACATCTACGGCGATTGTAATAACAACGGTACAGAGTCCAACGTGTAAAGCTACGCGAGCTCTTGGCTATCAATAAATAAAACTTGTAAATAAGTTATTACATTTCTTATTAAAGCTTAGGACTTTGGTTGATTTACATTTGACAACTTTTTTAGAATCTCAGGGGGAGGGGAGGGTGCTGAATTGGCGACGCCCCCCCCCCCTTGGCGACGCCCTTGATACTAGGACTTAAAATTAAGACCTCAAATCCACATCAAAGTTTAAATTTGACATATTTCACATACAAAATGGGTAATACAATATGGGTTGCCTTCGATTTACAGTTGATATCAAATTCATTCTGTAGGTTTATATCAATTAATTATACTCGCAACCTATTTATAATATTATATCATTAAATAATGACATCGGTGTCCAAAGCTTGTCTTCTCTTGTAACATAACAAATTATTTCCAACCCTTCCTGCGGACATCGGACCTCAATAGCAAATTAACCTGCTGGTCCTCATCAGGCTGGCTACCCTCATAAATTCTGGCACTGTAATGATACTTATTCATTTATGGTAATGAGCATGTAACTGGAGAGCTTCACTGGAGGTGTGAGAGATATTCTGTTCAAAGGCTTTTACTGACGTGCCACGAAGGTAATTCTATTAACAATTTTGTCGTGTGAATTTTCTTTAATATTTTTATTTAAAATAAATATAGGTAAGAGGAAATAAATAATATCAGGTGATATATGAAAAAAATATGCATTGAAATGTATATATTTCTAAATTATTTAAACGAAAAAAAAAAAAATATTATACCGACTCCATATGTTTGTCAGTCCACATCAAATATCTCGAAAACTACTGGTCCGGATAACTTGAAATTTTGGAAGAATATAGATCCTTTTTGACCCGCATAGATCAAAATAGTCTTAAGTAAAAAATGGTCTAAGTCAAATGTGTAAAAAAAGTTGTGTGGTATTCACTGAAAGCTATCCTCCATAACCCAAATGTAAAACGAATAAAATTACCTAAAATTAAAATGTAGTTTTTGAGAAAGAAAAAAAAAATTGTAAAAAGTGTCCGAAGTGATAGATAGCATCATATTTGATAGGTAAATTTAATGAAAAGTAACAAAAACTTTATTTTTAAACGAAAATAATCGATAAAAAAACAAGATATAGGTATTTACAATGCTCAAGTAGAAAATACAGCAATAAAACGTAGAATAAGTGAAATCACAAAGCCACAAAAACGTCCGAAACACCGGACGTACATTAAAGCCCCGAAAGGTATCGGGCCACAGACCTTCATCAATAGATAGGCCGAGTATAACCTCTTAAGTATAAATTGCACGTGCTATTTTTTCTAGCCCTAGAAAAAATAATAGCATGAGAGAGAAACTAAAGTGTAAAAACTCGCCTGCTCGGTGAGTATTTTTTTTTTGAAAACTTTTTTTTCTTTTAATTTATGGTAAACATATTAATTTTGTTTTATATTAATTTTATTGTGTAATCTAAAATCACTTTCCTTTAAGAAAAAGGCAAAGTAGTTTTTAATATTAATTAAATCGGACTAGTAGTTTTCGAGATATCCATTCGGTCAGAGACTCTCCTTTTTGATTATTTTTCACTGATCTCGAAATATTCATAAAAATAACTGTTACAACAATTAATTATAATTATATTTAATTAAAATTGGACTTTGTTTGCGTGCGTATTAAAAAAGTATAAAAAAAAGCTACAACGTAACTATTTAATCTCTACTATTTATAGTTTATATATATATATATAGTTATTAGAGTTTATTAGCAACTGAAAAGGGAAGAAAATTACCTTCTACATTTGTTGCTAGAGAATTTGATTTAATTAAATTCACTACAAAGAAATTTCAGTTAACTTGATTTACAAAATATTTGATTTATTTGATAATATTTGATTTATATATTGCAGTGCTATCTCCTATCACACATGTATCTTGGCTATTGCCCCTTCTAGCTTCATCAGTATCTGTGGTTAGGGTAATGTGATTTAGGCGGAGGGAAAGAATTCGCGTTAATCTTACGTCTCGTCCCCGGGGTGCCGTAGAGAAGCTGGCCGGAGGACATCACTAGATGTTTGTGATGGACATTATTGATGTCCTGGTGTCCGTAATGATGGAAATACCTACTTACCCATAATAATAATAATAACAATAATAATAATAAGCCGTTTATTTCCAATATCAAATAAATTAAGTGAATTATAATTAATATTAGTTTTCAGTGCATTATTATTAACCTATTACATAATACGTACTTACCCATTCAGATGCAAAAATGGTCAGGGTTCGGTTTTAGTCTGTGGGTTCACCGGTTTTCCAGAGCCTACTGCATGGGTTTCTTGTCGAGGTGGTAGTCTTCCTTCTTGGTGCAGTTACGAAATTGATTTGACAATAAAGATGGATATTAAAATAGACACGTAATACAAATACGTCTTTGTCGCCGCCCATTTTGTAACCTCCCATTTAGCCTGCATAGTGGCAGCGATCAATAATTGTTAAACCAAAATCTATTAATCGACCCCATTTATGAACTTTGTATCTACCTGATGTAGATACAAACTCATATGTGCTCCTATAAAAAAATAAAAATTGCGTTATACTTCCAATTTTTATGGTAATGTCTCATCCTATACTTTATTGATCTGAGGTCGCATCATATTTAGTACACTTTTCTATATCCAACAATATCCAATGTGTACACATGGGTACTGATTAAGTACACTTATTTTGCACCCCTCATAACACTCGGGGATAGTCTGTAGTTCTATAGATCCATTCTAATCCATCTCTGTATATTTTTAAATAATTTTTATTTTATCGTATATACGTGGTGGCCGAGTTGATAGACCTTAGTTTTTGAGTTACTGGTTCAAACCACGGTGTGTACCAAAAGGTTTCTAATTTAGAAAGTTCAAAAATACCACTTTAAACTCGAATAGCACATTCAGCTATCGGTTCTATTTTCACTAAGCTAACTTAATAAACTTGTTAAAGCGGCTATTGAGTGTAAACATACACCACGACAAGCTAGCCACTTGTTCAGTATACTCAGAATACTACCAGTTAAGACGAGGTGGGAATAAATGACACCGCTAACCGCTAAGGTCGTCTAGGCGGTACAGAAAAAAAAAACTATTTAATGTCCTCGCTACTTTATCGTCAAATCAGCCGCTCGTTTCGTAATCGCCCCTGAAAATAATAACCCTGAAATGAGACTACCACCTCGACAACAGATCGATTCATGTCTCCCAAAAATCGGTGAACTCACAGATTAAAACAGAAACATGTCTAGGTCACATGACGGTTTATGCATCTGTATATGCGGTGGTAACGAGACGTCCGCATCAAGGCCTTCTTCCTACATAAAAAAATATATATAAAAAAACAAATAAATTAGTCAAAATTAAATTAAATCCCTAAAATATAAGGTGGAGGACAAAATTATTATTAAGGAATACTGCCCCTTCCTTACTTCTCTCTTAATCTCTCTCTTCTGTCATCATCAAAGTGGCACAATGAATGGAGATTAATGACATGTCACCAATTATGTTGAGATGACGAGAAGTTAAAGCCTGCTGTGATTCTATTATAAAATACTCTTATCTTTTGTTGCCGCAACATTCCCTTCATACCGATTGACCGCCTCCGTAGACTAGTGGTTGCGCGTTTGGTATAGTATCCGGAGGTCGTGAGTTTGATTGGGTGAGCCAATGACAAAAAATATTAGTACATTTTTCTGTACAGTTTGTCATGGTCTGGATGAAAAACATAATATGTTCAAATATCGTTGTTTCTGGTAAACATAGCACAAGACTGACCATAGAACAATATGAATGTAATGTCATTATTATTATTATTCATCTTACTAAAGTCTTTGTTTCATCATTTAGCATATCTACCCTCTACTTTATCTATATAACATGTGTTTGTGACCAGAACAATATTCATCTTAATCATATCTTTGTTACATCATATGTATAGCTTCTCTACCCTCTACTCTATCCATATAATATAAGTTTGTGACCAAAACAATATTCATTTTAATCATATCTTTGTTACATCATATGTATAGCTTCTCTACCCTCTACTCTATCCATATAATATATGTTTGTGACCAAAACAATATTCATCTTAATCATATCTTTGTTACATCATATGTATAGCTTCTCTACCCTCTACTCTATCCATATAATATATGTTTGTGACCAAAACAATATTCATTTTAATCATATCTTTGTTACATCATATGTATAGCTTCTCTACCCTCTACCCTATCCATATAATATATGTTTGTGACCAAAACAATATTCATCTTAATCATATCTTTGTTACATCATATGTATAGCTTCTCTACCTTCTACTCTATCCATATAATATATGTTTGTGACCAAAACAATATTCATCTTAATCATATCTTTGTTACATCATATGTATAGCTTCTCTACCCTCTACTCTATCCATATAATATATGTTTGTGACCAGAACAATATTCATCTTAATCATATCTTTGTTACATCATATGTATAGCTTCTCTACCCTCTACTCTATCCATATAATATATGTTTGTGACCAAAACAATATTCATCTTAATCATATCTTTGTTACATCATATGTATAGCTTCTCTACCCTCTACTCTATCCATATAATATATGTTTGTGACCAGAACAATATTCATCTTAATCATATCTTTGTTACATCATATGTATAGCTTCTCTACCCTCTACTCTATCTATATAACATATGTTTGTGACCAGAATAATATACATATTACTTAGGTCTTTGTTTCATTATATAGCATATCTACCCTCTACTCTGTAACATATCTATATAATATATTATATAGATATATATATTTACACATCGCTAAAACATTGTCAGGGTGTATCAGGTGCGAGGAGACATGAATACCTAATATTAATGGAGTCTGAACACGGTGTACTACTTGCAGATAAGGGGGCTGTAAATCATCGGATGTAAGTTTCCAACTTTCCAGCGTGGGAACCTTCCAGTCTGTTTGAAACTTGGAAAGTATGGTGCTTTTTTAGGGTAGGCTTTGCTTTAGAGGAAGAGGAAATTCGAGTAATAATAATAATACTATATATGGTATATTTTAAGGCATTATTCCCTTGGAGGTATACTAGGCACTTGGTATTATCTACAATGTAGATTCTTTGTATATGGTACATTTTAAGGCATTATTCCCTTGGAGGTATACTAGGCACTTGGTATTATCTACAATGTAGATTCTTTCTTCTACATTCATATAAAAGAATTGCTAATTTTTTTGCTAAATCTCAAACCTTAAAAACCAATTTAGCAATTTTTTTTCAAATATCAGTTACAAGTCCTAGGTAGGTTATTATGAAGAGAAAAATTGTCCGGAAAAAAAAAACTATTACAATGACTTTTTTATTAGTTGACTCTTATGTCAAGTTTTTGGCAACTGCAGTTTAAGGTAGGTAAGCCTTACTAAAACCCAAAATTATACCTTTAAATCGATGTTTAAAATTTATTTTGGAGCATAACAAACTTTTTTTATGGTAGTGATATAATAGTATGGTCAACATTTTTATTCGATTTTAGCAATCATAGTTACTAACTGAAAAAAAGACACTTCTTTCAGAAGATTTAGGCTACGTGCCTAAATCTTCTGAAAGAAAGATTTTTGCAAAAATATGAAACCTAACTGAACAATATTAATTAATTAATTAATAATATAGTCTATAGAACATAATTATCTGTAATATAATAAAAAAAAGCACGAATATCGGATAAGTGATTCTCGAGTTATAAGCACAAAATATATACGTATAACATATATAATTTAAAATTATTTTTATATTATTCAATAGGAATGTAGATATAAATTTACCTTGCCGCTCACTTAGACCTTCTCATTTTAATTTAATTCCCTCGACTTAAATTTTATTACTAAAATGTAAAGTTAAATTTTAATAGAAAAATAATCATTTTAAAACTTCTTCATTACTTACAATTTCCCTCGAAGTTAAAATGTCGCGAAGAGAAAAATGATTCGCAAAAAAGGCTCTGAAGATAACACCTATTTCTCGTTTCCCATAAATTTTCTCCAAAGAAAATTCATCTTTATCTCTCATGTAATAAATACTACTTTAGCTATTGGAGTTGTTAACAAGAAAATTTATACCAGAGGAATCTCTAGCTTGCCAAAAGAAATTCAATCTTACTGGAAAGGTTTTAAGTGGCAAATTGCAGGTTAAAGTTTTTCAAGGGATTGTACGATCGTCACGTTTAAATATGATTTATGCAAGTAATTTAGTTAAGTACATAGAGGCATTAGGGGTGGTTGTTTAGTGGGGGTTAGATTAAAACGTTTGGTAGAGGCATGATCCTTTGTGGTCACAATTGGTGAGAGATTCGATTCGTTGTCATTTCACAGCCTTATTATTAAGATTAACATTAACATTCATTGTGTATGCACATTTATCTAACACACACACACAAACACACACACAAACATACACACACACGCACAAACAAAATTTCTCCTGTTCCATTCTGAAAGCGAACATCTTGATTGATTGAATATCTAGACCAGTTCGCACGAAACGTATCAACTGCTTCTTTATTTCCTGACACCTATGATGTCTATATCGTAGATGGTAAATTTGAAATATGGATGTCTTTTAGACAAGAGTGGATAGGTACTTATAGAGAAGCGTGCTCTCTCTTCAATCTTGTTCCTTTTCATTAGGCAAGATTGGGATTAAACTCAGACTCTGGTGCCCTTTGTCTCTGAAAAAAAGCAATTGTCAAAAGCGTAGTCAAGGAGACTTCTTAATTGTGTGGTGTCCTTTGCCTCTGAAGAATAGCAATTGTCAAAAGCGTAGTCAAGGAGACTTCTTATTTACTATTATTCTGTCACTTGTACAAATATATTAAAACAATTAATACAAAATATATTTTATCATTGAATAACTAATCCATCTCCTAAACGCACTTCCAGTATTACTCGATTACTGTTTGTTGTAGAATTAAAATATTTATTACCATTATAAAAATAATAATTGAACTTCGACTAATAGCCAAGTTGTAATATCGAAAGTACGTTTGTATGAGCGTCAAGTCGACTATAGAGCCCTATCGTATGTTTTACGAAAACATTAAAAAACCCAAAACACAAAAATAACAAAGCCTTCGTTAATATCAAAGCAAGTAACTAGCCTACTCACTTCGCAACAGTTCGTTTGACGTCAGCAGGTCACGTGGCCTTTCAGTTTTCAGGCGAGGCGAGGACTGTGAGTCACCCAACCTTGAACTCGGAACACCTTCGTGGAAATTTTCAGTCCACTGTCATAACAAATTCGTACTAATTTACATAATTATTCGCTGAACGATTTTAACCTATTTCTATTTTGAATATACAATGTACAGGTATATGTAGGACACACCTTGTGTTATTTATTGATCTTAATAAGTACTTTTTAACCCCCGAAGAAAGGGCTTTTTAAGTTTAACGTGTGTACATTTCTGTATCTGTATATTTGCCTGTGGCATCATAGTTCCTAAATATATGAACCGATTTTTATTTAGTTTTTAGCTTTAAGAAAATCTCTTCAAGTGTTTGAAGGTCATCATCAGCTATTTTCTAGTTGTTCAAGGGATGTCCTGATCTTCTTTTAACTATATGGCCTTCTACGCTTTACGCATAATTTTGACAATTTCTTGTGGGTAGATTTATAAAGTTATGAATATGTACGGTAAAAGTGGGATAATAGGATGGAAAGGAATAGGGAAAGGACTAGGTTAGAATTAGGAATGGCCACATGATCGTATGCCAGCATACGGTATAGTGATGCCAGTGTCAAGTGAAGGAGGAAGAAATAAACAATAGTAAAATGGCTACCGCCATTTTACTGAAGATAAAGGGATTCGTTGAGATAGCACAAAAACCAAGATCACTGCGTAAATACTACACTTCTCACACTTAATATTACTAAACGAATGCTTATTCTACAAAATGTATACTAATTTTGCACAATAATATTTAATAAAATTAAATTAGATAACTGTAATAGACACACGCGTCTACAGTCTTCGGGCTACCCTTAAAGAATCCCAAACAATAGTCTAATCGATTTGAAATTTTGTATCCTCTACTTTAATGATATTTAATAACATAAAAATTTTGACCTGATGCTGCAGCATCATTTGGAAGTAGGTTATCCAACTCCTCACCAACTTACAGTAGAGGTATCATTGCAATGGTCTTAATAAATACCTACGTAATAAACCTTACATCTATATTTTTTTATATATAAAACAAATAAGAGATTATTTTATAATAACGTAACTAAATAAAAATATATAAATAAATAGTCTCAATTACGTCAAAACTAGGTAGATACAAAGTAACATACCGTGCTCCAATAAAAAAAAAACTATATCTGTTTCAACCTCGAGACGAAGCAATTATATTGAAACCCTTACATTTCTTAGCGATTTTCATCTTTAAGAATATACGTCGGTATATTACGTCTACATTAGTCAATTCGGACCGCACATCGATAAGAAGAGCGGTTGCATTTCATGCAAGGGCCACCGTAATGGCTCTTTCACACGCGAACATTTATTTCGTGTTCTGGGATTAAGTGGTCATTGACCAGATTTGACGGGAAATAAATATTAAATTGGGCCCCCGATATTACACTCTTCATTTAATACACATAAATTTTATGGCGTGTGTTTTATACGACTTATTTATGTTCGGACGATTTTACGTGCGTGTAATCGTAAATATAATATTTGATATACCTATATGTATTAGTTTGGGGTTGTATCCGGAGGTCGTGGGTTCGATTCCCAGTCAAACCAAACCGGATAACATATTTAATTGGTTCAGGTGTTATTTCGCGGAAGTCCAATTTTAAAATGAAAATAATATTTTTTTGCAATATCTTCCGCCTATAATGTTGGTGTATTAATTGAAATGTTACATGTAACAACACAGGGAATATCACTAACAAACTACTGTAAATTTTTTTTTGGTAATTGACTTGGGTACAGAAACAAAAACACATTTCATGCTAGCATTTCTTTAAACGAAACGTGAAAAGTATGCTACTTTTATATAGCATATCATTTAATACACCAACATTAAAGGCGGAAGATATTGCAAAAAATATATTATTATAAAATTGGACTTCCGCGAAATAACACCTGATCCAATTAAATATGAATTTCACGAGTGGATGTAGTAAAACTGGGACCAACAGCTTAACGTGTTCTCCAAGACATGTCACAAACATACTATATACTTTAAAACTGACAACAAACCTTCTATAATGACAGCCTCCGTAGACAAGTGGTTGCGTCTTTGGCGTTGTATCCGGAGGTCGTGGGTTCGATTCCCACCCATGACAACAAATAGTACGTTTTTCTGTACAGTTTGTCATGGTCTGGGTGTTTATAAAAAATAAAAATAAATACCATCACGGGTGCCTATTTGGCTCCCGAGAACCGTTTAAACGGCCTCAGGGTCCCAGTGGAGGGATTAACCCATCCTCATTTCGCCGATGGTATTCGGAGGCAACACCTAACAAGTCGCGAGCTTGTTGCGGTGTTTATGATGAAATAGCCTCGTTGTATAAAGCGGTCACCCATCCCAGGCCGGCTTTGTTGTCATCTGCTTAACCTTGTTATCAGTTGCGCAGTGACTTAACCACTAGGCTGGGGCTGCTTTTTTGGGTGTTTATAAAAATATAATATGTATTATATCGTTACTTCTGGTACACATAGTACAAGCCTAGAGCTTAGTTTGTGACCAGAGCAATATGTGTAAATTGAACTACATATTATTGTTATTATAATTAGTGTTTATAAAGGACTAAATAAGTTTTTATAAATAATACCATTATTGTACACACCGGGGTGTGAACTCGCGACTAATATTTTTTTGTTTAACCAACTCGGCCACCAAAACACTTTTATTTTACTTCAAAAGATACAATTTTACACTCAACGAACTGTTGGTTTCGGGTTGTGTATTTTTCCATTTCATCAAATATTGAAACTGTAAACTGAAGTATTCATTGAAAAAGCGTTCAATATTGTAAAACTTCATAAGCTTTTTCAATCGAGCGCTTTTATTGAGTGGGTTTGTAGTTGTATGTGAATGAATTCATTTTTAAACAATTTTTTACTTTTATATTTTTTTTACACATTTTTGTTTTGAATGCCTCCCTGGTCTAGTGGTATATATTGGTTGTCCATATTCGTGGAGTTTGTACCAAGATTGTTTTACTATATAAAGGCTATATAAAATATTTGTATTATTTATTTGTTTAGAATAAAATATATATATTTATCATCACGCACGGGTGCCTTACGCGCCCGAAACCGCCTAGACAGCCTCAGGGTAGTACCCATCGGAGGGGGTTTTAATCCCACCTACACAAAACAAGTGGCTACCTCGTCGCGATGTTTGAATAGACTTAATAACCCATCTATAAACAGTTTCATAAGGTGGTATAGTGAAACTGGGACGGACAGTTTAACGTGCTCTTAAAGGAAGGCTATATAACATCACGCTACGACTAATAAGGGCGTTAAAGAGCATCAATGAAAAGTATTGCAGAAACGGGGAAAATTTATTCCATTTGAGAGCTTCCGTCGCGTGCGCTACGTAAACGGTTGAAGTTACGCAGACGAAGTTGCGCGTGTCAGCTAGTTATACTATACAGAGCCGTGTTCGGAAACGTAACACTTTAACTTTAACACTGGGTAGTGTTACAGGGTGCGATAAAAATATTGAAATATGCTTAGAGAAGAAGAGATGCATATAGTGTAGTGACATTACCCAGTGTTAAAGTGTTAGTTTACGAACACGGCCCAGGGTTACTTGTAATTTGACGTACATCCGTCAGGAGCTGATAGGTTGGCCAAAATGCAACAAATTGAACCATAGAATTCAATAGTTTTCGAGATATTTGAAATTTAAGAATTTTTCGATATTTACTCCAAATTTATTTCTAAATAAAAAAAATGCACATTTAATGGCTACCATTAAAAAGTGATATTATAGCTGGCACTTCAATTAAGCTATGAACTTAATTAAAAGTACATAGGTTATTCAACAAAATAATTAAATTTATGAACGATTTAAGAATAATTTTTTACCAACATTTTCATTTCGCGCTTCACAAAATGTTGTTTTTAATATATTTAATTGTATGACCAAAAAACGAACAACGACAAAAAAAACTTTACAACGTATTTTACTTACTTGAAATGCTATTTTTTCACCCATTCACATTAAGTGTAGCACTCCATTTTCAATTAACAGCACAACCATTTTTCAGGCCGTTGGCTGCAGCTCAAATCTACAAATATCTTATATACTTAGTTAGGTATATATCTAGTAAAGTTTACGTTAAACAATCTACTTTATTTCTGACGGCATAAAGTTCAAATAGGTATAACAGATTAAATTTTTTTAAGCTTGTGTTAATTCTACTTTGTTAATTGTACGTACCAACCGGTAATAAATTCATTATTGCAAAAACATTTATTTACTTACTGTACTATTGTTATTTAATATTACATACATACTACACATAAGCACCGCAACAAGCTCGCCGCTTGTTAGGTGTTGCCTCTGAATACCATCGGCGAAATGAGGACGGGTTAATCCCCAGGGTACTGGGTACCCTGAAGCCGTTTAAACGGTTCTCGGGAGCCAAATAGGCACCCGTGGTGGTATATAAGTTAATATACTTTTAAATACCAACTTTAACTTATAAATTTGGTATTTAAAAGTCGTTGGTATTTGGAGGTTTTTTATATTTTTATTTTTATTGGCGCACGACATGTGACTTTGTATTTACCTTGTGGTGAGCAGACCTACAAAGTCCATGAAAAGGGCCAATTAATAATAGTTCTTAAACAATATTGATCGCTCCCACTATGCCGGCTAAAAGTAAGGTGGTAAGTCGTGTATAAAGTCTTTGAAAAGGGGAGCTGAAGCTTGGCAGTTGGTTGTTTTTGATTCTTGGACCGCTTACCATTAGGTGGCAGCAGAGACACACGTCGAGCTCTCATAAAATTTAAATTTACCTACCCGCTTTATAACCATGCACGAAATTGGGTTTAATTATAATAAAAGCTTAGTGGTTAATCTAAACTGTAGATTATCTAATAATGATCAAATTAAACTACAATTAAGTTGTTAATTTAGACACTTGATTAGTGCAAAGTTATCAGACACAAGATAACCCCTTAATCAAAGTTTTTTTTAAATTTAAATCTCACCATGATATTATCAATGGGGACAATAGTGTGAGGTATAGAAAGAAATTTTAAACTTTACTTATTGAAAACTATGTAGGTATTTTTTAATATTTTTAGTAATTATATTCAAAAAGGTGAAAGTTTTCTTTTATTAACAAAATTAAAATATAGAATTACCCAGATAAGAGAAAAATTAAATACCTACCAATAAGTCAAAAGTTTTTCAGGAAAAAATCAAAACATATTTTTTTGTCTTTTATATCTCTTAAGTTTGTTATGGAACCTAATGCATTTTATTATTTTGTATTAAAATGAAAATCTAAAGACTGCCACCGGTTTTCATAATAACTTATTGAGTCATTGAATAACACTTTATAGAAAGTGTTTTGTGTCTTTTTTCAGCAACAAAAATGAATATGCGTAAAAGAGACAAAACCTTCCTTATAAAGTATTCTTCAAGCACTCAATAAGTTTTTTTATGAATAAAGTCATAGATAGCTGAAAATAGGCAAAAATTATATTACCGCCATCTACTGATATTTAAAGAAAGCTTTAGTACCACAAATTCGCACTTGCCGGGTTTTTAAAGGAATTTTATTTTCTTTCTTTTTTTTCTAAGAATATAACTACAAAATTCTCATTACAATAATAATAATAGACTATCATGGTAATGGTGCATAGCAAGGAGATTCCTTCTCCTTTCCATTTTAATTACGCTCCGAATGGCAATACGAGACGTTTGTATGCGCCACTCGTCTCGAAGCGGTAATCGAAAAAACCTGATGCCATGGAGCCTGAGTACATAAAGCTAGTGCACATACCAAGATTGGAGCTATGAAATGACATCGAAGCTAGTAAATAATATCATTGCCAGCAAAATCGCTTTGTTTATGCATAGTGCATAGTATGGACGCGGACATTCTTTATCTGTATTATGACGAATCACAGTTCTTTTATTTTATTTCAAAATATAGCTATATACGTAAAGACTTATCAAAACAGAGACATTAGGTAAATGGCATTACTGTAATGTTAATGATCATTATTGCTGTATTTGTAGATTTTATTATATTTATATACAGCCTTTATGAATTTCAATGGATTTTGAATTAAGTATTGGACGAGTATTAATAAAAATTACAGTTTGAGTTAACCACCTAGTCTTACACTAGTTGGTTATGTATTGATGTGTTCGGTTCGGTGGTATTTTTCATATTATGATTTCCATTCTGTCGCGTTTAAGTTCTAAATCTAATATCGAGGTTTAATACATATGTCGGAAAGTCATTTGATAGTTGGTTTGTACAGGAACAAAAGCGCCACCTGGTGGCGTTTGGACGGAGTCACGGCGCGTGCGATACCGGAGAACGTAGGCGGTCGGCCATTGTGGAAAAAGCAACGAACGTGCTAGTTTGTCAGTGCTGTTGTGTCGGTGAACACGTGCACGTGAAACTGTCTTTGTTTCTTAAAGTGTAGTTTAATTAGATACTTAGTTTATAGTTGCGTGCGTGTTTTATTGCATAAAGCTGAAAATGTCTGACGACGAATACCCGGCCCGGTATCTTTTGCCAACACATAGTTGTCCTTCTTTTGTTAATGAATAGCTGCCTAACCAAACGCACTCTAAGGCCTCATTATTAAACTTTTTTTTTTAATATTCATATATCTGTAAAGATTTACATGATATAAATGATTTGGACTTTTTGACTTTTGAGTGGAATTGAGAGTAAAACGTTTCCTAAATGAGCCAAAATGTAGATTAAAAGTAATAATAGTGTAAGGTATTGATGGACATTAAAAGTAAATTCTAATAACGTAGCTATTTATCCTAAAAATAGTGTTTCTAGTTTCGGTGACAGTATTCAAATTTATAAACAACCATATTAACAGGTGGCCGAGTTGGTTAGACCTTGGACTTAAAAACACTTAGGTCCCTGGTTCGAATCCCGGTGTGCCAATGAGTTTTTATTTTAAAAAAATATGTTCATTTGTTTGACAACACCACTATAGTGCCTCGGAGAGCACGTTAAGCTGTCGGTCCCGGTTTCACTATACCAACTTGTGAAACTGTTTATAGATGGGTTATTGAGTCTATTCAAAACATCGCGACGAGCTGGCCACTTGTTGGGTGTAGACTCATACCATCGGCTACGACGAGGTGGGATTAAATCCCCTCCGCTGGGTACCCTGAGACTGTCTAGGCGGTTTCGGGCACCGTATGGCTCCGTATGTATGTAAAATGTTCACTATCTGGCTGAAAACTATCCCTTATTATTATAACACATAAACTTAAAGGTTTATTTCTGATGCTGCTATAGTTACTAGCATAACACTAGCTTACTATCTTCGCATGTGCCACAAGCCGAGTGCATTCAATGGACAATAGCTAAATAAGTCTGTACAAGAAAGAACCATTTGCTGTTAATTCGATTACGAGACGAGTGCCGATGAATTCTAATGCATGTATCGATTTAGTTTATTTGATTGTTCTAATCATGCGCTTACCTGAGTGCAATCACTTTATTTTTCTTTACGATTATTCGAATTCGATTGCAATAACATTTGTTGCGGTGGAAACATTGGGTCCGTGGTCATCGGATACTAAAAATTTGATAATAGAATGGTCTTTTTAGGTTCTAAATTGGTTCATGTCTCGAGTGACCCTAGAGCGGCGGCGTTTTCGTCTCAAAAAGTACCTAAGCTTAACTATACAGAGAGGAAATGCCGCCAGCGTCCTGGGCACTATGCCCCACGGCACTAATTTAGATTATATTTTTACTTTATAGGGTTTTATGTATATAGGTTTATTAGGCGATTTTATTTTGTTAAGTATAGTTTTAGTTTATATTTTCTTTGTATGTATCTATTGTATTATTTATTGAATATATTGATGTTTACATTATATTAGATGATGTCCATTAATTTGATTGGAATCTCAATAAATAAATTAATATCATCGCGCTGAAAGTACCCGTTTCAGCGCCCGAGACAACCTGGACGGCCTCAGGGTACCCAGCGGAGAGGTTTTTAATTCCACCTCGTCGTAGCCGATGGTATTAGTCTACTTATACCAAACAAGTGCCTAGCCCGTCGCTATGTTTAGATAAACTCAATAACTTATCTAAAAACAGTTTTACAAGTGCTCTCCGAGGCACTTAAACTAAATGTCAATAAAATGTTATAATATATTTATTTATTTATTATTTATTGAAGTGTATAAATAATAAATAAATAAAAAATAACGATATAATACATCTTATTATATTATAAACACAGACCATGACAAACTGTACAGAAAGACGTCCTAATATTTTTTTGCCATGGGTGGAATCGAACTCACGACTTTTGGATACAACGCTAAAGTCGCAACCACTAGTCTACGGAGGCTGTCGAGGAGATAGTATAGAATAAACTGCCCTCCCACTGAACATAGTTTAGTTTCGTTTTTTTTCTGGTACACATAGTAACCTTTTTTTTATTTGAGCACAGCATATGTTTTTGTATCTACCTGGTGGTGAATATACCTTGTTCTTAAACAAAATTGATAGCTCCTACTATGCCTGCTAAATGATGCTATTACGAAATTTGTGGCGAGAGTGGCGACAAATTGCATTACGAGTATATTTTAATATACTCGCTGCCTTATTGTTAATTCAACCAATTTCGTAACCGCACCCTGAAAGAAGACCTTGACACGAAATCGATGCAGTAATCTTCTGAAAACCGGTGAACCCACAGACTAAAACCGAAAAACCTAAAGATTTTTTTACTACACATTGTTTTTATCATAGCTGTTTTGTTGTTATTATTGTTAAAGTTATTAAGATGACAAAGTATGATTTTAATATGTTTGTACTTATATAAAGAAAACATTTGCATTTTGTAGTCACTTATAACTTGTAGTTATAACATTCAGACTTTAGACTATCATATACTTGTTAATTAGTATTAATGTATCTTATGTAAGTGACTCAATAAATCAATTAATAAATGTCCTACATATTAGGTATTATGATAAAAATATCTAAAATAGGTAGGCATAGTGGGTGCAGTTATAGGGGTATCTACAGCTATCGCATGCGATGCGAGCTTCCTTTCGTGTTCCGCTGGGATCCGGTCTGATCCATGTACAGTTAAAAGGATTTCTAGCGGAAATAGGCCACCCCTTATTTTGCAGTATTAAAATGATTAGAACCTATATTTATGATGATACTAGCTAACCTGGCGAACTTAACCGCCTAAGTAAGAGAGAAAGAAAGTAAAATACATTTATTTCCATAAAATAATACAAAAATAAATAAATATCATCACTGGTGCCTTACGGCGCCCGAGACCGCTTAGACGGCATCAGGGTACGCAGCGGAGGGTTTTAATCCCAGTTTACACCGAACAAGTTGCTAGCTCGGTGCGATGTTTGGATAGACTCAATAACCCATCAATAAACAGTTTTAGAAGTTAGTATAGTGAAACTGGGACCGACAGCTTAATGTGCTATAGTGCCTCACTATAGTGGTGTTGTTTAACCAATGTACATACATTTTTAGACTAAAAACTCATTGGTACACACCGAGGTTCGAACCAGGGACCTAAGTGTTTTTAAAATATAATAAATAAAATCTTTATGGCAATGGGACCAAGCGTCAGTTATGCTGCTAGCAGAGGAATCTTCATAGCAGGAACTGGTTTTGAGAATGGCCCCCTTTCCATTGCTTTTATTGCTTTTATTTACAATAAATATTTAAGGCATGGATATGATCGGTGATGTTGGTCGCCTTGGTGGCTCTCTTGTATGGCAGATAATGATTGACAGGTCAATGGAATCAGCTAACCACCTAGTCTTACACTAGTTGGTTATGTAGTGTGTGTTCGGTTCGGTAGTAATTTTCATATTAAGGTTTCCATTCCATCGTGTCTAAGTTCAATTAATATTTGTCGTTATTTTGTTAATGAATAGCTGCCTAACCAAACGCACTCTAAGACCTCATTGTTAAACTTTTTTTTTTTTTTTGACTATTCATAAATATCTGTAAAGATTTACATGAAATAAATACTTTTGACTTTTGACCATGTATATTTTGTACATGCTCGCAATTATATACAAGTGCACATTACAAAAATAAATAATAAAAAAAAACTCTAAATAAATAATCTCTTTTAAATAAAAATTATAGATTGATTTCACTTGCCCCTAATAGATATAATAGTAAATGTATACGGATTTTTTTTGTGGTTTTTTAACTTTCGAATTGAAACATCTACAGGCAGAGACGAACAAACCAAAACTTTTCTTCTGCAAATTCTTTAAATTGCTATAATATTTAACTATATTTTATATGAATACATTTGAAGCGCTTTGTAATATAATATCTAGTTTGGGAGTGTAAATTTGTTACAATGTTATGCAAATATGGAAGTATTTGAAAGATAATACGAGTATGTATAACTTGTGACATATGTTGGCAAATATCAATATTTTATTTATTAATTATGGGATGGGATTTATTTAATATATGGAAATGTCACTTCAAGATCCTCTGGTGCTGCAGCTTTGCTTGGCCAAAATAAAAAAAATGATAAATACAAGAAACATAGCTCCTCTTACGAATTTCTAGCGTTTTCAGTGGAAACCTTATATTCATCGACCCCATTCATGGACTTTGTAGGAATACTTTTCATTAGGTAGATACAAAGTCAAGTGCTGTGCTCCAATAAAAAAATATATGTAGAGACAAGAGGCGTACGAAATTAAATTTATCACTGGATATTTTTTTCTCACGGATATTCGTTCGTTTGTCACTCAATTTACATATAAAGACATTCATTTGAGAAAAATCTGTTCTCATCCGATAAGTGTGCGTCATTTGTATTAAAACAGTTCCCCGTATATTAAACGTAGGGTTTGAAAGTCTCTTCACAAAAATAATGTGCAACGTTTTTTAGCTTACCTAAAGTACGGCACGAAAATAAAGAATTTAGTACAATGACTTACTGTACTCCTTAAATATGACTCTCGTTCACAAAATTTAATCTGCTAACAAATAGTTTGAAAAAATGCGCCTTGTAATTGATATGTAATTTTTTCAGTTTTAATAATATATTATATTTAACTAGCTGACATCATTTCATTTCATTTCATTTCTAAAATATTTTTTCAAAATCGGTTCAGTTCACAACCTGACAAACTTTACCTCATTTTAATATTATTAAATATAGTATTAGTATAGATGTATAATCAATCTAATATGTTAATGACTAAACAATAATTACTATCACACTTGTTACACAAAAAAAAAGGTATTTATCTTTTTTCTGTCAAAGATGATTTTCAAAGTAAAAAAGTCAGCCGATAAGTGCGTCATTTGTATTTAAACAGTTCCCAGTAAATAATATTAATGTGTAATTTCAATTTACACATATTACTTTGGTCACAAACTATGCGGTAGGCTTGTATACATAGGTGTACCAGAAACAATAATATAATACATATTATATTTATAAACACCAGTGGGAATCGAACCAACGACCTCCGGTTACAACTCCAAAGGCGCAGCCACTCGTCTGCGGAGGTGGTCAGATGAAACATAATTTTTAATAAAACGCTAAATTTTTATGAATAAAGGGTTTTATATTTAACTTAAAGAACACCTTATATTAGTACATAGCTATTAACAGAATTGTTAACTTATAATAGAAAAGGTATGTGATTCAGAATTACACAAGAATGATCGTTGTGCTGAATCACTCATTCATCCCTCAACAACGACACTGATTCATATTTCCCTTCATTCATTAGTTAAAAATGTTTTGTATTTGAAGTTCCCAGAACTTTATTATTTACCTACCTCAATGTAACAGTTATTTTAATTCTGAGAACGGTTTCTTTGATAATAAGTTTTTATTCATTTACAAAAAAATATACCTAATAATATATTAAAATAAACAATCACAAATTAAAAATAATTAAACATATAACATTATATATACGTGGTGGCCGAGTTGGTTAGACCTTGGACTTAAAAACACTTAGGTCCCTGGTTCGAATCCCGGTGTGTACCAATGAGTTTTTAATTTAAAAAATTATGTACATTTGTTTGACAACACCACTATAGTGCCTCGGAGAGCACGTTAAGCTGTCGGTCCCGGTTTCACTATACCAACTTTTGAAACTGTTTATAGATGGGTTATTGAGTCTATTCAACACATCGCGATGAGCTAGCCACTCGTTCGATGTAGACTCATACCATCGGCTACGACGAGGTGGGATTAAAACCCCTCCTCTGGGTACCCTGGGGCCGTCTAGGCGGTCTCGGGCGCCGTAAGGCACCCGCAATGATAATATGTAAACATATAACGAATAAATTATAATTTTAACATGTTCCTTGCGGTAATGTTCCCAAAACGCTAGCGTTTCCTCTTTGTATTGTTATTGAAATACTTTGTGCTAGAAAAGACTAGCCCTCTGGTCACCAGTGAAGTCAATTAGTTTTGGTGTAATTTCGTTGATAAATTGTTTAAAACCAGGACCCCATGGGCCAAAAGTTTCCACTTGAAACGGATAAAATAAATAATTGTTCGTTAACTCTGAATATTTTCGTCGCTTGGAGGTTTAATTTTAATTGATCTAAAACATACTAATAAAGGGGTTAAGGTTCTAATACCTAAAATTTCTAACTCTATTGGTCTGTAGAAATATATTTTATTTATTTAGCGCATTAAGTAATAGTATGTTGTATCCGGAGGTCGTGGGTTCGATTCCCACCCATGGCAAAAACATATTAGTACGCTTTTCTATAAAATGGCAATTATAATAAACCAGTACTATATAACGTGTTCGAGTTAAAAGCTAAAAAATTGTTTATAGTAATCATTAATTTTATTATTGATATATTAGTTATTACAATCATTGTTTTAAATTTAAACTATAAAATATAATCAAGAAAACTTAAAAAAAACATAAAAAAAAGGCATAGTATCAATATAAACTAAAACTAAACATTAAAAATACAGGGGAATATTTAACAAAAAAAAAAAAAAAAAATTACATATCCACTATGTCCCGATTCTGTCCCGGCCCGAAGGTTCCCATAACACTGGCAGCATTATCTCTTTGTACTGCCAGTGATATCTTTTGTTTAAAGAAATATCCGGACCGGGAATCTCCAGTGATCTCATTTAGAAGAGCACATAGTTTTTTGCTGAATTCCTTGGCTTCAGAGCCCCAAACCCCAGTTGTCTCCACAGCAAATGGAACAAATAAATAATCAGATTTTAAATTTTGATATTTTGTATGTTAATTTTAATTAAATATTATATAGTTTTATTGCTATAACTTACAAAATATAATCAATTATACGAAAAAGTAGATCTCATAAAAAACCATAACTTATAAAACTTGGCATTATAATTTTTTCTATTGGCGAACACATCTATTACGTGTCTTTTTATCTACCTGATAGTAAGCAGACCTACAAAGCCATTGAATGTCGATAAATACATTATTTAACAACATTGATCGCTTCCACTATATGCCTAAACAATGCGATTACGAATTCGGCGGCGATAAAGACGAATCTGAATAATTAGTATACTCCAATATCCTACTTGCTTAATATCATATTAACCGATAATATCAACGCTATTAGCTTCTGAAAACCGGTAAATCCACAGACTGAAACCCAACAATAAACTTAATTCTATTTTTAAATGCATAGTTACGATATTTTCGTTCATATGTCGTAATACTCGTAATATAACATGTATGAGTCAAGCTTAGGGCGGCGTTATGCAAAACGAAACCATTTATAGCCCGGGAAGGTCGTTCCCATTTAGTACCACTGACTCATGTAAGGGTTATCTTTGCTGTTTGTGTATTGAGATTATTTACCCGGTTCGTGCTGAATGGCGGTATAACTTTAGAAAATTATTTTGTTAATGTTTTTTTTTGTTTTACCTTGAAAGAAAACTTGATTCAATAACGACTCAAGTGACTTAGTTCTACCTAATTTATTTAAAGCAGTCATGGGCGGTACATTACGAATGTACTAGGAGAGCAGCAGTGAGAGAGGAGTGGTGTTCGCTTGTTAACCTTTTTTTTTTCACCACCATACAGACACTAGTGACAAGACTTCCGATTTCTTCTTCTCTCTTCGAGGTGATAGTCTCCTTTCTGGGTGCTGTTACTAACTGGGCAGTTGATTTAACGATAAAGCAGTGACGATAATATTAAAATAGACTCGTTTTCTCCTATTTCGTAACCGCTTCAGTTAGCCGGCATAGTGGAAGCACCATTCTGTTAAACGACTATGAAATGTTCGACCCTTCCCATCATAATTGTATTGATTCATAATCTCCTACTAAATGCGCGATAAAGATGAATTTATTGAAGTCAGTACCAGGCGCACAGAACAGCGTTAGAGATATCTTATTATAAAAAGTAACAAGTGGGTTTACTGTTTACTGTATAACTTTAATTTATTTCTTAAAGTTTCATTTTTATATTTTCTTACCTTCAAGGGAAAATTAAGAAAAACTTTTTAAGTCTACGTCTGGGTTCATCTGGGTTTGTTTAGTGGGGACAGGAGACAGTTTTAAAGACTATAGTGTACCAGGCGCGTAGAAGATCGTAAAAGATTTGTTATTAGGGTGTTCAACGATTTTCAGGAGTGCTTCAACTTCTATTTCTAGTGTTTAGGTACTTAGAAAAAAAAAAACTTGCTTTTGTATCTTATATTAAAAATAATAATATTAAGATCAAATTTAAGAAACGGTTAGAGTTTGATGACAAAGCAGCGTAATAATAGGTGCCTACGATAATTAATATTTTACACCGTATCGTAACCGCACCCTGAAAGAGACAAGAAATCGATTCAGAAGTTTTCTAAAAGCCGATGAACCCACTGACTAATACCGAAACATGACTTGGTCACTTGACGGTTTTTACATCTGTATGGGTGGTAACGAGAGCAGTCGGTCGGCCTAGTGAAGTAATAGAGGCCTATTCCACCTAAAAATAAAGTATATAATATTATCTCAAGAAATATTTTTAGCATTTCCTATTATTAATGTTCACCAAACTGTTAAATCGACATTTCGAAAGAGGAAAAAGTCGAGATATTTCTTTGAAAGCATTTCTGATAATAAAATCTCTCCAATATTTTTCCGCAGCAACGACAAGTGCGGAAACATACGAGTTTATGATAAATTCATTTATGTTCGGGCGCTAGGATACGGAAATCAAATCATATTACCAAATAACACATGTGTCGATGTATTATTTGGGAACTAAAAAAACATATATATAATAACAAATATATATATGGTCCCATAAAATAATATATAATATAAAAAGCGGCCCCAGCCTAGTGGTTAAGTCACTGCGCAACTGATAGCAAGGTTAAGCAGATGACAACAAAGCCGGCCTGGGATGGGTGACCGCTTTATACAACGAGACTATTTCATCATAAAAACCGCAACAAGCTCGCCACTTGTTAGGTGTTGCCTCCGAATACTATCGGCGAAATGAGGATGGGTTAATCCCTCCGCTGGGACCCTGAGGCCGTTTAAACGGTTCTCGGAAGCCAAACAGGCACCCGTGATGGTTTTTTATTTTATTTTTTTTATATATGGTATAGTCCCACTATACCAACTTGTAAAGCTGTTTATAGATGGATTATTGAGTCTATCCAAACACCGCACTTGCTCGGTGTAGACTCATACCATCGGTTACGACGAGGTGGGATTAAAGCTACCTCCGCTAGGTACCCTGAGGCCGTCTAGGCGGTCTCAGGCGCCGTAAGGCACCCGTGATGATATTTATTTATATATTTTAATTTTATTATAGGTATACATTTAATCCTTCCATCGGAGTGTTTAAATGCTTGCTCACAGCTCATTATCTGAACGCTTAAACCAGATCCTCGTGGCAAATTTTTGTTTGGTATGTTATGTGAGTTTATGTATTACATTTATTATATTTTATTATATACAGTATTTAAGTAGTTTAAGTATTGTTAAAACTATATGTATATCCTTTTAACGAAAAGTACTGCACCCTAAGCATATTTCACTCTCTCAAAGGTTAGCTGGTAGAAAATGGCTAAGGCATTAAGCTCGCCTATGTACAATTTTGTGCAATAAAGAATTTTAAATAAATAAATGTCACGACATACAAGAAAATAACAAACCCCTAATACACGTAAAACGCGCGCGAATCCGCAACAGGGGCCAGCAGGGTTATTACGCGTCTTAAGTTCGCTCGCACGCCAATCGTTATGACGTCATTCTGACGTAGATCAAGCTTGGCTCCTTAACAATGGCTCCAAAATAATCTTAGAAAATTACGTCATAACGATTGGCGTGCAAGCGAACTTAAGACGCGTAATCACCATACTTATTCCGAGTTTGCAACCGCTAAACACGACAAGACGTTGCGTAAACTATATATATGGAAATATAAGTTCTAATCCAATGGTTATTTAGTCTGTATTAGGTTGGCTATAATAATGCCGCCATCTTGAAATACACGAATTCTTTGCAAGTTTGATCATGTTTGGAGCATTGGAATTTCAACTCTATAATTAACAGGATAGAACTTATATCTCAATATTTATAGTTTACGAAACGTTTTATCGTGTTTAGCGGTTGCAAACTCGGAATAACGCCTCTGGGCAACAGTTAGTTTAGTCCACATTATAAAAAAAAATATCTAGGTAGGTAAGTAGTAAAACAATATGAATAATAACTTCAAATTCCAAATACTTTGATACAATTATACATATTCACGTCAACATAATAGTAATAATATACGTGATGGCCTAGTTGGTTAGACCTTGGACTTAAAAAACTTAGGTCCCTGGTTTTTTTGTTTGACAACACCACTATAGTGCCTCGGAGAGCACGTTAAGCTGTCGGTCCCGGTTTCACTATACCAACTTGTGAAACTGTTTATAGATGGGTTATTGAGTCTATTCAAAACATCGCGACGAGCTAGCCACTTGTTCGGTGTAGACTCATACCATCGGCTACGACGAGGAGGGATTATAATAATAATAATAATATATCTTTATTTGCCAGAACATGGTACAGAAGAATGGTGTTACAAATGATTTTATGATCAGCATATTCTACCCCATTACAGGTGTGCAAAATATTAATAAGTACACAAAAATTTACAAAAACCCCAAAGGTGAACAAAAGCCGTATTTTACAAAGATTACACAATACAAAACAAATTAAAAAACACAAATATATTTCTAAAAAAAAAAATTGCTTCAAAATGTCAAAATTCTATCAAAATGCACAATTATTTCATTAAATACACAATCACATTAGAAATAATGAGAAATGAATTAAATAAAAAATTAAAACCCCTCCGCTGGGTACCCTGGGGCCGTCTAGGCGGTCTCTGGCGCCGTAAGGCACTCGTGATGATACATAACATAATAGTACTAATTTAAGCACTAAACAGTGCTTAAATATAACAACTTTAAAGTCCGACGTAGTAAGGTGTTCGTGCGTCAGAAATAGCAAATTCCTTCGAAGGTCGATGTTATGCAAAACAGCAATTTATAAGCGACCGAGTCAAACGACGGGGAGTGAGTCACAAGCTGGTTCTGCCCTGAAACAGCCTATTTTCATGATAGTTCTTTTGTAATAACATTTTGTTTTATAAATATACAATCAGAATAAATATAATTTGAGATGAGAAAATAGAAAAGACGAAATTGTTGAGAAGAATAGTATTAAGTGCTCAGTCGTGTTGACGCCCATACAAATCGTTGTTCCAATACAACATCTCTGTTAGTCGAAGTAGAGAGACAGTGTTCTTAGCTATCCATAGAGAGACAGTGTTCTTAGCTATCCATGGCTTCACCGTGCGAGTGCTCCATCGCGTGGTTGGAAGGCAGGGGAATGAACTGCAGCGTTCCTTAAGACCGCGAAGTAGGTTTAAAGGCCTTTTGAATTCTCACCTGCACTGTGTTCACTACCCTCTCTACTCAACCAAATACTATATGATCTTGTTAGCGCCATCTTAGAAACACGCTTCTTAAAAGTTCTGACGACTGATCTTGGAAGTCCAAGATCCTTCAATAGACGATGCAAAGACTTTTCTGAAATTCCTCTTGAACCAACTTCCACTGCATAAAGTTGAGTTTTAAATCCGTTTCTGGTAATTTCGTTTGTGAGATCAAAAAATTTGTTCGACTTGATGTTGTGGTCCTTAGAAATGTTTGTTTCCCATAGAACGGTGAGTTCTATAAGTATTACTTTGTTCAAGTACCGAGAGTACACCAGTATGTCTGGTCTATAGGCTGAAACTACTAGTTCGTCTGGAATTTGAAATGTGTTGTGAATGTATCCATGAATATTTTCCAGTCTTGTGCTTTGTCCAGGATTAAAAAAGGTTTATTTAAGTTTTCTTGAGTTGTCCCTCCTTTACAAAAGTCTTTCATTTGTTGATAATTCTTTTCTGGCTCTAGCAATACTGAGACTTACAGCTTCATGGATAATTTCTAGAACTTTATCATGTCGGTGCAAATAATGGCCTTTTTCAAGTAGAGTCTTGCACTCAGCAAGTATACGAGTATGTCTGGCAGTCCCTACAACAACACCGCACAATGTACATGTCTTATCTGTTGCTTTCCCCCATCTTACCAAATTACTCTGGTCAGGTAGGGACATTTGAAAGGCATTGAGATAGAACTTAATAAGTGCCGGAGACCAATCGTACATGAGTGTGCGCCATTTCAGGGCTGGAGGAATACAAACTTCCCCATAGTAAGCCATTCATTCTGTACTTCTAGGGACATCGCGTGAACTCTGTAGCCATGCTCTTCCCTAAGGAAAGATTTAATAATATTTTTATCACATTCCTTTTTCTTCCATCCTAACCCCCTTCTGCTGATCTGTGCACCGCCTATAAATGATTTTATATTGGTAATTTCTACGTAAAAATATTTCTGTTTTAGTGTCTGTAATAAATATTTTTGTATTATTAGTACATAATAATATGTAATAATAATAATATGTAGGAAAAATTACACATATTGCTCTGGTCATAAACTAAGCTCTAGGCTTGTACTATGTGTACCAGAAACAACGATATAATACATATTATATTTTATAAACAACCAGGCCATGACAAACTGTACAGAAAAACGTACTAATATTTTTTTGCCATGGGTGGGAATCGAACCCACGACCTCCGGATACAACGCCAAAGGCGCAACCACTAGTCTACGGAGGCGGTCGGTACCTTACGGCGCCCGAGACCACCTGGACGGCCCCAGGGTACCCAGCGGAGGGGTTTTAATCCCACCGCGTCGTAGCTGATGGTATGAGTCTACACCAAGAAACAAGTGGCTAGCTCGTCGCGATGTTTTGAATAGACTCAATAACCCATCTATAAACAGTTTCACAAGTTGGTATAGTAAAACCGGGACCGACAGCTTAACGTGCTCTCCGAGGCACTATAGTGGTGTTGTCAAACAAATGTACATATTATTATATTTTTGGATTAAAAACTAATAGTTACACACCGGGGATTGAACCAGGGACCAAAGTGTTTTTAAGTCTAAGGTCTAATCAACTCGACCACCACGTATTTTAAATAATATATTTAAATAAGGTTAAGCCTAAATAATAACATATATACTATGTTACTGTATTTAGTATTATACGGCTATTAGAATCTATATTATATGTTATATATAATTATATGTTAGCGAAAATTAAAACAGCTGTTTAAATTTTATTATATTATTTTTCTTGTATAGCCGATTTATACAAAACATTCTTAAATGACAGTAAATAAATATTAAAACAGGTGTAAGTATAGGTAGATTGTATATTATCTTTTATTCAAAAAATATATTTAAATTTAATCATTTTTAAACTTTGTTTTATGAACTTGATTCTTGTTATAAAACACATTTTTTAATATTATTACAAAATTAAATTTAAAAATTTTAAATAAAAAAATAAATAAATACCATCACGGGTGCCTATTTGGCTCCCGAGAACCGTTTAAACGGCCTCTGGGTCCCAGCGGAGGGATTAACCTATCCTCATTTCGCCGATGGTATTCGGAGGCAACACCTAACAAGTGGCGAGCTTGTTGCGGTGTTTATGATGAAATAGCCTCGTTGTATAAAGCGGTCACCCATCCCAGGCTGGCCTTGTTGTCATCTGCTTAACCTTGTTATCAGTTGCGCAGTGACTTAACCACTAGACTGGGGCCGCATTTTTGTTTTTATTGGGGCACGAGACGTTACTCTAATAATCTGGTGCTCAAATCTATAAAGTTGATGACTTACAAAGAAAGTTTGAAGTAAAGTTCTCATTATGCCGACTGTAATTGCGACGAGGGTTAAGTTACTAAAACACATACTTGTATGTTTAATTTTATATGTAAGAGGGGAAGCTAGGTCTCTATAACTTGTCTAGGCCGTCAGACCGGTCACGTTACCATCAAATCATAAATTAATTATTTCCATAAAGAAACTCGGTACACATAAATGGGTGGTCTAGAAAATAAGCTTATTTATCTGTAGTCCAGCATGAAAATGTTAATAAACCCATACAGATGCAAAAACCGTCAAGTGTCCAAATTATGTTTGAAGTGTCCAAGTCATGTTTCAGCGTCCAAATTATGTTTGAAGTGTCCAGTCTGTGGGTTTCCCGATTTTAGGAGACTACTGCATTAAAGGAGCTTACCACCTCGATGATTACTTCTATTGATTTTAAGGGTGTGGTTACGAAACAGGCAGTGATTTAATGATAGAGCAGCGAGGTTATTAAAATAGGCTCTTAATGCAAATTCGCTTAGTCGCCGCCTATTTCGTAATCGCACCATTTAGCCGACCGGTCAATGTAGTTATTGACCCCATCCATGGACTTTGTAGCATTGCTTACCATCATTGCTTACCATCAGGTGGATAAAACGGCACATGCTGTACTCGAATAAAATAAAATAGGTAAATCACACATGAAACACAAATGCAGTACCAAACAAAAGGTCATTGAACTGTTATTTGCCTTTACTGCCCGCCCTAGTGTGCGACACAGCGTAAAAGTCAAGACAGTCTTAAGACAGATTTCGCACTATAAAGACATCCAACCCGATACAAAAGCTTTTAGTTGCTTAAGTAATGATTTAGGTAAGTATTTTATTTTAAATGACCATTTTAAGAAAGAGAAAATTCTCATTTTAAGAAAATCTATTTTTTTAAGTATTCCAAAAAATAATAGTTTTTTTTTAATTATTATTTATTACACTAGTTACTTATTATTACATTATAATTATATTATGTTGTGTGTGCGTTTATTAATATGTTTTTACATAGATATCTCTCTAATACCTATGGAACGCTCCATTGCGCATTTAATTTCTATACTAAAAATCAAGTTAATAAAAAACAAGACATGAACAATTTGTTGGCGTATATAGGAGAAATGGCAGCCTAACCAAACGCACAATTAGAACTTATTGAACATTTTATTTGTCTCTTGTACTATGTAACATGTTAACTTTGTAAAATAATATTGCAATTATTTTGATTTATTTTTAATTACTAACAGTCAGTTTGAAACAGTCTGTGTCTTAAGACAGTCTTATACACACTAGACGTTCTCAACAGATGTCATCATAAAATATAAATACACTCACGACCAAACTCCCGAAACACCACAACATAAAATATTAACCATAGCTATATATTCTGGAACTGGTCCCGACTGTACTTAACGCGCACTCTCAAGAAATACTGCGCCTTGCATTTTTCTGGCTTCAATTGAAATGGTTGTAAAGGAAAATAGGTTGTTAGGTGGAATTTATAAGGTGTTGATTTGTTTGTAAGGTCACAGCAGTCACCTGAGCAAACACTGTGAACCCCTAAGCAGTTTTGTATCAATTTTCTAGCGAATGCGTCTCGATGGTACGCGGGGTTGTTTGCTGTAATTTTTTTTTGTTTCAGAGGATATTTAAACACTTCTGTTATCTATATATATAATAACAAGCTGTGTTCGCGACTTCGTCCGCGTGAAATAGTTCTTTTTTTATCATACAAACTCTCATCCCCTATATTGGGGGTAGAATTTATCAAAATCCTTTCTTAGCGGATGCCTACGTCATAACATCTACCTGCATGCCAAATTTCAGCCCGATCCGTCCAGTGGTTTGGGCTGTGCGTTAATAGATCACTATGTCAGTCAGTCAGTCACCTTTGAGTTATCTAAATATAATAATATGTAGGATAATTTACACATATTGCTTTGGTCACAAACTAAGCTCTAGGCTATGTGTACCAGAAACAACGATATAATACATATTATATTTTATAAACACCCAGACCATGACAATTTGTACAGAAAAAATTAACTAATATTTTTTTTTGCCATGGGAATCAAACCCACGACCTTTGGATACAACGCCAAAGGCGCAACTACTAGTTTACGGAAGCTATCATAATAATATATAATATATGTATAATTTATCTTATATTTAAAGCAATTTAAATTACAATACGTTTATATATACGTGATGGCCGAGTTGGTTAGACCTTGGACTTAAAAACACTTTGGTCCCTGGTTCGAATCCCGGTGTGTACCAATGAGTTTTTAATTAAAAAAAATATGTACATTTGTTTAACAACACCACTATAGTGCCTCGGAGAGCACGTTAAGCTGTCGGTCCCGGTTTCACTATACCAACTTGTGAAACTGTTTATAGATGGGTTATTGAGTCTATTCAAAACATCGCGACGAGCTAGCCACTTGTTCGGTGTAGACTCATACCATCGGCTTCGACGAGGTGGGATTAAAAACCCCTCCGCTGGGTACCCTGGGGCCGTCTAGGCGGTCTCGGGCGCCGTAAGGCACCCGTGAAGATATATATATATATATATATATATGTTCTTAACGTGCTCTCCGAGGCACTATAGTGGTGTTGTCAAACAAATGTACATAATTTTTTTAATTAAAAACTCATTGGTACACACCGGGATTTGAACCAGGGACCTAAGTGTTTTTAAGTCCAAGGTCTAACCAACTCGGCCACCACGTATATATCTACGTATGTATCTAGAACAACAAATAATAAATTCTTTTCTTTTTATAATATTAGTACAGATAGATAGGTTCTATAAAACTTAAAAAAAAAAAAAAAAATGGGTCCCATTTTGAACTATTTGACATATTAGTAACAAGAATTCTTCTTGTATTTTTTTATTTGATTGATTTTATTTGAACTAAAGGGTGTTCTGTCCCGAGAAAGGTTTTTGGAAATTATCGGCTCCAACAAAATAGAATTGTTTACTCTACGGATTAGGTCAAGCCAAGTCTCCGATTTATGGCCCAAGTGTCGTGCCAATATGCCTGATATTTACGACACGCTTTTGGAAAAACAAAAAGTGCGTGCTACGCGTAGTTAAGTTTTTTGTTGTTGCTCTCGTAGCACGACGCTCAGATAAAATGCTTCTCACAGTATCTCATAAATTTTAAGTATAGCTTAACTCTCAAATAGTTTGAAATATTATTATTTTGATATTCATATGTATACCTACTTCTAGAATCAAAAAATACAAGAAGTAACCCATCTATAAACAGTTTCACAAGTTGGTATAGTGAAACTGGTATACATATGAATATCAAAATAATAATATTTTGATATTCATATGTATACCTACTTCTAGAATAAAAAAATACAAGAAGTAACCCATCTATAAACAGTTTCACAAGTTGGTATAGTGAAACTGGAACCGACAGCTTAACGTGCTCTCCGAGGCACTATAGTGGTGTTGTTAAACAAATGTAACACTTGTGAAACTGTTTAAAGATGGGTTATTGAGTCTATCTAAACATCGCGACGAGCTAGCCACTTGTACGATGTAAACTTATACCATTTGCTACGACGAGGTGGAATTAAAAACCCCTCCGCTGGGTACCCTGAGGCCGTATGGGCGGCCGATGATACTTATTTATTTATTTAATATTAAGAGTTTGTTTGTTTGTTTGAACTCGCTAATCTCAGAAACTACTATTTCGAATTGAACATTTATTTTAGTGTTGGATAACCCATTTATCGAGTAAGGCTGTAGGCTACATAACATCGCGCTACGACCAATTTGAGCGGAGAAACAATGAAAAATGTTGCAAAAAGGGGGAAAAAATATTCCCTTTGAGAGCGTGCGCTACGCAAACGGTTAAAGTTACGCAGACGAAGTTGCGCGAATCAGTTAGTTGTTAAATAAACCAAAGTATAGATAAATATTATAGTACTACGTAAGGACTTTTTTACCTCTCCCAATGTTCGTGTCCCCGCATTTTAATGAGGAACCCGAGACCGCGGGTTCAAAAGCGTAATAAATGTATCGGTGACATTCTTCTATTTTCAATATGTTTACCGTTACTTAAGTAGAAATTTTCTAGAGGGTACGGTAGGCAGTAAGGTTAGTTGTCTTTTGACAATGTGAATTAAACCTTAAGGCAAAGGAATAAAGATCAGATTGAGAAGTCACGTGTATAATTTGTCTTGCTTCTGTAGTTGTTTTAGGGGTTCTTTGAGTTTCTATTTATTCAAAAATTTCACTTTGAAACCGAAATGTGTATTTCAAATTGAAAACATTAAAAAAAAGTATTATGCTTCATAGGGAAATTTTAAAAATTACCTTTGCAGTATTTACTATTAAAATTTTCATATTATTGTTGTAACAAAGCGGCCCCAGCCTAGTGGTTAACTCACTGTGGAAGTGATAACAAGGTTAAATAGACGACAACAAGGCCAGATCTGGGATGGGTGACCGCTTTATACAACGAGGCCATACCATCATAAACACCTCAACAAGCTCGCTACTTGTTAGGTGTTGCCTCCTAATATCTCCTCTTTCTCCTCCATCGGCGAAATGAGGATGGGTTAATCCACCCTGAGGCCGTTTAAACGGTTCTCGGAAGCCAAAAAGGCACCCGTGTTGGTATTTATTATTATTATATTATATTTATACATATTTGTTATGTCTATGGGTTCACCATTTCATAGGAGGTTACTGCATCGATTTAATGTCGAGTAGTCTCTTTTCAGGGTCCGGTTACGATACGGACAGTTGATTTGATTTAAATAGACTCGCATTACAAAACGACAAATTCGTATTTATCGTTTTGTAACAAAATCATATAGTTGGCATAGGGAAGCGATCAGCTGCCGTTAAATAACAATATATACCATCAGGTAAAGACCAATTCACATGCTTCTTCAATAAAAAACTTTAAAAAATCTACATTAAAGTAGATACATCTTAAAATCGGAAGTAACATAGGCTAGCTTCCTTTCAAAAGCATATCCCGACAAAAAGCGGGAAGGAAAGCTATTATCTTCCCCTAAATGCGGGAAAATACTTAAAGAGCCAATTGCACACATGCTGGTTCCCGGATCGAAAGTTTTTTCTTTCACTCTAAGTGCCTTTTTTAAGCTGTCTATTCTATAAAGGGAACTAGGTACCTATATCATTTATCTTTTCACATATTGTTAGTAAAATGTTATTGTATTTAAAATTATTTTCTGTAAAATTTTCACTTTGCGGCAAATCTATAAAATTTTGAATTTAATATCCATAAAAAATTATATAAAGAAAAAAAATCTTAAACTTCATAAGTATAGTCTGTAGTAGTACATGTAGGGAAGTACTATTAGGAAGGCCTTACGGGCGGCCTATAAAAACCGCCTATTCGGCTTTCCATACCTGGCTAACTCATTATTTAGTTGGCATAGTGCGACCAATGCTATTAAATAATCATTAATATTTTTTGGTCAAACTCATTTACGGACTTATTAGATTTGCTTACCATCAGGTAAAAAAATATTACATGCCGTGCTCTAATAATAAAAAATGCGCCAGTGTAGTAAAGTGGGACACACAATGTTTTTTTTTACCTCTTAGGGCCGATTCGACCAAAAGTGGGTATAACTTACATACAAATATTTTTTCTGAGTATTAATAATTTAATCTACGAATAAATATTTGTATGGAATTTGACATTACTAATCTCGGTATAAGTTATACCTACTTTTGGTCGAATATTCCCTTAGTAAGTTTTTACCTATTCTTATTTTAATGTATTAAATATAATTTTGGGTTAAACGAAAAAGTTTTTATTTTCAAAGTAATTTGTAGCAATTTAGTAAACATGTCGGCCAGTTTTATGAAATGGCAGTTGTTACACTATAACAACAAAGTTTTGTGACTACATCCTCTAGCACGTAAATGGCGCACATTGAGGCTTATGCTATGTTTTCCAGAAACAAAAATACTAACACACTGTCTGTTTTTTGTCACCGTGCCATAATTTTTATATTATGTTCTATGATGAAAATAATCAAACACATATTTTTCTATTTAGTGTCGCCTATACAAAAACAATAAGTTAAAATGACTAGTACAAATAAAGGTCTAAAAATCAACTTTTATACTAAATTCACAATTGAGACCCCGCCACTTGTTAAAGGGTTATTTTAAGCATATAGTTCATAAATATGATAATTTATTTTCCAGGCATTACCTACTTTTTTATATAAAAAAATAGCTTTTATAAATGATACTTAGGCTATAAAAAAATCTCGTCACTTGTAAAAAAATCACCTAGTATAATATTATCAGACCAAGGCAAGCTGTAGATCATCTTGTGAGGCAGGCCCTCCACAAGATGGGCCGACGACCTGAAAAAGGTCGCGGGAAGCCGATGGCTACAGGCAGCGCAGAACCGGTCGTTGTGGCGATCATTGTGGCCTATGTCCAGTAGTGGACGCGTGAAAGGCTGCTATGATGATGATGGCAAACTGTACAGAAAAATGCCTATGTTGTTTTGCCATGAGAAGGAACCCATGCGTTCACTAGATCACAGAGGCTTAGCCGCCCCAGTGATCTTTTCTAGTGCTGTAATGACAGAAGAAAAAGTAGAATTATCTTCAAAGGATGTATCTTATAATATACCAATCAACTACTAATATGCTTTCTGTAAACCATGAAAATTATTAATTTTAGTATATCGGAACCGAATTTGATTCTTTTTATAATAACATCAATAAAAATAAAAATAATCTATTTTAATTTTATTAATATTTTATTTTTTGTTTCAGGTAATATTTTTTCCTCTCCCTCAACAGTTTTATAATAAAACAGGTATTTAAGAAAACTAAAAAATATACTTATTTTTTGTAATAGTCAATAATCATTAAGTTTCTGAGATATTTCACACATAATGCTTTATTCGACGTCAATCAATACATAACAACAATATATTGATCGAACTTCACTAATGGGGAAGTATATAGACCTGCTCATCATCAGGTAGATACAGAGTCACATGCCTGACTCCAGTAATAATAAAAAAACACTATGTTTCTATCAGTGCGGTCGTAGTGGCCACACTATACCTATACAGGGTGAATTTGAAAGGTAGGGCTTTCCTAAACAAATTGGTAATTTTAACATTACTAGTTTGTATGGAGAAGGCATTTTTTTTTCGTTAGCGACACATGGTCCATGGGAAAATTTGCTCGATTTGATCAGTAGAACCTTATATTAGTCCAGAGTACAACCTTTCACAGTCACCATGTAATATATAAGCGCAAGAAAAACACTTCTGTCAGCACCTATATTTGCTGTAGAAATTGCCTTTGTTTTAGAGTTTCCGCTTCAGTAGAGCCAATTCAGCGCTGTTAACTGGTCGGAACAAGCGACCTTAATTGAAATCGGAGGTTTATACCTTAGTAAAATTACGATTTAGACACCGCAATAACGTTTAATTATAGGTCTTTAGGGACTGTGATAAAGAAAGCGAAAGTACTCCGCCGTTTAAACTTTAAATTGTATTCTAAATTAAATTAGCGGCAAAATCTATTTAAATAATAAAGCATTTATTGACTAAACTAATGTGAGTGAAATAAAAAACTAGGTTCCTTTTATAATATTTTAATTATAAGTATATATTTATTGTAGAGACTTACTAACAAGTAAATTTTCAAAACTCGTACGTCCCTACCATAAATATATATTTATGGTAGGGACTTACTAATAAGTGAATTTTCAAAACTCGAATTGAAAAGGGAAACACATTGTTTTAGGAAAGCTAAGTTCCCTTTTCAAAACTACGTTCCCTTTACAAACTTATGGAAGGGACTTACTAACAAGTGAATTTTCAAAACTCGTAAATATATTGTATAATAATAATATATATATATATATTTATGGTAGGGACTTACTAATAAGTGAATATTCAAAACTCGGAAACACATTGTTTTTTTTTAAGTTAATAACTCGGTAACGAAAACATGAAAAAAATCTACAGACATGAAATTGAGTATACATACTCTACTTTAAAATGACAATATGTTTGAGTATTTTTGATATTTCAGTACGGGTAAGAGGCCAATTGATGTAGAGGTGGATTTTGTACTTATTCTATGACTGAAACGTTGGTACAAAAGTAAAAAAAAATGAATTTAGACTATTCATATAAAACAAAAGGAAATGTGTTAAAATAAATAAAAGAAGAAGAGCCAGGTTAATCATGGCGTGTTATTTTAATATATTACACCGAACAAATTATGATCAAGTATTTATTTATTTATTTGGTAAGTCGTTTTTTAAATATATAATATCCGGGTGTTGGGTCAAAGCTAGTAAAATCAAAACTTATTAACAGATGAAATTTATTTTAGGAAAAAATATTTATAATTTTCCCCAAGGTTTGACTATCTATACCCTTGTACATTTAAGTTCTATAGAGTTTTCGCAAACGGGTAACGTTTGGTGTTAATGGAAATGGGTCCGCGAGGATTTATTTTCGGAATTGTTTGATTAAAAGATTAATTCTATGCACTTCTGAACGATGATTAGTTTTCAGCTGTTCTTATGTTTTAGTCAAAGTTTTTAGTCATAGAATTCCTGAATAAGAAAACGCTGAAAAGATTTATATATGATACTGAAATGATAATGAATGCCGGTAATTTTGGTATAAAAGTAAAAAAAAATACAATCATAAAAACAATAAAACATAATATTTTTTAGTTTTAGTAAGTTATTATATAATTTTATACATTTTTTAACGATTTTCTAAAACAACAGAAATACAGTATACAAATAAGCTGTTTAAACGATTTTACTACAAATGCTTATTATAATATTATCATTAAAACTTTTAAAACTTATTTAATTAAATGTAAAAAATATCACAACGTATCACCTAACCTAATATAATAGTGAATTCCAAGAAATAAATAGCAAATATTTTATTATGAAGATATAATTATGTAGAAGGGTGAGATTAAATCAAATTACATTTTCTCCTAATTAATCCGGGAGAGAATTTTGCCTCCAGCTACCCTAGTGTATATCTCACGTAGGGTGGCTACGTGGGATATACAAATTTAAATAGTTGTTTCGATAATGGATATACAACTTTATATAATTTGCGTAGAATTAAAGGCACACCATAACCCTTTCTTATAAGTAGGTATTTCATGTTGATATATACAATTTTATAAAACATTTTTTAAAGAACTCGTACCAATTACTTTGAAATTAAGTATAGAAGTTTATCATTAATATAGGAAGCCAGTTGGTGTCATCCTAATTCGTATTATAATATTTATTTCCTGAATATGTTAATTCAAGGCAAATATCTTGAGTTACACTCGTATTTTCATATTTCTTGATTCCTGTACTGCGCACACGCAACTTATATTGCGATACTCTTCTTTATATTCTAAGTACGATACCAACGTCCAACTGTTAAACACAACATAGCGCGTCAAAATCTATTTTTCTATTTTAACTGCCTAGCGCCATGTATTATCAGTGTTGCTACATTTAAATTATATTATTCTTAATTACATTTGGGTGGACACATGCGATAATATACTTCGGAGTCTTCTGCAATGGTAATTGAATCATGCCAGCATCTGAAAATTATCACGAATATTATATATTATCACGGATAATCTTCCGCCTCGATGTCAGAGGATTGTAACCTCGGAAAACGAGTATTAGGAATACTTTTTTTATCTAATAAAATTATGAAAAAATATCAAAATGAGGTGATCCAAAATTTCAACTTTTACCTCAAGTGGTCACTGAGGAAATAATAATATTCTTCATGAAATCAAAATGGCTTTTTAGCTATAATCTGTATTAGGGACACTGCATTCGTAATCCCCTAAGTCTGCGTTCTCCATACAGAATGAGCTTTCGCACTTAATCTAGTATTACACAGAATACTCGATTACTATTTGTTGCAGAATTAAAACAATATTTTTGTCGGTCATTGTATTCATTAATCTTTCTGTAATGGGTTAATATATAATATATATATATATATATACAGGGTGACTTTGAAAAAATGTACTTTGGGCTAATATAAGGTTTTTCTGATCAAATCGAACCACTTTTCCCATGGAACCATATGTCGCAAATGAAAAAAAAAACTGCCGTCTCCATAAAAACTAGTAATGTTAAAATGACTAATTTGTATGGAGAAACCAAAATTATTTTTATTTGCGACACATGGTTTCATGGGAAAAGTTGCTAGATTTGCTCAGCAGAACCTCATATTAACCTAAAGTACATCCTTTCAAACCACCATAATGTGTGTATACTATATAGAAACGTTGCGCGTGTATTCTACCCGCTGCAGCGCTGAGCTCTTAAAAATTAAGCCACCTAAATTAAACGACAAATAATCTAAAATGAAATATTATAAACCTAAATAATAAATTGAATATGTCAGCTTTACGTCTAAAATGTTACTTAAAATTGAAATTTAACCCCTCTCAATTTAGTGTTGCCAACGTAATTTCGATATGAGATGAGCTCACTCAATCTCGAACGGTTCACTGATCATTGTTTAGTTATTGAGTGATTAAATTTTACGTTATTGACTGAAGGGTAGTTAGTTAGTTAGTTGGTGCGTGGGGGAAACTGTAATGATGATAATTTTATTAACTATAATTTCTTGTTGTTTATTTTGATGTAGGTTGGTTTCTAGTTTGTTAATTAACTAGAAGTTTTAAATAAAAACAAAAGTTGAAATAAAAAGTTAAAATAACTATTTTTTTTTACTAAATTTTGACTTATTTAATAAATTCAACCATATTTTTTTTTTGTTTTATTGATAAAAACGAGTAGGTATTCAAAAGAGAGATATATAAATTATGGGAAAAATAACTCCATTGATAAGACCATAATAATTAATCATGAAAAGTTAAACAAGTTTATTTAAAATTAATGAAGTATTTCTAAAAAGATTTTTAATATTATTTTATATACATCAGTATCTTTGGCAAAACTATTATTTTTAGGATTCAACAAAATTACTACTAACAATCTACCATCATATAATAATAATCCAAAAACCATACTATAACTTACAATTTCAAAACAGCAAACTTCGTCAAAAGCGCCTTCCAAAAGCTAAATAGATTATAATGTAAAACTTAATTGCTGTTGAAATTACTGTGGAAAGGGGTTGTGAGCAAAACGAAACAAATTGCAACTTCATTCGGAACGTACCACAAATCCCCAAGCTATTAATTTACAGGGTGCGATATAAATACTTGTACTCATATCGTAACCACCTTTAACTGAACACTGTACAACTTCAGTTTTAAGATAGACATCTCATGTATTGTATTACATTTGGTTTATTTTTTTATTATCACATGCATGAGAAAGCGGTTAATTACTCAGTTCAATCACACTCACATCGGACACTCCACTCAGAATGTTTGAGCGTCACGAAATGATCTGTGTTTTTATGCAGCTTCATTAGGAACGTACAACAAATTCCTAAGCTATCAAACTAATCACACTTCTGACACTCTACTCAGAATGAATTGTACATCTGTACCCGCACTAGAAACAAACCTAATCTAAGTGGAGTGTCCAAAGTATAGTTGACACTTTGGACACTCCACTCAGAATGTATTAAAGTACACTAATTACATATACTTGGAGACGAACCGAGCTGTGTTTGTAAACGTACTAGAAACCTATTATTTTTTACGGGGTACGATATAAATACTTTACTCAAATCGTAACCACCTTATATAAACACCTCAAGTACAGTATTATTTTATTGTCATATTCAGGAGAAAGCTTTTTAATCAAGATATTATTATGGTTTATAAATTAAATAAATAAAACACAGCTTATTTTTAATATTTCGAAATAATGAGTAAAAGGAATACTGACAAGTAAAAAATACTGTACCTTCTTAATACATAAGGCACCCGTGGTGGTACGTAGCTAACTACCTAACCTAATTTGGTTAATTATCCTGTATATAATCAGGTGTTAATTAATTATTTTTAAACTTTCCTATGATAGACAAGTAAAAACGCTTTATTTTAACTATATCATCAAATAATTTATCATTCATTAAAATGTATGCTAAATTATCTGAAAAGCGTATTCTACCAACTATTCCAATCCAATCCCAGCTTAATACCATTTACCTCTGGAACTCGGGATCCTGTCTAGACACCACGTAGAGGATTAATACCTTGATATTAAAATGAAACAAGGCAACATCCAGGCGACATTAACTTGAAGGATGTGACACATTTTTCTTAGACGCCCCGCTAGAGGGCTCCTTTGTTTAAGGCTTGCTTTTGTGACACTTTCTTGAGAGCTATTGTAAATAAGTTTTTTGTTCGGAAATTTTATTTTGCTAGTAAAATGTTTGGTTATTTTTGTCTCTGTTAAAATAACTATTTAAGATTTTATGATGTTAGCTAGGAGAATATTAAAAAAAAATCTAATTATGCACTTTTAGTTTTTATTAAAATCGGCCCCGAGATTTATTTGATATTTATTTATTTGCTGTTCCGTGTAGTTTAGGATTTGGCATTGAAAGCACACTTGAAAAATTTACCGAGAATACTTAAATATTGGAAATCATTATTATAATATATCTGTCCGTTGGGGTACTTACACTAAATAGCGAAAGACATATTATATGTTTCCTGTTCTATCTGTTCTATGGTATCACTAAAAGTATTTTTTAATTCGAACCAGTAGACTCTGGGATTAGTGTGTTCAACCAAACAAACAACTCTAACTCTTCAGCTTTTAATATTACGGTATAGTTTTTTTTGAAAAATAAACACTTTACCTAAACGTTCTTGAATTTAATTACTTATTTGGCTCCTGTAATACAGCTTCCGCTAGCATGGGAAATAGGGTTCCAAAAAAATTATGTACTTTTTTTTTGAGGTAATATAGTTATTATTATTATTAATATCTTTTTTAATTTAATATATAATTTAGTGAAACATTAGTACATTTATCTTTACAGTTTGCCATGTTCTGGTTTTTTATAAAATATAATATGTGTTAGTATCATTGTACCAGGGTAAACGTGACAGGGAACTTTTCTCTTCAAAAACACTAATATATTTTTTTCTCCAAATATAGACTGAATTTGAATTCATTTTGGTCTGAAGTATATGACGAGGTGTCTCCAGTTGATGTAATTTATCTCAACTTTGGACATGCATTGGATAAGGTTCCTCATAAACGGTTGCTGGTTAAGCTGGAACACTTTGGTATCCAAAGTGAATTAATTGACCTGGCTAAGCAATCAGGTAGAACTTTCCAAGTTAGAATTGAAAACTGTCATTCTAAAACCAAAGATGTTTTTAGCGGAGTACCACAAGGATCTGTGTTGCCCCTACACTGTTTGAAATGTACATTACAGATCTTTGTACAGTAATAAAATCAAAGGCCTGTTTATTCGCCGATGACGTCAAATATTTTGGGAATCCTTTGGTTAATAGTGGAACATTGTTAGAAGATTTGAAACGTATATCAGAGTGGCTTAAAAACCTGGACAATCAAATTGAATCCGTCTAAATGCCCTGTACTACACATAGGTCTAAAAATTCCCAACATTTAATATAATTTAGAAAATCCTCCAGTACAGATGCAAAAAGACCTTGGCATAGCGGTTACCAGTAACCTAAAGTGGGCTGAACATATAAATGGCATAGTTAAGCGTGCTAATTCACTTCTCTACACCATCAGAAAATCATTCCAGCATTTTACCCATGTCATGTTTCTCAAAATCTATAAAACATTCATTAGACCACTTTTGGAATATGGGTTCCAAGTCTGGAATCTGTATTTTAAGAAGGATATAAACCAGCTTGAGAGTGTACAAAGACGGGCAACGAAATTACCTTATTGCTTGCAAAAAAGGACTTACGAAGCAAGGCTTAAGATTATTAACACCAACGCTGAGAGACCACCGACCACGTGGAGATTTGATCGAGACCTTTAAAATCCTCACGGCAAATATGTCTGTACAGCGTCCCCACTTGGCTCAAATGTTCCATTTTAACGATTCTATATTTCCCCGTCGTGACCATGACATGAAACTGTCAAGAACACTTAGCAGAAAAAATGTTAACTTTATTAGCAGAACTTAAACGAGTGGTGAAAATATGGAACAAACTACCACAGGACATTGTCAACTCCTCTACTGTTAACACTTTTAAGAATATACTAGACAAGTGGCTAAAGTGGCTATTAACTAACAAATTGGAAAATAAATAAAAATTAAGAACTTTACACCAGTGCTTGATATAGGTATATCAGCAATACGCTGCTCGCCTATTATTTAATATTAAATAATTGTTGATACTGTTTAGTAAACAACCTCCTTTTATAATTTAATATGTCAAAAAAGAAATCAAACATTTTATTCTTATTCTTATACTACTAGCAACAGTATATTATAATGACAGACTATTAGTCCAAAACACTTCTAACATTAAGAACGTTTTCCACAGAATTTAGCCGCAGATTTTCTTCACACGTTTACCGCGTTATTTGTGTGATGAATAGGATTTTCTGGCACAGTTGTATGTGGACGACGCTCCCACATTTTCTGACGAAGCTTTCAAAGCAAGCGGCTTTGTATGTGCATGCACACGCGGTACCTCAATTTTCCTCTTGTCTTTTAAGTAATTTAAGAAGATTTGATGTACAACATTGTCTTATATTCAATTTGTAAAACACACACCTATGTAGACTAGTGGTGGCGCCTTTGGCGTTATATCTGGAGGTCGTGGGTTCGATTACCACTCATGGTAACAAAAAAAAAATAGTACGCTTTTTCTATACGCGCTAGCTCGTCGCGATGTTTTGGATATACTCAATAACCCATTTATAAACAGTTTCACAAGTTGTATGCACGACAGCTTAACGTGCTCTCCGAGGCACTATAGTGGTGTTGTTAAACAAATGTACATCATTTTTAGATTAAAAACTTATTGGTACAAATTCTTATTGGTTCGAATTAGGGACCTAAGTGTAAAGCACATACACATACTCTATTCATTTTTTTTGATAATATAACATAAAAATGATTATGCCACGTTTAACCGTCCCCAGCCTTCCCCTAGTAAAATAATAAAATAAAAATATTTGTCTATTAGTTTTTTCTAAGAGACTTGAGGATGAGATTTAGAATGGTATGGCAAAATTCCTTTACTTTATTACCTATTTAAAAAAAATTAACCCTCTTCGCTCCTTATTACATACATACATACATACCATCACGCCTGTATCCCTGTTAATAAATGTTCATAAACCTTTCAAAGGCATTAAATACATTGACATTTTGTTCAAATCACTGTTAATCTTGGTAGGAAAAATATTACGAAACGGAACTTAAATTTGAACTGACTGTACATTTCTTAGAAGAATTTCTAAATAACCCATCCTATTGCCAAAAGTGACTGATTGGTCACTATATAAATATGTAGTAAATAATAATAGATGACGTTCTAATGTAAAACTGGTTTATTAGCAAGACACAATGACGCCACAGAAAGATATTTCAAACCACAAAATTACGAATCCAGTTTTTATGAATGCGGTCAATTATATCTATTTGCATTATTATTCATTAATGATAATAAATGTTATACTATTTTAGTAATAGTTGTCAATACTAATATAATGAAGAGGTAAAGTTTGTGCGTTTGTGAGTTTGTAGGGGCTAATCTCTGGATCTACTGAACTGATTTTGAAAATTCTCTAAGTGTTGGATAGCCCATTTATATAGAAAGGATTTATGCTACATAACACTACGCTAAGACCAATAGGTGCAAAGCATCAATTAAAAATGTTGGGAAAACGGGGAACATTTATTTGTTCCTTTTGAGGGCTTCCTCGCGTGCGCAGACGAAGTTGTGCGGTTATTTAAGTATAAATATAGTTTTTTTTCTATCCAGCTTCAATTTAAATACTTTTGTTTCGAAATGAAATTCAATATTTCCAAATTCGGTATTCTTTTCCGAAATGAAATTTGAGTAACATTCGCAAACACAGACTGTCCGTTGGAAAACAGGGATTTCAAAGCAAATAAAAAAAAAGGACAGAGCCTATCGCATCAACACAGGTTGGCTGCGTTCTGTAGTTATGTCATATGATATATTCCTAGGTTATAAATCGAATTTTGAACGTGATTTAAGGCTTTTGGGGTTGCCACCACAAAAAAAAGTACTGGATTATAAACGTGTGTAAAGTTTGCTTTAGTATATTTTTGTCACAGATTTTTATTAGAATATATAGGTGAAAAACTAGTTCTACAAGGATATTGACTTTTGCAAAAAAATGGCAAATTATTTAAAATGTGCCTAAAAAAATAGGATGTATCCTTGAATAATATTCGACTGTTTGTTTGTTTCATTTTGAATATTTTTTGGGGAATCTTGACTGGGGATCTCTTCTGAGTCCTGCGGCCATATTCTGTTTCTTATAACGTGATCGTTAGATTGTCAAAATAACGATTTCCGCTATTAGCGCGCTCTCCTCCAATCAGAGTAGTTTTTAAACCTCGCTGATTGGAGGAGAGAGCGCTCGTAACGGAATTCGTTAATTTGACAATCTAACGCTCGCGTTATAAGAAACAGAATGTGGCCGCTGAGGCTCTACCATGGGTTTGCGCATTGTAGCAACGTAACGTATACGTATACAAATACGTTACGTTGCTACAATGTGCAAACTCATGGTAGAGCCTCTGGTGGTGGTCTTCAATATAAATACTTGTTATATAGAGCATTATATCATTTAGAGCATTTTATTTTAGACTTATTAATTTTAATACATTTTACAGACTTCACACTCGGTCGAGTGACCATAGACTAACATTTTTCTTTTCTTAAAAACATAGACTACATAAATACACGACAGTTATATAGATGGCTACTTCAATGGTATATCTAAGATGTATTACATTTTCCAATCTCCTATTGTAGATTCATTCTTCTGCTAGCTATTTATAAAAGGTCGTCGCTCCAAGAAAGCTTAGTCTTTCTTCACTCTAGGGAAATTTGACCAGGCATGCCTTTTAGATTGATAACTTCTAGAGCACGTGACTGTAAATTTAGTAGAACCTTATTTATATTTATATATAGGTTATATTTGATACGGAATAGCGCTTATATAAAAATAATAATAGAAGGAAAGATTGAAGGAAAAAGGGGAAGAGGAAGACTGGGGAGAAGGTAGATAGATGAAGTAAAAGAGAAAATGAGTGTCACTTCGTAAAGGCAGGTGAAGAAGTTGGCCAAGAATAGGCAAAAGCGGCGATTGATCTACCGACAAGAGCCTAGCTCTTAAATTTGAGAAGAACAAGTATCAGTATATGTCGACACCACATACCTTTGCGAGGGCCAAGATTTAATAATAATAGAGAAAATTATGAAACTATTTTATTTTATTTTTTATTGAGGCAACTTACAATAAAGAATTGTTGTAACATTAAAAAAAAACAATAAATGGAGTACTTGGAACAATGGGGATATGGGGCCTTAGCACAGCAGAAGTTTATGAAATGAACAATGAATGTTCATTCATAAAATTCATTTTAACGACTGTCAAACTATATTGATGTGGTTATGCTATGCTCCATTGACATAGGATTCGAGGACATGTAGGAGGTGGGTAAGTAGCATATTTTAAGAAGTACGTTTTAGATTAATCTATACTTCTTTACTAATATTATAAAAATAAAGAGTCTGTCGGTTTGGTTGAACGCGCTAATCTCAGGAACTACTGGTTCGAATTAAAAATATTTTAATGTTGGATAGCTCATATATCGAGGAAGGCTATAGGCTACATAACATCACGCTACGACTAATAGAAGCTGAGTCACAATGTAAAATGTTGCAAAACCGGGGGAAAATTATTACCTTTGTGCGGAGCAATTAGTTTATTATATTTTTGTAAATGTTCTTATGAATTAAATCATAATAATATTCATAAAATATTGATTTCAAATCTTGCTTTCAGATTGGTCCTGGTGGGCAATTCTCGCGCTTTCGACATTCAACTCGATTCGAGATTTTTAAACGAAAGATGACTAAATATGCTATTTTACGTTCAAAAATATCGAACATTAAACGAAATAAATAATAAATATACAAATATTGAATGAAAAATGACATATTTAGTCTTTTTCGTTTAAAAATCTGGAATCGAGATGAATGTCGAAAGCGCGAGAATTGCCCACCTGGCCTTTTTTTTTGTCTCTATGCCCAGCAGTTATCCCCTTAAGTTATAAATATCCAAATTTCTATATATTTTTAATAATACAATCTCACTAATAGTCAATTTTATCACACAATATTAAAAGTGCAAGGTAGTACTACTTTTTACATTTCGCATTCATTGTTCAAATATATAATGTTTTGTTATACATTTAATATAATTGTGCATTTATAGATTATACAATAATAAAATTTACGTGGTGGCCGAGTTGGTTAGACCTTGGACTTAATAACACTCAGGTTCCTGGTTCGAATCTCGGTGTGTACCAACGAGTTTTTAATTAAAAAAACTATGTACATTTGTTTGACCACTATAGTGCCTCGGAGAGCACGTTAAGCTGTCGGTCCCGGTTTCACTATACCAACTTATAAAACTGCTTATAGATGGGTTATTGAGTCTTTTCAAATCATCGCGACGAACTAGCCACTTGTTCGGTGTAGACTCATACCATCGGCTACGACGAGGTGGGATTAAAACCCCTCCGCTGGGTACCCTGGGGCCGTCTAGGCGGTCTCGGGCGCCGTAAGCCACCCGTGAAGATATATATGTATGTATATGTAAAATGTCTTAAATCTTTACCTTACCTTAGATTAAAAATATATTTGTTACTTTTACTAGAAAATCAGAAACTAGTAGTTTTTTATTAAAAAAAAAAAAAAACCCTCTCTAGTTTTGATTTATTCGCCTCTATTTAGGAGATCAATCTCTGATAAAAGTGTTTTGGGGAGATTTTGATAAATAGTCTGTTCGTATCAGTTCAAGTGTTTTCATTCACTCGGAGGTGTTACAGATAGGCCTAAAAAGGTTTATATTACAAACATTTATCAAGCATGATAACTATACTCTCTTGTGGTGCTTTTTATTAGGGGCGTAATAGTTTATAAAACAAATAGCGAATGGGAGGTTAGCATTATTTAATGCCTACGGCATTATGCTCTTTTATATCTTATCAAACATGTTATGCTATACGAAATGTTTTTAATAAATTTTGTTTAACCTTTTATCACTATAAGGTTTCAAAAAAAAAAATTCTCTGGCTTCTGTTTGTAAAATTTTGGAAAAATACTATCTTAAGTTTAAGGGCTCAAAATTTGAAAAATATAGGGATTATATAAGTACTATGCTGATCCGCGTAACTTCGTCTATGTAACTTTAACCGTTTACGCAGCGTACGCTCACAAAACGAATAATTTTCCTCCGTTTTTGCAACATTTTTCATTGTTACTCTGCTCCTATTAGGCGTAGCGTTATGTTATATAGCTTATAGCCTTCCTCGATAAATGGGCTATCCATCACTAAAATAATTTTTTCAATTCGAACCAGTAGTTCCTGATATTAGCGCTTTCAACAAAACTACAAAACAAACTCTTCAGTTTTATAATATTAGTATAGATTATAGCCGAATATGAACATATTTATAGTTCTGGTCACAGAGTAAGCTCTAGGCTTGTACTATGTGTACTAGAACAACTATATTAATACATATTATAATTTATAAGCGGCCCCAGCCTAGTGGTTAAGTCACTGCGCAACTGATAACAAGGTTAAGCAGATGACAACAAGGCCGGCCTGGGATGGGTGACCGCTTTATACAACGAGGCTATTTCATCATAAACACCGCAACAAGCTCGCCACTTGTTAGGTGTTGCCTCCGAATACCATAGGCGAAATGAGGACGGGTTACTCCCTCCGCTGGGTACCTTGAGGCCGCTTAAACGGTACTTAAACGGTTCTGAGGAGCCAAATAGGCACCCGTGATGGTATTTATTTTATTTATTAGTATTATAATTTATAAACACCCAGAACATGTCAAACTGTATGAAAAAACGTACTAACATTATTTTGCCATGGAATCGAACGCATGACCTCCGGATACAACGCCAAAGGCGCAACTTATAGTCTACGGAGGCTGTCAAATGTAAAGACAATTTCATACACTATATTAGCGCTAATTTTTTTTTAATAATAATAAATAAATACCATCACGGGTGCCTATTTGGCTCCCGTGAACCGTCTAAACGGCCTCAGGGTACCCAACGGAGAGATTAACCCGTCCTCATTTCGCCGATGGTATTCGGAGGCAACACCTAACAAGTGGCGAGCTTGTTGCGGTGTTTATGATGAAATAGTTGCGCAGTGACTTAACCACTAGGCTGGGGCCGCTTTTATAATAGGAAATATTAAAAAAACTAAATTAAACCAAAGTCGTTAAGACTTTTTACATTTAATTATCTAAAAAAATAATAAAGATGGAAACTACTGTAAGAATCAAAGTAATCTATCTATTGTTGAAAACTATCAAAGAATCTTACTATTCTTGAAGTACAATAGATATTGTGATAGCGGATTCAAAGGCTTAGAATTAAAGTGAACTAACCCTTGCATTGTACACACTTCATAATATTTTTCCGGGATCCATTTCAGCCACAAAAGGATATATTTTTATGTTATTTTAAAAGTGATAACGTTTATTAAATGTTGGTATTACATAATATAACAAAATAATATGGTAGGGCCGCCACAAATCGCCTATAGAAAGAAGTGATGGCCGTCACAAAAACTGAAAACATAAAGTCAGTCCAAAATTATTTTAAAATTAACCGATCAAAGCTTAAGAAAGAACCTAAAATGGCGGACAATTATGACATATTGGTGTCTGTATCTTTTCATTATATATATTTTAATGAGGGCTAGCAAGACCGATAATGTTAGGGATTTATATATTACACCTTTGTGAAGTTACAAACCTACCATATTATCCATACTTCAATGGTTTAAACCAAACTTTAAAATACCTATTGCAATTTTTTATTCGATCGTGGGTGAACCGATAAACTATTCTTCTTAATATTATTTCCAACTATTTTACAACCACTACTTGTTTAATCTGCCATTTTAATGCTTAAGGTTAAAAATTCAAGCATGCCTCTCTGCTTATTTTATTTTATTTATTATGGCTTGGAATCAAGTCCTTCAGCCAAACCTCTCTGCTTACATATTTTTTTGTGTTGCCAACGAAAGGGCCTTTACATCGCTGTGATATCTAAGAGATATCGGTTTGATATCTGACTTGTTACCAAGTTGATATAATTGGAACTGGAACCGACGATAAACTTTCTGGGGTCAACCAGTCAACAGTAAATAGTAGGTTTTGTTACCACCACTGCCAATATAGATGCAAAAACCGTCAAGTTACCTAGTCACATTTCGGTTTTAGTCTGTGAGTTTTCCAGTTTCAAGAGGATGGTAAATATTTCTTATTGAAGTGGAAGTGTCCTTTCAGGTTACAAAGGATTATTCCGGAAATCCTCCCTACATCTAAACATCCCCCACGTGAGGGATTTCAGGAATCAAAAATAACATTAATAATGGCTGTATGGTCGAATGGTCTTTGCCTTTGAAAGAAAAAGAAATATAGAGTCATCGAGACATTAATAATGTTATTACAACGTGATCCAATAAAGAAAGTATCTGTGAAGGTTACGTTACTATGTCTCGTAAGATACTCGTACTATTATGAAACAAACCTTGTTTACATTCTTTTTTGTATTAAAGCACGGCATGTGGTAATAAGAAGTCTCAGAAAGGCCATAAGTGCGATTAAAAATTACATTATTGATAAAAAGAATTATTTAGTTCCTACTCTGCCGGCTATGAAATGAAATGAAACAAAGACGAATTCGCATTTAAAGGGAGGTTTGCCAGTTTTACCGATTTTAAAATTAAGTTTTAGCCGTGAAAATGATACCTCTTAAATAGTGAACAAAACATATTTCATAGAAGACAATTTTATTGGTATTTGTGTGGGTCTCAAAACGTAATTAATATTATTTCGTTCGATAGAAAAAATCTAGCTAAAATATTTTTAAATCAAAATAATAGTAAAATGTTGAGCCGCAGTGGCCTACTTCATTGACGATTTGCAATCTTATTTCGTAGCACTAATTCAGACCAGAAAACTTAGCGTTAAATCAATTGATCGGTTTTGTAATGATTGTAATTATTCCAGAAATCCCCCATGACCATCCCCCACATGGGGGATTTCAGGAATCCCCACGGAGTGGCTCCATTTTATTTTAGCGGGGTTTCCGAAAAACAGATTCTTAAAATTCCCCAAACGTCAAAATACTGATCAGATCTAATTGCTGGGCATTAGATAGTGGTGCCTCGCTGAACAAATATACTAGGGCGAATAACTTTTTTAATTAATAATGAAATTGAAGGCGCGTAAAAAGAAAAAAAAAAGAAAAAACTTGTAAAGATATGAGGAACTGCATTGGAACACAGAGTACAGTATGTGGAGCGGGCTCGGAGAAAAAATAAATGCCGGAATTAAAAAATATTGCTCGTACCTATATTTTACATAATGGCAGACCATAATAATATATAATTTATTATATATGCAATTAAATTAAATAAATAATAGAATGGCTAGCGTCCAATATATTGGTTATTTACTATATATAAAAAAAAAAGTAGACAAAATTTCTTCACAGTTTTTCCATTTTATTTTACGCACCTTCAATTTTTTTGACAACACCACTATAGTGCCTCGGAGAGCACGTTAAGCTGTCGGTCCCGGTTTCACTATACCAACTTGTAAAACTGTTTATAGATGGGTATTGAGTCTATTAAAAACACCGCGACGAGCTAGCCACTTGTTCGGTGTAGACTCATACCATCGGCTACGACGAGGTGAGATAAAAACCCCTTCGATGGGTACCCTGGGGCCGTCTAGGCGGTCTCGGGCGCTGTAAGGTAACCGTGAAGATATGTATGTACCTTCAATTTTATTATCAATATTTTTTGTGGATTTGGGGGATTTTAGGAATCTGTTTTCCGGAAAACCCCAAAATAAAATGAAGCCATCCCGTGGGAATTCCTGAAATCCCCTATGTGGGGGATGATGGTCATGGGGGATTTCTGGAATAATCCATTAAAAAACATTGTATTTCATAGAATGTTTCATAGGGAATTTCTCCAAAGCTTATAAAATCGCCATATTTATAGCATCATTTAGATTTGAATAAGTGCAAGCGAGGTAGATAAATATTTATGAATTCTATTTTACATTATTCATACTTCCTTGCATAAAGCCTTAGAAATAGCAGTTAAATTAATATAATAAATGTCCGTTAAATTTTCCCTAACCCTTGGTTACCTTACACAATATGGAATTGTTGGAATTCTCCAAAGGGTTTGAGGTAAATGGACAGACGGACATAGTCTGAGGTTAGGGTTAGAGTTAGGGGTAGAGGATTGAATGCGGTTTTGAGGCACTAAATTATATATGGGAATCTTATTTGAGGGAACTTGAGTGAAATTAATGCCCTTCAAACACTGTATTTGCTGATTGATTATCTGTGGAGGGTTAATGACCAATTTTTAGGTATCTGAATAATATTTTTTAACACATATATCATCACGGGTGCCTCACGGCGCCCGAGACCGCCTAGACGGCCTCAGAGTAGCCAGCGGAGGGGTTTTTAATCCCACCTCGTCGTAGCCGATAGTATGAGTCTTCACCGAACAAGTGACTAGCCCGTCTCGATTTTTTGAATAGACGCAATATCAACTTATGAAACTGTTTATAGACCCATCTATAAACAGTTTCATAAGTTGGTTTAGTGAAACCGGGACCGACAGCTTAACGTGCTTTCCGAGGTGCTATAGTGGTGTTGTCAAACAAATGTACCTACATATTTTTTTTTATAAAAACTCATTGGTACACACCGGGATTCAAACCAGGGCCCTAAGTTTTTTTTTAAATTCAAGGTCTAACCAACTCGGTCACCACGTAAATCAAAATAATTTTCAAAAAAAGATAATTTATGGTTAGTTTGGTTCTACTGTACAAAACAAAAAAACTTTTCCCATGGAACCATGTCTCCCATGAAAATAAATTGGCTTCTCCATACAAATTGATTAATTTAACATTTCTAGATTGTATGAAGACTTTTTTTTCATGATCAGTAGAATATTAGCCCAAAGTACAACCTGTCAAAGTTACTATGTATTGAACATGAATATGTGAGAATTTTATGTCAAACTAATTGCCCATTTCGTAACCGCACCCTGAAAGAAGACCTATTATATATAATATATAAATACTACTTATACCTATTAACTCGACCAGAAATCGGTGCAATAGTCTCCCGAAAACTAGTAAACCCACAGATTAATACTAAAACATTAACTAGGTAGGCAATGGGCGGAAATCGGTCGGTCGGCCTAGCAAAGTTATGGAGACCTTTCTCCCACCTAATTATATGTTTTTTTAACCTTTACTATCCAGTTAACTATTTTCACCAATGAGATAAGTTTATTTATGTATTAGAAAATAAAGCTACCCCATTGGTGGAGAGTTAACGATTGATGAGGTAGTAAAGTGAAAAAAAAAACACTACGATACGACCATTGAATTTTTTTGAGATGCCTTCAATGGTCATAAATGTAATTTTTTTTATTAAATTTATGATTGTTTAAAAAAAAAATACACAAACAAAATTTAATAAAAAAATATGTTTCCGCCCGGGATCGAACCGGGGGCCTTCTGCGTGTTAGGCAGATGTGATAACCGCTACACCACGGAAACTTGTAACGGTACTGCGAAATACATCAGCTGGTTCCACATGTGTAATCGATTTTTTTTTTTCGTTTTACGAAGATCTAAATTTATATTAGTCAGCGGGGTTTCATTTATGGTCTTAAAGATATTATTACTCGTACCTTATTTTTTTTTGTGACATTTAATCAACCACTTTGGAACATTAAAAATTTGAAACGAAATTTAAAAAAAATCTACAAACTGCACTTTTTAAAATTACCCTAATAAAATAACATAAATAAACAATGCGGAAAAAAAAATGTTTTATTTTTTGACAAAAATAGTTATTAACATTTATCACACTGTAATTCAGTAGGAGAATGCCACAAGAAAGATGCATGTATTCGACGCACTATAATAAGAGTGGGATGGCACCTTTATTTGAGTTAATACTCCTACCTTTCTATGTGCTCCTGGTAGGTACATTGAAAAAACATTTATTAAAAATATTGAAGTTCGGAAGGACGGGACTCGGGTCAAAAGGCAGTGCCCAACTTTAACAAGATCTATAACTAGTCCAAATTTCAATTAAATCAATCCAGTAGGTTTCGAGATATTAATGCCGACATACACCTCATAAAAGTACCTTAAAAAAAATTACCGTTTTTTTTTAAATAAAAAATGTCATTCCAAATATTTTTTTATAAAATTACAGTTAGTATAACAAGGTTCTATAGTAGGCTAGAAATTAAATCGGTTTACTGAAAGTTAAATAAAGGAAAAAGATGTAGATAGAAAGTTCAGTAAGAGTGTAAAGGTATGCTGAAACAACTTTAATTTCCGGTGAATTAGCATTCCTATATCGGATAAAGTTCAACCGGAAACTCTCGTGACCCTAATGTTGTCGCCTTTATTACGTGCTTTGAGGTTCTATTAATATAACTGGTATCACGGGGGTAGCCAGGTTTTAATATATGGGGTTCAAAAAAATTTGCATGAAATAGTGAAAAAAAAAATCCTCTCCTCGGCTCTTCTTATTTCATACATTTAGTGAAAATAGTGAGTGGATTTTTATGCTATTGAAAAAAAAATAGGTAGGAGTTCAAGTTCTTTATAACTATAAAAATTAGACCTATACTAATGTTAGGTTTTAGTCTGTGTAGATGAATTTTCGAAGCGCGTTAGTGCGACTGTTCTTCTAATTATATAATTATACAGGGTGACTTTGAAAGGATGTACTTTGGCCTAATATGAGGTTCTGCTGATCATATCAAACTACTTTTTCCATGGAACCATGTGTTGCAAATTAAAAAAAAAATTGACTTCTCCATACAAACTAGTAATGTTAAAATGACCAATGTGTATGGGGAAGCCAAAATTTTTTTTCATTTGCGACACATAGTTCCATGGGAAAAGTTCTTCGATTTGATCAGAAGAACCTCATATTAGCCCAAAGTACATCCTTTCAAATTTACCCGTATAAATATATATATAATAAAAATACGAACATTAATCTGATTAATAGGCGAAGCGAAATAGATTTTAAATGGGCTACGGAACAATAATCTATAATTTTTAAATTTATTGTCTGTTTGTTTTTTCTTTGACGGGGTAATACTTAAAAACTACTGAACCGATTTATATGTTTTTTTTTAATAGCTATTAGCTCTGTGGGTAAAATTAGAGTATATTTTCGACAGCCTCCGTAGACTAGTGGTTGCGCCTTTGGCGTTGTATCCGGAGGTCGTGGGTTCGATTCCCACCCATGGCAAAAAATATTAGTACGTATTTTTCTGTACAGTTTGTCATGGTCTGGGTGTTTATAAAATATAATATGTATTATATCGTTGTTTCTAGTACACATAGTACAAGCCCAGAGCTTAGTTTGTGACCAGCGCAATATGTGTAATTTGTCCTACATATAAAAAAAAAAACTTTCCTTACGTATTTCAATATACATACAGAGTAGTCCATGTATATCTGGACTCCCGGTGTTTGTGTTTTTTAAGCGTCTCTTAGGAAAAGTTTTTAAATGCACCATATATAAATAAATTATCTATGAAGCAAAGTTGGGTATATTATAAACAACATAATATACCCAACTTTGCTTCATAGATATATAATATAAACCGCATTAAAATATTTTCATAGTTAAATTTGCTTTTTGAGAATTTTATATTTCGTTTTTGTTACATTTTTAACAACGGCAGTGATTGGTAGGTATGTACTGTAACGTTACCCTAAGATTTCGATCGCAACTATGGTACTGGCTGGAGAGGATTGACCATCATTTTCTTAAATATATTTCCTTTTTACCGCTTTATACAACGAGGCCATACCATGATAGCCACCGCAACAAGCTCGACAGTTGTTAGGTGTTGCCTCCGAATACCATCGGCAAAATGAGGACGGGTTAATACGCTGGGTACCCTGAAGCCATCGGGAGCCAAAAAAGGCACCCGTGATGGTATTTTTTTTTGAAGGTTCACGGACATGTGAATAGAGATAAAAGAAATAGTTTGGAATTTGATCGGGTTAGGTTGGAAAAAGCAGTGAATGGCTGCAGTAATTGAATTATTATAAAAATATTAAAAGAATCGGGGAATAAAAGCATATTAAATAATAAAATAAGTCCTAAATAAGTTTCAGTTTTATCCAGATTAGTTAGGTAGGTAAAGTAAAAGCGAAATTAGGTGTTACAGTATTTACTAAAACTCAAATTGGGTACCTATAAATCGTGGTTTTATATTTATTATAAATATTTACCTTAGTAATAAAATTATATCAATAATATACTATTTCAATTTATCGATTTGATATTGGCAAGTATGTATTACGCGCTACGTATTGCGCGTAAAAAAAATAAAAAAAAATATTTTGTTACGATATATTTCGCCTTTCATTAGTCGTATGACATTAATATTAAAAATATATATATATATATTGATTAGGATAAGGTATATAAAAAAATATATGTATATATAACTACTAGCGACCCGCCCGGCTTCGCACGGGTGCAATGCTGATACTAAATATAAACCTTCTTATTATACATTTTCCCCCGTTTTTAAAACATTTTTGGTTACTGCTCCACAACTATAGGACCTAGCGTGATATTATATAGCCTATGTTACTTCTGAATAATGCAGCTTTCTAATGGTGAAAAAATTATTGCAATCGGTCCAGTAGTTTTTGAGTTTATTCATTACAAACAAAAATACAAAAATACAAATCTTTCCTCTTTATAATATTAAGTATAGATAAACCTAATAAAAGGAAATAAATCGTAAATAAAAAAATACCTTAGTAATAAAGGGTACTTACATAAAAAAAAACGATAGAAAATAGTTTTTTTGCTTTTAAAATAAACACGCTTACGAAGTTTCGGCACCAGCTTGTCAAGAATATACAATATAATAACGAGAAAAGCTATAAGCCTAACATTTGTACACAGTAGCATATTAAAGTTGCTATTCAGAATATAAAGTTTGTGAAGTTACGGTCCAATTAGGAGCCCAGGGATATTATTACCAGGATAAAGTTCGCGACAACCAACTAATTTGGCTCCGGGCTATACCTAATTGTATCATACACAGCTCTGTGTTGTCATACCAAAATTTAATAATAAGAATAGTAAGATTTAAAAAAAAAAAAGTGTGTAAGTAAGTCCCAGGCTAGGTTGTCCATGTATTCTAGGAGATATTTCCTTCCACATTAACAATAGAACTGTTGTAATTAACATATAGGTACTAGGTAGACAATTTATAGTAAAGCATTGTTATAGGTTATATTAACAAATAAAGAAACAACAAAAAAAAAGAGTTATTTAATCAAAAATACATATGTGTGTATGATATATGTGTGTCATATATATGAGTATGTAAGAATGCGTGTAAATGTGTGATTATTTGTGTGTATGTACAATTGTACATGTACATATTATACATACTATTTATTTTTATTAATTTACAGGAAAAAATCTACCCCCGTATACATTGTACTATCTAGGACCATAAAAATTGTTTCAATGTTTTATTTTTATGTGATACTTGTATGTGTATGTGAGTGTTGATATGTGAGGATTGTGTGTTTCTATGTGGTATATGTATAAATTTATGTAATGTAGGTATATGCGATAGATGTTATATGTGGGAATACGAATAAATATTGATATATATGTACGTAATTAGATTAAATAATATGTTATACTATGCTTTAGCGTGTTTTATATATACATACATTATATTTTATAAACACCCAGAGACAAACTGTACAGAAAAATGTACTAATATTTTTTTGCCTTGAGTTGGAATCCCACGACCTACTGATATAACGCCAAAGGCGCAACCACTAGTCATTATGTAAATATACTAAAAATCAAAATCACCATAAGCATAAGGTGGGCTTTTGCGGCCCGAATGATATTGACAATTATAACAGTAATCATTTGGCCCATGAGTGCATGCCGAATGATAAACGGTCGGCGGCATCCGGTTGGGCCGTACAACTCCTGAACTTCTACTAAGCAACGCTAAGCTTAAATTCTCCAAATTCACACACTTTTCTTTTATGTTAATATTTTCAGTTTTAATCTTCGCGATATCTTGTCTTATTTCATTAAGTAGCTGTATTTGCTCTTTCTTCCATGACACAATAAGTTCTCGTAATGGTTCAATTTCATCTGAAGCCGAGCAGCAAGTCCTCAACTTCTTTTTGAATGTGATATGTAAATCATCAGGTGTTTTCGGACTTAAAGTCAAATCCTGTTGATTTTCTGGTGTCGACTTTATATTTGACATGTTTTCAAAATTGAAGAAAAAATCACGGGCACTGTAATTTAAAAATTAGGTTATGATTTTTCAGACGGGATTTCCGCTGGTATTCTATGAACTGTAGGTTTATTATTTTATTTTATTGGAGCACTGCATGTAACTTTTTATCTACCTGATAGTAAGCAGACCTACAAAGCTACAAAGTATTGATCGTTTCCACTATGTCTCCTAAATTATACGGCTAGAAAATAGGCGGTGACAAAGACGTATTTGCAATAGTAGTATATTTGAATTTCCTCGCTGTTTTATCGTCAAATAAATCACCTGTTTTGTAACCGCACCATGAAAGATGACCACTCAACAATAAATCGATGCAGTAGTCTCCGGAAAACCGGTGAACCCACAGATCAAAACCGAAACTGGTCTAGGTTACTTAATGTATATGCGATGGTAACGAGTCGGGTCGGTCGGCCTAGTGAAGTTATAGGCCTTCCACCACCTAAAGCAAAAAGGTAAATGTATAGAAGTTCTAAGTACTTACAGATTTTACACTCAAAAGGTGAACAGTAAAATAAAGACTAAGTAATATAAAACGCACGTACGCGCTATCGATAACGCGCTAGTTCGATTTCAGATTATAGAGTAGGTCGTGTATTATACTCAGTTATTTATATAGTAAATAAGTTTATCAGTGCATAGGTACTTCTTTTATCTTTTATATTAAATATCCTTACCATCACGGGTACCTTACGGCATCCGAAAGTATCCAGACGTTTAGAGTACCCAGGGCTGGGGTTTTTCCCTCTCATCGTAGCCGATGGTACTCTGAATTTACATCAAGCTTTAAGTCGTAATAATGTCATAAATCTATATAATAAAGAAGGTCCATATCTGTATGGGAAACCGGTGTTTGAGGAAATGTGAGGAAGTCTGGCAACAGACTCCTCATAAAGTTGAGATGACTACCATTTGAGCAACACTACTTCGGACAACGTCCCAATGTTGATATACTAAACCCAGTCGCTGACTAGAATCTTGTGTTTAAATTAATTTATTTCATGTAAATCTTTATAGATATTTAAGAATAGTCAAAAAAAAAAAAAAATATAAAACTAAAGGACTTAGAGTAAAATATGTACATTTGTTTAACAACACCACTATAGAACATCGGAGAGAGTGCTTGTGACACTACGACGAGCTAACCACTTGTTTGCTCGTCAAACAAGAAATTATAATTACATACAAAATTATACATTTTCATGTACTGTATTACAGTTGGTTTAATAAGGAAACAACCCTGTGCATCTAGTTAAGGTATTTGCAACTCTTGGCATGCATCTGGTGCAGCGTGAGATATGCGATAGGGTGGCTTCGAATTAGGGGCAAATGAATGTTTGCGTTGTTATTAAATATTTTGAATTTAGAACGATGTTCTATTGTATATGCTACCTACAGTATGTACCTTATATATTCCGAAAAAAAATAGAAAAGTATATAATAAACATATAATAGCTTATTTACTTATTATAGTGAAGCGACTATTTTAAGGCAATCTTAAATTTAATAAACGATAAAATTTTACCTAATATTAGTATTAAAATACACCATATAATATAAATATGCAGTTCAATTGTAGGAATGTCAAAATCAGCAAAAATAAAAATAGTTTATAATATAAATAAGTGGCAAAAATGAACCGATATTTGGCTTTTACCACGTTAGATCAGATTTAATTTATTTTATATTGTTACAACGCTCATAATTTCGATTGTCCGTGAAAAACATTTAACCGCTTTAAGTACGAGGAACCCAGCCTTACAAAGGATGTTTCAAAAAGGAGTACTCGTACGTTTGTATGGGCGTGAAGTCGACTGCAGAGTCGACTTCACGCCCATACAAACTTATGTGCTTATGACATCCCTTGGTCTTAACCGACACAGGTGCATTTCGGTCGTATATCACATTCTGGACTTAAGTCATATTTACTGACATAAATTAAGGAATTTAGCGTGAAGTTAGCATATCATCATGTCATCACGGGTGCCTTACGGCGCCCGCGACCGCCTAGAGTTAACATAGCCTAATTTATAGTATAATGCCTAGACCACATCTGCGTCTATCACGACGATTCATGGCGCAATGAAACCATTAATAATATGTGTAGGATATTTAGTCAGGACCACCACTCAAGGCCTGCGTGTAAAACTGGAACTAAAAAATTGCCTTATAATTTGACAGAAGTGTGGTATCGGATTTGAGTTATGGTTTCCACTTTGTGTGCCATCACGGGCGCTTTCATGCATGCACGGGTCCCAAACCGCCTAGACGGCCCCAGGGTACTAAGCGGTGAGGCTTTCCGTCCTCGTCGTAACCGATAGAATTCTGGGTCTGTATAGAACAAATAGTCAGCTATTCGCGGAGTTTGGATAGACTCAATAACCTATCCATAAACAGTTCTATAAGTTGGTATGGTGAAACTGGGTGGACAGCGTAAAGTGCTAGAGACCATCCATCCACCTTCAAAATAAATAAATGGTACTCATTGGTAAATACCCGGGTTTGAACCGGGATCTAAACTGTAGTATTTTTTAGTCTAAGGTCTAACCAGCTCGGCCACGTGGCGGCCACCTATATATAATTTTATTTTTATATTAGTAACATATAAATAATATGTTTATTGTTGAATACATTTTTACATTATAGTAAATCTGAAAAAAAACTAGTCCCCTCGCTAGGATTCTTATGTTTTGTGGGACCCAGTAATCTTTTACATAGAATTTAATCAATTAAACCGTACGATTAAGATGTACTACCGGTATTTAAAATGCCATCATCAGAAAAAAAAATGGGTAATAAGTAAATGAAATCAGAAAACTTTTAATTTCTCACGCCCCCATTATCAGAAATTCAGTTCATTAATTCTGTCAACGGCCTCCCCGTTGTCGTAAATCAGAAACCGTTTTCGTTACAATAAATTTTAAACACCCTGTTGAGCACAACTCCCTGAATTGGGTGTTAATAATATAACTAGGTACTGGCGATATAGATAGGTAACGACGAGGTGAGATAAAACCCTACTAGGTACCTTGCGGCTGTATTGGGGTACTTACCCTTGTGCACCAAAGTGTTCGTTAAAAAGTAATTGTAATGATTAAAATTAAAAATGCCATTCGACTTTCAAAATAAAACTGGTACATTCGACGTCATTTTCAGTTTATTTTGGTGCAACCCAGCCTAAGCGTACATACATATATACATACATACATGCATACATACATGCATACATACATACATGCACACATGCATAAATACATACATTCATCCATACATACGTATATATACATGGTTACTTTAAAAGGTTGTATTTAGGTTGGGCTAATATATGAGGCTCTACTGATCAGTAGAGCCTACCAAAACATTTCCTATGGAATCATGCGCCGCAAATGAAAGACATTGTTGGCTTCTCCATACAAATTGGTTATTAAAATTGCTAGTTTGTATAGTTTTATGATAGAAGAGCCTTAACAAAATAGTCCAAAGTAACCATGTATTATTATATAATTTAGTAGATGTGTCTTTAGCGTTATATTTGGAGATGGTGTCGTGGGTTCGATTACCACTCATGGAGAATCAATATTAGTATGCTTTTCTAAACAGATTGTCATGGTCTGTGTGTTTATAATATATAATATGGTAGTATCGTTGTTTCTGGTACACATAGTACAACCCAGTGACCAGGGTAAAAAAAATAAAAAATATCTTACATATTATATATATATAATAAGAAAGAAGAAAGGAATGGAACTATTTAGGTAGGTTTACCTGAATGGTTCAATTTATTTTTATTTAAAAATTGAAATTTTAACTTATAACCCATCACGACTCACTCATGCACATTCATAATCGTATACATACAAAAGAACAAGAAGGATTTATAAATTTTATTGTAAACTGTATTCAATAAAGATGTCTAGTTTTTTATTTAGATAAATTATTGTGTAAGTAAAGAGCGGTGACTCCCAACACAAGTTTTTACACTTAATGGGAGTCACCGGGCATTTGTTATTATTGTGTTCTATTTGTTCTGAATAAATATTTTTAATATTAAATATTTTTAATATTATAATAATATTATTATTATATAACAAATTAACAGCGTAATTTATGAATACCTTAGATGCGTCATTCATATTATTTCCTTATCAAGTTTTGTATGAAATATATTGACCTTTGTTATCTACGATTGTCGAGTAATTAAGATTATAATTATACTCAGAGTTCTATATTATATATACTCGTATGTTAATATAATTGTATATATAATTAACGTTTAAAAAAACGTTTTTTGTGTTGAATATTTCAAATTTTTATCAAAAATACTATATGATCGTATTCTCAGGCTTGCCCGTTGTGTTCGCTATAGACTTAAAAACAAGATAGTATAGTGAAACTCTCCGAAGCACAATAAAAGTGCTGTTGTCAAATAATTGTACGTTGCTCTCTGCTTACCCCTTAACAGGGATATAAGCGTGAACAAAAAATTAACAAGTTTTTATAAAAAGTTTGCGATAGATAAAATAGAATATGTAATGTATTAATATCGTTGTTTCTGGAACACATAGTACCTAGTAGCCTGGACCTTAGTCTGCGACCAGGACAATATGTGTGAAATGTCCTACGCATTATTATTATAAAAAAACTAGCTGACCCGTCAAAAGAAAGAAATTTTCTCCGTTTTCCCAACATTTTTATTGAAGCTCCGCTTCTATTGGTCGATGTTATAAAACCTACAGCCTTCCTCGGTAAATGGAATGTGAATGGGGAATCCTACACTAAAAGAATTATCAAAATCGGTTCAGTAGATCCAGAAGTTACCCCCTAAAACCTCACAAACTTTAACTCTTTTTAATATTAGTATAGAAGTATAGATTATATATTTATAGTTGAGCGTATTTTACCGCCTATACCATGGACAGTGCTCTGAAGAGCTTTTCAACATTATTCCCCCTTCCCCTTTCCGTTACAGGACAACACGCACTGGTTGCAAAATGCATATGTATACCGTGGCGGATGTACCAACTCGTACCAAACGTTTTGGCGATTCATACATCTGCTGTACTATTAAAATGTGGAATGCCCTACCAGCTTGCGTGTTTCCTTTCTCTTATAACCTAGAGTCCTTTAAACGAAGCGTGAATAGGCATCTTAAGCCGGCATAATGATGGCAACCAGCGGGGCACCTGTATGCATCCGTTCGTTGCTATCATTCCTGGACATTGCATACTGCTTAACATCAGGTAGATGCAAGGTCACATGCTGAGTTCTTATAAAAAAAAAAAAAAAAAAGATAATCAGGCCTAGTAGTAACTATCAGATTATTTTGTAGTTATCTTTAATTGTAGTACCTAAAGACTTTAGGTACGATTAGTAAATGATAATACCCTGCAGTTGGTGATTCAATATTTTATCATTTAATTATTTTTAATCTTAAGATGGGATTTAATAATTCAAGTAGATATAATTATATTTAATAATTGTCTATAAATTTTATTATTATTATCATTAAATACACTAGCAGCATTTGCTAATGCGTGTATATCGCTGCACTTATGTATTATTACAATCTTTAAAATTTTTGTCTAGTCTATTCTTAAAGGAGTTCACTAAGTCAGCACTTATAACACTTTCCGATAGCTTGTTCCATGTATCCATAACTCGATCAAATAAGAAATGTTTCCTAGGGTTACTATGGCTTGGTGTTTTTACCAGCTTCTGCAAATGATTTTGAAATCCAGGCTCATCATAGTGTTTTTTTCTTTATATTAAAGGTTTCAATTGTCGAGTTAAATACCGGTGTATGAGTTTGAATAAAAATATAAGTACATTTTGTATGACAACACCGCTTACGGCTCCTGAGACCGGCCAGACGGCTTCGGGGTGGAAACTCCGAAGAACGGAGGGATTTATTCCCACCTCGTCGTAGCCGATGGTATTCTGAGTCTACACCGACCAAGTGGATATCTTGTCGTAGTAATTTTATATACTAAATAACCCATCTATAAATACTTTTACAAGTTGCTATAGTAAAATTAAAACTATGATGTTACCTAAGTAATGATTGTCAAACAAATATACATACATTTTTAACAAGTCATATTATAAACAAAAGACTTAGAATTTAATTTGGAGGTGACAAATAAACAAATTAATATACAAAGCCTTTGTGACAAAGCTCCATATTATGTTTTAAGCCAAAAAAAAATAGAGACCGCTTATTGAAATCATGGTTAAAAAGCGTTTTGCTTACGTTTGATTTCATATTTAAAATTATTTTTTGAACAAAATTATACATAGACGAGCTTAATGGCATTTTCTATGCAGCTGAAACCTCTAAGAGGATAAAATATGAGAAAAACACTTTAATTTTTTTTATGAGAGCTCGGCATGTGACCTCACATTTACCTGATGGAAAGCAGTATGAAGGTCCAAGAACAAATGCAACCAACAATTACGATCTACGTAACCGTTGATTGCAACTATTATGCCGGCTTAAGATGCCTATACACGCTTCGTTTAAAGGACTCGAGATTATAGGAAGAAGGAAACACGCGAGCAGGTAGAGCATTCCACATTTTAATAGTGCGACAGATATACGAATCACCAATTTTTTTAGTGGGGGTTGGTATATCTGCCCAGTATATGCATGCATTTTGTTACCCGCTCGTGAAGTCCTATACCGTAAAGGAGAAGGAGGAATGAGATGAAAAAGTTCTTCAGAGCACTCTCCATGATAAAGGCGACAAAACACGCTCAACGACGCTACATCTCTGCGAAGCTGCAATGGCTCTAGCTCTTTGTTTTCGATAATTCTCGATGAATGCTTCTGCAGACTATCGAGAGCATGCAGCAAGTATTTGGCAGATCCACCCCAAAGATGCGAACAGTATTCCACACACAGGCCGTATCTGAGCTTTATAAATCAGATGCCTGAGTTGAGGAGTAAAATACCGTCGCACCTTATTAAGTACTTGCTGTCTTCGCAATGCTCTCAATATAGTTGCGGTGGTTTAGGTCGGAGCGTATTTCTAATCCCAGGATATCGAGAACTGGAGACAATGGTAAACGTGTGCTCTGAAGGGAGGGAAAGTGAGAAAAGGGGGTCTTTTTTGCTGTCAATGCGCAAGCCTGGGTTTTTTGGGCATTAAACTGGACCAGATTAAGAGAACCCCAGTTTGAGATTTTTTCCAGGGTTTGATCCAATTCATTTACCAAAGAACTCCTATACTCCTCTGTTTCGACGCGACTGGGGGGCTGACGCATCAAGTATTGACAATTATAGATGGTTTTGTCTCTTACCCGACCTTGACCAGGGGAAATTCGATTACAATATCCAGGCTCCTTGGGGCAATAGTAACAATCACGGGCGTACTCTCAAACTATATACATCTTTACCAGTGAGTATATCATATCATAAGAGCAGCTCTCTAACTATATACATCTTTACCAGTCAGTATATCATATCATATGAGCAGCTCTTTAACTATATACATCTTTACAGGTTATCAATTATATTAGTCAAGATAGCCCGGAATACTGAAAATTAAAGAAAGTCTATTTCGTAACTGCACCCTGAAAGGAGACTGCCACCTTGCTAACAAATCGATGCAGTACGCTCCTGAACCGGTGAATCTACAGACTAAAACCAAAACACTAAATGGCCTCCTCCGTAGACTAGTCGTTGCGCCTTTGGCGCTGTATCTGGAGGTCGTGGGTTCGATTCCCATCCATGGCAAAAAAAAAATAGTACGTTTGTCATGGTCTGGGTGTTTATAAAATATAATATGTATTATATCGTTGTTTCTTGTACACATAGTACAAGCCTAGAGTCTTAACTTAGTTAGTGACCAGAGCAATATGTTTAAATTGTCTTACATATTGTTATTATTATATGAATTATTATGTTATTTTAATATGTTGTATTGAAGTTTAAATTGTATTAAATCTTGGCCTTTCTATAAAGTGCTTTAGCTGTCTGAAGTTATTATGTATTATGGCAGACGAAGCAGATTTCCGATGGAGTCAGGCACATCGTCTGCATAACTCAATATCCGAACTATGCCGAGTGGAGATATTTGTTGGCATAGCTGAGTAGTCTTCTATTGAAAGCATAGACTCTATATATGTAGAGCTTAATATATTTATTGGTATATATATTTGTTTGGGTGTCTTTGAAAAAGTTATCTGAATTTGTACGAGTATCATATCAGACATAGCCGTGAGTTGGTTAGACCTCAGTCTCAAATCACTACAGTTTTAAAGTCCCCGGTTCAAACCCCGGTGTGTACCAATGACTTTAAAAAAAAAAAAAAAAAAGTACATTTGTTTGACAACACCACTAAATTCCTCGAGGAGCACATTAAACTGTTGGTCCCAGTTTCACTAAACCAACTTGTGAAATTCTTTACGGATGGTTTATTGAGTCTACCGAAACATCGCGGCGAGCTAGCCACTTGTTCGGTGCAAATAGATTCATACGGTCATACCGTCGGCTACGACGAAGTGGGATTTACCCCTCGGCTGGCTACCCGGACGCCGTCTAGGCGGTCTCAGGTGCCTAAAAACATCTGTGATGTTTTCATATACAAAAAACGACTGAATATAGAGCATAATATATCTGTTGGCAAAAATTTGTTGTTTAAACTATAGCAAATTTTTTTTTTGAACTATGAAAAATATATATACCATACGAGGTAATATCCATTTTTATTACGTTTTTTTTGTAACTATTTTGTATGCATTTTTTTTTCATATTTTGCACCTAAGTCTCATCATGAGTTATTTAAAAAATATATATTATATACGTGACCCTAAAAAGAAAGCAACTTTGGTGATAGACATTACGTTTCTTAAATATACCTAAATAAGATCTACAACTAGATTTTTCAGACCACAGTGAAACACCTAGAAACAAAATACGCAATAAAAACTTACAACACCCATAATTTTTTAATAAAAAATAAATATTTAAATAACAAAACTACGTACTTGTAGATTAGGTATATAATAAAATAAACGCAATTTAATAACACTCACTTATTTACCTTATGTTTTATTGTACATTGATAACTAAACATTAAATTATAAAAGGTTATATACAGGGAAAGAAAAGGTTGTCTTTGGGCTAATATGATATTTGGGATAATATATTTTGTTTAAATTTATACATACATACCATCACGCCTGTATCATTCCTGTTTAGGGGTAAGCAGAAGCAATGTTACTAAGTAGTTTCACCGAAGCGATATTAGCTAAAAAAAAAGGTTTTTATAAATATTCAAATAATATAGGTACATACAAGAAAAAATAAACCTTTCAAAACATATTTGTAAAATAAATATTTTTTGTTTGTATGTTGTTTAAACACAACAAAAATAGTATCAACAGCCTCCGTAGACTAGTGGTTGCGCCTTTGGCGTTGTATCCGGAGATAGTGTGTTCGATTCCCACCCATAGAAAAAAAAAATAGTACGTTTTTTCTGTACAGTTTGTCATGGTCTGGGTGTTTATAAAATATAATATGTATTATATCGTTGTTTCTGGTACACATAGTACAAGCCTAGAGCTTAGTTTGTGACCAAAGCAATATGTGTAAATTGACCTACATATTATTATTATTATCAAGATTTTTATCAAACAACATCTTAACAACAACAAAAATTAATATACAAAATGACAAACAATGATTGCTCTACTAGTGACGAATAAAAAATATTAAAACAAAATTTTATTCCATCCGGGAGATGGACGAATGTTGGATAAATACCAGCAGCAAGCTGTGAGAAAAATAACTTTTCGAAGAAATCTTTAAATTTACTTTCAGTTAATATCTGTATGACGGTCTGGGTGTTTATAAAATATAATATGTATTATATCGTTGCTTCTGGTACACTTAGTATGTGTAATTTGTCCTACATATTATTATATGTACATAACACTGTATTCATATATATACGTGGTGGCCGAGTTGGTTAGAATATATATACGTGGTGGCCGAGTTGGTTAGACCTTGGACTTAAAAACACTACGGTCCCTGGTTGGAATCCCGGTGTGTACCAATGAGTTTTTAATTAAATAAGTTATGTACATTTGTTTGACAACACCACTATAGTGCCTCGGAGAGCACGTTAAGCTGTCGGTCCCGGTTTTACTACCAACCAACTTGTGAAACTGATTATAAATGGGTTATTGAGTCTATCCAAAACATCGCGACGAGCTAGCCACTTGTTCGGTGTAGACTCATACCATCGGCTACGACGAGGTGGGATTAAAACATCTCCGCTGGGTACCCTGGGGCCGTCTATGCGGTCTCGGGCACTAAGGCACCCGTGAAGATATATATATATAATACTGTATTCACAGCATCAATAGCATATTAGCCCAAAGTAAAAACTTTCAAAGTCCCCTGTATTACAAATCAACAGTGACTCATGTAACACAAACACTCAAACATGAACATGTAGATATAAAAAAAGATATAACTAAGTAGGTAGTATAACAAAATTTTCGCCGTCGCATTTTCATGAAATTATGAAATTCAATTTATCACCTACTTTTGGAATTAGGTTAGCTAGCAAGCCTCCATCGTGAAATTCGTTCGGAATTTTCAGTGCTTTTGTAAATTTGGTCTTTGTTTCATTTAGAGTGTTTTATTTTTATGGGGATCTAGCTAAAGACATTATGGTCACCAGGTGATGTACCATATCACCTGGTGACCATAATGTCTTCAATTCCATGATTGCCATTAACTTTTTTTTTTATATCTGTAACATTATTATTTTGACTGCCTCCGTAGACTAGTGGTTGCGCCTTTGGTGTTGTATCCGGAGATCTTGGGTTCAATTCCCACCCATGGAAAAAATATCTTAGTACGTTTTTCTGTAAAGTTTCTGGTCTGGGTGTTTAAAAAATATAATAAGTATTATATCGCTGTTTCTGGTACACATAGTACAAGCCAATATGTGTAAAATCTATCCTACGGGCAATAAACTTTTGCTTATTGCTCATCATCAAGTCGAAAAATAATATAACTCGCTTGTTATTTTTTTCAGCTCCTTGTTTTTTGTAAAACGTTTATCACTTTTCAGTAATTATAGACCACCTTCGTAGACTAGTGGTTGCATCTTCGGCATTGTATTTGGAGGTCATGGGTACGATTTTCAGCTATCGCAAAAAAAAATGCGTTTATCATGGTCTTGGTGTTTATAAAATATATATTAATATCGTTGTTTCTGATACACATAGTACAAGCCTAGAGCTTAGCTTGTGACTAGGGCAATATGTGTGTAGGTAATGTCTTTCATATTATAAAAATAAAAATTACTATATTTCCATGTGTATGGGTTATACTAACCTATTAGCCCAAATTTTACTACGTACCTGAGTCTTCAATTCCTATTCAAAAATTTAAGCTAAAAGATCCAGAAGACAACATAGTTACATGTCTTTTGAAAAACTCAAAATTCTAAATAAGCAGACAAATATAATACGACCAAAAGGAAAATGCAAGCAAAAGATAACAGCGTAATTTGGCAACGTTTTCCAGAGCATTAGGGTATAATTAATGCGATAGACGTTTTAATTTCGTCGGGTAACACAAAGATAATCATGCTGAATTATTTTAAACTCCTTGCAAATGGAACGCAAATTGCTTTTCAGCTGTGTTCTATTTTCTGTTATTGATTAATTTCATTCATTTATTAGTTTTTCTTGTTGATTAGGTATACAACCTTTACATTATAGTTAAAATTTATTTTTTAGTTATTTAAGCTATCTACCGCTAGATAGTTAATTGGAATGCAGGGCCCTATATATTAACATGACATGGTCTACAGTCTACACATGTTTCGCTTATCCACTATACATACACATTAACATGTATGACTTGTCGACCAAGTAACACATGTTAATGTATATGTAGGGCCCTGTATTTTTTTGCATAAAACTATAATACAGTTAACTATTAACTATTGGAATATAGCTTAAATAACTAAAAAAAATATTTTAACTATAATTTAAAATGAACTTCCGCAAAATAACGCCTGATTCAATTAATTATAAAACTTTTATTTAACTTTAAGCAAACTGTTTTTATTTGTTGTGTAAATCGTTTAGGAATTACCTACCATTACTATATATCTTTATTTTTGTCCACAGGCTGCTCTTTGTGCCGACTACAGTATCCCCGTGGACTGTGTTTCTGCTGGTCCAGCTCCCAGGCCTAGCTCCTTTCATGAAATTTCAGCACCCAAGGTAAGAGCATACATAAAGCCATTAACAGTATCAGATTTTACAGGTTCCAGAATGGTACCTAAATCTGGATAATAACTTTTTTTTATAATTAAAAAAATATATATTAGAGCACGATGTGACCTTACATCTAGCTGATGGTAAGCATACCTACAAAATCCATTTAAATGGTTTTACCCGCTTCGAAATCGCCGTACTTCTTTTTCCGGGGTATTCCTGGTGGATCAACTTGCGTTTGTGCCTTGATTGATACATATTTGTATATTAATTATTACTTATAGTGGTTATTTGGGATCCCAGGGTAGATAACAATTGACAGGTCGTATGGAACCAGCTAACCACCTAGTCTTACACTTATTGGTTATGTGGTGTGTGTTCTGTTTGGTTTATTGTTATGTATGTGTCGGAGAAATGACGGCCTAACCAATCGCATACTTAACCCTTAGACTATTTTTTTTTAAATACCTGTAAAGGTTTACATGAAATAAATTGTTTTGACGTTTGTCTTTTGAAAGAGAGAAGAGAATATCTAATTAATCATATAGCTCTATAGTCTAAACTGAAACAAATAATATATAAATAAAACATAAACATTTGAAAAGTATTACAAAATATCACTAAACGACAAGTGCAAAGTTCCCGAAACAATAAACAAATTCAAAGTCCATCTAATAAACAAACAAATGAACATTTACGTCAACCAACCATTTACCTACCTACTGGTAATAAAAAAAATGCAAATAAATAAAAACTACATAACAAAAAGGTTTGCGTGGTGTTTGATGCACAAACGTACGTCACTGCGAGGTGAGACGGAAATCATTTCTGACGTAAATTTACCTGACCTTCAAGACCACAGACCTCTATCAATAGACATGCGAGGTGTTTTAAATACTTACAATATGGATACTTCTTGTCTACACTACTCGGCTACCGGTTTAATAACAATTAGTACATATTTACTAAGCGAATATGGTTGAATATTGACGAAGCAGCAAGGATAATAAAATAGACTAAGCAAATTCGTTTTGGCACAACCCATTTAGCAATGGCATCAATTAGCCGACATAGTGGGAGCGATCAATGTTGTTAAGGTACAATGTATTGATCGATGATGATTCATGGATTTCGTAATATAAAAAATAATAATAAAGCGGTCAAATGCTTGAATGTTGTTTGCTTGAATGGATTTAATCAACATTATATTTGTCTAACTAAAAAACTGAATTTAATAAAAATATGTTTTGAAATAAGCTTTTTTTCCATCCTTTACAACATATTTTCTCGAATGTTTTGAATCGATGTCCTCTTTCATTGACTCCTTGACTAAAACTATTTTTAAAATGAAGTTTGTACTAATTTTGACTCGTTTTTAACTTAATTGATTGAATCAGGCGTTATTTTGCGGAATTCCATTATTTTATATATACATGTAATATTACATATACTACTTTATTGCAAATTCTTCCGCTAGTTAATTTTAATAATAATGTTTAATATAATTTTAATGTTAATTCTTTTTTAACTGACCTATTGGAAAAATTAAAACGTAAGTACCATCATCCGTGTCGCCCTCAGGATACCCAGCGGTGGGGATTTATTCCCATCTCGCCGTAGCCGATGGTATTCTGAGTCTAACCCGAACAAGGTTAGCTCATCGCGGTATTTGTGATAGGCTCAATATAAACAGCTTCACAAGTTGATATAGTTAAACTGAGGCACTACCATGTCTTTTCACTTCGGATTAACGTAAGCTTACTTCATAAATATTCTGGTTTCAAAAATAAAAATATGCTATAAGTTCCTCACGTATTCACGTTACGTTAATACGAAGTAAAATCTCACGTTAGACATGTCACGAGAAAGTCAAAAACGTATGGATGTTGACAGTGACAGTAGGCGTGAGGTACGCTGTCACCTGTCAAAGTCTGTATGAAGGCGACGCGACACATCGGCCTCGCCAGAATTTTCTCTAAGGCTCCAGGTACCGGCAGCTTAACGTGCTCTCAGAGAATTAAAATTTAATTCTTATTTGCAATTAATGGAAATCCAGCAGCCCACCATGGCAACGTTCCATCAGTCCATTTCATCGGTTGACGTCGCGTTTTTCTTGGCTCGAAAGAAATGTCGCGACCCGTGTCCAAAGAAGGAAGCGTGATAGTACAATGATGATCAAAGCATGCGTTGCTTGACCGTCACGACCACCTAGACGACCTCGGGGTACCCAGCGGTGGGGTTTTATTCCCACCTCATCGTACCCGATGATACTATTCTGAATTTACCCGGAACAAATGGCCAGCTTGTCGAGGTGTTTGGATAGACTTTATTAATATTTTTTAAATTATTTACTTCATATATGAATAGTCAAAACGAATATTTTTTATTAGTTCGATATTAAATTTAGAAATTAAACGCCCGAACCGAACACACGCTACATAACCAACATAAGTGTAAGACTAGGTGGTTAGCTGATTCCATTAACCTGCCAATCATTATTTTCCATACAACGGGCCTACCGAGGCCACCCTTATGAAAACAAAAAAAAAACATCATCATCATCATAATCATACCAGCCTTTCACGCGTCCACTGCTGGACATAGACCCTAGGATCGCCACAACGACTGGTTCTGCGCTGCCTGTAGCCATCGGCTTCCCGCGACCTTTTTCAGGTCGTCGGTCCATCTTGTGGGGAGCCTGCCTCTGCTGCGTCCTCCAGCACGCGGTCGCCACTCGAGAACCTTAATGCCCCAACGGCCGTCCGTTCTGAGAGCTCTACATAGCTCGCAGAACCCTGTCCACTGCCACTTGAGTTTGGCGATTCTGGAAGCTATGTCGGTTACTTTGATCCTTTTACGGATCTCATTTTTTTCGAATACGATCCCGCAAGGAAACGCCGAGCATGGCGCGGTCCATCGCCCTTTGTGTGTCTGTAAAACAAAAAAAAAATATCTTAATAGAATTTTATAAAATTCTTGATTCGTAGTCGGCTTCTAGCCCCGTTTTCTGTAACGAAAGCTATACACTGACTGACGTATTTCCACAAAATGAGTCATTCAACTTGGAACTCACTTGTAGGTAAGTTTTGAGTCAGTGCATTCGGAAGTCGGTCATCGGCAGCTTAACACTTTGACCGTATCCTTTTTAAGTCTATGACTCAAAATACTCATTATATGAGTCACTTTTTTATTGTTGTGGGAAAGCTTTTTAAGGATCGCAAAGTGTTTTCCTTTTTAAGGAGCCGACAGTTTTTTTTTGTTTTTTTAAATGAACCTATATGGTAAATGTCAGATGTCTGTCTGTCTGTGCCCATAAATATTTTGAAAACTACTTAATTTTGTAACAGTTATAGAAAAATGGTATGTTAAAAACATCCTAAATAATAATAATTTAATATAAAAAAGTAAAAATAATATGTTGAAAAAAAAAACTAAACTTTGTTGTTTGAAAAAAAATTATCTTAGTTAAACTCTGTATTTTAGTTATAATAAAAAATTACAGTTTTTTTAACAAATAAAGATTGTAAAGGTTTCACCTCAATTATCTATAGAACAAAAAAATATATGTTTACTGAAAATTTAAAGGTTGTTGAGAAAATAATATACAAGATTGGAACCATCTGCGAGAAAGTTTTCGCACTTGTCGCCTCTAAAAAAAAACTTATCTACCTAAATGGATTTCAAAAATGCTAGATTTTAATATAATGTAAATATATAATGTGTATATTGTTTGTGATTGGTGACGCGCCTTTGATCTATTTTATTTCAAACTTTATGTTCTAAAAGTGTAATACGTGATGGCCAAGTTGGTTAGACCTTAGACTTGAAACCAATACTGCTTAAGGTCTACGGTTCAAACCCGGGTGTATATTAAAATGTATGAAAGTACATTTGTTTGACAACACCATTATAGTGCTTAATACCAACTTGTGAAACTGTGTGAATGGGTTTTTAAGTTTTTTTTTAACCTAACCAAGGTTTTGTTTGGTGGGTATATACATAATATAATCGGCTACGATGAGGTGGGAATAAAACCCCACGGCTGGGTACCTTAAGAAGCCAGGAAATGGATTTGCGAGCTTGGGCGTCTAAAATCGTCTAATTGTTGTTTTCAGTGATTTTCAAGCTTTAAAAAAAATAACGTGTAAAAAGAATCGTGCGTGAAAATTTCTAGGAAAATGCGTGTGAACACACTTCTATAGAAGCCAGGAAAAGGATTCGCGATCTATAACGTCTAAAAACGGGTACATATTGTTTTCAGTGATATCAAAGTTTTTTTCATGAAAAAAGAACGTACAGGGGTAAATATTACTTACTCGATCCTAATTAGATATTCTTTTTATAAAAATATCTATTAACTTTTGAAAAGACACCCAAAGTTTGATTTCTGATTCTAAAAATATTACTTTAGTTGACATTTTAAAACTTAACAGATTTATAAAGATATTATGTAATTAGGATCGAGTAAATAAAATCTACAAGTCCATGTTCTTTTTTTCCCAAAAAAAAACTTTATTATCACCGAAAACAACATTTAAATGTTTTTTTCTGTGCACTAAGTTGATACAGATATCAACTATGCAAACATATCAGCGGAGATTATTTGTATGTGCAATAAATGTGTATGAATCACGACCACATGCCAACTACAGATACCTCTTGCACATTATTTACACATTACCTTTTTATCTTCCAAACAATAACAACTGAATTTGTCACTAAAGGCACTTGTAGACTGTATGAAATGATTGACAAAGTTTTGTACATTTTGTTAGCAAATATACATTTGCATAATAATATAAATAAATACCATCACGGGTGCCTTTTTGGCTCCCAAGAACCGTTTAAACGGCCTCAGGGTACACAGCGGAGGCATTAACCCATTCTTATTTCGCCAATAGTATTCGGAGGCAGCACCTAACAGGTGGCGAGCTTGTTGTGTTTATGATGGTAGCCTCGTTGTATAAAGCGGTCAGCGATCCCAGCGATTTTTTCGCTATCTGTCACCGTTTCCGAGATAAAAAATAAAATGTTTTCAATCGAGCGAAATTTTCCCTGAAAAAAAATTTTTGCCAAATAAAAATCCTATCAGAGTCTTCTGCGCAAGCGCTACAATTTTGCCCTGATGAGTTTTTTTGCTATCTTCTTACTATTTTTGAGAAAAAAAAAAGAATGTGTTTTCAATCGAGCGTAATTGTCTAATGCCCGATTTCACCAACAATCCCTAACTCTAAAGGAGCTCCTAAATAAGAATTTTGAAATATTTGCTATGAAACAACTGTCATTACCTGTCCCTTAACTTAGTTAGGGGCTCCTTTAGAGCTGGTGAAATCGGGCATAAGTCCCTGAAAACATTTTTTTGTGAAGTAAAAAATCCCATCGGCTTCTCCTGCTCAAACCGTACAATATATATATATACCAACCATCTATAAAAAGTTTCACAAGTTGGTATAGTATATATATATATATATATATATACTATACCAACTTGTGAAACTTTTTATAGATGGGTTATTGAGTCTATCCAACCATCGCGACGAGCCACTTGTTCTGTGTAGGTAGATGTATACCATCGGCTAGGACGAGATCGGATTAAACCCTTCCGCTCGGTATAGGTGGTCTCGGGAGCTGTGATGATATTTATTTATTTATTTTACTTTATAGATAGCTATAAATATAAACAGCATTTATAATTAAATTTTGTTTGTAAATCATATTAGTTATTGTAGGTTTATCTGAAAATATATGAAGATAAGATTATTTTTGATTACTGATATTCTAAATTCGAATTTTCCGTTATAAAAAAAAATTTGGTTATTTTTAAGAAACAAAAAAAAAGGATAACAATAATAATTAGGACAAATTACACATATTGCTCTGGTCACAAACTAAGCTCTAAGCTTGTACTATGTGTACCAGAAGCAACGATATAAAACATATTATATTTTATAAACACCCAGACCATGGCAAACTGTACAGAAAAAAACGTATACAAACATTTTTGCCATGGGTGGAAATCGAACCCACGACCTCCGGATATAACGCCAAAGGCGCAACCACTAGTCTACGGAGGCTGATTTGCTATTAGTATATCGAGAACCAATATAAATCTGATATTTTTTTAAGCGTTTACTAGTGCCTTTACTATATATTTTACTATCTCATGTTGTCAACAATAACACACCCCTATGCCTGACGCATGCAGTGACGTGTCAGTTTACCCACTAACACACGATTAGTCAATTACATGAGTCACAAATTAACTGACGATTATTGGATGTATGTCATAACAAATGAAATATAGATTAATCCTCAGTTTGTGCTATTTTAAGATATATATCTATACTAATATAATAAAGAGGAAAGATTTGTATTTTTGTATGTTTGTAATGAATAAACTCAAAAACTACTGGACCGATTGCAATAATTTTTTCACCATTAGAAAGCTGCATTATTCAGAAGTAACATAGGCTATATAATATCACGCTAGGTCCTATAGTTGTGGAGCAGTAACCAAAAATGTTTTAAAAACGGGGGAAAAGTATCGTTTCTGAGGCCTTCCGTGGCGTGCGCTGAGCATATAGTTAAAGTTATACAAACCTGTGCGAAGCCGGGACGGGCCGCTAGTTTGTATATACAGGGTGAATTTGAAAGTTGTACTTTGGGCTAATATGAGGTTCTGCTGATCAAATCGAATAACTTGTCTCATTATATACTTAAGGCATATTAAAAAATGCCACAATAAAATTACCCAGTATATTATAGAATGCGTTTTTAATATGTAGTTTCACCTTGTTAGGAACACATATAATATTTCCATGACTAATTTTAATTGGATCAGTACACTTAAAGATAAAGATGCGATAACTAAAGATGTATGAATTAATGATGTCTGGAAAATTTACTGGGGAATTTTATATCTACTACTGGGATTTTTTTTATTGTCAAAAGTTAGTATATTGTTTTAATTAACTTATTAACTTTAACTGTTTCTTTACTTTTATGATTAAGATTTATATTTTATGAATAATTAAATAATACTTAACATTTATATTATTAGGATACAATTAAATTTCTATGCAGGTTTTAACATAAATTATATATACAGTGCTTTACAAACCTGTAAAGTGTTTATTATGGTTGTACTACGCATGAATTTGAACAACTTTCATTATAAGTCCAACTCTGTAAATACAAAAAACAGTTTTTTTTCTTTCGATCCCTATTCGACTAACAGCTGTTTACTTTGGCCTTGACAAAGTCGGTCCCATCCATATAGACCTCCTCGTAGTCTAGTGGTGACGCCGTTGAGGTTGTATTTGTATCCGGTGGTCGTGGGTTTGAGTCCCGCTTACACACAGTTTGCCATAGTCTGGGTGTTTATAAAATACAATGTATTAGTATCGCTATGTTGATATACAGGGTGACTTTGAATGGATGTACTTTAGGCTAATATGAGGTTCTGCTGATCAAATCGAACAACTTATCCCATGGAACCATGTGTCGTAAATGAAAAAAGAAATTGGCTTCCCCATACAAATAGGTCATTTTAACATTACTAGTTTGTATGGAGAAGGCATTTTTTTTTTCATGGGAAAAGTTTTTCGATTTGATCAGCTGAACCTCATATGGGCCTAAAGTACATCCATTCAAAGTCACCCTGTATATGTAGTACAAGCCTAGAGCTTAGTTTGTGACCAACCCAACCATCTAGTCATTCACTAGTTTTTCCATACAAATTAGTAATGTTAAAATAACCAATTGTATGGAGTCACCTCTACGTCTTCCGGTGCTGCAGCATTAATTGCTCAAAATAAAACAGAAATACGTTACACACTGTTCCTCCTATGAATTTGTAGCATTTGAGGTGGAAACTTTAGGGCCATGGTCCCCAGATGCAAAAAAAAAATACCATCACATTTGGCTCCCGAGAACCGTTTAACGGCCTCAGGGTACCCAGCAGAGGGATTAACACGTCCTCATTTCGCTGATGTTATTCGGAGGCAACACCTAACAAGTGGCGAGCTTGTTGCGGTGTTTATGATGAAATAGCATCGTTGTATAAAGCGGTCACCCATCCCAGGCCGGCTTTGTTGTCATATGCTTAACCTTTTTATCAGTTAACCTCTAGGTTGGGGCCGCTTTTTAATGCAAAAACATTTTAAAAATTGTAGGAAAACTTTTAATTGATGCATCTGGAAATCAACGTGCTAGGTCCTATTTTTTCCAACGCATATCGCTGGAAATCTAGAGGGGGAATAGTGTGAGTAATTTGGGCACGTGCGCAGCATCGGAAGACTTAAATGAAATATTTTATCTTATTTAGTTTTAAAATTATTAATAAGTTAATGTTAATTTTTTTGAATGTTTATTAGTTTATTTTTTTGAAAAAAAAAAATTGGAAAAAAAAATTGTATGGAGAAATAATGTTTTTTTTTTCATTATGACACAAGGTTCCATGGGAAAAGATTTGATCAGTAGAGTCTCATATTAGCCCAGAGTACAACCTTCCAGCGTCACCATGTATTTAATATATATTTCAATTTTTAAGATTCCAAATCTTAAACATTTTTTTTGTCTGAATTACTTTAGTAAATAAACCAGGATATTGTTTTATCAGTATAAAAATTCCGTTACCTACAAACTGTTGAACTTGACATATTTTCCCAAAAATAATTATGTCGATCGTTATTTTTCGAGTTTGGAGGAAGTGAACAAAATACTTAATGCAACAAAATTAATTAATTTGCCATTCAAATATAGACTCTAACTTTATTTTTGAACAGTCCAAAATCGTCGCAAGGAATAAAGCATTCTGTGGGAACAGGTGTGTGTTAGTTTAATGTTCCCATAGTAGACAGAAAGGGGCCGGGACGGTTTTAAACTTATAAATAGGGGAGGCTTACCCGACTGTCGAAATAAGAGCTGTATCCACTGTACCTACGTATGCATATTTTTTACAAAAAATATGTACATACATACATACATATCTTCACGGGTGCCTTACGTCGCCCGAGACCGCCTAGGCGGCCCCAGGGTACCCAGCGGAGGAGTTTTAATCCCACCTCGTCGTAGCGGATGGTATGAGTCTACACTGAACAAGTGGCTAGCTCGTCGCGATGTTAAAAAAAATGTGCTAAGAACAAATAATTTTAATTATATAATATTTAAAATATAATTATTTCTGTTTAATATTAATTTATTAACGACCCTAGGTAACCTTTTTGACTGTACTTACCGAAAAAAAAAACAAATCATAACATTAGTTATAGAATCTTTATATATACATTTATGTATATATACATATTAATAAACGATTTCGATTTATATATTTTACCTAATAAGAAACACGTTTAACACACTGTATTTGTTTCAGATACTACCTATTAAATAATTAACTTATCTATACTAATATTATAAAGCTGAAGAGTTTGTTTGTTTGAACGCGCTAATCTCAGGAACTACTGATTCGAATTGAAAAAATATTTTCGTGTTGGATAATCCATTTATCGAGAAAGGCTATAGGCTATATAACATCACGCTACGACTAATAGGAGCGGAGTAACAAAGAAAAATGTTGCAAAAACGGGGAAAAATTATTCCTTTTAAGAGCGTACGCTGCGTAAACGGTTAAATTTAAACGCGCAGACAAAGTTGCGCGGGTCAGCTAGTCGAAAATAAAAGTATTTATTGACAGAAAATGTATAATGTGTAGTAATATAACCACCTTCAATAAGATCGAATGTGTATACTTACCTATATTTTTTTGTACCTATTGAAGATAAATAAATAATCAATTTTAATTGATTGTGTTTCATACACACGTTAATAATCACATTTTACTGCGCAGAAATATATTATTATATCATATCATCATCACGAGTGCCTTACGGTGCCCGAGACCGCCTAGACGGCCCCCGAGACCGCCTAGACGGCCCAGGGTACCCAGCGGAGGGGTTTTTAATCCCACCTCGTCGTAGCCGATGGTATAAGTCTACACCGATCAAGTGACAAGCTCGTCGCGATGTTTTGAATAGACTCAATAACCCATCTATATACAGTTTCACAAGATGGTATAGTGAAACCGGGACCGACAGCTTAACGTGCTCTCCGAGGCACTATAGTGGAGTTGTTAAAGAAATGTACAAACATTTTGGGGGGGGTTGAACCCCGTAATAATATAGGTAAGTTTGTATCGGGGAGCAGTTAGGGGGCGCGTAGGCTGTAGGATGTGTGTTTGTAGGTTGAAAATCCCCCTTATTAGTAATGAAGGCTACTTGCAGTAGGCACCACGTAATGACGATGGCGTTTTTTTTTTGCTAATTGAGTAATTAGTAGCAATGAAAAATAAAAAAAGCTAAAACCCACCCCGATATCAAATCCTGGTTACGCCCATGCCACCACGTATATTATATTTGTATATAGTGTGGTTTATAAAAAGTAAAAAAAAACCTATACCTAGGTAGGTTTCATAATAGTTCAATGACTTTTGCAACAACAATGACTACCTACATAGTTTAAAATAAAAAAAAGTCTTTATAAGACTCCTGCCATCATCCAAATAGTGTGGGCAGCTGTAATAATTAATGCCTTTGAAATCAGCAGGGTATCCACCGACTTCTATATCGTGAGATCTTGTTCGAGTTGAGATCGAAAATGTACTATTTCATATTTAAAAAAAAAAAAACTTTTTTTTCTTAATTAAAAAAAAAAAATTGTGTCTGTTGATAGTCGAATTATGCAATGATCATTAAAATATATCATTAATTTTACGTTACTTTAAAAAAAAAATATGGCTTGGATACAAATTCTTTGAGCCATATTTTTTTTTATTAATTCATTTTATTTATCTTTTTTATAGGCTTTCTACAGTATGAAAAACAAAAACATACATCTTGCAAAATAAAGCAAATTGCCTATAAAGATTTGGGTATCCGTATGAAAAATAATAAGTATATCGAAAAGTTTTTGAGGAAAAAACATATATGGTCATTACGTATTTTATTAAAATAATATAAACCTTTAATCATTTTTTTTTTCGATAAAATCAGTCATAAAAAACCGAATTAATTTGAAGACAAAATAACTTTGTTTAAATTATCTGTATGTAATTTAATAGAGATAAAAAGGTGAAATAAATAAATAGTAAGATGACTAAAACAAACCTATTCTATCCATCTTTTCTTATTACCCAAAGTGTGCGGTTCGCGCAGTTAGGGCTTCGTACAAAAGAGTAGTGTTCATAGAGTAGGAAATTTCAACTTATACACTTTTGCTACCCTGTCGATTAGATAGATCATAGATATTCAAAATTTCAGGTAAATCGCACTAGACATATTCCGAGTATTACATTCTTAATATTGTATTTCATATTATGGTATATAGCGTGATATATATATTCATCTTCAACAAAAAAAAAATACTAACAAAACCTATATTAATAATAAATAAATAAAATAATAATAAAAAATAATAATAGGACGTTTTTAGTAATATGAAAAATAACTATAATTAAAGTAGCTAGGTACTTTAATTATAATTATTTTTCATATTACTAAAAACGTCCTATTTTTATTTTTTATTATTATTTTATTAGTTTATTATTAATATAGGTTTTGTTTGTTATTTTATTTTTATTTTTTATGTTACTTTTAATTGTTATTTTATTTACATCGAATAAAAGTAATAGATAATAAAATACATTGTTTTTAAAATAAATATAAAATAAATCCGTGTTACACTTAGATATGTAGATTATTGTAGATACAAGTTGATTACTCATAAGCATAACCTGTCTACCATCGTTAGAATTTTTAACGCGTATATCACGTAAACGACCTTTATACGCAACCTGTCAAGTCACCAACAGAACTCTGTTTAATCTAATTCCAAAGTTGGTAACGCACGCGTTTACGTTTCAATACTTATTATAGAACCATTCAAAGCAATATAAGTCTTATTCGATACTAATAAAGTTAAAAATAGAAAAGCTAATCTGCACACGTGCGGGGCCGAGATATTAATGGAGCCTATTTCATAACAAGTAATCGGTAAAGCGCTGAAAATATTATGTAGGATTTAAAAGCGTCTAGCGGTGAATGTTTCGTGTTGAAGCATTGCAGCGCTGAGCAGTGGAACAGGGCCGCGATGACTCAAGCCTCGGTAAACAGTATGCGGGGCGATGAGTCACCGTTTTACACATTGGCGTATAGTGTTTGTGTAGTTTTGTCAGTCTACAGAAAGACTCGCGCGTTGAGAACAGTCCTATAGGCGTTATATTGCAGCCTGTACTGCTAAACGCATCAACAAAACATTCAAATACCTCTAAAGGAACTCTAAATCAGATTATAAAAGTAGATCTTAAGTTAAATCAACTTAAAGAAAGTGTAATTATAAGTAGGAACTAGTAGAAGTGTGTGCGTGTCACAAGTGAAACGATCGATGAAGTTGGTAATCGTTTTGTGCTATTTGTGAATTCTTGACATACCTGAACTGTTATATATGAGAAGTTATTAGTTGTTAAAGATGCCCGTGAGCAAGAAACTTATATCAAACCTGAAAGAGATTGTCGAATGGATGCTGATGGCACAGATGGTAAGACAGTTGTTGATATCTAACTAGGCTAACGATTGGTATTAAAAGATTATATAAATATACTTAACTTTAACTATAATATACATTCATAGGTAATTTAACATAAATAAGGATTAAGGAGCATAAAACAACATAAACATAAGCCAAGTAGCTTTAGATTAAGAATTAAATTTGGAGTATCATGTCGATAATGTCATTGAAGAGAAATTGAAAGTTAAAGATTAGATAGCAACAGATACAGATAATATTGATTTCGTAGGTTCCGACCACCCTCCGGCAGAGTTAACTTAGTTACTAGTTCAGAGAGCAAAGTTTGCTTCCCGGTTCCGATCCAACAATCTTTTGTTTCAATTTCAAGTCTGGGCGAAAAATTCAATTGCTTTTGAATTTCAAAAGTTAAATCTCGGAAATGGAAGCAACTCGCCGAGACATCTAAACAATAAGATAACGAGATGAACGCGCGTGACGAGCTATATTCAAGAAAGCAAGAAAACTTTAGGGACGATACAATCTGTGACTGACAACAGAATAAACAGCAGATGCCCTCGACGCGAGTTCAAAGAGGTCTCCAAGTTCGAATCTGTCAGTCTCTAAGGGTCCTTGTCACGACTCACAATTTATCTTCGTTTCTTACGCGGACATATTTGCAACGTCCCCAAGAATCAGATGAATAAACTTTCTGATTAGATACTACTGTATTTGAACACAGCATTTTAGAGATTTTTTTATATAAAAACAACAATGCACAAAAGGTCCATAGAAACGGTTTTACTACTTCCTATTGTTGTATTTGAATCTAGGAATTCATTCATCTCGAGGACAACTTTATTGTTCAAATTAACAAAGGAAACGAAAATAAATGATTTACATAAAGTTAAATAATGACGCTAATGATGCAGACTCGAATTAAAATTATGTCTCCATATTTATTCTGATAGGGTGCAAAGTCGGCGTCTAAAGTGGAGAAAATTTCTTCCATAATTATTCCCTCCTTTGAAACAGTGAAAAGGACTACTCAAGAAGCCCTCCGACCCTTTGGGCGATCGGGACCGGAAACTTTGTAATTAAGCTTATTTCCTTGGCTTGTTTTGTCATTTGAAACAATTGTGAGTGTGACTGTCTATTCAAGTGTGCTGCAGGAAACAATTTCGTGTGGAATTTTAGTAGCGCCCGCGAGCCGACTTGCCTTGGAGAGCCTTGAGAGTAGTCAAACTGGTTTGCTATCTAAATCTTGCCCAGTGTTTGATCAAGAAAGAGCTATGGTGGAATTCCACACAAATTGTTAAGCAACAAATCTAGAATTATATACTTTATAGTGTTCTATCACAACACATAAATTTAATTATTTTTTGCATTCCTACAAGCGATTTGCTATGTCAATAACTTTGACTAGACAGCTGTGAGACAATTCAGGGCTTTGAGCCAACATTCGCGAAATAATTGGAAAGCACGTCCACATCGACTATGAAAGCAAAAATAATAAAAGTAGAAATTCTGTTTAATACAGTTGTGGAAGACCTGTTTGCGGGCGCTCGGTTTGTCGAACGTGACCAGGAGAAGTTTGCTGGGGACATAGGAATGACCGAGCCAATTGTACACGAACTGCAAACGAACAGACCATTTATAACATCGACATTTAATTGCATAGGTATCTACGCAAAATTAAATACAAGAGTTACTTCGTATTTGATTTCACTTTAGTTACCGTTGGATCGTAATAGTAAAGATAATTAACTGTAATCTTTATGTACTTAGCAATATTTGTATAAACTGTAATATATTATCTCTAAATATTGTAAAGTGTACCACAATTTTATAATTTAATTTAGTTGACCCAATTTCATATTTTTATAAATAAAAAATATTTTTAGCTATGAATTATTTCAATAATATTTCAATGCTAAAATAAATTCGAGCCTACACAAAAAAATCTAATAGGTTTTCTGCCATGTAAACAAACGGAGAACAGCTGCGAAGTTGTTGTGACTCACGAGCGGGTATACCTGCTAACTTTTTACTCACATCTGCTAACCGCTCCACTAATTAATGACTGTATCTTTAGCACTTATTTACTAAAGTACCTGATGAAGTATTACTGTATTGTTATGTTTGTTTACATAATCTTTAAGATTCCATTAACCATTGTGGAAATATTTCCTAAACTCTATTAAAGATCTTAACTGTAAACTTTAATAAATTTTATAATTGGAAGCTAATGAGGTTCAACAATCTGTCTATCTTGCAAAAGCAATACTACTTTATTTACATACGGCGATATAATGTGTTCAAGATACAATAAGAGAAAGGAATGAGTCATCTCGCATTTTGTCTCGTTCGGGCTGTGTTTCGTCATGACCATCTTATGCATCGAGTATCATTACAATTTAGTTTAGTCGAGGTCGTTGCAATTGATCGCGGACTATTGTTACATTACCCATAATGTGCGTTCCACATTTTTCCACACCGCACGCGACAGATTTGTCATTCGTTTCTATTTCGGTTGGCGCTCCCTGGAGGCGTGTCGCAGTATTTATACCCCAAAGTCTGACTCACTTCTGGATAACGCGCCGTTCGTCTGCGAGCTTCGTCTTGTCCTATATCCTCCATTCCGTGACTATTACTCACACTGCACTATCCGGAAGGCCAGTGTCCTTTACACTGCTCTTTTGTATCTCCTTTTATAGTTATTGTTGTAATAATTGCCTACTCTCGCATGTTTTTATCAGACATTATATTTTTGGAATTGTTTTTGTTCTATTTTATTTTTTGACAGCCTCCGTAGATTAGTGTTGCGCCTTTGGCGTTGTTTCCGGAGGTCGTGGGTTCGATTCCCACCCATAGCAAAAAATAAAATGCAGTTTGTGATAGTCTGGATGTTTATAAAATATAATATGTATTATATTGTTGCTTCTGGTACACATAGTACAAGTCAAGAGCTTAGTTTGTGACCAGAGCAATATGTGGAAATTGTCCTACATATTATTATTATTATCACTGTGCTTTAATTATTATATGTTAAGCTTTATATATTTTTTAAAGAAATATTAAACCCTTATGATTTATGTTCACTCAGTATAGATCTTCACATTTTCTTGTTTTATAAGTTCAGTATTTTTGAAGTTATTTATTTAGACAAAACTTAAAAACTGAACCTAAAATTGCAAAAAAAAAAAAAAAAAAAATATCCCAAATAGTTACTGAAGCAAAATACAATTATTTTTTAAACTAAAACTATCCCCTATTCCCTCTTTTTCTTCTGTTGTAGGTACGAATACCTAGTTGCGCGAGCAAACGTAACGGCATTCATATTTGACCGTCCTTATACTTAATAATAAAAGGTTTTACATACATATCATCACGGGTGTCTTACGGCTCCCGAGACCGCCTAGACGGCCCCTGGGTACCCAGCGGAGGGGTTTTAATCCCACCTCGTCGTAGCCGGTTTTAATATAGCATATTGGAATGTACCAATGAGTTTTTAATTAAAAAAATTATGTACATTTGTTTGACAACACCACTATAGTGCCTCGGAGAGCACGTTAAGCTGTCGGTCCCGGTTTCACTATACCAACTTGTGAAACTGTTTATAGATGGGTTATTAAGTCTATTCAAAACATCGTAACGAGCTAGCCACTTGTCCGGTGTAGACTCATACCATCGGCTACGACGAGGTGGGATTAAACCCCTCCGCTGGGTACCCTAGGGCCGTCTAGGCGGTCTCGGGAGCCGTAAGGCACCCGTGATGATACATATTGGAATATTTTTCTTACAAGTGATATAGATTTAAGATAATTCCAGTAATTCAATTATAATTACAATCACGTTATTGCTTTACGATCCTAATTTTCGGTCCGTTTAAGGTCGCAATGAATCATTTGTTGTATTACTTGTACAAGACACGGGTGGAACAAGTTATGTGGATCACGTATCCTCGATCCTTAATTCTTGATCGATTATTCATCCGCTACTGGGTTTAAAGCTACTGTTTTATTGACTGCTAATAAAGTGTTAGTCACTTGCAAGGCCGATGAAAAAATACATGGAATGTTTATTGTTTTTAGGTTCAAGTAACTTATAAGTTTAATAATAATGTTAACTATAATACAAAAGGTATGATGATTCTTATATATGTCGCACGATAAAAATGTGGATTGCCTTGCCTGCGTGCGTTTTCCCTTCTTCTTTTAATCCAGAGTCCTTGAAGCGAGGCGTGAATAAGTTTCTCAAGCAGACATAGTGGTATCAACCAATTGAAGCAAGCATCATTACAACTATTGGTTGACAACATTCTTGGACGTTACATTACACTTACCATCAGGTGGAAGTAGGGTCACATGTCCTGCTCTATTAAAAAAAAACAACAAGGTCTACTGAAGCGCATTTTGTAGATTACCTACTACTATATTCAATTATAGTATAGTAACTGATTAAGATTTTTTAGAGATCTAAATTATTTCGATCTGTAAATTTAATAGGTTTGGAATAAGTTTTTAATTAAAAAACATATGTACATTTGTTTGACAATTATAGTGCCTCGGAGAGCACTTGAAGTTTATAGATGGGTTATTGAGTCTATTCAAAACATCGTGACGAGCTAGCCACTTGTTCGGTGTAGACTCATACCATCCGCTACGACGAGGTGGGATTAAAACCCCTCCGCTGGGTACCCTGGGGCCGGCTAGGCCGTCTCGGGCGCCGTAAGGCACCCGTGATGAATATACGCTTATAAATTCTTAGATGGGGCGTAAAAGCCATCCTGATCTTAGACAATGTAGAATATAGAAAAGGTGCAGTGAAAGTTATTTTACTACTTATTAGTCACGATAGTAACACGTACCAGAATGTACAACAATCGATTGATCATCCAACGTAGAAACCTGTCTAATTAAATTAAATATGACAAGAATTTTAATTGTTACAGTTACATTTGCATTATTAAATGCATAATTTTCTATTTCGTAAATTAATTTGATGGTTTTTTTTATATACTTAGTGTTTTTATTTTTAGGTAGTACTTACCTTTATTATTTAGACTAGCTACTTGTTTAAGGTTTTTTTAACAATACAATGCATAATTATTTTAAACTTTGCAAAAGTAAATTTATGTTTCCACATGCTTCCAAATGAGTCATGTTTCGAGGATCATGTGTCGCCGACTTCCTTCCGCTGATATTCGAGTAAAAGTCAAAGGTGTTTGTACGATTCCAAGGCAAATTTACATTTCTTAAGCGCTATATATTTTTTTATTGGAGCACGGCTTCTAACTTAGTGGAAAATATAGCTACATAATAGATAATGGAGAAAACTTAATCAATACATTTTTGTTTAACAGCATCATATCGGCTAAATGATGCGGTTACAGCAAGAACGGATTTGCATTATGATTCTACTATAGTACCTAATCCATCGTCAAATTAACTGCTTTCCTAAACGCACTCTAACCACCTCTATTAGAAATCTATGCAATAGACGAAAATTGGAATAGATTCTAAATGTGAAATGCCTTAAGCGACATTGATTCCCATTATGCGGGCAGGATTGACGAATGGAGGGCCAAGAGAACATGTGCCAGAATGGAATTCAATTTGATCCCTTTCGATGTATAACCCTTTCACCCGAAATGGATTTCTATTTTGATCCGAATAAAATTCACGACAAATAAAATGTCTGATTACGTTTTGTTATTATTGTTTTACCAATTATATTTATTTGTTTAAATAAAACACAATCTTTATTTGATACGTAAGCCCTTGTCTGTACGATTTGGTTGCTATACGCATTTAGAGATATATATATATATCTTTATCTTGTATATTATTAATCTAATCATCAAGAAGGATTGTTAGGTACCACGTTTTATAATCATTAACCTGACTCCTTATAGTAATTGTATTAATACCATGTGTTTTTAAACTAATACTATCATCACATCTTACTTCATTAAAGAAGCTAGAAAACGATTTAAGAGATTTGTAGTAAAAGGTTTTTTATCACAATTTTATGGACCTCGAAATCTTATCGGTCAGAATAAACGGAAATGACTCGTACCTATTCATAATATACATATTATATCAAATTATTTACTTTATATTATTTGCTAAGTTTTTAAAACATTTAACTACCTCTGTTATATAACCTTTAAAATACAAAAATGTTTTCTTAAAATAAAAATATGCAAATGATCAATTTCTGATTCCGCAAATCAAAACCGAGACGCACAGCCCGACGTTTAATTATGTAAATAATGTTTCATGCATAGCAAGGAGCAGTAAACAAAGCAGCGTCAGATGAAGCGAACCCTTTTAAGGGTAAAAGTTCGAAATAAAGACTCTTGCCCTGAGGGGTGAAATGTGCATAGGGTCGACAGTGAATGATCCTTTATTTTATCTTATTTGAAAAACAAATTATACATATACATCTACTCTTTTTATTACAAATACAAATATAAAAGTTTAAAATTTTATATCTTGCGTTTATTTTCGTTAATAAAATTTTCATTAAAAAAGTTCGATCCCAATTAATAATAGCAAATCCCTAAGTTTTCGCCTACCTACCCTTAATGAAGGCCCGGGTAAAATAAGTCCCTTCGTGGCGTAGAGTGGGAACTCATCACTGAATCTAATGGCCTGTAACAGCCCGCCGGCTCTTAAACAAACCTCATCTATTTATCGGAATCCAAAAATCTGGCAGATCCCGCAGCGACGGCAAATACACCATCAGATTGCGTCTACCGGATGTTTATCACGTGTTTTCCTCCAGACTTTTAGCGTACAGAACTTGTTTAATAACCGAACTATAAATAAAGCATACGCCTAGATACAGCTTCATTTTCCTCATTCATACGACCGTGCGTGTTGGGATAAATCATAATAATAACAATCTGTCCTTTAGGATTATTTGTTGGCGGCTCACAAAAATGTTATCACCTCATAGCATCGACGATGCAGGCACAATATCTCATAATATTCTTTATTTCCGTCCCCATAAACACAAGCGGGTCGTGGTAATGATGTCGGAGGGGATGGCGAGCGCCTAACCGCCCGTTACGGTCGTCGGATATGTGGCCGCTGCATTTTATTACCACTTTACTTTGCCACATAATCGACCTTCATGATGTAGGACCTAATAGTCACCCGGTATGTGATGCCTCTTGCCCGCTTTACTGTCGTCGGCTCGGACGTTTGTATCAAAGGGTTAATTGCGCATACCATCTAGGTTTACTAGCCATAAATTGTCAATAAACTTAATAGGAATTTCGATTGTTTCAGGTTGAGTTCTTAGACTCTTACTGTGCTCCGAGAGAGACATCACGTCGTTCACCACAACGCGGCAGACGATCAAGGGAGGCGCGTTGCTCTCCAGAATCGGCCAAATGGGGTTACGATTCACGAAAAAACTACGATTGTGATTCACGTCGTCGTCCATACGAATACGAATCGGGGCGACGTTATTTCGACCGTTCGGAATTCGATGCTGATTCTGGAAGGCGACCAGATTTTGACGTTGAATCAGCTCGAAGACGTGCAGACTACGAGTCGGCTAGACGCACCGACTTCGATCTATCTGCGCCTGGTATCTCCCGGCGTAGTCCTGAAAGTGCTCCGGAAGGTTCAGCCGAGTCTCCTCCAGAACCCGCTCCTTCGGCTCCTAACCGACGTGAAAGACATTCCAGGCACCGTCCTCAGTATTACGAATCAGGTTAGTTTTTAAAACAGTTACTATAATAACAACAATTTATAAATAATAATTTACTATCCTATATCATTCATTTTATACTACAATCATCAATGATATCATTCATTGCAAACTGTGTCCGTAAATCCAAAAATGCACTACCGCAGTGAACAAACACATAATTCACTGGCCTACAAAGATCCATTCATCTATTGAAATTCGACTCTGCATTTCCGTTCTAACGTACAATGGCACATACACGCTTTATCCATTTGATGATTTATTTTCATTTCTGTGTTTATATCACAGAAGTGAATATTTATAAATTGTAGTTAATTAAAGTGGTTATGTAATGTGGCCGTCAGAGGATGGTTAGCTAGGACAAAAGTTTTCGCTTCCTTAATGACTACAATCCCGGCGAGTGCTTGGTTTATGTATTGTTCCAACAGAGATATACAAACGCATGTCTCTGGTGAAACAGTTTGCGGTTTTACTTCAATCTCCAGGAGTTTAGTTTCTCTTTTTAAAGATTATTTTTCTTTGTATTCTTTGTTGGTAACTTTTTTCTATTTTTAATTAGGTATATTTATAAAAGAACTCTGCTGTTTAATTAAGAAATCTTTCCAATTATACCAAGTTACTTATAAAACCTCGTCCAGACAACCAGATAAATAATCCTCTATTTCACGAAACCACTCCGTATTTGCTGAATGAAGGTTTCAAAATTAATACGGGCCTGCTCTTCCAGCTTCCCACTATCTAGCTAACCATTGTAGGTTTTAATCAGGGGTTTTGTCGTTCACTGTCCGTCTAGACCGAGCTAAAGAAAAAAATCTCTCGACGGTAATAAATGACTTGTGTTTCTGATTGTACTTGCATTCAATAGCCTCGGTCTTGTGGTGAAATGAAAAATGCTTTTATCAGAAGCCGGAAATACATTTGTTCAATTCAAACTTAGCTGATATTGATAGTGTGGCGTTGGTGTTATAACTTCAACCTTCATTTTTTTTTTTAAATTGTTGCTAAAAATACTTTGCAAAATTCTCGAATGTTTGGTTGGAAAATACCATCAAATCAACCCTACGGTCACCAGAGCGGAAAACCTATTATGAGCAATAATGATACCGTTTAACGTGGCCCCACTTCGTTAATTGACAATTTGCCCCGACTTTTCGATGTCGTTACGTCAAATCGTCTATGTTTTGACTCGTACATATCGTTTATGTCAACCCTAGTCGGTCAACAATACCATCGTGATTTTGCACCCTTTCTGTGAAAATTTTCCAGTGTTCGATGTTTTATCTCACTCTTGCTTATGTTTGTTACTTTGAAAGTAAATGAATAAAAAAGTCTTGATTGTATGTGAATTGTCGACTGGTTGTTTATTACTCAATTATTCAGACTATTGTATGTTTTTTTCTTTTTAATTACGTTTTGGTCTGAATTGATGTTATTTACATATACGTGGTGGCCGTGTTGGTTAGACCTTGGACTTAAAAACACTAAGGTCCCTGGTTCGAATCCCGGTGTATACCAATGAGTTTTTAATTAAAAAAATTATGTACATTTGTTTGACAACACCACTATAGTGCCTCGGAGAGCACGTTAAGCTGTCGGTCCCGGTTTCACTATACCAACTTGTAAAACTGTTTATAGATGGGTTATTGAGTCTATCCAAAACATCGCGACGAGCTAGCCACTTGTTCGGTGTAGACTCATACCATCGGCTACGACGAGGTGGGATTAAAACCCCTCCGCTGGGTACCCTGGGGCCGTCTAGGCGGTCTCGGGCTATCCCCTGTGAAGATATAGATATATATATATATATGATGTTATTTAGTTAATGTTTAATGACTTGATGTATTCTTACTTTATTTATATAATCATCATTAGTTCATATGTTCCTACAAATTGTAACCTAAAGTAATTGTTAAATTTTATTGACACCAATAAAGACACGTATTGTTACGTAATTTTTATAATTTTGCTTTTTGGATCATACATAATGATATTTCTGACTTTAATCATAATAAATAAACTAAAAGTCTTTATTAGATTTTTTATAAAAGGCTAAAATATCAGTGCCCTTTAAAGAGTTTTTTACCTTTTTTGTAAAGTATTTTTGAATTTTATTTCGGTTGTTGAACACATGAGTTTCATAGGCTTTTTTTTTCTCTGAGGGTTGTTGACGTGGTATCCTTTGTTGTTGAAAGTAAGGAACTCTCATTAGGCATTTCTCTACTTGCTTTTGAAATTACATTAGCTTTGCGTGTTTTGTGAGGGGATTTAAAACGTTCATTAAGGCTTATATAAGCTTATTTTATTATGCTTCGTTATTTTTACTACCTTCGACAAATCGGTGGGAAATACTTTACCATAATAAAGTTTTACACGTTTAAATTATACTTTGCATTAAAAAAAAAACATGTACCAAGCGCTTAAATAGTATTATTATCATTAATTTAGAAAAGAGAATTACTTGAATTTAGAAACGGTCTTCCGAATAATGAATTCTTTGAATCCCATATAAATTGGATACTCGACAGTAGTCCTTTTGTCCTTTCAATTCAATGCTAAGGGGTAAACACTGTTTAGAGGGTTAAGGGAAACGTTGCTCAATTTGTGTAGACGAACCTCTGTAAGGGTCATTGAAAACTTCTCTATTTGGTACACATACTTGGTTCTCATAGCCAACATCAATACGATTTTACAAGCACTAGGTAATTCCCCTTATTTATTATTGCTCCATGAAAAGAGTATTTGAGCACAATATTCTTGTGTTCATTTAAACGACGGCACTCGAGACGGGTCGCTCCGGCCGTAGACGAGGTCGTGCAATTTGCGTCTAGCTCGTTACTGGCTCCAGTTTATCTGCAGAAGCGTGTCCCGCGTCATTTCTCTTTAGCACTCTACTTATTATTCCACAATAAATGACTCAACTTTTCTTTGTATTTAGGTGTACTAATACTAGTGTATTTTTTTTGACAGAATCATCATCCGACCATCAGTCATCTACTTCCGACGAAGAGGAAGACGAGTTCGGTGAATTCGATCCATTTGCGACCGCGCCGTCACTGCACTCGCCCGACAGCGGTCGCTCCGATCCCCGCTACGCCAACGCTCCGCGCCGCAACCCCAGCCCATACTATTACGGCGATTTATTTAAAACTGCACCTTCGGCGCCGACTCCCTCCGCCCCGACCGCTTCCACATCATCGTCCCGCGGTCCGCGTTACCGCAAGTCTGCTAGTCTAGACGCCCCGCACGTGGCTGCCAGACCGACACTACCCAAAAGATTTTCTGTAGCCGAGGATGGCTTTCATGAGCTAGAACGGTCGTCGTCCTCGTCCGGAGAGAGCGCGTGGATGCCTCCGCGCCGGCGCGGGCGGGATGCGGGCGGCTGCGTGTGCGCCGCACCCGACGATGTAGATGAGCGCAGACCCTCACGCAGCGTCTTCTACGTGCCGGCTCCGCTGCCACGCTGGCCGCAAGAGATGACTGCCCGCCAGATATACGAGACCGCCTTCGACTCTAAGATTGCTAAATCCGATGACGATCTGGATAATCTGGATCGCGTCAGTAATCATCCAGCTTTGCATGAAAAATCAGTTCCATCTGAAGGTCGTAAAATCTCAGCTTCAGCTTTCGAAGCCGTCGAACGCGGGGAACCCGATTACAAAGGAAGACGTAAGGTTACTATGAAAACTGATAGTGTTCGACGATCTAAAATACCTACTATTCGTCAAAAAAGAGAGAACGAAAACAACACCTCAGCTCTATCAGAAGAATTGGAGAAGGTTCATATAGAAGAAGAAGACCGCACTGCATCCACATCGCAGTTACCTCTTCGTGGATATACTCCTTCTCCGCCCTCCACCGCTCCTTTGCCGACGAAATTTCAGCAATGCAAAGACGGTTCTGCTATGAATAGCATTAAGAGCGCTCCTAACTTGCCTCAAACTCAGCCTGCTCATCCCCGGTTGAAAGACTTAAGACTTCCTGTAAAATCGTTACGGGCCCGAGATACCCCAACGAGCAGCGACGCTAGTATGGCGGACATTAAAGGCAGTACAGACATCGACGCTTCTCAGCGTTTGAGAGATTCGGGTCGCGAGTCTCGCGATGAGGATGAAGATAGAGCTCAATCAAAGGACGGTATTTTTTTAGAGATTAAGGGCCGACCCACTTCCGATTCAGACACACCTGAACTGAATCGGTATCCTGGGCCAAAGGGGGTCGGTCCTATAATGGAGTTTAAGGGAAGGCCCGGCATCGGAAGACCACGACGAAAATATTCTAGTACAGAAAGTATGGCGACCAGCAGTAGCGGAGGCAGTATGGAGTCATTACGCAGCAGTACTAGTGAAGGAGATCGTAGTAGTAGCAGCTCAGAAAGTCGTCGGTCATCATCCTTAAGCTCGCACAGTTCAGATTCTGGAAATATTACATTCTCTAAAACGCACCACCTTTCGGGGTTTGGGCATCACCCAAATAAATTGCATATTTTAAGCCCTATATCAGATAAATCATCACAGGAACCCGCTTCCGAAACATCTGACAATAATAGGAACAATAATTCCCAGAAAGTATCTCCAGAAGAGGCAGACACTGGTAACACTGTGCAGACAACAGTAGATATTGTAGCTAAGCCCAAACGACGAGCACTACAAAACAGGAATCTATTAAATTTAACATTTAGACATTCTACTATTGGGGATGCCGAGATTCAGGGATCTGACAGTGGCATTTCAATACATTCCCGAGAGGGTGTCGACTCACGTAATACATTTGTTAGCTTTAAGAATAGTACCAGTAGTACTACAGAGGAAGAACGTAAGGACGAGGGTGTAGATTTATCCGATCTGCCGTTTGACATGCCGAAATTGCGCCGAAGACGAGCTGAAGCTGAGAACGTAGACTTGCGATCGCTTCCCTTCGACATGCCTAAACTGCGGCGAAAACTTCGGGGTCAATCACTACAACTGACTAATGATTTCGGCGGCGTAATGTCCAATGCTTCGTCGAGTCAAAGCGTTCAAGATTTAAATCAGGGTGAGTACTTTCAAAACAAATCCAATAATATTATTTTACAGTAAATTGGACGAAGCAGGAGAAATTCATCATAACAGGAAAATGTCATTATAACTTTGCCTCGAACTTTGACTCGATTGATCCCTATAATGCATTTATCTGTAAGGATTTCTGCGTCAATCTTTTTGGAAAAAAAGTGACAGTGTAGGAAGGGAAAGTCAGGTCGCATCAGGAAAAGGTTTAACTGGCAGTGACTGCTACCACATTATGCCGATTAAGACGTATGGCCTCAGATTGCTCCGCACAAAGTTTCTTGGTCCGACGCTTTCCTAATATTTAATTTGGTTGAGTGCTTTTTGAGGGGAAACTTTTTCCTGCACACGTTGTGGGCAATTTGTAACCGTTCTCTTGAGTTACGATCTTCTCTGATGCCTTTAGATTGCGTGTGTTCTGACATTTAATACAAGTGGCAGTTCACTCGAGTCGACCTTATTATGGCTCCTTATTTACCAAAAGATAATGACTCAATGATACTCGTACTTCAATGTTGTTATCTCCTAGTTTATAACTAATTGTTACTAATTGTTCTAATAATATAATATTATAACTTCGTTTTTTATAACTTCGTTTTTTTTTTATTTCAGGAAAACACCGAGAAAAATTAACTTTAGATTTTGATAGCAGTGGAGGCGGTGGGCTTGGTAGCTCAAAAGGGTTACAGTTAAATTTAGGCCCACTCAATCCGAAAAAAGATCTCGTTGATGCTTCAATGCCACTTGACAGACAAGGGTAAGCCATTTATTATAAATATCATACTTAAACAGTCAATACAAATGATATAATCTTTTATAATATCTCTCTTATCACTTATTATCTAAGCCCTGAGATGTAGTTGTTTATATTTAAATGCTTTATTTCTGTTAATACGTAAATAGTAATGGAATTTTTGTCATTTCCAGGTGGTATCACGGCACCCTGTCTCGAGTGGAGGCTGAATCGCTTCTCAGAGATGCAGAGGAAGGAGCGTTTTTAGTAAGAAACAGCGAATCTGCTAAACACGACTATTCACTGAGTTTAAAGTAAGTTTCCATAGTTATAAATAAAGATAGAGATCTGTCAATGTATATTTTTTGATAACGACTAACATGTTTTTATTTATTTGCAGATCTACCCGCGGGTTTATGCACATGAGGATTTGTCGCAATACTGATGGGTATACTCTAGGGGGAGCTGCTACAGCCTTCCCCAATGTCCCGACGCTTATGAAACACTATGTAACAGCACAAAAATTACCAGTTAGAGGAGCTGAACACATGACACTTTCAGTTCCTCTTCCTGCAGATCTGCTTTGAACAATTTAAAACTTTATTCGGTTTGAAGACAAGTGATTTTTGCAGAAAAAGGCAGCTAAGATTATATGTGTAATTGGCATTAAATGTGAAGGACTAATTAATGTTTTATGTTATTTTAGGAGTTTAATGCACAATAAGAAACGCATATTTATGATACTTATTTAGTTTTAGAAAGACCAGTGTTAGCATTACCAAAGAAGGTTTCTGAATATACATCTGTAGGTTTTAGTGCAGCCTTGTGTATCCCAACAGTACCTACTTGAGTAGGTACTGGATGTTCTAGTCTTAGGCACTCGGTCTATTATGTTAATGATAATAATTATATTATGTATGTACTTATACTAAGTAATTTGCAGCGAATACAAAGCACCTAAAGGATTTAGATGTGTAGTTATTTATATTAGTTATTTTATATTATTATTAATAAAATAAACATTGTAATCTTGTATTTTTTTATATTCATGCATTGACGTAAAGCTGATATTATATCTACAATGAGTAATAAAAACATAAAATTAGATAACCTTTAATGTGATTGAATATTAAGTAACAAAAAAAAATTAAGACATTTTTGCACGTAAATTTTCATTGAATAAACTTTACTTAGTTGGAATTTGTGAGTTATATAAATTATATATTTTAATATATGCATAACAACATACAAAGGCCTCTTTATATATAATATGTTACTAAAGTCAGTAGGTATATTACTAAAGTAAACATTTTAATGGACAATGTATTTTCTACTTTAGGCATTAGATTTTAAGTATCTATTTAATGTTTTTTAGGTGTTTTATTTCTACAGTGACTCATTTAAATTTGTTTTTTTTTTATTATATTCACGAAATTGTATGGATATATATCAAATTTGATTTATTTTATTATCTTTCACATTACTAGCGTTGTTTACATATTATTATATTGCATACATAGTACTTATTTATTTATTTTTTGTACTGAATTTTTAGACTGATTTATTTTCAATTACTTACTTATCAGCATATACATTTATGTTTTATGTATTTTAACAAAATATAATTACGAATATTATGAGTGTAATAATAATTATACCTATTACGTAAATTTAATTATTAACTAATTATTTGGGTATAATGCACATGTTAATTTAGAAACACGTAATATTGTAATGAAATATATTTTATTACCTAGGTTAATAGAGTAATATCAACAGGACTCTAATATTATTAATTCGTATACCTATATTTACTCAAAAAATAATAAGAAAATATAATATATGTAGATAAAACCCATAATTTTATTTTTATGATTTTTGTTGACTAAATTTCTTAATCAAAATACGGATTTTTTGAAAAATAAAAAATATTGGCAGTAATTTGAGTAATATTTAATACACAAGTATATATTACAATTAAAATTTTATACCACCCAATAAAAAAAAATTAAGTATATAAAATTAAAATAATGATAATAACCATAATCTGTAAATTTTATCAATGTGTTTAAAAAATATTGTATGAAAATTTCCCGTATTCTATCTGTATAATCATAAATTAATAATTATTTATATATTTAATGTAACATAAATTAATTTAAACAAAACGAGCCTAATTTAGCCATATTTATAAAGTTACCCTTTAAATTAAGTTGTTTTCTGTGATTTAGTATTTTATTATTGGAGCCAAAAAAATATTTATTTTACTTTATTAACACATTAATTTTAAGTTATATTATCTAAGGCATTGTATTTGTTAAAAATGGTGTTAGAATCTATTATTGTAATAAATTGCATTTCTTAAACTAAAATCGCACTTTTTGTTATTTATTTCTTTTAGCAATCATTATTAAGGTAATAAATAATAATACTTAGGCACTTGAATTCCATGATCCTTGTCGTCCTTAATAAAATATGATATTATAGCAATAGCAGCTGTTAGTATGTCAGAGTTCTAGGATGAACCTGTTTTTAATTATGAAAATTTTAAACCTTTAAAAAGAATGCGATATTTAAATTCAAATTCCAAAATCAAAATTGAATTGAAAGAGGCATTCCTTTTTGTTATTAAATTAAATTAATAAATCAGATTCTGATTAAATCTCAAGATCTCAAGCAAAAATCATTTCTTTCTCTTTGTTTTAAGATGTAATTTTATGTGTACCTGATTTCTGGTTTTCAGTCGAGGCTTTATTTATTTGATTATGTATAGAAGAAACTTTTTGTACCAAAAAAAAAAAAAATTACTAAGTTGTAGTTTTTTTTTCTAACACACTTTTTATTAGCTAACAACTTTTTAGTCGTTATAATTCTTGAACCTAAATTATCATCAGGTGTAATTAATTTAAATATAAATTTATATAATTAATAATAATATTAATCCATAAGTAACGATCGAATTTTATTCAATCCAAGATAGGTAGCTTGAAGTTTATTTTAAATACAAACCAAAAGCTTATGCTAAAAAAAAAATGCTTTACCTAGGTATATATAGTTATTACCTAGTATAGTAAATATCCACACTGTTTGTTGAAGTCAATCTTTTTAACATACATACCTACTGTGTATTTTTTTTTTTTTTTTATATGTAGGACAATTTACACATATTGCTCTGGTCACAAACTAAGCTCTAGACCTATAGACTTACACCGGTATTCATAAAAAAACTTATTGAGTCCTTGAAGAACACTTTAGTTATGGAAGATTTTGTCTCTTTTATTTAGCAACAAAAAGAAAACGTGTAAAAGAGACAAAACATTTCATAACTAGTGTTCTTCAAGGCTTTAATAAGTTTTTATAAATAAGGCCATTAGAATCAGCATTCCGTTAGCTGCGATTTTTAATTCTGGGGCCTATTTCATAAACGTGATAATTGTAATTTACCATGGCAATTTATAATACATTGCTTAGTTTAGTTGGAATTATTTATTTAGAACAAACTAAATCAAGCAATGTATTATAAATTGTCATGGTGAATTACAATTGTTACGTTTATGAAATAGGAACCAGGTGGTGCGATTTTTTTTAATTCAGCAATTACATTTTATAAAAATGACAGAGTCAAGGCTTTTTGTTTTGCTTTTTTTCTTTTTCTTAAATATTGCCTTTAAAATAATTTTGCATTAATATTTTAATAAATAATAATAAAAAACATATGACTATTCATATTAAATCATGGAAAATAGGTAATTTAAGTAGAAGGTTAAATAAGTGTTTTTTATAATAAAAAAACAATAATTAAGCACTTTTATAACAATATTTAAGCAAAGTTTAAAATAAATAGTGTTTTGCACTTTCACTTGTATTAAAAAAAAAATACAAAAAATAGCACCTAACGGAACACTGGAAGTTTTCAGGAAATGTCCTGAAACCTACAAAAAAATAATACAACAGAAAACGTATAATTAAATAAATAGATTTTTTGTGAATTGAGTATGAATGTAGGAAAGTTAAAAACTATTTTACTGTATTTTACAAACCTTTTTACTATTTTTAGCGGACATTAAAATTTATTGATTTCGTAGGATTTATCTAAATTTAACATAAAAAATGTCGGTCCAGTTATTGAATAGAAAAAAATTGTATCTAACTTATAAAAGTAGTACTTAGTAATATTTAAATAAAAAAATAAATCGCAATTTCTGTGTATTTGAAATGTGTCAAAATTGTTTTTTTTTTGTAATAATAAACGTAGATTGGAGTATGAAATAAACATAGCTTACGTAGTTAATAATCAATTGTATTTTAAAAGTGTAGTTTTGAAGTTGATGATGAATAAATTCAATAAAAAATAATACTTGTCATTTTATTTTGTTTTCTATGTCTAACCCCTAATTTTCTAGTAGTTAGGTAGGTATTTTATAAATCTCAAATAGGTGTTTTTTATTAAAAAAAACACATCCTTTTAAAACAATGCTTAAGCAAAGTTTAAAATAAAGTGGTATGGAGATTAACTCTCTGTATTAAAAAAAAAAAACACTTGATATTCATTCAGTAATAAAAATATTTGTGTAATGTTAAAAAACATTGCTTAGGTATTAAAGATCATACCTACCTATTTTTACAAAAATGTTATATTAATAATAATATGTAGGACAAATTACACACATTGTTCTGTACCCCTAGTGTGAGTTTTCTAACTATTACTTTGCGTTTGAGTTAACTAAAATTTGTATGGGAAATAGTTCAGCGCTCCAAGCGGAAATTTTGAGAACTATAAATGCAGTCGTGTGATTGGTCAAAATGTTAACGCGGTAGTATAGTTAACGCGAAAGTAAACGTTAAAAAAACTCACACTAGGGACACTGGTCACACACTAAGCTCTGGCTTGTACTATGTGTACCAGAAGCATCGATATGACCAACCTAATACCATATTATATTTTATAAACACCCAGACCGTGACAAACCGTACAGAAAAAAAACACTAATATTTTTTTGCCATGGGTGGGAATCGAACCCACGACCTCCGGATACTATACATGGTGACTATGAAAGGATGTACTTTGGGCTAATATGAGGTTCTACTAATCTATACGAACAACTTTTCCCATGGAACAATGTGTCGCAAATGAAAAAAAAAATGCCTTCTCCATACAAACTAGTAATGTTAACATGTCCGATTTGTATGGGGAAGTCAAAAATTTTTTTCATTTGCCAAATATGGTTCCATGTTCGATTTGATCAGCAGAACCTCATATTAGCCCAAAGTACATCCTTTCAAATTCAGACTGTATATTATTATATAATAATATGTATCTATGACATTTGACAAATTTTAATATAGAACAAACTAAGCTCTAGGCTTTTACTACCAGAAACAACTATTCTAATTCATTATTATACATAGGTATTTTATAACACCCAGACCATGGCAACTACGGAAAAACGTAAATAACTCATATTAAAAAAAAAAGTAGGTAAAAAAATTGCCATGAGTAGGAATAAATATAATACCAGCTGGGTTAAATTAAAATAAAACAAAACGCACAGTTTTTCATTCTTGCTGCAAAATAATAATAAAAATAAATAATTTTGTACTTGTCTTTATATTTTATATATTATTATGGAATAAGAGATAAAGCCAATGTATAAAACTATTTAATCTATTCTATCGCCAACGTCCATACCACGTTGAAAACACCGGTTCTCGTCCGATCACCGAAGTTAAGCAATGTCGGGCGTGGTCAGTACTTGGATGGGTGACCTGGCCTGGGAACACCACGTGTCTTGGCTTTTTTATTTTTTTTGTCGTTAATAATAAAATTTGATTTGTAATAATATTTTTAATGAGCAATAAACTAATTATGAATAATAATTTCACAATTATGTCACGCCATCTGGTGGCAAATTTATAAAACGATTTTTTATTTATTCAGTGGCCCTAGTGTGATTTTTTTTTACTTTTACTATCTCGTTAATTGTTAACTCTCCACTTTATTTTCAAAGACTGACAAAATAAGCTTATCTGAAAAAAAACATTTAGTAATACCTAGTAACTTTACGTTAACTGCAGGGTTATTACGCGTCTTAAGTTCGCTCGCACACCAACCATTATGACGTAATTTTCTAAGATTTTTTGGAGCCATTGTTAAGAAGCTAAGCTTGATCTACGTCAGAATGACGTCATAACGATTAACGTGCGAGCGAACTTAAGACGCGTAATCACCCTGCTGGACAGTAATCGTTAAAAAAACTTACACTAGGCCCACTGACTGAACTGTTAGGTTGGAGGTAATCTTAAAATAATGTGTAATCACTAATTATTATTTCGTAGTTCCTATGTGAAGATATCCCTTATAAATAATACTTAAAAACACCCCATCTGCTAACGCGAAATCTGCGTTTATTAGGTAGGTATACTGGTATACTATAGATTTCGCGCACTTACAGCATTTCTCCACAACTGTTTGTCGCAGAATTAAAATAATATTTTTGTCAGTCATTCATTATTTTAATAATCTTTTGTTTGCGGACAAAAAAAAATATCAGAAAAAAATGTAGGTAGGTACCTACTTTGTTTTTTATTTTGTATCTAAATGCCATAAAGGTTCAAAATAGCTCTCCAGAAAACTGTCACGAAAACTGCAGCAACTAACCCTAGGTAAGTATATATTTTATTTTTACATATTGAATGACGTCAGTCATATATTTTGTATTTCACACTTACAATGTATTAAACTATTTTAACTATGCTTATGCCAACGTCCATACCACGTTGAAAACACCGGTTCTCGTCCGATCACCGAAGTTAAGCAATGTCGGGCGTGGTCAGTACTTGGATGGGTGACCGCCTGGGAACACCACGTGTCGTTGGCTTTTTTTACTTTTTTTTGTATAATTATATTTTATTTTAGATAAGTTATTAGTTAGTTATCCAACTAGCTAATAACATACAAATATTTTTACAGTTTTGTAAGACCAGCCGCGCCACTTTATAAATTACGATGGTTCTAGGTTCTGGCACCTTTCTCTTTAAAAGAAAAACACAGAAATCCAGCTATTTTTTAAAGAAAATATGTTATATTACTTACCAGATTTGATTCCTATACACTTATTTTCGATTCTAAATAAATTGTTCCAAAAATCTAATGATGCATTTTATTTTATCGAAGTCGGCTCCGAGACTCTTTTGAGGATTTTTCGCTATTTATTTATTATTTTTTTCGCCCACTAGAGAGCTAGCTGCTTATCAGATACCTAGCACATTTAAAAGTCTTGTGTTAAAAACAAAATTCAATATAGTCAAGTGAGAAGTTATTGTAAGAATTTTGTTAATTAAAGTGAAATACCAAAGTAAAAAATATATGTGATATTCATTTTTCCATTAAAAATTAAAACCGCAAATAGAAATTTATTTAAAAACTAAGAAAAATATATGTTTTTCTTAGTACATGAAAGTATTTTTGTACAATAGTATTTCGTATTTTGTATTTAAACTCATCTAAGAAAAATACAGTATTTTGTATTTTAAATACATCTATTAAGTATTTTTTGTATTTAATAATTTAAATACTTCTTGTAGCCCAGCCCTGTTTAAAGATATAAAAAGGATAGATATAATAAAAAAAGGGGGCATACTTTTTTTTTTAGAAATTTAATACCTATCTCGGTAACAAAAGGGGCTAGATTTAAAATTTGGTACTAAAATAAATTGATAGGTATATAAATATAGGTAACTAATTCACTGTTTATTGAAATGTTAATAGGGACTGGGATAAGGAGGGTACTCCTTCTAATCCTTCAGTGTAGGGGTTGTTTATATAGACTAATGCTACTAAAGTTTCTAAGCTGTTACCTAGGCTATTGGGAAAGAAGACATTTAAAAAAAAAGCTGTAGGTACCTACATAATAATAATACTTAGAGATGTGCCGAATAGTCGGCGACTAGTCGGTAAAGCCGACTATCCGGCCACTATCATAGTCGGCGAATATTCGGCAAAGGGCGCCGATTATCCGGCTTCTTACTTTTTATTTTTTATTAGTACTTATATGTATCCTACATACATTATATTACATTACATTATATAAAAACCTTGATTATTTATTAATATTATTATTTAATCATCAGTCACATTTTGAAATGAAAAGCAAAGCAACCTTTCCTTTGGAAATAAGTTCTTAAAATGTATTAAAGGTAAATTATGATGTAAAAAGACTAAAGCTTCTGGCAGCAATCTATTTCGGAGGCGCGGCGTTTGCGACTTTCCTGCGAATCAGCTGTAAACGAAACGTTACGGAAATCCCCGAAACCGTGATTCGACTATTCGGCCTCTTTATAACGACTAGTCGGCTAGTTGGCCAAAGTCATAATCGGCATATCTCTAATAATAATATGTAGGACCATTAACATATATTGCTCTTACAACGATAATCGATTTAATACATATTATATTTTATAAACATGTATAAGTATTCTTTTAATGTATTTTTTTACAAGAGAGTTTTTACACAGAAATTACTTCAAAATAGAGATGTGGGGAATATGGGTTCAACCGAATTCTCGGTCCAAGATGTAGGTACCGAAGCGATTATTCAGCGAAAATTTAGGAACATTTCGTTTATTTCAAAACACTTTTGAATAATACAAATTTTACGATGCGAATGAACAGTTATAATTATAGTTAAAATGACATTTTATTATTTTGCTATCTTCAGCTAAATAAATAAAAAATAAAAAATTAGCGAAAAATAAAAATATTATTTTAACTATAATTTAAAATGAACTTTCGCAAAATAACGCCTGATTTAATTAATTGTGATTATTACATTACAAATATACGGCCATTTATTCCACAAACTAACCGAATATTTAGCCGAATACGAACATTAAAAAATATGACGAATATACCTAATACCTACCAACAGAATACGAATATTCGGCCGAACATTCTGTGCATCTCTACTAGAAAATTAAATTGAAACCCTAATTTAGCCTAAAAATAATATAAATTGCCACCAGATTGCGCGGTTGGTCATACAAAACTGTAAAAATATTAGTACGATCCAACTAGCTAATTATTTATTTTAAATATAATACATAATTGTATTATGTAATTATACAATAAAAAAAACTAAAAAAGCCAACGACACGTGGTGTTCCCAGGCGGTCACCCATCCAAGTACTGACCACGCCCGACATTGCTTAACTTCGGTGATCGGACGAGAACCGGTGTTTTCAACGTGGTATGGACGTTGGCATTCAATTGATTTAAATAGTTGTATACATTGAAAGTGTGAAGTAAAATATAAGTATATGATAGTAGCCCTAGTGTGAGTTTTTTTAACATTTACTTTCGCGTTAACTATACTACCGCGTTAACATTTTGACCAATCACACGCTCGTATTTTTAGTTCTCAAAATTTCCGCTTGGAGCGCTGAACTATTCCCCATACAAATTTTAGTTAACTCATACTCAAAGTAATAGTTAGAAAACTCACACTAGGGGTGCTGAAGTCATTCAATATGTAAAAATAAAATATATACTTACCTAGGGTTAGTTGCTGCAGTTTACGTTTTTGTAACAAATTTCTGGAGATCATACTTAAACCTTTATGGCAATTAGAGTAGACACAAAATAAAAACAAAGTAAATAGGAAGATAATTTTTTTTCTGATTAATTTATTATTGTCCACAAACGAAAGATTATTAAAATCATGAATGACTGACAAATATGTTATTTTAATTCTGCGACAAACAGTTGTGGAGAAATACTGTAAGTGCGCGAATTCTCATTTTGTATACCTAATAAACGTAGATTTCGCGTTAGCGAATGGGGTGTTGTTTTTAAGTATTATTTATAAGGGATATCGTCACCTAGGAACTACGAAATAATAATTATTGATTTAGCATCATTTTAAGATAACCTCCAACCTAGTTCAGTCAGTGGACCTAGTGTGACTTTTTTTAACGCGTTAAGTCATTATTACTGCATTTTTTTTTCAGATAAGCTTATTTTGTCAGTGAAAATATTCGTGGAGAGTTAACAATCAACGAGGTAGTATTAAAAGTTAAAAAAATTCACTGTAGGCACGATTTTTAATTGTTCAGTGGCCACTGAACAATTAAAAAATCGTCTTATAAATTTGCCACCATATGGCGTGACAAAATTGTGAAATTATTAAACATTAAATTTTATTATTAATGACAAAAAAAAAGCCAACGACACGTGGTGTTCCCAGCCGGTCACCCACCCAAGTACTCACCACATAATATATTAAATAGGTATTAAAGTAGTTAAAATTTTAAATTAACTTTTATTATATATTAAGGCACAAAATACAAGGGGCCCCTGAAACTTATAAAAACTGGATCCAGCGGTCCAGGAGTAAATATTCGTAGGAAGTATAATTAATTAGAATCTTTATATGAACCTTTTTTAAATATTTTGCTATATCCATTCCATTAAAATTGGACAGTGATAAGAGAGTAGTTGAATTGGTGGGACGAGGGATTATGGGTGGAACAATATCGTATAGAGAAATGGACTGCCATCTTTGACGCCAAACTAGATACGTGTGCTTGGAATAATTTATATTTTTTTTCGTAATTTTGTTGACTATTCCGATTCTCTTTGTAGATTTTAATATTGACATTTTGTTAGATACAAGTGACAAACAAAAGCTCGTTTCTCTTTTTACTTCCTTTAATTTAAATAACATATTTATTGAACCGACTAGGATTACTTTATATAGTCAGACTTGCATTGATAATATATTCACAAATTGTCCCGTTCCAGACCACTCTGTTATTACTGGTGTACGCTCGGATCATAAATGTCTAATGATCAGCTTTCAAGCACAAGTAAAACCAAAAAATAAAATAATTAAATATAGACTTCTTAATGATAATAGACTAAAAATTTTTAATAATAACATTATACAAAAAACTAATAATTTCAATGGGCTGTAGAACAGACCCTACTAATTATCGACCCGTGTCCATATTACCGGCTCTAAGTAAAATATTTGAAAAAATAATGTTAAGTCAATTATTAGTACATTTTAATAGAAATAAATTATTACATAATCATCAATACGGGTTTACAAAAGGTAAAAATACAACAAATGCTGGTACTAGATTGATTGAGGAAATATTTAGTTCATGGGAAAAGTCTCAGGATCTTATTGGTGTTTTCTGCGATCTTTCGAAAGCATTTGATTGTGTAGATCATGAAACTCTGTTAGGTAAGCTGGAATTTTATGGTGTTGGCGGAGTAGCGTTAAATCTGATACGGTCATACCTAACAAACAGAACACAATGTGTCAACATTGATGGTAGTGTTTCTAAAGGATCTCTTGTGAAAATGGGAGTTCCCCAGGGATCAATTTTAGGGCCCTTTCTCTTTCTTGTATATATAAATGACCTTCCACACATGGTACAGGAAATAGCGCAGATAGTGCTGTTTGCTGATGACACGTCACTATTATTTAAAGTTGATAGGAAAGACAATATATTGTCAGTAGCAAACAATACTCTGACTATGGTTTCTGAATGGTTTACGGCAAACAATTTGGTTCTAAACCCTAAAAAGACCAAGTGCCTGAAATTCTCTTTGCCAAACGTTCCAGTAGTCAACTGTTCATTTAAATTAGGCGGCACTGAGCTGGAATTTGTTGACTCCACTATGTTTTTAGGAATCACGATCGATTCCAAACTGCAGTGGAGAGCTCACATAAACACTTTATCTAAAAGATTGAGCTCAGCTGCATATGCAGTCAGAAAGATCAGACTTTTAACTGATAACTGAACAACAGCCAGGCTTGTGTACTTTGCTTATTTCCACAGTATTATGACTTATGGTCTTATTATCTGGGGCTCAGCTGCAGACATAGAAACAATATTTATCCTTCAAAAAAGAGCTATTAGAGCTATGTATGGCATGAAGACCCGCGAATCTCTTCGGGAATTTTTCCCTAAAATTGAAGTAATGACACTGCCCTCCCAAATACATATTTGAAAATTTATTATACGTTAAGAAAAACTATAATACGTTTAATAAAAACGCAGATAGGCATACTCGTAACTTAAGAAATATAAACAAAATTGATATACCAAAATTTAGATTACAAAAAAACTAATAAATGTTTCCTAATAAACAGTATCAGGCTATTTAATAAATTGCCAAATTCAATTATAGAACTTAATGATATAAAATTTAAAAATTGTATTAAGCAAACTTTAATAGCAAAAGCATATTACAAAGTTAATGATTATATTAATGACAGAGACGTCTGGAAACATACCTCCCTGCGACTGGAATCTCTCAACTAATAAATGTGATACAGTAATAATTCATTACTAAGTACTTATTATATTATTTTTTATTCTACATTAGGTAATTTGTTATATTTGGAGAAGGTAATAACTTGTTATTACTATTATTTTTTTGTTTTAATTTATTTTTAATATTAAGTATTTTGGCTAGGTAATATACCTACTATTGTTTTTCATATATTTAAATTATTATTTTGTTAACAGAGCTACATAATACGAATCCGTTTTCGATGTTTGCGCGTGTCTCAGATTCTATAATGCATATGGCCTAGTAATGTGTCCTAGTAATATGATGTGTCCAGCGGATTTCCTCTCCTTTGAAGGTCATTGCAGTGGTGGCGCGTGTGCCGGGTTCTGGTCTGCACCCTAAGGGCCTGGTTGAGCAGGAGGATGGCTGACACATACGTTACGTCCGTGATCGGGTGCTGCTGTGGGGGCCTTGGATCTCCGCTGGACATGCATAGTTTAATTATTATGTTAAAAGCGGAGGTCTCGCAAAATTATCGGATAGACTAGCGCGGGCATCGGGGGGCTTTGGTGTTTTGTGATTCTGTACTACCTCTATATTGTAAAATGGTTTATCTGCTATGGGGTGTTCTACTCGTGCTCTTCAGCAGGATGAGGGTAAATAGGTATCATATATAAAATATCACATATTATAAGCTAGTAAATAAGCATATCTCCTGATGGTCAGGTACATATGTGGAACGTCAGAGTTTTTTACTTGCTGGTGCCTTTTTCTCCGGGGTGTCTCTGGGGGACCAACATGCGGTTAGTGTTTGCGCTCTGATTGATACATTTTTGTACTTTTATATTAATTATTACTTATAGTGGATATTTGGGGCGTAGATATAATCTGTTAGGTTGGTCGGCTCGGTGGCACCTTTGCATGGCAGATAACGATGGACAGGTCAATGGAACCAGCTAACCACCTAGTCTTACACTGGTTGGTTATATGGTGTGTGTTCGGTTTGGTTTCTAATTATTTTATGTATGCAAAAGCCTAACCAAGCGCACACATACTAAAAATAGTTTTTTTTTTTTTTTTGACTATGCATAAATACCTGTAAAGGTTTACATGAAATAAATATTTTTGACTTTTGACTTTTTTAGATTTCTACTAATTATAATAATGTAGAATGTGTGTGTGTTTTTTTAACCCGGTAAGTAATTAGCGAACAGTGGATATCGCTAATCTGATCCCGATCCCCAAAAAGATGTAGGTAGTATGGAACTGGAATTTAGTAATGATAATCCAAATAATATTCCTGCAGTTGGTGCTAACTTAGAAGTTAAATCCACCAAAAGAAACAAATTATCCAGAATATTCTAGAAATGAAATTAAACATTACTTTAAAAACAAACCTAAGGATGTCATAAATTCTATAATTATTAAAAAAGCTCTAGTTAATAAAAATGAAACAGGAATGTCAATTATAATAACTCCAATCAAAAATATAAATTTTCAAATGGATCTATTACAGAACAATACCTGTACTGAACCCTCTCAATCAAGAGGAGGTTCCAATCTGGAAACCTACCCAAACTGTTATTTGCACTTTTGATGGGCAAAATCTGCCTAGCATGGTTTATGGTTATTTTACATCTCGTCCTGTCGAGCAATATATATATCCAACTGTACAGTGCTTCATGTGCTGTCGGTTTGGACACACTAGAGTACAATGCAGATACAAAACCCGCTGCTTTAAATGCTCAGAAGAGCATGACTACAAAACCTGTGATACAGAAGTAACAAATGCTAAATGTCTTCTTTGCTCAGGAAAGCATTTTGGTTTATCCAAATCCTGCCCTGCATATATACGGGAAAGAGAAATAAAAGGCGAGATGGCAAATCTTAATATATCCTATTTAGAAGCAAATAACAATGTACCAACAGCTAAAGCCTCATACGCTGAGGTCACTACCAGTCCAATCATTACTCACACTAATACTCCTTCTAAGCCCGCAAACCTTCACCTCACACATCATATAGTAAGACAGTGATTCTTCCATGACAAACTGTACAGAAAAATACGTACTAATATTTTTTGCCATGGGTAGGAATCGAACCCACGACCTCCGGATACAACGCCAAAGGCGCAACCGCTAGACTACGGAGGCTGTCGAAGAAAATCATCAATGATTACAACACCCTCCCTTCCTCTTACCTCTGACTCTCAAAATTCCCAAGCCCCCAGCCAGAGTGTCAATTACGAGTTGCTTGAACGGCGAGCGTACGCCGACCGTCGACAAGATTTGCGTGGACATTTGTATGGGATGACATTAGCGACCGTTCACGACGTATTACGAGTGCAAAGAGAACCAAACAATATTTGCGTGAGCGTGCGCTCGACGATTTTCTTGTTTTATCTATGGCTCGCGACAAAGATTTGTATGAAAAAGTAATTACGAGTCCCATTTTGACATTGCAGAGCGCACGATCATCGCGCGATCGCACGATTTTCTTGCTGGCGCGCTGACGTCGAGAAATACCTGCAATGTGCTATCAAGTGTGTCTTTTAAATTTAATTATTTTTGTGTTATTATGACTGAGTTTTGACTAAAACGAGTTTTGTTGTTAGTTCTTAAATTTATTCAGTGGTTTTTATTAAATAATATAGTATAATTCTCATTTAAAAGTAATGTTTGAAGCCGTTATGTGTACATCCAATCAACCGGTTAATTCTCTCTTAAATCATCACAATTTACTTATTTGTATTTTAGGATGTAATTTTTAGCTTATAATATATATTAAGCAATACAACAATACCACAGATGAGATAATAGTTACTACATAATCCAAGACATAAAATCTAATAAAATGACCGTTCTCTTGTAAGAGAAAGAGCCTTGGATAAAATATATAAAATTATTAACCGCCGAAATCTAATTAATGATAATATAGAACAATAGTATTTTCACAGAAAACATTAAACTCAATAAATGTAAAGATGGTAAATTATGTACAACTAAAGTAATAATGGTGTGATAAATTCTTTACAGATATGTCACATATAACTTAAGGCTATTAAAAGTTAATGGCAAATTTAGTGGTGCTAACCATGATGCACATATCTGATGGCTTAGTGCAATAATTAATTAAGTATATGAAAAATTTACATATAATTACTATTTGGTGGAAACATGATTATTTGGTAAGTTTTTTTTTTTAAGTTTATACATTCTTATTTAAAACCTATAGGATCTTATCCTACCTTATTAATTATCACACTAATGCCTGCCACTTCTAAGAATTGTGTAAACCAAACCCTTATTACCCCACAGTATTCAATGGTTTAATGTTTATGAACTCAATAAATAACATTCACTTACATTGAGTTATCACAACAATAATAGTACAAAGATTACCTAAAACCAATATGCCTCAGTGCACCCATCACCTTTAGAGTTGTATATGGAGGTTGTGGATTTGATTCCCCCACCCAAGTCAAAAAAATATCAGTATGGTTTTCTGTAGTTTTCATGGTCTGGGTGTTTATTGTACACAAAGTATGGCCTAGAGCTTAGTTTGTGACCAAAGCAATATGTGTATATTGTCCTAATATAAAAAAAATAAAAACAGTCCTCACTACATAAAATTTTTAAACAGAATTACATAGCAATTGACCACCTCATAAACTAGTTTTTACATAGTACTAATGGTGTTATAAATTCTTAACAGATAATTGAAGATTTTTATCTATGTATGTATGTATGTATCATCACGGGTGCCTTACGGCGCTCGAGACCGCCTAGACGGCCCCAGGGTACCCAGCGGAGGGGTTTTAATCCCACCTCGTCGTAGCCGATGGTATGAGTCTACACCGAACAAGTGGCTAGCTCGTTGCGATGTTTTGAATAGACTAGTGAACTCATCTATAAACAGTTTCACAAGTTGGTATAGTGAAACCGGGACCGACAGCTTAACGTGCTCTCCGAGGCACTATAGTGGTGTTGTCAAACAAATGTACATAAATTTTTAAATTAAAAACTTATTGGTACACACCGGGATTCGAACCTTAGTGCAATAAATAAATATATGAAACATTTACATAGAAATGGGGAAACCGTATGGTTATTATTTGGTGGGTTTTTTTTTAAAGTTTATACATTCTTATTTAAAATCTATAGGATTTTATCCATATACCGTATTAATTATAACACTGATACCTGCCCCCTTCTAAGAATTGTGTAAACCTAACCCTTATTACCCCACTGTGATTTAAGAACATTTATAAAATCAATAAAAAACATTCACTTACATTTAGCTAACATAACAATAAGATTACAAACAATTCTGCCTCCATAGACTAGTGGTTGCACCTTTGGCTTGTATCCAGAAGTTGTGGGTTAGTTTCCCACCCGTGGCAAAAAATATTAGTCCTTTCTGTACAGTTTGTAATGGTCTGGGTGTTAATAAAATATAATATGTATGATAGTGTTGTTTCTGGTACACATAGTGGGTAAAACCTAAAGCTTAGTTTGTGACCAGCGCAATATGTGCAAATTGTCCTACATATTAAATTATATATTATTTAGGATATATATGTATTAATTTTATTTAATATTATAGGATTAGACTATTATTGTATAATATATCATTGTAAAGATAACCCAAGCTATACTTCTCTAGTCACTTGCAAAATTTACAGCTTATAGGTAGCTTCAATTCCCCAAACATGATATTTTTTATATTTTTTTTCAGGACCGCATACACTCTGAGATCTTGATAGCTTACTCTGATTCTAGATGCATCAGAGGGTTCAAAAATACTACCAAGATGTTTTGGACTACTCAAAAATAGATACTTATTAAAACAAATTGATATGGAAAACCAGTGGTCTTGTTAGAGCAAATATAACAAGAAATTATATTTAGTTTAATATTATAAATATAGAAAACCAGCAGACAACTGATACAATTTCTGGAGACTTAAAGTGCTCATATGTTAGAGCAAATATAATGAATTATTTTTAATATAATATTCTAAATTATAAATATATGGGTACATACATATATATACTTATAGTGTATTATTTAAGTTGGCCTTGCCTTTCAGCTGACTGCAGGTCAGTAATCATCAATCCACTTAGCCGCTTGCTAATTATTGATAATTAAAACGACTATTTTAGTGTACACTCAATCACTACATGTACCTATGTTAAATAGTTGCTGCGGCTTCAAATAAGCAAGCAACTAAGTTGCTTGAGTGATAGTTTACCATCTGGTCTGTATTATAGACTAGTTTTTTTTTTACTAGAGCATGGCATGTGACTCGTTATCCATCTGATGGTAAGCGGTATGTAGAGTCCAAGATATAAACTGTACCTGAAAAATATTGTTATTTATATGATACTTTTATTTAGCCTCAATTCCCACCTTGCTATTGTGCATATCAACTTGAGAACCGGTTTATAGGTTAGGTTATTGAGTATATACACCGCTATGAGCTGGCCAATTGATAACTGTTGTTTCAGAAAACCTATGGTTCAGCTAAGTTTAGGTCCACGTTTACAACCTATTTACCTACTGTTACAAACCATTTCAGTAAACTATTTGGTAACAAATACTATCCCGAAACTTCTTGAACCAAAGTCTAAAGCTGGATACCTTAGTTGTAACAAACTATTATGTACCTATTGTTAAAGTCGTATGCTCTTAAATACACTCCATCAGTTGCTATTGCTGTCAAACCATTATTTGGCATAGAATTAAAATTATATTTTTGTGGTCATTGTATTTATCGATCTTTCTGTTGCGGACAATTTAAAATATATAATATAAATGATTCAAAAGTATTAATTAATTTGATTACACCTGTTTTTTTTCACATACAATTTTACCAACATAACATATCCTAATGATGTTTCGGTATTAGTCTGTGGGTTCACCGGTTTTTCAGAGACTACTGCATTGATTTCTTGTCGAGGGGGTCTCTTCTCATGGTGCGATTGCCGGTTACGAAACGGGCGAGATTGATTTGACGACGAAGCAGCGAGGTCATTAAAATAAGCTCGTAATGCAAATACGTCCATGTCGCCCCCATTTCGTAATCCTATCATTTAGCCGGCATAGTAGGAGCGATCAATATGGTTTAACAACAATGCTATTTATTTATTATTTTTTTTGCTTACTAGGGAGCTAGCTGCTTATCAGATACCTAGCACATTTGAAAGTATTGTGTTAAAAAAAAATTTTAATAAAGTCAAGTGAGAAGTTATTGTAAGAATTTTGTTAATTAAAGTGAAATACCAAAATAAAAAATATATGTGATATTTATTTATCCATTAAAAATTAAAACCGCAAATAGAAATTTAAGTAAAAACTAAGAAAATATGTGTTTCTTAGTACATGAAAGTATTTTTGTACAATAGTATTTCGAATTTTGTATTTAAACTCATCTAAGAAAAATACAGTATTTTAAATACATCTATTAAGTATTTTTTGTATTTAATAATTTAAATACCTCTTGTAGCCCAGCCCTGTTTAAGGATATAAAAAGGATAGATATAGATAATAAAAAAAGGGGGCATACATTTTTTTTTAGAAACTTAATACGTATCTCGGTAACAAAAGGGGCTAGATTTAAAATTTGGTACCTAAAATAAATTGATAGGTATATAAATATAGGTAACTAATTCACTGCTTATTGAAATGTTAATAGGGACTGGGATAAGGAGGGTACTCCTTCTAATTCTTCAGTGTAGGCGTGGTTTATATAGACTAAAGCTACTAAAGTTTTAAGCTGTTACCTAAGCTATTGGGGAAGAAGACATTTAATTAGAGATGTGCCGAATAGTCGGCGACTAGTCGGCTTCTTACTTTGTATTATTTATTAGTACCTATATGCATGTAGGGGAAATTACATTATATAAAAACCTTGATTATTTATCAATATTATTATTTTATCATCAGTCACATTTTGAAATGAATAGCAACCTTTTCTTTGGAAATAAGTTCTTAATGTATTAAAGGCAAATTATGATGTAAAAAGACTAAAGCTTCTGCCCTTTCTGGCAGCAGTCTATTTCGGCGGCGCGGCGTTTGCGACTTTCCCGCGAATCAGCTGTAAACGAAACGTTACGGAAATCCCCGAAACCGTGATCGGCTTGGCCGAATCAGAGGCTCTACCATGGGTTTTAATACGTTACGTTTTAATACGTCACGTTTTTGCTCACGTAAAAATGTTGTATGGGATTTTGTTCAGCGCTCCTAGCGGATACGTGAGGTACTAAAATCGGTACCATAGGTTTTTTTTACGTAACTTACGTTTTATCGTCCGCTAAGTTCCGTATGCGTTCCCATACAAAATGTCCTAAATCGGTACCATGGGCGCACAATTTTGACAGATTTACGCGAACGTATCACGTTTTTAGATTTACGTGATACGTAAATCTCTCACCGGCCATTTGCAAAGTGAAACGAGATTTAAAGTGCTAAAAAGACTAAAATTTGTTATAAAATAAAGTTTCTGAGTATCAAGATACTTTAATACTATTTTTATTATTATTTTTATATTCTCCGAGCTTGTTTTCACTGTTGTTTAGAGAATATAATTGTTGTCTACACAACTGTAACAAAGTAACAGAAAAATTAAGATTACTTAAATTGAGAAGTCTAAAATAGTGAGAAAGTTTCAGTGAGGTGGGTTCTAAACGTTGAGTTGATATTATTGTTCAAAAAAACTTGCTAAAAACATTTGAAGTGTGCTAAAATCTAAAATAATGTCTGCTAGGGCACACTTTATATGGAGAACGGTGGCGGCAACTGAAAAGGCCTACAAAGTAAACGAACATTTAAAGAAATTGGTGTATTCAACTTGGGGATCCAATTGAAAACAGAAACTTTCAGTCTCATTTCTAGATTTGTGATTTGCTTCAACCGAATATGGATTTAAAATGAACACAGCAAGTCTATCTACAATCAAAGGTAAATATGTAAAAACATAATCAATGGAAAAATACTCAAAACATTCTAGTATAACTGTAATTCAATCTTGCTGGATTTGTAGGTTATGTGAATATTTTGGCTGGTAAATTTATACCCTTCCTCGTCCCTTCCTTAAATTACATACATTTTAAATACAATTCTTGAAGCTTTAACATTAATAAACATTATTTAATATATAACTATCTATACTAAGCTGGTCTCAATGTTAAAAAACAATTTATCCCCTTAAAACATTTACATTGAATTACCAAATTGTTTTATGTAAAATAGTCAAATTTATTATAAACATGAAAGTCACTGATACATTCCCTGTGTGTAGCTGCAAGTTTTTCTAACAAGCCCACTGTTTTGTTTCTAAGTATATAATTCTTCAGGTCTACTCAGACAAGCCTCTGCAAATTATTATGGCATATGTGAAAACATAGATGTGCTTTAAAAAGAAAACAGATTTTAATCAGAAAATTTATAACAAATGTAGGTTCACTCCTGGAAAGTTTTTTATGCTCTTATTATTTAAAATAATTTAGGAAGTCTACTAAAATAGTAGTTAACTATACAATATTTCAATTTAAATAATTTCTTTGCAGGTAATTTTGGGTATTCACGATGATGATCTGACATTGGTTCAATGTAGCAGGTGTATAATAAAAAATACCACAGGAAGTGTTATTGGAATACTTTTGGGGAGTTAAAAGTCGATGGTGCTGTCTGTTTTCTAAGCCAAGGTTTGCACTACAACAAAAGTGTGCCCGAATAATCTACAAGGTATACCTACTATAGATATATATAATATACTAGCTGACCCGCGCAACTTTGTCTGCGCGTTTAAATTTAACCGTTTACGCAGCGTACGCTCTTAAAAGGAATAATTTTCCCCCGTTTTTGCAACATTTTTCTTTGTTACTCCGCTCCTATTAGTCGTAGCGTGATGTTATATTGCCTATAGCCTTTCTCGATAAATGGATTATCCAACACGAAAATATTTTTTCAATTCGAATCAGTAGTTCCTGAGATTAGCGCGTTCAAACAAACAAACAAACAAACAAACAAACAAACTCTTCAGCTTTATAATATTAGTATAGATATATACCTTGTTAACCTACCCCTGCTTAATTTATTTGTAATAATATTTTTTTCTTGCAGGAACATTTTAACATAGGGAATAATTCAAAGAAAGAAAGATAAAGAGTGAAGTAACTTATTTGATGAGCGGGATCAGCAAGTTGTGGGACATAACTATAAATCACTATAGAATGCAATGTACAGACCCTGAAGACATTGATTTGCGTCTACAATGTTTAACTACCTACTAATGCTCCAAATAGATTTGTTTATAAGAAAATGGTTCATGAGCTCTTTTTAAATAAATCCCAACAACTGTTGAAGTAATCATTATACTGTTTATGTATAAATATGTGTACTATATGGTATGTAGTATATTGCGTATGTATATGTGTATAATACATGTATTTGTATAGCATATGGGTATATATGATAATTAACTAATACTTTAAGGTAATTATAATTTTATTGCACACCTACCTAAACTTAATATTCTAATGTAAGGTTTGAAAGTTTTATAAATAAATATTGCCTTGCCGCGATAGCGAGTTTCGTGGGTTCGAGTCCCGCCACCAGGAATTTTTTCATTGCATTTTTATCTTTAAAAAAAATTAATATAAGATTATCCTATAAAGGAATTTATAAAAATGCATAAAAATAAAAATACTGGAAAAAAGTAAAAACAAAAACAGACTCCTCTGCCATCTAGTATTAGAAACTAGGACTTCTGACTTCACTCGTATAAGAGTTATTAGAAGAAAGCTAATAGAGGGCGTCTGTGTATAAGTAGATAACAAAGCAATGACAAAATTCGTGAGGGCTGGCTGGAACCTGGTTGGCTCAGCGGTTGAGCGCCTTGCCGCGATAGCGAGTTACGTGGGTTCGAGTCCCGCCACCAGGAATTTTTTCATTGCATTTTTATCTTTAAAAAAAATTAATATAAGATTATCCTATAAAGGAATTTATAAAAATGCATAAAAATAAATAAATAAATATTGATATAATATACTTTACTAACCAATCACTCAATTTGTTATTGAGAATGAAGGCATTGCATAGCTATGTTAATAAACATTTATATTTTAATATTTTTTTATAATTTTCTTACCCTTTTTATCTTATACATAAGTACAAAGAGTATGCAGTTACTAAACCGGGGGTAAGTTTTGTGATAAGGCAAAAATTTGTCTTATAGCCATTTACAATAATCTATATTTTTTCCAAACAAACTTCCATCAAACTGTCGAAAAGATGAGGTTACGAAATGTGAATTTGCAAGTTTTAATATTTTCGCAGCTTTATCTTCAATTTAATATCTCTTTCATAACAGCACTCTGAAAGGACACCCTTTATAATCAATGCAATAGTCGCCTGAAAACCGGTGAACCTATTGACTAAAACCGAAACCGTCACAGCACAGCTAGCTAGTATACAATACTTATATTCATGTGAACTTAAAACAGGCAGCTGGGCTCACTTTTGCGTTTATAATATTAGTATGGGTATGGATGGAGTGTATCAAATCGTTTTTTACCCTAAAGATATATAAATAAACAACAAGATCATAGTTAAATGTTAGACAGTTATCATAAAAACCCAACCAAGAGCCAGGTATTTTATTCTTAACTTATGTACCTACGAGTATATCATCATTTCGCAAATAGAACACCAGCAGATCTAAACGGAGTTTTTAACAAAGGTGACGATGATGACGCCGGTAAGAATAGTATATGTTATGTGACATATACTATTCTTACCGGCACCTCAATATACATATCTATATATATTGAGGTACCAGGCACAATTGAAATAAATAGATATTTTATAGTGCGAGTGAAAGGCATCTTGCCTAGGGGACGACTGTGTAAATGGGGTGTGTTCTACTGAAACCTTCCCCTCCACGGCTACGTGGAAGTGGCGGTTGTTAAGGAAGGAGGCTAGCAATCTCGTAGCTATAGGGGGCAAAGACGAGTCGAGGAATTTTTAACCTAGGCCGCAGTGCCAGGCACTATCTAAGGCCTTTTCGATGGCGATGAAGACTCCAACCGTGGTTGCGCTACGTTTAGATCGCTCGCCGGGTGCAGCACCCGGACTAGTTGGAGCATGGTACTGTGTCCCTCGCGAAAGCCAAATTGCTTGAATCGAATTTCGACGTAGCTCTTTAGCCTCCGGAGGAACAGTCGCTCGAACTATTTAGCCGAGTGCAGAAGCAGGGTTGAGTGGATGGGGGAGGGCTAGGTATTTTTTGCCTATGTGCCTCCTTGGCCGAGATTATGAACTCCATAAGCTGTCCAGCGGCAGCCTCAACGTCTTGCGGCGTGTTTAGGGGACCAATAAAAGAGAACAGGTGTTGAGGTTCGATCTATATTGGTCTCAATCGGTTTTGTACCGCCCTCTCGCGGCGGCGACATCTACCTTATTGCTCAGCACTATGATGCTGAGAATCCATATTGTAAAGCACTTCGACATGGACTGGGTTCACTATGGCTTGGGCCAGGGCGATGTCTAGGACGTCGGCCGCGTGATTCACCGCCGAGTCGTCGAAGAGGGTTGACAAGTTGGGAACCCCACGCGGAATGTTCCGCGTTAAGTCCCCGATCACCAGGGTGGGGTGTGGTCGCGTCTAGAAAAATGTCGGAAGTCTGCGGTATCTGCATAAATTTTAGGATTAGGTGGACTCTGTTGGGTTTGGTAGGCCTTAGGGGCCCTTTATATACAGGTGAATGATATATATTAAAAGGATGTACCTACTTTAAGCTAATATGAGGTTTTGCTGATCAAATCGAGCAACTTTTCCCATGAAACCTAACGTATATCTAACTGATGGTAGGTAGACCTACAAAGTCCAAGAACGGGATCGATCAACACATTGTTGTTTAACAATATTGATCGCTCCCGCTATGTCGGCTAAATGATGCAGTTACGAAATGGGCGGTGACTTAGACGTATTTGCATTAAGAGTGTATTTTAATATCCTTGCTGCTTTATCGTCAACCCAATCCCCCGTTTCATAACAACACCATGAAAAAAGACAAGAATTATACGATTATGTTTTTTTTTTTTTTTCTCTTTTTAGACTTTTTAATACAGGGTGAATTTGAAAGGATGTACTTTAGGCAAATATGAAGCCCTTAAGTTTGGCTAACCATTTGAAAGAAAGAAAAAAAAACTTACAACAGTTGGTAGAGCTAGCAAAACTTAAGGTCTGAATAGGTACTGTAGAGTTAGGTATTTTCTAAATAGGCGTAGGTAACTACTCTGCCCTTAAGTTTGGCTAACCCTCTACCAATAAGTGTTGTAAATTAAACTTTTTTCTTTAAGATTTTATTAAACTGACAGCTCATTACTAAATGTTTAAGTCATAATTTTGGTCTAAAATTCATTAGATTGAACATTTATTAGACAATAATTAATACATTTATTATACTAGAAGCATGTAAAAATATATACATGATGACTTTGAAAATATGTACTTTGGGCACCTATATTTGTCTAACCTTCTACCAAACACCCTGCATGATGAATGATTGCCATAACATGACTAATGGCCAATTCCTGTAATCATTGATTCTTAATCCCCATACTCAGCTGCATTTTTTAATGCAAATAACAAATCATTACCATATAGACAGACTTAGAATCTTAACAGACATAATGGAGTGTCTTCCAAATTAAGAGACTATTGGTCTTATTCATAAAAACTTATTGAGTCGTTGAAGAAAGGACACTTTAATTACAGAATGTTTAGTCTTATTATATGCATAATATTCATTTTTATTGCTAAAAAAAGAGAAAACCTATAACTATAGTGTCCTTCAAGGACTCAATAAGTTTTTATGAATACCGGTTAGTATGCAATTTCTGTATATACCATTTACTTCATTGCCTGGGGGTTTACCAAAGAGCCAATCAATAATTGAATTGAAAGCCAAATGTATGGGATTTGACGTTTCTCATTGATCAGGCTCTACCCATAGAGTAAAATTCCTATACATTTTTATCCATTCACGTGTCAAATTGATTGTCATTTGGGCTCTTTGGTAAGCCCCCTGTAGAGATTGCAAAGATAATTTTTATTTGAATTTTAGAACACTCTTGACTAGCTGTGCCAGTTCTGAGTGTGATATTACATTTATAAAGTTACCTTCCATTATTATTTTGATATTTTAATGCAAGAAAATAGGACAGAAATAAAATCAAAGTAAAATAACACTATAATAATAAAAAAAATAACAAATTAATATTATTCAACAAAACTTAAGTACATATATTCCATACTTAAATCTATATATAAAAGTATTAAAATCATTTCCATAGCGACATAGCTGTCCATTCTTTATAAAATTAGAAAGATTTATATCTAATTTTGTAAAATTGGTCAAAGATATTCAATCAAAAATTTAAGATTTAGACTCTTAGACCATCATCATTTAGCTTCATATAATGGTGTATGTTCATGTGTGTCCCATCTTAATTTGCCATCCAGTATAGTGCGAGGTGTGGTGGTAGTGTCTATGAGCAACTTCATTCATATAAACACTTGTGGAGGGCTCCATTTCCAAAGTTCATCTGCAAATGTGACAATAAAAAGATGCATTGTATGAGGTTGTCAAATATGTTTAGGAAATTCAATCACTAAAAACTTTTTTTTTAAACATTAACATATTTTTTTAACATTTTTTACTTTGACAAAAACAAAATAGCGGTCAAATGAAAATACTGTTCACAAACTTAGGGTATCATTCAACAGAATAAGAAAAATCCTTGCTTTTAGAAAGACATGTAGGTATTGTTTTCTCAGAGTAAGTTCAAAATTATAATATTTGTATGTTTTATGATTTCCGCATTTGTAAAACTGACCTTTCTATATATATATAAATAACATCACAAAGTACCACACCATCAATATAAACAAATACAATGACCTCATTAAAGAAATTACTAAAATTTTAGCAGTCTTTTAAAACATCTTGCTTAACCTAACTCTTATGGAATGTGTTTCCAAGACGGCGCTGACAGTATCTCATAGTATTTGGTAAGGTAGTAAGGGTAAGTACTGAACACTACATGAAGTGTTAATATCACAAAGTGCCTTCAATTCTTACTTCACGGTCACAGCTACTATAATTTATCTTTGGATTAGACCTAAAGCAAACATTTCTTAGACGTTTTTATTTTGGTCAAAATGTACTAGATAAATAATAAATACTCACTATTCCATTATATCCGACAGCATTATAAATTGTTTATTACTCGTTCATAATCTTATGATCGGGATTTTGATATAAATATTAACTTTCCAGGGTGGCAGCGTATCAAAAAAATACACTTGATTCTACCACCGGCATTTTGATTTGTGATTCATTTATTAATTGCCAACCTTTAAGGAAAATCCAACAGCCTTTCAAATTGTACACTTGTTTTATTATCATCGGCATTAAATTAATTGGTTTTGATTTAATTTGTATTTTTCACGCCTTCCTGATCAACGATATTTACATTGTATAATATTGACAAATTGAAAACGTGTTATTATGTTAAGATTTCACGATTAAACATTCCTTTTCATTTTTGTCGGATATCAATTGCTCCGTATAATGTCACATTGACACAAAAGTATTTTTATCTTTGTCTTGGACTCTAGTTAGATAGAGACAAAGCTATCGTACGGAACTCCGTATATGATAACCTATGGTACCGATTGGGTGCAATACGTTACGTTTTTCGTCTTCACATTAACGGATGGACATACGTTAACGTATTTTATTGCAAAAACCCATGGTAGAGCCTCTGTAAGTGCGCGAAATCTAATTTTGTATACCTACCTAATAAACGCAGATTTCGCGTTAGCAAATGGGGTGTTTTTAAGTATTATTTATAAGGGATATCGTCACCTAGGAACTACGAAATAATAATTAGTGATTAAGCATTATTTTAAGATAACCTCCAACCTAACAGTTCAGTCAGTGGGCCTAGTGTGAGCTTTTTTAACGATTACTATTCAGTTAACGTTAAGTTATTATTACTGCATTTTTTTTTTCAGATCAGCTTATTTTGTCAGTCATGGAAAATATTCGTGGAGAGTTAACAATTAACGAGAAGTTAAAAAAAAGGGCCACAGGGCAAATTTGTCACCAGATGGCGTAACAAAATTGTGAAAATATTATTCATAATCAGTTAATTACTCATTAAAAATATTATTATACATCAAATTTTATTATTAACGACAAAAAAACTAAAAAAGCCAACGACACGTGGTGTTCCCAGGCGGTCACCCATCCAAGTACTGACCACGCCCGACATTGCTAAACTTCGGTGATCGGACGAGAACCGGTGTTTTCAACGTGGTATGGACGTTGGCATACGTAATTTTCAAATACTTTTATAGAAAGGTAGGTATGTTATAAGTTCAAAATAAAATAAAAATTACTGACAGTAGTAAATAAAAAATATACCTATAGTGCATTAAGGCCTAATTGCCGGCAATTTCATGGGACCAGCAAGATACGAGTTGTTAAGTATATCTTTGTACTGGTCCCAGTCCGTTTTGAATCGCCTCTTCGCGGCGTTGAAGTCAACATGTGACAGCACCACAAGAAACGGGAGGTGTTGTGAGTGCACATCGTACAAGACCTCGACGTGAACTGGTACTCTGATAGCCTGGGCGACTACAATGTCAAGAACGACGGCCGTAGTGCACCGACGTAGGAATGTGTGTCGGTAAATCCGCTCCGAGGACTTCATAGCCCTTATCCTCCGAGTCCTTAGAAAGGACTTTACCCGCTGGTGGACCAGTCGTTTTGGGCAGGTCGTCTACCATAGGATGTAGGGCGGGTGAAGTCAGACTATTCCCGTTTAAGTCCCGAGCGTGTTTCCTTGGACGCTGGGGCTGAGGGGCGGAGGTCTTTATAGGCCGTTAGAAATTGGAAGGATTTGGAATCCTCTTTGTTAGACGATTAACGGAGGTAGCGGACTTCTCTATTACACTAATAGCTTTATAGCTTTGCTTTTGCATGGCTTGAGGAAGCGTCGGCGACAGTGAAGAGAGCTGCCGCCACTTAGGGCTGGCGGAGACTGCCCCCGTCGATACCGGCGAGGGTACGAGGCGTGACATTTTGAAACGAAAGCGTAGGCGAATCTACGTCCAAAGCGGGACGTGGAAGGACGTCCGCAACCTGAGTTCGGCTGTGCCTCGGCGCCCGTCCGGCCGCCGCCGCCTGGAGACCTGCTAAGGCCCGGATTGGCGAGGTCCGTCGCAGGGCCAGTTCAGGTGCATTTTTTTCTTCATTTTCATCCTTGGGATCTTAGAAGGGTCTCAGTTAGATATGCTTTCAAGTTGTAGACTCTTCGGATATAACTATTTATATCAATTGGTAGTTTTATTTATATACCTACAAAGTAAGAATTAAAGACCTTAACCTAACTATATACAAATAAACTTGGGATAACAAGTATGATTAACTATACAATTAGACTAGAAAACAAATATAATCTAATAATACGACATATACCTATATACAATGAAAAAGAGAAAATTCAAATAAGAATCGCTGTTAGAAGTTGGCACGGGAGTAGGCGAAACTACAGTGCGCGTAACATACGTCCGCTCTCGACCGTGACCAAGATTCTACAAATGTATCTTCAAATTGTGCGAGCGACGAGCGTGGCTTATTCGTTACCACACGGAAAGCCTTGAAAAAGTCGTTCAGGGCCTTGACAAAGTACCCAATAAGTACACAGTTATAACTGCTACTCGGGTCCTAACATCCCGGCTGGCGTGTATGTGAAGAAAACGCACGTCAATGTGACGCGATTTTTTTGCGAAAAAATAAATTGGAATTTTACACGTCATTATTTCGACACCTTACGCGGGGGGAAAGGTTCCATCTAGATTTCCTGCAACAAAATATTTTTTTCTCGTTCGACCTCCTAGAAGTTGTTGAGGAGTTATCTAGAATTTCCATTCTACATGGACCCCTCACGAATAATATATCTAAATCTCCAACGAACAAGTGACTCATCCATCATGATATTTGTCTAGACTAATAAATCCATCTATAAACAGGTTTGCAAGTTGATGTTCTCTCCGATGAAGTATAGTTGTCATACAAAAGTATCTACATATTATTTAATTAACTCATCGGAGATTGAACAGGGGACCTAAAAACTTTAGTGTTTTTAAATCAGGTTTTGTTTTTTTAGAGTACCTACGGCATATGACTTTGTATACACCTGATGGTAATCAGAACTACAAAGTCCATGAATGGAGTTAATCAATATTGATTACTCCCATTATGCCGGCTAAATGATGCATTTACGAAATTGGCGGCGACAAAGACCTATCTGCATTACGGTCTACATATTTTTACCAACTCGGTCACTTATTAGTCAGGCAATTATTTTCAAATCAATAACAAGTAAATACATAGTATTTTTATGATTAAGTATAATATTTAATTCATAACAAACTTTATTTTGCTTACCTATTTTTTGTTATAGATAAGTGCCATCTGCTGTAACTATACGAAACCATAATGAACTCTGCCAGGCTAAACGTGCAAACTTTCTAACAAGTTCATAAATTATCTAACAGATGGCTAGTGTTTTTCTCTATAGACTTATTCAAAAATAGCAAATATATTATTATAAACTAAAAAAACTGAAAAAAAAACTTTATTTATTAGTGATTTTCAGGTAATGACAGAAATAAAATTACATCACTTTTTTCAATCAACAGATAAAGTTATCGGACAGATAACTTGTACGGAGAAAGAATAAATTTGACAGGACAGTTTTAGTAACTTTATCAGAGGATTGAAAAATCAGCCCTGGAAAAATAAAAAATATATATAAAAAAAAGTAAAAAGCCATATAAGCAAGTACCTACCCGCTAATATTATAAAAAAGAGAAGCTTTTTTTTATAAAAAATACAGAGTAAATTTTTCAACTGTGCCTTCAAGTCCAAATCCCAAACTACAAGGAATAGCGAAAAGTGCCCCAAGAAGTCTCAGGACCGATTATGATGAATCCGCATGCTACAGCTAATATAAAATATAACCAGAAAAAGTTACCCAACAGATAAATTGTATGAAGAATGAATACATTTGACAGTTCAGAGGCTCTACCATGGGTTTTTGCAATAAAATACGTTAACGTATGTCCATCCGTTAATGTGAAGACGTAAAACGTAACGTATTGCACCCAATCGGTACCATAGGTTATCATATACGGAGTTCCGTACGTACGTGATACGATAAATACAAAAACGGGACCGGAAATAGCTTTGTCTCTATCTAACTAGAGTCCAAGACAAAGATAAAAATACTTTTGTGTCAATGTGACATTATACGGAGCAATTGATATCCGACAAAAATGAAAAGGAATGTTTAATCGTGAAATCTTAACATAATAACACGTTTTCAATTTGTCAATATTATACAATGTAAATATCGTTGATCCAGGAAGGCGTGAAAAATACAAATTAAATCAAAACCAATTAATTTAATGCCGATGATAATAAAACAAGTGTACAATTTGAAAGGCTGTTGGATTTTCCTTAAAGTTTGGCAATTAATAAATGAATCACAAATCAAAATGCCGGTGGTAGAATCAAGTGTATTTTTTTGATACGCTGCCGCCCTGAGGCTCTACCATGGGTTTTTGCAATAAAATACGTTAACGTATGTCCATCCGTTAATGTGAAGACGAAAAACGTAACGTATTGCACCCAATCGGTACCATAGGGTATCATATACGGAGTTCCGTACGTACGTGATACGATAAATACAAAAACGGGACCGGAAATAGCTTTGTCTCTATCTAACTAGAGTCCAAGACAAAGATAAAAATACTTTTGTGTCAATGTGACATTATACGGAGCAATTGATATCCGACAAAAATGAAAAGGAATGTTTAATCGTGAAATCTTAACATAATAACACGTTTTCATTTTGTCAATATTATACAATGTAAATATCGTTGATCAGAAAGGCGTGAAAAATACAAATTAAATCAAAACCAATTAATTTAATGCCGATGATAATAAAACAAGTGTACAATTTGAAAGGCTGTTGGATTTTCCTTAAAGGTTGGCAATTAATAAATGAATCACAAATCAAAATGCCGGTGGTAGAATCAAGTGTATTTTTTTGATACGCTGCCGCCCTGGAAAGTTAATATTTATATCAAAATCCCGATCATAAGATTATGAACGAGTAATAAACAATTTATAATGCTGTCGATATAATGGAATAGTGAGTATTTATTATTTATCTAGTACATTTTGACCAAAATAAAAACGTCTAAAAAATGTTTGCTTTAGTTCTAATCCAAAGATAAATTATAGTAGCTGTGACCGTGAAGTAAGAATTGAAGGCACTTTGTGATATTAACACTTCATGTAGTGTTCAGTACTTACCCTTACTACCTTACCAAATACAATGAGATACTGTCAGCGCCGTCTTGGAAACACATTCCACGGTTAGGTTGAGCAAGATGTTTTAAAAGACTGCTAAAATTTTAGTAATTTCTTTAATATAGTCATTGTATTTGTTTATATTGATGGTGTGGTACTTTGTGATGTTATTTATATATATATAGAAAGGTCAGTTTTACAAATGCGGAAATCATAAAACATACAAATGTTATAATTTTGAACTTACTCTGAGAAAACAATACCTACATGTCTTTCTAAAAGCAAGGATTTTTCTTATTCTGTTGAACGATACCCTAAGTTTGTGAACAGTATTTTCATTTGACCACTATATTTGTTTTTGTCAAAGTAAAAAATGTTGAATGTTTAAAAAAAATGTTTTTAGTGATTGAATTTCCTAAACATATTTGACAACCTCATACAATGCCTCTTTTTATTGTCACATTTGCAGATGAACTTTGGAAATGGAGCCCTCCACAAGTGTTTATATGAATGAAGTTGCTCATAGACACTACCACCACACCTCGCACTATACTGGATGGCAAATTAAGATGGGACACACATGAACATACACCATTATATGAAGCTAAATGATGATGGTCTAAGAGTCTAAATCTTAAATTTTTGATTGAATATCTTTGACCAATTTTACAAAATTAGATATAAATCTTTCTAATTTTATAAAGAATGGACAGCTATGTCGCTATGGAAATGGTTTTAATACTTTTATATATAGATTTAAGTATGGAATATATGTACTTAAGTTTTGTTGAATAATATTAATTTGTTATATTTTTTATTATTATAGTGTTATTTTACTTTGATTTTATTTCTGTCCTATTTTCTTTAGCATTAAAATATCAAAATAATAATGGTAGGTAAATCTCTACAGGGGGCTTACCAAAGAGCCCAAATGACAATCAATTTGACGCGTGGATGGATAAAAATGTATAGGAATTTTACTCTATGGGTAGAGCCTGATCAATGAGAAACGTCAAATCCCATACATTTGGCTTTCAATTCGATTATTGATTGGCTCTTTGGTAAACCCCCAGACAATGAAGTAAATGGTATGTATATACAGAAATTGCATACTAACCGGTATTCATAAAAACTTATTGAGTCCTTGAAAAACACTATAGTTATAGGTTTTCTCTTTTTTTAGCAACAAAAATGAATATTATGCATATAATAAGACTAAACATTCTGTAATTAAAGTTTGTTTCTTCAACGACTCAATAAGTTTTTATGAATAAGACCAATAGTCTCTTAATTTGGAAGACACTCCATTATGTCTGTTAAGATTCTAAGTCTGTCTATATGGTAATGATTTGTTATTTGCATTAAAAAATGCAGCTGAGTATGGGGATTAAGAATCAATGATTACAGGAATTGGCCATTAGTCATGTTATGGCAATCTTTCATCATGCAGGGTATTTGGTAGAAGGTTAGACAAATATAGGTGCCCAAAGTACATATTTTCAAAGTCATCATGTATATATTTTTACATGCTTCTAGTATAATAAATGTATTAATTATTGTCTAATAAATGTTCAATCTAATGAATTTTAGACCAAAATTATGACTTAAACATTTAGTAATGAGCTGTCAGTTTAATAAAATCTTAAAGAAAAAAGTTTAATTTACAACACTTATTGGTAGAGGGTTAGCCAAACTTAAGGGCTGAGTAGTTACCTACACCTATTTAGAAAATACCTAACTCTACAGTACCTATTCAGACCTTAAGTTTTGCTAGCTCTACCAACTGTTGTAAGTTTTTTTTCTATCTTTCAAATGGTTAGCCAAACTTAAGGGCTTCATATTTGCCTAAAGTACATCCTTTCAAATTCACCCTGTATTAAAAAGGCTAAAAAGAGAAAAAAAAAAAAAAACATAATTCTTGTCTTTTTTCATGGTGTTGTTATGAAACGGGGGATTGGGTTGACGATAAAGCAGCAAGGATATTAAAATACACTCTTAATGCAAATACGTCTAAGTCACCGCCCATTTCGTAACTGCATCATTTAGCCGACATAGCGGGAGCGATCAATATTGTTAAACAACAATGTGTTGATCGATCCCGTTCTTGGACTTTGTAGGTCTACCTACCATCAGTTAGATATACGTTAGGTTTCATGGGAAAAGTTGCTCGATTTGATCAGCAAAACCTCATATTAGCTTAAAGTAGGTACATCCTTTTAATATATATCATTCACCTGTATATAAAGGGCCCCTAAGGCCTACCAAACCCAACAGAGTCCACCTAATCCTAAAATTTATGCAGATACCGCAGACTTCCGACATTTTTCTAGACGCGACCACACCCCACCCTGGTGATCGGGGACTTAACGCGGAACATTCCGCGTGGGGTTCCCAACTTGTCAACCCTCTTCGACGACTCGGCGGTGAATCACGCGGCCGACGTCCTAGACATCGCCCTGGCCCAAGCCATAGTGAACCCAGTCCATGTCGAAGTGCTTTACAATATGGATTCTCAGCATCATAGTGCTGGGCAATAAGGTAGACGTCGCCGCCGCGAGAGGGCGGTACAAAACCGATTGAGACCAATATAGATCGAACCTCAACACCTGTTCTATTTTATTGGTCCCCTAAACACGCCGCAAGACGTTGAGGCTGCCGCCGGACAGCTTATGGAGTTCATAATCTCGGCCAAGGAGGCACAAAGGCAAAAAATACCTAGCCCTCCCCCATCCACTCAACCCTGCTTCTGCACTCGGCTAAATAGTTCGAGCGACTGTTCCTCCGGAGGCTAAAGAGCTACGTCGAAATTCGATTCAAGCAATTTGGCTTTCGCGAGGGACACAGTACCATGCTCCAACTAGTCCGGGTGCTGCACCCGGCGAGCGATCTAAACGTAGCGCAACCACGGTTGGAGTCTTCATCGCCATCGAAAAGGCCTTAGATAGTGCCTGGCACTGCGGCCTAGGTTAAAAATTCCTCGACTCGTCTTTGCCCCCTATAGCTACGAGATTGCTAGCCTCCTTCCTTAACAACCGCCACTTCCACGTAGCCGTGGAGGGGAAGGTTTCAGTAGAACACACCCCATTTACACAGGCGTCCCCTAGGCAAGATGCCTTTCACTCGCACTATAAAATATCTATTTATTTCAATTGTGCCTGGTACCTCAATATATATAGATATGTATATTGAGGTGCCGGTAAGAATAGTATATGTCACATAACATATACTATTCTTACCGGCGTCATCATCGTCACCTTTGTTAAAAACTCCGTTTAGATCTGCTGGTGTTCTATTTGCGAAATGATGATATACTCGTAGGTACATAAGTTAAGAATAAAATACCTGGCTCTTGGTTGGGTTTTTATGATAACTGTCTAACATTTAACTATGATCTTGTTGTTTATTTATATATCTTTAGGGTAAAAAACGATTTGATACACTCCATCCATACCCATACTAATATTATAAACGCAAAAGTGAGCCCAGCTGCCTGTTTTAAGTTCACATGAATATAAGTATTGTATACTAGCTAGCTGTGCTGTGACGGTTTCGGTTTTAGTCAATAGGTTCACCGGTTTTCAGGCGACTATTGCATTGATTATAAAGGGTGTCCTTTCAGAGTGCTGTTATGAAAGAGATATTAAATTGAAGATAAAGCTGCGAGAATATTAAAACTTGCAAATTCACATTTCGTAACCTCATCTTTTCGACAGTTTGATGGAAGCGATCAATGTTGTTAAACAAGAATATATTGACTTTGTATGTCTGCTTACCATCAGGTAGACACAAAATAACATGCCATGCTCCAATAAAATATATATCATACACAAGTTATAAATAGGTATAATATATGGAAACAGGTTACCAAATAAATTATGCATTTACAAAACAGCTGTTTTTTTTTGGATAGGAGCTGCTAAAGTAATTATAAAGGTGTCTCATTATGAAATAGAATTTAAAAAATTAAAGAATGTATATTTATTTAATATTTTATTAAGATTTTTTTCTACATATGTATGGAGCTAGTGATGACATTTACACATGAAACAAAATAACGGTTAAATGGACACCATTGCTCTGTTGGCAGGTATGCACTCTATTGACTTTTGTTTTTAATTTTTTTAAATACAAGTTCTTAATGAGACACGTTTTATATAGTATAGTTACTATACTTCAAAAAAATATAGATTATTGTAAATGGCTATAAGACAAATTTTTGCCTTATCACAAAACTTACCCCCGGTTTAGTAACTGCATACTCTTTGTACTTATGTATAAGATAAAAAGGGTAAGAAAATTATAAAAAAATATTAAAATGTAAATGTTTATTAACATAGCTATGCAATGCCTTCATTCTCAATAACAAATTGAGTGATTGGTTAGTAAAGTATATTATATCAATATTTATTTATTTATAAAACTTTCAAACCTTACATTAGAATATTAAGTTTATGTAGGTGTGCAATAAAATTATAATTACCTTAAAGTAATAGTTAATTATCATATATACCCATATGCTATACAAATACATGTATTATACACATATACATACGCAATATACTACATACCATATAGTACACATATTTATACATAAACAGTATAATGATTACTTCAACAGTTGTTGGGATTTATTTAAAAAGAGCTCATGAACCATTTTCTTAAAAACAAATCTATTTGGAGCATTAGTAGGTAGTTAAACATTGTAGACGCAAATCAATGTCTTCAGGGTCTGTACATTGCATTCTATAGTGATTTATAGTTATGTCCCACAACTTGCTGATCCCGCTCATCAAATAAGTCATTTCACACTTTATCTTTCTTTCTTTGAATTATTCCCTATGTTAAAATGTTCCTGCAAGAATAAAATATTATTACAAATAAATTAAGCAGGGGTAGGTTAACAAGGTATATATATATTATATATATCTATAGTAGGTATACCTTGTAGATTATTCGGGCACACTTTTGTTGTAGTGCAAACCTTGGCTTAGAAAACAGACAGCACCATCGACTTTTAACTCCCCAAAAGTATTCCAATAACACTTCCTGTGGTATTTTTTATTATACACCTGCTACATTGAACCAATGTCAGATCATCATCGTGAATACCCAAAATTACCTGCAAAGAAAATATTTAAATTGAAATATTGTATAGTTAACTACTATTTTAGTAGACTTCCTAAATTATTTTAAATAATAAGAGCATAAAAAACTTTCCAGGAGTGAACCTACATTTGTTATAAATTTTCTGATTAAAATCTGTTTTCTTTTTAAAGCACATCTATGTTTTCACATATGCCATAATAATTTGCAGAGGCTTGTCTGAGTAGACCTTAAGAATTATATACTTAGAAATAAAACAGTGGGCTTGTTAGAAAAACTTGCAGCTACACACAGGGAATGTATCAGTGACTTTCATGTTTATAATAAATTTGACTATTTTACATAAAACAATTTGGTAATTCAGTGTAAATGTTTTAAGGGGATAAATTGTTTTTTAACATTGAGACCAGCTTAGTATAGATAGTTATATATTAAATAATGTTTATTAATGTTAAAGCTTCAAGAATTGTATTTAAAATGTATGTAATTTAAGGAAGGGACGAGGAAGGGTATAAATTTACCAGCCAAAATATTCACATAACCTACAAATCCAGCAAGATTGAATTACAGTTATACTAGAATGTTTTGAGTATTTTTCCATTGATTATGTTTTTACATATTTACCTTTGATTGTAGATAGACTTGCTGTGTTCATTTTAAATCCATATTCGGTTGAAGCAAATCACAAATCTAGAAATGAGACTGAAAGTTTCTGTTTTCAATTGGATCCCCAAGTTGAATACACCAATTTCTTTAAATGTTCGTTTACTTTGTAGGCCTTTTCAATTGCCGCCACCGTTCTCCATACAAAGTGTGCCCTAGCAGACATTATTTTAGATTTTAGCACACTTCAAATGTTTTTAGCAAGTTTTTTCGAACAATAATATCAACTCAATGTTTAGAACCCACCTCACTGAAACTTTCTCACTATTTTAGTCTTCTCAATTTAAGTAATCTTAATTTTTCTGTTATTTTGTTACAGTTGTGTAGACAACAATTATATTCTCCAAACAACTGTGAAAACAAGCTCGAAGAATATAAAAATAATAATAAAAATAGTATTAAAGTATCTTGATACTCAGAAACTTTATATTATTACAAATTTTAGTCTTTTTAGCACTTTAAATCTCGTTTCACTTTGCAAATGGCCGGTGAGAGATTTACGTATCACGTAAATCTAAAAACGTGATACGTTCGCGTAAATCTGTCAAAATTGTGCGCCCATGGTACCGATTTAGGACATTTTGTATGGGAACGCATACGGAACTTAGCGGACGATAAAACGTAAGTTACGTAAAAAAAACCTATGGTACCGATTTTAGTACCTCACGTATCCGCTAGGGGCGCTGAACAAAATCCCATACAACATTTTTACGTGAGCAAAAACGTGACGTATTAAAACGTAACGTATTAAAACCCATGGTAGAGCCTCAGATTGCGCGGTTGGTCATACAAAACTGTAAAAATATTAGTACGATCCAACTATGGTACCGATTTTAGTACCTCACGTATCCGCTAGGGGCGCTGAACAAAATCCCATACAACATTTTTACGTGAGCAAAAACGTGACGTATTAAAACGTAACGTATTAAAACCCATGGTAGAGCCTCAGATTGCGCGGTTGGTCATACAAAACTGTAAAAATATTAGTACGATCCAACTAGCTAATTATTTATTTTAAATAGAATATATAATTGTATTATGTAATTATACAAAAAAGAAAACTAAAAAAGCCAACGACACGTGGTGTTCCCAGGCGGTCACCCATCCAAGTACTGACCACGCCCGACATTGCTTAACTTTGGTGATCGGACGAAAACCGGTGTTTTCAACGTGGTATGGACGTTGGCATTCAATTGATTTAAATAGTTGTATACATTGAAAGTGTGAAGTAAAATATAAGTAGGTATATGACAGTGGCCCTGTGTGAGTTTTTTTAACATTTACTTTCGCGTTAACTATACTAGGTACCGCGTTAACATTATGACCAATCACACGCTCGTATTTTTAGTTCTCAAAATTTCCGCTTGGAGCGCTAAACTATTCCCCATACAAATTGTAGTTAACACATACTCAAAGTAATAGTTAGAAAACTCACACTAGGGGTGCTGAAGTCATTCAATATGTAAAAATAAAATATATACTTACCTAGGGTTAGTTGCTGCAGTTTACGTTTTTGTAACAAATTTCTGGAGATCATACTTAAACCTTTATGGCATTTAGAGTAGACACAAAATAAAAAACAAAGTAAGTAGGTAGGTACATTTTTTTCTGATTAATTTATTTTTGTCCACAAACGAAAGATTATTAAAATCATGAATGACTGACAAATATGTTATTTTAATTCTGCGACAAACAGTTGTGGAGAAATACTGTAAGTGCGCGAATTCTCATTTTGTATAGTACCTACCTAATAAACGCAGATTTCGCGTTAGCGAGTTTTTAAGTATTATTTATAAGGGATATTTTCAGATTTAAGTGTTTATTGTAAAGATTTATCATAATAAAAAAATAATATAGTTATGTAAGTTTATCGAATAAGATGTTATTAAATGAAACAATGTGCATCTGGATTGAGAGATCTAATCAAAACCAAGCGAAATGGCTATGTTGGCATTTCGTAGCATAATGTAGAAACTTATATATGAAATATTTTAATTTGTAAAGGCGTGGAAAAAAAGTTAGCGTCCAAAAATAGGAGCTCTCAATCCTGACGTTTTTGAAAAAATATAAAAAAATATTTTTAGAAGTATTTACTCTATGTTATATTTTTCTGTACCAACATTCAGTACACACATCGTAAGAAATAATCAGAAGAATTCAAAATATTTGGAGGTAAAATGAAGAAGATATAAGGCAAAACATGGATCTCTCAATCCAGACGTTTTAGATTGAGTGATCCTTTGAAACATTATGTTAGGCTGAGTAGAAGCAAAAGTTGATTATACCAGCATTTAATAGTACTTCTCGACATTATCGCAAAAAATAGATAAATATCCAAATGATAACCGTTAAAAAGTTATAGCAACTTCGACATTTTTAAAACATCAGGACTGAGTGATCTATATTTTCACATATATCTACTTTTACTTTCATCGCACAGAAAATCTAAAATTCTACGAATAATTAAAAAATCATCTTCTAAATCTTGGCATTTTAACTATTTGTGTAAAGATTGCACTTTATTATATTTTTAGATTTCAATTTTACCCATACAGCAAGTCGTGTAGGGTGACCATGATTTTTTTTGTTGGCACTCGGTATGAACACATGCCAAACCATACAAATTCCGAAACAAATTTTAGTGTTTACTAATACCAGTAAATCCATAGATTGATGCCTTAAAAATAAATCTGGATACCGTTATAATTACGACTGATCTCAAATTTTCGAGCTACCTGAAAAGCGGTACCCAAACTCAGACTAATCCCGTAACATAACCGTCGAATCTTCTGAAAACCCGTAAACACTAATAATGTGTTTAAAAAAAACTTTTTTAAACGACATATATTTAAAACCTAGTCATTTTAAATTTCTTTAAAACTGTAATGTTTAAAAAAAAAGATATTATAAATACCAGGAAGTACCCTAAGCCCCAAAATAGCCTGCAAAGAGCCAATCGATAATCGAATCGAAACGCCCATCGAAAGCCAAATGTATGGGATTTGACGTTTCTCATCGATCAGCCTCTACCCATAGAGTAAAATTCCTATACATTTTTATCGATCGATGCGGCGATTCGATTGGCGATCGTGTTCATTGGTTAGGCCCCTGTCTAAAAATGAGAACACAATATAGCAACCCGCGACACAAAGTCAATACAAAAAAAATACAAGTGCGAAAACTCGCCCGCGGAGTGTTCCGAAGGTAGCGGAGGGGTTTTATTTCCACCTCGTAGCAAATTGTGAGTCTACACTACACTGAACAAGTGGTAAACTCATAGCGGTATTTGTTTAGACTTAATCACCCATCGGTAAACAGTTTCACAAGTTTATATAGTGAAACTAGGACCGACAGCCTAACGTGCGCTTATCTTTGACTTGGACCCTTTTACACCTACACCTATTAAGAGCTATTTTACTAAATATATATATATAATATCAAAAAAAAAAAAAAAAAAAAAAATCATTTACAAGTTATGTTAACATGGTTTGGGACTCTCCTGTTAAGTGTAAAACACCTGTATTAGGAGAGCCCCGCTCTTCCTATAGATATTACACTTGTAAAATATATAATAAAATATTTATGTAAATTAATATTATTATATTTGTGTATATTCATGAATAAATAAAAGTTTATATAATAATAATAATAATGTCTGCATGTGTATGTGTGTATGAATGGGTGTGTGTATGTGGTGTGTGTAGACTTTGTTATATAAGTATTTATTTATATAAATAATAATAGTATAGAGTATATAATAATAATAATGTGTGTGTGTGTGTGTGTGTGTGTGTGGTTTGTGGAGAGTTTGTTTTATGTGTATTTATTTAATTAAAAAGTTTTTATTAACAATAAGATTAGGGTGAGCTAGTTCCATAACTAATAATATATACTTTGTGAAAATTATTACAGCATTTCCTTGATATTTATACTTCCATAGTACCTTCACACAATATAGTATTCCAGTATTCTGTGCTTAAATAATATATTAATATCTAAGTTACTTCGCCTCTCAGGGGAGCGGCGTCATCAGTAATTTGTAGTGATGAAATCCATACACTTAAATCAATAGGGAAATCAAATGGTTGATTATGTTTTTTTTAGCATTAATTTACACACAACTTGTAATTTTACTGCATTAAAATGAAAGTTAAACTATACATATTTACAGAATAATATGCCATGCTTCATAAAAATTAAAAACAAAACATGGTCACCCTACACGACTGCTGTATGGGTAAATTTGGAATCTATAAATCTAATAAACTGCAACCTTTACACAAATTGTTTAAATGCCAGGATTTAGAAGACGTTTTTTTAATAATTCGTAGAATTTTAGATTTTCCGTGCGATGAAAGTAAAAGTAGATATATGTGAAAATATAGATCACTCAGTCCTGATGTTTTAAAAATGACGAAGTTGCTATAACTTTTTAACGGTTATCATTTGGATATTTATCTATTTTTTGCGATAATGTCGAGAAGTACTATTAAATGCTGGGATAATCAACTTTTGCTTCTACTCAGCCTAACATAATGTTTCAAAGGATCACTCAATCTAAAACGTCTGGATTGAGAGATCCATGTTTTGCCTTATATCTTCTTCATTTTACCTCCAAATATTTTGAATTCTTCTGATTATTTCTTACGATGTGTGTACTGAATGTTAGTACAGAAAAATATAACATAGAGTAAATACTTCTAAAAATATTTTTTTATATTTTTTCAAAAACGTCAGGATTGAGAGCTCCTATTTTTGGACGCTAACTTTTTTTCCACGCCTTTACAAATTAAAATATTTCATATATAAGTTTCTACATTATGCTACGAAATGCCAACATAGTCATTTTATTTGGTTTTGATAAGATCTCTCAATCCAGATGCACATAATGAAACATACTATATTAATTATACAGTATTTAACTGTGAAAATGAAATGTTAAACATGTTCGTTTACGTACATAATATTTTTACCTATATAATATTTTTGTTCTGACTTTTTGTTGTGGTTTGTATGACGGGCGACCATCTTCTGTTTTCATGTTTGGAAAGCCTATTTTAGTCCTTAGGACACCTTTTTATGCCTCCATAGAAATACCTACATATGCATGAAGGTAGAATAATATACTTATAATTATAATTGTACATAGTTGAAAATGGCGGTTTTAATAAACAGCTCTCAAAAAAAATTAAAAATATTATTAACGTAACGTGTGCTATTAAAATACCCTATTTTCAATTATTTATGAATTTAAGGAATACCTATTAACTTTTTGGTACTTATTAAAAAAAATCTTTCCCTAAAAACTCTATTAATAATTAATTAAAAACATTATTGTCACTATTACTTTCATTAACATCCATTTTATAATTTAATTCTGTAATTATTAATTATTATATCAAATAGGAACACGGGACGTTATTAACTTGTCATTTAGTGACACAGATCTTAACTCATGTCAATTATACCCGACAATTTTACAAATATGTCAACTTGTAAATAAATTTTATGTTTCATAAAACAAATTTAACCAATTGTATACTGACAATAATAAAAATATACCTGTCGTGAAATTGAAACAATTGTCAACAATTCTAATGCAATTGGATTCGATTCCCACCCATGGCAAAAAAAATAAAAAAATAGTACGTTTTTCTGTACAGTTTGTCATGGTCTGGGTGTTTATAAAATATAATATGTATAGTATAATACTTCAGAATTAAAAAATTAAAAAATTAAAAATAATAATAATAAAAAAAAAAATTGGTCGTGTAAAAATTTTTATGAAACGTAATTATGACAACTTGTCGGATTCATAGTAATATACTTGTCAATTAAAAAGTTATATGAAACAAAAATTACATAATTGTCAAAATGTCACCTATCACCTGTAACTTGTCGCCTTTATGAAACAGGGCCCAGATGGCGTGACAAAATTGTGAAAATATTATTCATAATTAGTTAATTACTCATTAAAAATATTATTAAATATCAAATTTTATTATTAACGACAAAAAAAAAGCCAACGACACGTGGTGTTCCCAGCCGGTCACCCATCCAAGTACTGACATATTAGATAGGTATTAAAGTAATTAAAAATTTAAATTAACTTCTATTATATATTAAGGCACAAAATACAAGGGGCCCCTGAAACTTATAAAAACTGGATCCAGCGGTCCAGGAGTAAATATTCGTAGGAAGTATAATAGGAATATATTTAATTAGAATCTTAACTTTTTTTTAATATTTTGCTATAGCCAGTATTCCATTAAAATTGGACAGTGATAAGAGAGTAGTTGAATTGGTGGGACGAGGGATTATGGGTGGAACAATATCGTATAGAGAAATGGACTGCCATCTTTGACGCCAAACTAGATAGGTACGTGTGCTTGGAATAATTTATTATTTTTTTCGTAAAATTGTTGCCTATTCCGATTCTCTTTGTAGATTTCTACTAATTATAATAATGTAGAATGTGTGTGAGTGTTTTTTTAACCCGGTAAGTAATTAGCGAACAATGGATATAGTTAATCTGATCCCGATGCCCAAAAAGATGTAGGTAGTATGGAACTGGAATTTAGTGATGATAATCCAAATAATATTCCTGCAGTTGGTGCTAACTTAGAAGTTAAATCCACCAAAAGAAACAGTTTATCCAGAATATTCCAGAAATTAAATTAAACATTACTTTAAAAACAAACCTAAGGATGTCATCAATCCTATAATTATTAAAAAAGCTCTAGTTAATAAAAATTAAACTGGAATGTCAATTATAATAACTCCAATCAAAAAAATAAATTTACAAATGGATCCATTAGAGAACAATACCTGTACTGAACCCTCTCAATCAAGAGGAGGGTCCAATCTGGAAACCTACCCAAACTGTTATTTGCACTTTTGATGGGCAAAAACTGCCTAGCAAGGTTTATAGTTATTTTACATCTCGTCGTGTCCAGCATTTTGGTTTATCCAAATCCTGCCCTGCATATATACGGGAAAGAGAAATAAAAAGCCAGATGGCAATTCTTAATATATCCTATTCAGAAGCAAATAACAATGTACCAACAGCTAAAGCCTCATACGCTGAGGTCACTAGCAACACCATTCCAATCATTACTCCCACTAATACTCCTTCTAAGCCCGCAAACCTTCACCTCACACATCATATAGAAAGACAGTGAATTTGATTTGAAGACTTTCTTAAAAACATCTGCCAAAACCTACCATCTCCAATAATACTTCTAGGTGACTTTAACTCACACCACCCCATTTAGGGGGCCCGTTCCAGCAGTCATTATGGAGAAAAATTGGTTAATCTTATAGATGATCTTGACATGTGTGTTATCAACAATGGGTCCTCCACCAGGGAACCAGTCCCTGGCATTAATGCTAGCTATGTTGATTTCACCTTTTGCAGTACAAACCTATCTTCTCTTCTTACTTGGAATACCCTACCCTCCGCTCATGGGAGTGACTACTATCCCATTTAAATATCCTTTCCTAACCCTTTCGCTTTGAAAGAAACGTCATTGGGATCCCTATGCTATAGCTGTAGTTAACATTATAGCAACATTTCCCACCCCCACAAGTAGCAATTTACAAGACAGTTACAATAATTTTGAAGCAGCTGTTCTGGATTCAACTTACTCATTTTTTCCCAAATAAAATCCTTCCCCTCAAAAAAGATTACCATCTCCCCCCCTGGTGGGATACTGACTCAACCCAAGCAGTTAAATTAAGAAAAGAGGCTGAAAGAAATTGCAGACTTTTTTTAAACACAGAAAATTTTCTAAAATATAAAAATGTACAAGCACTAAGAGACTTAAAAAAAAAACTACAGGGGTGGAAGACCTTTTGTTCCTCTCTTGATCCGACCACCCCTTCATCCATTACATGGAACAAAATACGTCTATACCGTTCAGCTGTAAATTCTACTACACCAACTTCCTTCTCTCTTTCCTGGATAAATGAATTTTCTGACTCTCTAGCTCAAGCCTTTGTCCCACAAGACTATACTACTAACCCTATCACAAATACACAAATTACGCCCCCCATCTCACCATTTTCTTTTCACGAATTAAAACTGGTTCTAGATAAAGTTCATACCAACTCCGCCCCTGGCCCAGACAAAATCCCTATGGGCTAATAATTAATTTAAAACCTTCTTTCCTAATCTTTCTTTTAAAATTAATTAATATAGTCATATCTACAGGTAAAACCCCCCTCTCTTGGAAATCTCAAACTATTATCCCAATCGTAAAACCTAACAAAGATCCTTCCGACCCAGCCTAATATCGTCCTAGGACTTTTCCTCATGTACCTCCAAAATTGCCGAACACCTGATCAAACTCTGACTATAATGGTTTTTAGAATATCACAATATCCTCTCTAATTCACAGTGTGGATTTAGAAAAGGAAGAAGCACCTCTGACAGCTTAGCTTTATTCACCACGGATATCCAATTGTCCTTGACAAGAGAGGAATCTGTTATTGCAGCTTTCCTAGACATAACAGCTGCATAAGATAATGTGAACCTTTGGACTCTCAGGCATACCATGCAAAAGCTGAAAGTTCCTGAAAAGATCACAAATTTCATATTTAACCTTTACTTAGAAAGATCCATTTCGACAGCCTCCGTAGAATAATGGTCTTGCGTCTTGGGCGTTGTATCCGGAGGTCGTGGGTTCGATTCCCACCCGTGGCATGAAAATATTAGTACCTACGCTTTTTTGTACAGTTTGTCATGGTCTAGGTGTTTATAAAATATAATATGTATTATATCGTTGCTTCTGGTACACATAGTACAAGCCTAGAGCTTAGTTTGTGACCAAAGCAATATGTGTAAATTGTCCTACATATTATTATATTATTATTATCATTGGAGCTCCTGGTTCCCCCACCTCCCTAGATCCATATGGAATGGTCTCCCCCAAGGCTCCGTCTTAAGCCCCCTTCTATATAATGTTTACACCCATTCTATGGAAAACAACATCTTAAAAATACTCAAGAGTTCTACAATATGCAGATGATCTTCTAATTTATACTCCCAACTCTGACATACCCTCAGCTTCTGTTTCTATAAATAACTCTTTAAATGAACTTCACCTTTGGCTAGAGGATCATGACCTGGCCCTTTCTCCTAAAAAACGTACTGTTTTAATTTTCTCTATAAAAAAACTTGAAAACATCCCTGATATCAAAATTCTTTATAATAACATAGTCCTTCCCCGAGCTAAGGAAGTAAAATTCCTTGATAAAATTTTTGATTTCAAAATGTCAAACTCCCCACACATAAACCAAAGTTTTCCTTTTTTTAATTTTCTGCCTTGATATTTTATAGGAATTATTTTAATGTGAGGGATTTTTTTGCGATTTTCTTCGAATTTCAGGGGTTAATAAAATTGTTTCTATGCCAAACTTTAAATAAGGAAAACGTACGGGCCTAGATATAGGTCTTATTTATAACGCCTCTAAAACTCATAAAAATCTATGAATGTTTAGTGGGGGGTTACAGTTAGAACCAAAAGGTCGTTAATGTATGGGAAATGTTTGATCAGATTCCGCTCTTAAGTCAGAGGCTCTACCATGAGTTTGCGCATTGTAGAAACGTAACGTATTCATTTACGTATACGTAACCAACAACCAATAGGATCGCACGATCGATTTTTAATAAAAGGATTGAATAAAGCGATCCTATTGGTTGTTGCTCACGTATACGTAAATGAATACGTTACGTTTCTACAATGCGCAAATCCATGGTTGAGCCTCATGTCTTTTTTTTTTATTAGAGTACGGCATGTGACTTTGTATCACCTGATGGTAATCATAACTACAAAGTCCATGAATGGAGTTGATCAATAGATTGTTGTTTAACAATATTGATCACTCCCATTACGCTGGCTAAATGATGCGGTTACAAAGACCAATTTGCATTACAGCCTACATTTACACTAACTCGGCCACTTATAGTCAGGCAATTATTTTCAAATCAATTACAAGTAAATACCGGTCTTATTCATAAAAAAATCTTAAAACACTCTTAAAGAGCTCAATAGTTAAAACGTTGAATAAGGCTATTGGGTCGATAACTTTTTTGTTATTCATAAACCTCCAATAAAGCTCCTATAACTATTTGACGTTTATTAGCTGAATTAGTGATGTGTTGAAAGAAAAAAATAATTGATTGTCAAGAAAGTTGGCAGAATCGCGGAAAACCAAGACCATAAAAGTAAAAAAACACGTTTTTGACACCTTTAATGAAATAATTATAATAAGGTAGGGCACACGGATAGAAAATTCAGTCACACTAGCTGTGCCCCGCGTTTTCAGCCGTCATTTAAACTAAAATAATTTGTATCAAAAATAGAATACAGCTTTGTTTATCGCGTATGTTGCATCTCTCTATATCTGTACCTATGTGATTTGTTATGATTGCATCTCTGTATGTTAATATGTAACTGACAAGTCGCACGACTTGATTCACATACAGCAAAAACTGTCAAGTGACCTAGTGATGTTTCTGTTTTAGTCTGTGGGTTCACAGGTTGGTTGGTACCGGGGACTACTGCATAGATTTATTGTCGAGGTGGTAGTATCCTTTCATGGTGCGGTTACGAAATAAGCGACTGAATTTACGATAAAGCAGCGAGGATATTAAAATAGACTCGTAATGTAAACTTCTTAGATTTATTCTTTCTTTTTGATTCCTTGACATTTTGTAACCGCATCATTTAGCCGGCATAGTGGGAGCGATCAATATTGTATGTATTTATGGATCCATTTATGGACTTTGTAGGTGTGCTTACCATCAGGTAGATACAAAATTACATGTCGTGTAATAAATAAATAAAAAACAGATGTGGCGGCACCGCCATTCAATTTTTGTAGTTTGAAGCGGCACAACTTTGTCTTTTTGGACAAATTACCGCGGTGAAACAAGATTAAATGTTTTTTTTTTTTGTTAGAAATGTCTGTCAGTGTGCGCCCAACCTAATTTGGTTCAAGTCCATTCGAGTTGTAAAATTTTGAGAATTTATTGATCGGAAGCCGACTGGGCATTATTGTTTTTATTTGTAATATAATTTTATGTAGTAATAGAAGTTATTTAATAAAATTTTTAACCAAAAAATAAAATATGTATAAAAAGTGAGGTTAAAATAGGTTTATAGTGGGCTCCTTCAATAAAGTTATGGAGCTGTTATTTGACGTTTATCACTATTAGAGGTTTATTTTGCGTTTATGAATAACGGTTTTGAGGTGTTTTGCTATTGAGCTGTTATAAAGCATCAATAAAGGCTTCGTAAGTTTTTTATGAATAAGACCGTAGTATTTTATGATTAAGTATAATACTTAATTCCTAACAAACTTTATTATGTAACTTATTTTTTGTTATAGATAAGTGCCATCTGCTGTAACTATACGAAACTATAATGAACTCTGCCAGGCTAAAGGTACAAACTTTCTAACAAGTTCATAAATTATCTAACAGATGGCTAGTTTTTTTCTCTACCTATACTTATTCAAAAATAGCAAATATTATTATAAACTATAAAAACTGACAAAAATACTTTATTTATTAGTAATTTTCAGGTAATGACAGAAATAAAATTACATCACTTAGGGCTGATTTTTCAATCAACAGATAGTCATCGGACAGATAACTTGTATGAAGAAAGAATAAATTTGACAGGACAGTTTTAGTAACTATATCAGAGGATTGAAAAATCAGCCCTTGGAAAAATAAAAAATATATATAAAAAAAAGTAAAAAGCCATATAAGCAAGTACCTACCCGCTAATATTATAAAAAAGAGAAGCTTTTTTTTATAAAAAATACAGAGTAAATTTTTCAAGTGTGCCTTCAAGTCCAAATCCCAAACTACAAGGAATAGCGAAAAGTGCCCCAAGAAGTCTCAGGACCGATTATGATAAGTGAATCCGCATGCTACAGCTAAAATAAAATATAATCAGAAAAAGTTACCCAATAGATAAATTGTATGAAGAATAAATACATTTGACAGTTCTGCATACAAGATAACTGTCGAATAACTTTATGTGACGATTGAAAAATCATCCCTTAGGAACATCTCACAGTTTTTGAATAATTAAATATAATTTTTTGCACTATAGGTATCTATAAAAATAATTTAAAAATAGCTTGAATATAGAATAATGGCCACCAAAGAAGTCCTGCGGAAAAATTTGGAACTGAAAATGCAACAATGCCGCGCGACTGCAGCGCCGCGTCTGTGGGATTTCTCTTTGTTCCCCGAACTCTAATTTATTTATAGATATGAAGAGTGATTGAAATATCAAACCAAATACATTTGTTTTTTTTTAATGCGATTTAGATACCGTATTATAAACCTAGTTGATGATTCACCGCTTAGAGTAACCAGTCGATATCACTTCTCATAGGACCCACTAATGTCCCAACAGACCCACCAAATAGTGTCACCACTAATAATTATATAGTCGATTACGACAGAATTAAATTTTAAGGTATTAATAAAAGTTTACGTTTTATACGCGTCTGTTTTTTTTTTCATTTTTTTTTATGTACCTATCAAAGTAAATGGAAGGTAGGTAGATATATATATCGTACTATTTTGTAATGTAATGCTTACTTTCAACACTGTAACTGCCAACGTCTATACCGCGTTAAAAACACCGGTATTCGTCCGATCATCAAGTTAAGCCATGCCAGGCGTTGCTAGCTTTCGGATGGGTGACCGCTTGGAGCAAGATGTAAAATCTGACGCTCGAGGCGAGTTTTCCCATCTTACCGCTGGTAGCTCTTCGCGTAGTTTAAATTGATGATCGGAAGAGAACGTGTTTTCAACATAGAATGGACGTTGGCAACCCTATTATTTTTTTAATTTTGTAATTGACACAGTAATCAATTATACCCTTTTTTAGCACTTTGAATGTAAATGAAAGATATTTATAACAATTTATATTATATAATTTAACTAAGTGCTGTTTATAAAAGATATTCAGCGAGTAACATGAGCTGTATTTAATTTCTACTCCATTCATTTTAAACGAAGGGTAAAACTAGAGGCAATAATTTTGGTCTTTTTTAATTATGCTTGTCACATCACAAGCAATGTCGGGTGTTGGTTAGTGCTTGGATGGGTAACCGCTTGGGAAAACTAACTACGTAGTTTTTTTTCTTTAGTTTTTTTATTCTTAAATATCACTATAAAAAATAGAATTATCACTATACGGGGTAGGTTATAAAAAATTTCAGGTTTTTGTTTTATTTGTGATATGCCTCCATCTGTTAGATAATTGTATGAACTAGGCAGTTGGTAAATAAAATATTAGAACAGGACCTTCCTAGTTTAATATGATTCTGTTCATTTACAGCAGATGGCGCTAATACTACTACATATTTTGTTCTATTAAAATTAAAATAAATAAAATATTAGAAATAGATATATTATGAAAGCCTTTTATAAAGCCTCATTAGATTTTCACAATATTTTATAACAATTTACTTGTGATATATGTTAGTATAATTTTAGATTTAATAATAGGTACTTAACTACTTTAAAGATTAAAGTTAAAAATGGCGTCGAATGTACCCACTACTGGGCCACCAGTTTTATTTTGAAAGTCGAACGACAGTAGCCCTAGTGTGAGTTTTTTAAACATTTACTTTCGCGTTAACTTTACTAACGCGTTAATATTTTGACCAATCACACGCTTGCATTTTTAGTTCTCAAAATTTCCGCTTGGAGCACTGAACTATTTCCCATACAACTCAAACGCAAAGTAATAGTTAGAAAACTCACCTTAGGGGTACTGGGGTACAATTGACGCCATTTTTAACTTTAATCGTTATAATTTCTTTAACAGACACTTTAGTGCAACCCAGCTTTTAGCCGTTGTTTCGGTCTGTCAAACTACATACATACTACATAAATACAAAATTTTGACAGTTGGAAGCTACATGACTAGAACTTCAGCCTTTCGCCAAATTATTGATGCAAAAGAAACTGCTTGAGAGTGTATCGTGGTCCCTGAGAGGGAATTTTTCGTCACACTTTTTGAGACCTGGCACAACTCAAAATCTTATGTTTATAAACACCTTACTAGATCATGGCAAACTATACAGAAAAAAAACATTTTTATTTTTTGCCATGGGTGGGAATCGAACCAACATCCTCCGGATACAATGCCAAGGGCGCAAGGAACGAGCCTAGTCTGCGGAGGCGGTCAATGTAAGAATAGACTTTTACTTATATTATATATTATAATATATAATTTATATTACAATATATAACCCCAGCGCCCTATTTCATAAACTTGCTTGGTTTAGATAGTTCTAAGTAAATAATTCCAACTAAACTGAGCAATGTAATATGAATTGTCATCCCAAGTAACACAATAGCGTCTAAAAACGAACTATTAGATATCTAATAGAATTTAATTTTATTGTCCACCTTAAGAGTAAAATATCTCCTAAGTAATGTTCAAGAACGCTTATAGACACAGTTTAGTAAAAGTGGGCACAACCTTATCCCTTCTCATAAGAATGAGTTAAGAAAACATGAATAGATAGAGTTAAGAGTTGTAAATTTTCAAATCGCCTGTAGAGATATTTCTAGTGTCTCACTAAACTGTTTATAGACCACAAGTTATACTAGTAGATAGTTTATAGATAAAGTTGAGACCTTTAGAGAAGTCTTTACTCGTCAAGTTTTAAAACCAAATTAACTCAAGACTAACAACATTAAGTTACATTTGATTTGTAATAGACAACGAAACATAATGGCGCAGAACTTACAAGAGTGATTTAAACTTATTATTGCATCATGGCGTAACTTATTATTTTTTATATTACTTTTGTTTTAGCTAGTTAATAATGGGTAAACAAGCAAATCTATGTGCGAATGAAATTCTATCGTTGAATATTATGTAAAACTCCTCTAAAATAAGAGCTGTAAATGTAAGATTTAATAAAATTTTTACCGAATATGAATATTATTTGGTATAAGCAAATTTTTAAACTTGTATTGTAATGTTTATAATATTCATTTTATTTAAAATATATTAATTTAAAACATATTAAATGTTTTGTTAGACATAATTTAATGAAAAAATAAGTATTAAAATATGTAACGAAAATTATTCGAAGCAAAAATAGGCAATAAAAATGGCGACAAGATAAAATTTACTAGAAAAACGATTTCTATAGAAATAACACTCTATACTCTTTTCTGTAGTATGGCTCTAGACAATGGCAAGAATAATTTCACTTGCTACATACTAAACTATCTAGTGAAAGAATAAACAGATTTATGACTGGTTTAATATTACCTAATAACTGTCATCTCTGAGGCTCTACCATGGGTTTTTGGTTTGTACCAACGTAACGTAAAAACGTGAGGTACCACCAATAGGAACGCTTTATTCAATCGCGTTACCTAAAATAAAGCGTTCCTATTGGTTGTTGCTCACGTATTAACGTTACGTTTCTACAAAGTAAAACCCATGGTAGAGCCTCTGTATTCCTTTTTATCTTCTCACAGTATTTCTAGATGTTCATCGGGTAATTTGATGTGTTGTGAACGGAATACTTTTATGCAGTAAGAAGCAATTTAATTAATCAATTCAAGAGGGTAAGCAAAATATATTTCTGTTTTATTTATACACAATGTGAAAAATAGTAGTTATATACGTCGGCGGCGGTGCTAAAGTGGCAACTTGTCTCTACGCCGACGATGAACTAGAAGCGAGTAGAGCTAGAAACTAGAAAGGAGTTGGCGAGCAGCGAGAAGCGAGTGTGTGTATAGTTCCAATAGTTTTGTCGCTGAGCTATAAAAGGGGTGTGCGAGTGCGACAGGTGATTACTCTGTAGAGAAATGGTCTCTCGTGTCTACTGACCGCCAAGCGAGCATAGCTGAGCGAGTATTTTCTTTGATAGCTCTTGTCGCTCAGCGACAAACTAGTGGAGCAAGTCCTCGCCGGCATCAGTATGAACAGTCAGCGATCAACTATCTAAATATATATAACTCAAAGGTGACTGACTGACATAGTGATCTATCAACGCACAGCCCAAACTACTGGACGGATTAGGCTGAAATTTGGCATGCAGGTAGATGTTATGACGTAGGCATCCACTAAGAAAGGATTTTGATAAATTCTACCCCCAAGGGGATAAAATAGGGGATGAAAGTTTGTAAGATAAAAAAAATAACTATTCCACCCGGACGAAGTCGCTAGCACAGCTAGATAATATATACATCCCTTTTGTTTAAAAGGAATGTCAATCTATTTTACGTTTCTTGAGCGAGAAAATAGCTAATAGTTTTGTCGCTGAGCTATAAAAGGGGTGTGCGAGTGCGACAGGTGATTACTCTGTAGAGAAATGGTCTCTCGTGTCTACTGACCGCCAAGCGAGCATAGCTGAGCGAGTATTTTCTTTGATAGCTCTTGTCGCTCAGCGACAAACTAGTGGAGCAAGTCCTCGCCGGCATCAGTATGAACAGTCAGCGATCAACTATCTAAATATATATAACTCAAAGGTGACTGACTGACATAGTGATCTATCAACGCACAGCCCAAACTACTGGACGGATTAGGCTGAAATTTGGCATGCAGGTAGATGTTATGACGTAGGCATCCACTAAGAAAGGATTTTGATAAATTCTACCCCCAAGGGGATAAAATAGGGGATGAAAGTTTGTAAGATAAAAAAAATAACTATTCCACGCGGACGAAGTCGCTAGCACAGCTATATAATATATACATCCCTTTTGTTTAAAAGGAATGTCAATCTATTTTACGTTTCTTGAGCGAGAAAATAGCTAATAGTTGGTCGTTTCCTCGCCGGCGTTGGGACAACTGTCTGATATACAAAAGTGGACGGATCCCTCCGTTGCTGCGTAATATGCATTTTTACATATTTGGGTACATAGCCGATAATTTGATCAAGTAATAGATGAGTAACGCATGTTTTGACTTGTTCGGTTTTCGGCAAGAGTATCTGCTATGATTTTTATTTATAGTACATCGGGAAAAGCGAAAAGATTTTTTTTTTCACTGTTTCCATTGCATAAAATCATCCAATTCAAATATTTAATACAATTACACTTAATTAATCCATTTTTAAGAAAAAAAATACTAAAAAAACGTTTTCACTATAATTTTTTTAGACAAACTGAAAAATATCTATTAAAGTATTTTATCTAGACTTAAGTCTCTTTATAAACAGAGATTAGAGTACCAATAGCTAAAATAGAATGTTTGTACAAAGTTATATCTTAAAATATATCATCTTACCTATAAAATTACTTCAAGTTAGGTACCTTTAGGCTTTAGTAACTATTTGTAGATCATTTTATCTTAAAACATTCAATATATCTATAAACGTACTTTAAATAAGTGTGCTGTAGAATAAATGCTCTAAAAATAATCCAACTTGAGAAAAAGGACTCTATAAGAATACATTTTCTTTATTGAACCCATCTTTAGAAAGCCTCTATCTTTAGATTAACCATGAATAGACTGTCAATAGACATATTTGTTTTAAACCTCCAAGCCTGTGTTACTTGGGATGGTAAATTACAATTGTCACGTTTATGAAATAGGCCCCAGAGGCTCTACCATGGGTTTGCGCATTGTAGAAACGTAACGTATTCATTTACGTATACGTGAGCAACAACCAATAAGATCGCTTTATTCAATCTTGTTACCAAAATTAAAGCGGCCCTATTGGTTGTTGCTCACGTATACGTAAAAGAATACGTTACGTTTCTACAATGCACAAACCCATGGTAGAGCCTTAGGTTATTATTTCCTAAATAAATAGCTTCTTCGCATTACGAGAAATTTTGCCAAAGTCAAGTGGGTAGTAGAAAATTGTTAAGTATATAAAAAATATTAGTACAAAAAAAAAATTGGGAAAAATACTAGATAAAAAAATGGATGAAGACATGATCGTATGTTAGCATACGATCCTGCCAATATCAAGTGAAGAAAGGAAAATAATAACCAACGATAAAATGGGTACCGCAATTTATCGAATATTAAGACATTCATTGTCATAACACAAACACTGATATCACTGCATAAATGCTACACTTTTCACACTTCATCACTACAAATGCTTATTCTAGAAAATTTATACATTTTTGCACAATAATATTATAAATATAATACAAACACACATCTACCTACATACTACTTTCAATGTATTAGGTATATTTTAGTATGTCAGTCATATGGTATTTATTTACTTCGCACTTTAAATATATACAATTATTTAAACTATACTTTCGCCAACGTCCATACCACGTTGAAAACACCGGTTCTCGTCCGATCACCGAAGTTAAGCAATGTCGGGCGTGGTCAGTACTTGGATGGGTGACCGCCTGGGAACACCACGTGTCGTTGGCTTTTTTACTATTTTTATATATTTTTTTTCTAAAAGTATTCCATGTAATTTTATTTCTGTGATTACCTAAAAATAATGAAAAGAGGATTTTTTCAATTTATATTATAATATTTTTGCCAGAACTAAATAATATGTTGGAAAAAAGAAGCCATCTGTCAGATATTTTATGAACTAATTATAAAGTTTGTACCTTTAGCCTGGTTCATTTTGGTTTCGTAAAGTTACAGCAGATGGCCATTCCTGAATTAAAAAATAAGTAAAATTAAGTTTGTTTAGAATTAAATTATAATAATACAAATACTTTAAGTACTTGCAATTCATTGGTACCTCTTCAAACCCGGTTCAAACCTCAGTGTGCCATTATGTATTAATAAGTTTATCATAAAATAAAATAAACATTATATTTGTTGACCTACTCTAGTATAGGTATTGACCCGGGGTCCCAGTTTCACTATACCAACTCTTGAAACTGATACAAACACTGCGACGAGCTTGACATTTGTTCGGTGTAGACTTTTAGTCGAAATAAGTACCATCTACGCTCCAAATCAATCTACGACGAGATGAGAATAAAATCCCACGAGACGCAGTGACTGTGATGTATTTATTATAAAAAAAGGGTCAAATTAGGGATATTAAAAAAACATGCTGTGATAGTGCAAAAGCAATTTTAATAACTGTTTTTTTTATTTAATTTTCTAGTCCAAATTCTTAAATGAATAATTGTTATAAAAACATATTTACTAACGCGGCGAGGATGTGGTAGGGTCAATTTGACCCCGGTCATTTTGTTTTGTGTACAGATTTTAGTTTGTGTTCGTACACTTACGAACTTCTCTCTAGCTGTAACCGTTCAACTCACCATTTGCGCCCCACTATTCACTAGACCTGTAACAAATACCCCCATTTGGCAAGCACATATAGTTACGTTCTGTCAATAATGTGTAATGGCAAGTAATAATTAGTATCACATAAGACGGATTAATTACTAATTATACTCGTATAAATAAAGATATTTGAATACATAAATAATTACCAAAAAATCCTAATTCGCATAAGCATATTTAGTAATAATTTATATTTTTAAAGGTTTTTTTAAAATAGAGCAGGACATGTGACCCTACATCCACCTGATGGTAAGTGGCAATGTAACGTCCAAGAATGTTCTCAACCAATAATAGTAATGGGGCTTGCTTCAATTGGTTGATTCTACTATGTCTGCTTGAGAAACTTATTCACGCCTCGCTTAAAGGACTCTGGATTAAAGATGGATTAGAAGGAACGTGATCTGCAAAAGTTTACTATTTTCTAGACTACTCGTATAATAAGACAATAAAACAGTTCCGCGCGGGCATGCGCCACAGTCGCACGCGTAATGCATATCTATCTACGGTGCGCGATCCTAAAAAGTTATTTTCTTTATCGCGTGTGCTGAGTGATTAGGGCAACTCCAGGTTAAAGCTGGAGCCCCTAAATATGTTATCTTTAACCCCAATGTACTCTCAAATCCAAAGTGAAAATGTTTTGCAAGCAAAAAGTTATGCTACCGTCACATCAAATAATAGTTTTCCCAAGAAAGATCAAGCCGTCGTATTGGAATCAATAGAAGGAGTTACACTTAAAGAGTATATACTTTCCTTATCAACCTTAGTGAACCCTTCAAGTAATCGTTTTATATCAAGAATTTCAAACTCCAGAATTTGCATTTACTTCGACTCAAAAAAAAACAGCAGATGAACTGTTAGAAGAACAAATTAAAATCCAAGGTAAAACATTAATAATATTACCATTAATTACTAGGAATAAAAGAATAGTACTGTCAAATGTGTGTCCAGTAATACCTCATAACATTATAGAAGACATATTATTACACGAATTAAATATAAAAATTAAAAGCCCTATAACTTGTATGAAAGTCGGCATAGCGGAACCAGGATTTTCGCACATCCTGAGTTTCAGGCGCCAGTTTTATGTTTCGCCAGAAGATGTTAAGTTACTGCCGGACTCATTCCAAGTTAAATATGAAGACACGAATTACTGGCTATATGTTTCCAGTGACGCTCTCAAATGTTTCACATGCAATAACATGGGCCATTTAGCTAAAAACTGTCCCCAAAATAACATAGAAGGCTCACAAACAATTGAATTAGATAGAACATACAACCCGAATCTACCTCTTACGAAAAATGCAATCCCTACACCAAACCTTAACTTAGAACTCCATGATGACTTACCTACACCGACAAAAGATAAAGGCATTAAACGACTACACTCACCTACTACTACCGACTCACCTATTGCAGAGCTTATCCCACCAACAAAACCTAAAGAACCTTATAACGTTGTTGAATATGAGACTGATGATACATCGTGTAGTAATTATTCAGCGGAATCGAGAGAAGATATTACAGACGATAAGAATAAAAGGAAGAAGAAAAAAGCTAAGACTGAGGATCAAAGGAAGGAACAAGAAGTATGGGCTGACATCAAAAACGAAATTAAAGAAGAAGAACTTTCGCCACTTAACATAGACCAATTTATAAGCTTACTTGACTCAATTCGGGGAAAACATAACGTTAAAGAAATTGTAGACGATTATACCAACAACTATAAGGATCTGGTAAAGATGTGTAATACCCTGCACCCTAAAATGAACAGAAGTTTAAAGAACAGATGCTCCCGTCTTATTAAAAAATTAAATGATGTCATAAACCTTACAGCCCTGACGCCGGGCTGGGATATATCTGATAAAGAAATATCAGATATTATATAATTTATAAATTAAATTTAGTAATTAATTCATATATATATTTATTTTTTTGTTTTATATATTTTGTTAAATTAATGGATATTTTACAGTGGAATGTAAATGGTTTTTATAGGCGATTAGAATATATTAAAATATTAATTCATCAATTTTCCCCCAATTGCATTTGCTTACAAGAAACAAACTTTAGTTCAAACTCCTGCGGAACATTGACCGGTTACGATACATTTTACAAAAATAGACAAAATAATTCTAGGGCTAGTGGGGGGGTTTCTATTTTTATTAAACCTAGTACTATACCACAAGAACTTAATTTAAACACAAATTTAGAAGCAATTGCAATAAGAATTAAATTTCCAAAAGCTTTAACTATATGTAATATTTATCTACCCAATAGTCACCAGTTAGTATTAGGCGAATTAAACGAATTAATAAAACAACTACCTAAACCGTTTATTATTCTCGGGGACTATAATAGTCATCATTATTATTGGGGTTCAAATAGATGTGATATAAGAGGACGACTGGTAGCTGACTGGCTAGATTCACATGATAACCTAGTTTTACTAAATTCAAATCAACCTACACATTTCTGTAGCCAATCAGGCAATACTAGCAATATAGATCTGTCGATTTCATCCCAAAATATAGCATCATATTTTGATTGGTATGTCCTCGACGACCTATATGACAGTGATCATTATCCCATAATTTTAAAATCCTACATTGGTAATCACACTCAAATTCCAGTTAATATCCCTCAAAAATGGAAGGTGGAATATGCTAACTGGTCGCTATTTAAAGAAGAAGTTGAAAATAATATACATAAACTAAATAAATTGACATCGATAGACACTTCAATAAATATCAACGACATTGTATTAGATTTTATAAATTTATTATATGAGGCAGCTAACAATTCTATTCCGAAAACGTCTGGAAAAATTAAAAAGAAATGTATGCCATGGTGGAATAAAGAATGCAAATTAGCAGTGAAAAATGCAAATAAAGCTCAGAAACTATTTAAAAAATCCTGTAACAATGCTAATAACTTAGAATTAAAGATTGATTATAAAAAGAAACGATCATTAGCAAGAAGAATAATTAAAGAAAGTAAAACAAACTATTGGAAAGAATACATTTTAACTATTAACTCTAGAACACCTATAAATGAAGTATGGAAAAAGATACAGAGAGTTGATAAATTTAAACAGAGAAGAGATAAAATTGTATTAGAAATATCTAATAATGAATTGAGTGATGACCCTGCTAAAACATCAGATTGCCTAGCTAAAAGCTTCATATCTAACTCTTCTTCTAACAATTATGATCCTGATTTTTTATCGTATAAAATAAATAATTTTGACGTTTCAGATAATACTAACCCTATAAACTTAAACATTTTTATGCATGAACTGTTAACTGTATTGTCACAAATCGGTAACAGTAGTCCAGGCCCGGACAATATACCAAATATTATAATTAAAAATTTACCAGACTGCGCACTAAATTATTTGCTTGAAATATATAATTTTATATGGAGTAACCAAGTATTTCCGGTTAAGTGGAGAGAAGCCCTGGTTATACCAATATTGAAACCTGGTAAGTTACCCACTTCACCTTTTAGCTTCAGACCTATTTCCTTAACTTGTAATCTATGTAAAGTATTAGAAAAAATTGTTAGCAGAAGAATTAGATGGTATTTAGAGTCAAATAATTTATTATCAAGATATCAATATGGTTTTAGGCAGTCTAGATCAACAACAGACCATTTAATGAATTTGGAAGACGAAATTTTGACATCATTTGCTAATGAAAATCACGTTGTAGCAGTAGCCTTAGATATTGAAAAAGCCTATGAGATGGTTTGGAAGCACCGGATACTTCAAATTATGGAGCAAAATAATATTAAGGGAAACTGTTTGGCCTTTACACAAAATTTTCTATCCGAAAGAACAATAAATGTAAGAATTAACAATGTACTTTCAAACTCCTTTAAAATGGAGAACGGTCTACCCCAAGGTTCCGTATTAAGTGTAATTTTGTTTCTTTTAGCCATTAATGATGTTTTTAAATCTATTCAAAAGCCAGTAAAAGGATTTTTGTTCGCAGATGACTTGACAATAATTTGTAGCGGGAATTCGATAGACCCAACGATACAATTAATACAAAAAACATTAAATAATCTGCAAACATGGTCAAACAATACAGGATTTAAATTTTCCAAAAGTAAAACAGAATTTATTATATTTACACGTAAACATATAAAAACAATAGACAATGTAACTTTATTTATAAATAATCAGTTAATAAAACAGGTACAAAAATTAAAAATCTTAGGACTAACATTCGATAAAAAACTAAATTGGAAATATCATATTCAAAATTTAAAATCAGACTGCAATAAAAGATTGAACATAATTAAAACACTATCATCATCTACGTGGGGAGCTGACAGAATATGTTTACTCATGACTTATCGTGCGATAATTAGAGCAAAAATCGACTACGCTTGTGTCATTTATGACTCAGCTAGCCAGCGCACTCTTTAAACCTTAGAAAGTATTCAAAATACAGCATTAAAGCTTTCTATTGGGGCCTTTAAAACTAGCCCAATCGATAGTATTTTAGCTGAAGCGGAAGAATCCCCATTGCACATTAGAAGAAAACAATTATGTATAACCTATGCAATAAAAATATTATCTCGACCAAATAACCCGACTTTCGAATACTATAATAGAAAAAGATCATCAGACTCAGAATATGGACTTAAACCTAACTTCCCTCAACCACTTAGAATTAGAGTTCCCAAATATTTGTATAAAATTAATATCTCAATTCCTCCTATTAGACAAAATATATTGTTATCTTCCCCCCCATGGCAACTAATAACCTTTCCGATAAACTTGGAACTATCGGATAATCTCCGAGACGATACACCTGCCTATGTTTATAAAATGTTATTTAATGAACTAATTAATAGCAAATACAGAGGCTTTAAATCATTTTACACAGATGGATCGTGTATGAATGGAAGATCGGGATGCGCCATCCTACATGAAAACCAGTTTTACCAATATAGACTTCCTAATCTAACATCCATTTTTGTATGCGAAGCTATTGCTATTTTAAAATCTTTACAATTAATAAGTACTAAACCTAATTTTAATAAATATGTTATATACACAGATTCCAAATCATGTCTAATGGCCTTAAATAATCAAATTAATACAAACACACTTATTCTAGAAATTCAGGAACTCATGATTAAACTTCTAAGAGATAACTACAAATTTGCATTACTATGGATCCCTAGCCATCAAATTCAAAAAATCTACAAGTGATGAAAATATAATTGAAAAAGGCTTTAATTGGATGTATGATGATTTTAAGAAAATTATTAAAATTGAAATTTTGGGACAATTTATGGAAACTTAACCTTTCAAATCGTTTTATAAAAAATGTCCGGAACTCAGTATTAGATAAAACTCCGATTCTTTTACAAACAGGAGAGATCAATCTGTATTATCAAGGTTACGGATCGGCCACACTAATTTAACTCACATACATTTAATTACTAAGACACCGAAAAATAAATGTTGCAAATGTAATATAGATATGACAATATCCCATTTATTGGTAGAATGCACAGCATATGACAGCGAAAGAGAACAACACAAAATACCATCCAACATTATCGATTGTCTAAACTCAGATAACTGTAGTAACGTATTTAATTTCCTTAAGTTAATAGATATATAAAAGTATATAAATTATAGCTTACAAATAATCACTAAATTCCACTTTAAAAAATCCATCAATTATTAATTATATTATCTATAACTTATACTGGAATCTCCGTACTCGAAGCATTAAGTTGTTACGTAATAATTAACAGCATCTTATAGTGACGCATATCAATATTAATTTTTTTTATTATGTTTTATATAAATATATCGAGACTTGGCCATCGCACTAAATAATTGAATTTACATGTGTTTTCAGGCGATTGAATTTACACGTGTTTTCAGGCGATGGCCAAGTCTCAATATATTTATATAAAAGATATTAAAGAATTATATTAAAGAATTTTAATATTGATATGCGTCACTATAAGATGCTGTTAATTATTACGTAACAACTTAATGCTTCGAGTACGGAGATTCCAGACACAATTGATTTTCAATTGTTATGGACCACGATCGTGGTCTTAGAGACTGGACGTATTAAGACAGAAAGTCGCTTAAGTAGAGACTGAATAAATTAATAACCGACTTGGTATTACATGGATCTCACAACTTTTTTACCGCAGAACAACTGAGTTGCGAGACTTGTTTTTTTTGACAAGTATTGTTTTTTATGGGATCTCATTTCTTTTTGTATTTTGTAGACAGTTCTACTTTTTTCCTTTTCGATACCTTCTACTTATTGTATATATGTATATCTACCAGCAACGAATTTTCTTAAAGCCCTCTCTCTGACTTATGAACTTTTCTTATTTTTGTAGGTAGCCTTCCGTTTTCTCTTTTCCGGTACTACTTCTTGAGCTTCAGCTACAGTTTTTCTAAGAGCCCACTCCCTGTCTCTATACGTTTTTTTGGGAGGCTTTGATGTTACAATTTTTGACAAATCTGGACGGTAAATGCTTCTTAGTCTGTTGTATTCACAAATTGAGGATTCCTCCTGCGTTTTAACACTTCCAAAGTCGACATTAATTAGATGTAAACCGCCCAGACTTGTGAGTAGCCTTTAGTCGTCAAACTAATATAGCAATCGAAATTATCAATGAAAATCGCAAACTTATAGGTAAGAATTCTGGGCACATCCGAACAGCATTGGGTCGCTCGCGCGTATGAGCGCGGCTGCTGCTCGCTCGGCGACATTCACCTTTCCGCGCGCCCCGCCACTGTCCCCGCCCCGCGCCCTCGCGCTAGCACCGCTAGAGGTGAGCGTTACGTAACGTAGATAGTTACAGTAAAGTCGATATTTCTTAAATAACTAATAACGGTTATTATATTTGTAATAACTATTTAATTAAAAAAACGTAATTAAGAAAAAAAAACATAATATTGATTTTTGAGTATTAAAAGGGTTAGATCTCATTATTTCCTTTTATTAGAGTACAAACACGATAGGCTTACGACCGACGGTTGACGAGATAAATTGAAAAAACATTTTCGACCTTAATGACATTGATCGAGTACCTTTTTTTTAAATTTCATTCGACTTATTAGATGGCATACCATCGAATTCTACCAATAAAATGCAATTGTCAATAAGGTCGATAATCCTTTAACAAAGCTGAAATTACTTTCATTGGCTAGATATCATCGATACCTATCGTTTAAGTACAAACACTTTGGGTCTAGGGCCAGGGGTTAATAAGTTATAATAAAAAAACGTTTTGACATGACATATCGTCAGATTACACCAATACCATAACTATGAGTCCAAAATCAAAATATAAGCCATGTGGATATAAGACTTATTATCAAAACAAAAATTTAATACTTTTATTAAAAAAAAAAACAAAATAAAAACTAAAACAAGATAATTTTTAAATACAACTACAAAAAACCTAGAAAGAATGCGTCACGGAACGTACCGCAACCAATCACAGCAATAGCGTGAACAACATTAACCACCTCGTCGGAGTGCAACGACGATATTTTAAAAACCGATACAAGAAAAAGAAACTATAACGAGGATAGCAACAATAACTCAAAAAAAAACACCACGGCAAAAAACCTTAGAACGAATGTGCAACCAATCACGAAAAAACTACTATAACAAAAATCACTAAATATCACAATCACGTGAAGTAACAATAACCACCACGTTACAAGAGTTTCCATCGTTACAAGTTACAACCGTTACAAGCGTTTCAAAGTGATATCCATATAGATAGGTACATTTGTTCCGTCCGTTTAAATCACAAGTTGTGGAATGTCGGCGAGCAGCGACATAGCGCAAAGCGGTGATATATTGAACTAAGTAAACCAATTTATAACAACTACTACAGAGAGATGGCGCTAATAAATTAAATAATGCAGAATATAAGTATTTTGTGGTCAATAAAACTTTAGCTGTCTATTGGATGTTAAAGATAAAAATTGATTAAAATAAAAACACATGTAAAAATCATAATAAAAATATAAAATTAAAAAAATGAATGCAGAAGCGGGGATGGAACTGGCGTTCTGTGGTTGTTAAGTTATTTAGATAGAATAGAATCATGTCGCCATTAAAAAATTAAAATAGATAGAAAATTTGAAATAAAGAAAATTTGTTAAAGAAATAATTGTACAATGTAGATAAGTTTTCTGACTGCTGTTATAGTGAATAAGTTTTTATATTTAAAAATTATTGGTACACGGGGTAAGTAAGAAAATAATTAAGTAAAGCAATGATTGTTTAGAGATTTATTTGAGAGTAAAGTAGGTACATAAAATTAAAATTATTTTCGAGGCACTATTTTTTTTTTTTTTTTTTTTTTTTTTTTTTTTTTTTTTTTTTTTTTTTTTTTTTTTTTTTTTTTTTGCTTATAATTAGATTTTTTTATAATAACTATAAATAGTTACATAACGGGTGATTAACAAAAAGAAACGTAGCCGTTACGTTACAATGAAATCACGTAACGACCCACCTCTAAGCACCGCGCAGCGCGTAGTAACGGCCCGCGCTCACTCGCTAGCATCGCAGCGCGTGGTATATAATTATACAACCTTACGCACTCGTAATAAGTACGAATACGCACGTAGGTACGTTTTTTGCATTAATAAATGATTTAATACACGTGTTTTCATGACGGCAATACCCATTTTTTGCTCGATTTGGCAGGGGCACTACCATGCGCCTATATTTATATGGGACTAGCTTAAACCCGCGGCTTCGCACGCAATAATAATAACTGTCGTAAAACATCGTTACGAATAAAGCCAATATAGAAAAATTTAACTGAAAAGACTTGGCTGTATGGGCTTAATTTTCTTTGCGGTCTTTTCTAGATTTTTTAGTTTTTCCTTGATTCATACACCAAACACTACTTATATTCCAAATTTGAAGCTTCTAGGTCTGCTAGAAGTGCCTTAGAATTTTGATGATCGGTGAGTCAGTGAGTGACAAAATTAAGAAATTTGACCCGTTATAATTCTTAAAAATACTGGTTCAAATTGAATGAAATTTGAAATATACGTGTCTTTACAATGCCTGCATGGTTACTGAAAATTTCAGTCTTCTAGTTTTATCCACAACGAAGTTACAGGGGGTCGAAAATGGTCTGAATTGCTTCGAGAAAAGGATGGTACGGCCGTGACGCTTTTTTGCTCGACTTGGTGGGGGCACGGCCGTGCCCCCAGATAACCAACGATAAAATGGGTACCGCAATTTTATTGAATATTAAGACATTCATTGTGATAACACAAACACTGATACCACTGCATAAATGCTACACTTTTCACACTTCATCACTACAAATGCTTATTCTAGAAAATTTATACATTTTTGCACAATAATATTATAAATATAACACAAACACACATCTACCTACATACTACCTTCAATGCATTAGGTATATTTTAGTATGTAGATACTATTGTCAGTCATAAAATATTTACTTTGCACTTTGTATGTACACAATTATTTAAACCTTAACTTCGCCAACGTCCATACCACGTTGAAAACACCGGTTCTCGTCCGATCACCGAAGTTAAGCAATGTCGGGCGTGGTCAGTACTTGGATGGGTGACCGCCTGGGAACACCACGTGTCGTTGGCTTTTTTACTTTTTTTATATATTTTTTTCTAAAAGTTTTCCATGTAATTTTATTTCTGTGATTACCTGAAGATAATAAAGAGAGGTATTTTTATTTAATATTTTTGCCAGAACTAAATAATATGTTGGAAAAATGAAGCCATCTGTCAGATATTTTATGAACTAATTATAAAGTTTGTACCTTTAGCCTGGTTCATTTTGGTTTCGTAAAGTTACAGCAGATGGCCATTCCTGAATTAAAAAATAAGTAAAATTAAGTTTGTTTAGAATTAAATTATAATAATACAAATATTATTTAGGTACTTGCAATTGATTTGGTACCTCTTCAAACCCGGTTAAAAGCTCGGTGTGTAAGAGCACTATAAATAAGTTTATCATAAAATATAATTAAAAAAAAAACCGTTTAACTCACCTCACTATTCAGTGTACACTGAATAGTGGCGCGCAAAGGGGAGGTGAGTTGAACGGTTACAGCTAGAGAGAAGTTGGTAAGTGTACGATCACCAAACTAAAAACTGTATACAAAACAAAATGACCGGGGTCAAATTGACCCTACCAGATCCTCGCCGGGTTAATATAGTTATTTTTTTAACAATTATTATTCATTTAAGAATTTTGACTAGGAAATAAAATTAAAAAAAAAACGATTATTAAAATTGCTTTTGCACTATCACAACATGTTTCATTTAAATATGCCTAATTTTTTTAAATAAGTCACATGGTTCCTTACTGCGTCTCGTGGGATTTTATACCCATCTCGTGGTTAATTGAATTGGAGCGTAGATAGTACTTATTCTGACTATGATAACAATTACCCCCATTTGCCAAGCACATATAGTTACGTTCTGTCAATAATGTGCAATGGCAAGTGATGATTAGTATCACATAAGACGGATTAATTACTAATTATACTCGTATAAATAAAGACGTTTGAATTTATAAATAATTACCAAAAAATCCTAATTACCTATTTAGTTATTATTTATATTTTTAAAGGTGTTACGTGATCTGCTATTTTCTAGACTACTCGTATAACAAGATAATAAAACATTTTTTATGCATAATTATTTAATTTGTTGATAATTATTTAATTAGGTAACTAATTTGTAAGTTTACTTTCCATGCTTTGTTTACAAATACCAATAAAAATTTAAAAATATAAATAAAAACAGGGTCACTATGATTCTTCGCATTAGACGACGTATTATTTTTGTACCATTCCTCACAGGGAATAGTGTAAATATAAAGTAAGGATGATAATCATGCAGTCCAGCAAATTTACAAAGTTTAACCCATATATTCCCAGAAATATTGATTTGCTTAGATTTTTATAAAATTCTATATGTACCTATACCTATATAAGCACAAAGGCTAAAAACTGTAATAGTAGCAAAAAAATTCAGCCAGAGGCTCTACCATTGGTTTGTGCATTGTAGAAACTAACGTATTCATTTACGTATACGTGAGCAACAACCAATAGGATCGCTTTATTCAATCCCCGTAACGGGAAGTATATATTATAGTTCCTTTTGAATATTCGAACAGTAGAAATGTTGTCAGCACACATTTCTAGAATCCTGTCGAGATTTTTATTAATATCCATTTTTGTGTGAACAGTTTGAGGCATATTTGGAAACCACTCGTAACTATTTTGTAGTCACTCGTCACTTGGTTCCTTACTGCGACTCAGTGGGATTTTATTTCCACCTCGTCGTATATTAATTTGAAGCGTAGAGTGACTATGAGTCTACACCAAACAAATGGCAAGCTCGTCGCAGTATTTGTATCAATTTCAAAATTTGGTATAGTGAAACTGGGACTCCGAATCAATATAGTAGGTATGTGCCAAACAAATATATTTTTATTTTATGATAAACTTATTGATAGATAAGTGCACACCGAGGTTTGAACCGGGTTTGAATAGGTACAAATCAATTGCAAGTACCTAAATAGTATTTGTATTATTATAATTTAATTCTAAACAAACTTAATATTTTACTTGAAACTTATTTTTTGATATAGGCAGATGGCCTGTAACTTTACGAAACCAAAATGAACCAGGCTAAATAAACTAACTTTATAACTAGTTCATAAATTATCTAACAGATGGCTTCTTTTTCTCAACATATTTAGTTCTGGCAAAAATATTAACTCTAATCTCGACAGGATTCTAGAAATGTGTGCTGACAACATTTCTACTGTTCGAATATTCAAAAGGAACTATAATATATACTTCCTGTTACGGGAGGAATGGAAAGATGGCTCTAAACTGGACAGTAATTGTCAAAACTGGTTTACTGATGGATCAAAGATGATATCAGGAACGGGTGCAGGAATACATACCAAAGGTTACAAAATTCTTGTAAGCATGGGCCATTACCCTACAGTTTTCCAAGCGGAGCTGTACGCAATAATTGTATGTGCAAAGGAGATCCTAGATAGGAATTCTCACGGAGAAACTATAAATATTCTCAGCGATAGCCAAGCGGCACTTAAAGCGCTGAGTTCATATGAGACGAAATCTGGTCTGGTCTTGAACTGCGTTAAACTGTTGAATAAAATCGGTAGGAACAACAGGGTGAGACTAGCCTGGGTTCCGGGGCATACGGGAATCGAAGGAAATGAAAGGGCAGACGAACTGGCTAGAAAGGGATCAGAAACCCCTTTTATGGGACCTGAACAATTTATTGGCATATCTAGTAAAACAATAAACAATGCACTAAAGGAATTTGCCAATCAGAAACATACAACTTGGTGGTCAACTCAACAAGGCCTAACACACTCCAAGAAATTCATTGGTACAAAGGCAATTGGTCTGGATAAGATCTGGAAGTTTAACAAAACACAAATAAGGCTACTGGTGGGAATCTTCTCTGGACATTACACAACATATAAACATCTAATGGGAGTTAGAGACGATCCCAGATGCAGATTTTGCTCTGATGAGCTAGAATCAATGCAGCATCTACTGTGCCAGTGCGATGCAAGGGAAATACACAGAATAAAATACCTACAACAGGCTTACCCGGAACCGGAAAGCTACAGGCTCCTCAAACTGGAGGACGTCCTCAAATATGTCTGCAGCATATTCGAGGATGGGAAGGACGAGAGAGGGGTAAAGGACTGGGGAATACAGAAAAGATCCCACTGGGTCGAAGTGTCCTGACTAATGACAGCCCCAAAAAACTAATAAGATAATAAGATAAAAAAAGGAACCATGTGACGTAAGTATTTAAAAAAAAAATAGGTATCATTAGGGATATTTAAAAAATCATGCTGTGATAGTGCAAAGGCAATTTTAATAACTGTTTTTTTTTTCATTTTATTGCCTAGTTAAAATTCTTAAATGAATAATTGTTAAAAAAAAAAAAATAACCCGGCGAGGATGTCAATTTGACCCCGGTCTTTTTGTTTTGTGTACCGTTTTTAGTTTGGTGATCGTACAACTAGCTGTAACCGTTCAACTCACCTCCCCTTTGCGCTCCACTATTCACTAGACCTGTAACAATTACCTCCATTTAGCAAGCACATATAGTTAACTAGCTGTAACCGTTCAACTCACCTCCCCTTTGCACGCCACTATTCACTAGACCTACAACAATTACCTCCATTTAGAAGGAAAGCATATATAGTTACGTTCTGTCAATAATGTGCAATGGCAAGTGATGATTAGTATCACATAAGACGGATTAATTACTAATTATACTCGTATAAATAAAGATGTTTGAATTCATAAATAATTACCAAAAAATCCTAATTTGCATAAGCATACCTATTTAGTTATTATAAATATTTTTAAAGGTGTTACGTGATCTGCTAAAGTTTACTATTTTCTAGACTACTCGTATAATAAGATAATTAAACATTTTGTATGCATAATTATTTAATTTGTTGATAATTATTTAATTAGGTAACTAATTTGTAAGTTTACTTTCCATGCTTTGTTTACAAATACCAATAAAAATTAAAAAATATAAATAAAAACAGGGTCACTATGATTCTTCGCATTAGACGACGTATTATTTTTGTACCATTCCTCACAGGGAATAGTGTAAATATAAAGTAAGGATGATAATCATGCAGTCCAGCAAATTTACAAAGTTTAACCCATATATTCCCAGAAATATTGATTTGCTTAGATTTTTATAAAATTCTATATGTACCTATACCTATATAAGCACAAAGGCTAAAAACTGTAATAGTAGCAAAAAAATTCAGCCAGAGGCTCTACCATTGGTTTGTGCATTGTAGAAACTAACGTATTCATTTACGTATACGTGAGCAACAACCAATAGGATCGCTTTATTCAATCCCGTTACCAAAAATAAAGCTACCCTATTGGTCGTTCCTCACGTATTAACGTTACAGTGCGTTTTTGCTACGAAACAAAAATCCATTATAGAGCCTCAGGTTCCGCCTCAGTAAGGTAGGAGTTGAAGAACTTTTGGTAGAAATTCACCCCTATTTACGAGTAACCAAGTCAAGGTTAGTTTGTGTATTTATCTCTCAAATATCAAAGTTATCGCGGATTGTCATGCATACATTATCTCCATTGCCCATGCAAACCTATTTGGTTGGTGTAATAATACAAGTGTATTGTGTTTAAAAAAAAAAATCACAGAACAAATAAGCAAAGCGAAGTGACAGCGTTTTGTTTTCACATAAAACATTTTATATATTGTTTTTAAATTAATTATAGTTATAGTAGAAAAGTTATTACTTACTTAAATAACCAATATAACAAAATTTATTTTATATAAAATAATTATTTGTAAATATTATTTATTTTATTTGCATTATTTCATATTAAAGTAAGGAATAAATAAACACGAGAGAGGGCTTACACCGACGATCATATACTATTGGTTAGGGCATAGACCTGTAACAATTACCTCCATTTGGCAAGCACATATAGTTACGTTCTGTCAATAATGTGCAATGGCAAGTGATAATTAGTATCACATAAGACGGATTAATTACTAATTATACTCGTATAAATAAAGATGTTTGAATTTATAAATAATTACCAAAAAATCCGAATTCGCATAAGCATATTGAATTATTATTTATATTTTTAAAGGTTTTTTTTAAATAGAGCAGGACACGTGACCCTACGTGAACCCATATCCTCTGGATACAATGCCAAGGAACCATTACCTAGTCTACGCAGGCGATCAATGTAACAATAGACTAATTTATATTATAAATAACCCTAGGTAGGTTATTATTTCCTAAATAAATATCTTTTTCGCATTACGATAAATTTTGCCAAGGACATGTGGGTAGTAGAAAATTGTTATATAAAAAATATTAGAACAAAAGAGGGAAAGGAATTGGGAAAAAACTCGATAGAAAAATGGATGAAGACATGATCGTATGTAAGCATACGGTATAGTCCTTCCAATATCAAGTGAAGAAAAAATAGTATAACCAACGATAAAATCGGTACCGCAATTTTATCGAATATTAAGACATTCATTGTGATAACACAAACACTAATATCACTGTATAAATGCTACACTTTTCACACTTCATCAATACAAATGCTTATTCTAGAAAATTTATACATTTTTGCACCATAATATTATAAATATAACACAAACACACATCTACCTACATACTACTTTCAATGCATTAGGTATATTTTAGTATGTAGGTACTATTGTCAGTCAGGTATTTATTTACTTCGCAATTTAAATGTATACAATTATTTAAACTATACTTTCGCCAACGTCCATACCACGTTGAAAACACCGGTTCTCGTCCGATCACCGAAGTTAAGCAATGTCGGGCGTGGTCAGTACTTGGATGGGTGACCGCCTGGGAACACCACGTGTCGTTGGCTTTTTTACTTTTTTTATTTATTTTTTTCTAAAAGTTTTCCATGTAATTTTATTTCTGTGATTACCTGAAGATAATAAAGAGAGGTATTTTTATTTAATATTTTTGCCAGAACTAAATATGTTGAAAAAAAGAAGCCATCTGTTAGATAATTTATGAACTAGTTATAAAGTTAGTTCCTTTAGCCTGGTTCATTTTGGTTTCGTAAAGTAACAGCAGATAGCCTATATCAAAAAATAAGTTTCAAGTAAAATATTAAGTTTGTTTAGAATTAAATTATAATAATACAAATATTATTTAGGTACTTGCAATTGATTTGTACCTCTTCAAAACCGGTTCAAAATAAAAAATAAAAAAAAATTGTTTGGCACATACCTACATTATTGATTCGGATTCCCAGTTTCACTATACCAACTTTTGAAACTGATACAAATACTGCGAAGAGCTTGCTATTTGTTCGGTGTAGACTCATAGTCAGAATAAGTACCATCTACGCTCCAAATCAATCTACGACGAGATGGGAATAAAATCCCACGAGCCGCCGTAAGGAACCATATGACGTATAAAACAAAGGGTAATATTAGGAATATTTTAACAAAATCATGTTGTAATACTGCAAAAGTAATTTTAATAATAGTTTTTTTTAAAATTTTATATCCTAATCAAAATTCTTAAATGAACAATAATTGAAAAAAAAATTTAACCCGACGAGGATGTGGTAGGGTCAATTTGACCCCGGTCATTTTGTTTTGAGTACAGTTTTTAGTTTGGTGATCGTACACTCACGAACTTCTCTCTAGCTGTAACCGTTCAATTCACCTCCCCTTTGCGCGCGCCAATATTCACTATACCTGTAACAATTACCTCCATTTGGCAAGCACATATAGTTACGTTCTGTCAATAATGTGCAATGGCAAGCGATGATTAGTATCACATAAGACGGGTTAATTACTAATTATACTCGTATAAATAAAGATGTTTGAATTTATAAATAATTACCAAAAAATCCTAATTCGAATAAGCATATTTAGTGATAATTTATATTTTTAAGTTTTTTTTAATAAAGCAGGACATATGAACCTACATTCACCTGATGGTAAGTGGCAATTTAACGTCCAAGAATGTTCTCAACCAATAGTAGTAATGGTGCTTGCTTTAATTGGTTGATTCCACTATGTCTGCTTGAGAAACTTATTCACGCCTCGCTTAAAGGACTCTGGATTAAAGGAAGAAGGTGTTACGTGATCTGCTAAAGTTAACTATTTTCTAGACTACTCGTATAATAAGATAATAAAACATTTTTTATGCATAATTATTTAATTTATTGATAATTATTTAATTAGGTAACTAATTTGTAAATTTACTTTCCATGCTTTGTTAACAAATACCAATAAAAATTAAAAAAAATAAATAAAAACATCGTCACCATGATTCTCCGCATCCTCGACGTACCATTTTTGTACCATTCCTCACAGGCTTAAAGTAAGGATGATAGAATTTACAAAGTTTAACCAATATATGCCCGGAACTATTGATTCGCTTAGATTTTTATAAAATTATATATATGTACCTATCTAAGCACAAAGGCTAAAAACTGTAATAGTAGCAAAAAAAATCAGCCAGAGCGGTTTATCAGGTGAACGGAGGCGGTCAATGTAAGAATAAACTTTTACTTTACTAATTTATATTATGAATAATCCTAGGTAGGTTATTATTTCCCAAATAAATAGCATCTTCGCATTACGAGAAATTTTGCAAAAGTCATGTGGGTAGTAGAAAATTGTTATATAAAAATTATTAGTACAAAAGAGGCAAAGGAATTGGGAAAAAAACTAGATAGAAAAATGGATGAAGACATGATCGTATGTATGCATACGGTATAGTCCTGCCAATATCAAGTAAAGAAAGGAAAAGAATATAACCAACGATAAAATGGGTACCGCAATTTTATCGAATATTAAGACATTCATTGTGATAACACAAACACTGATATCACTGCGTAAATGCTACACTTTTCACACTTTATCAATACAAATGCTTATTCTAGAAAATTTATACACTTTTGCACAATAATATTATATAAATGTAACACAAACACACATCTACCTACATACTACCTTCAATGCATTAGGTATATTTTAGTATGTAGGTACTATTGTCAGTCATAAAATATTTACTTGCACTTTGTATGTATACAATTATTTAAACTTTACTTTCGCCAACGTCCATTCAACGTCCAACGTCCGTTGTACGTTGAAAACACCAGTTTTCGTCCGATCGCCGAAGTTAAGCAATATCGGGCGTGGTCAGTACTTGGATGGGTGACCGCTTGGGAACACCACGTGTCGTTGGCATTTTTAGTTTTTTTTGTATATTTTTTTTCTTTTTATTTTCCATGTAATTTTATTTCTCTGATTACCTGAAGATAATAATGAGAGGCATTTTATTTATTTATAATATAATATTTTTGCCAAAACTAAATAATATGTGAGAAAAAGAAGCCATCTGTCAGATATTTTTTGAACTAATTAAAAAGTTTGTACCTTTAGCCTGGTTCATTTTGGTTTCGTAAAGTTACAGCAGATGGCCCCATTCCTTAATAAAAAAATAAGTAAAATATTAAGTTTGTTTAAAATTAAATTATAATACAAATATTATTTAGGTACTTGCAATTGATTGGTACCTCTTCAAATCCGGTTTAAACCTCGATGTGCACTTATCTATCAATAAGTTTATCATAAAATAGAATATAAAAAAAATGTTTGGCACATAGGTACCTACAATATTTACTCAGAGTCCCAGTTTCACTATTCCAACTTTTAAACTGATTCAAACACTGCGACGAGCTTGCCATTTGTTCGGTGTAGACTCATAGTCAGAATAAGTAGGTACCATCTACGCTCCAAATCAATCTACGACGAGATGGGAATAAAATCCCACGAGACGCAACAAAAAATACATAAGGCATATTTAAAAAAATCATGATGCGATAGTACAAAAGCAATTTTAATAAACTGTTTTTTTTAATTTAATTTCCTAGTCAAAATTCTTAAATGAATAATAATTGTTAAAAAAAATATATACATGGTGACTTTGAAAGGATGTACTTTGCACTAATATGAGTTTCTACTGATCCATACGAACAACTTTTCCCATGGAACTATGTGCCGCAAATGAAAAAAAAAATGCCTTCTCCATACAAACTAGTAATGCTGAAATAACCAATTTGTTTGGGTAAGCCAAAATTTTTTTTCATTTGCGACACATGTGGGTAGTAGAAAAGTGTTATATAAAAAATATTAGTACAAAAGAGGGAAAGGAATTGGGAAAAATACTAGATAGAAAAATGGATGCATGATCGCATGTATGCATACGGTATAGTCCTGCCAATATCAAGTAAAGAAAGGAAAAGGATACAACCAAAGATAAAATGGGTACCACAATTTTAACGACATTCATGGTGATAACACAAACACTGATATCACTGCGTAAAGGCTACACTTTTCACATTTCATCACTACGAATGCTTATTCTAGAAAATTTATACATTTTTGCACAATAATATTATAAATATAACACAAACACACGTCTACCTACATACTTCGGACTACCTTCAAAGCTCTAGGTATATTTTAGTATTTAGGTACTAATGTCAGTCATAAAATATTTACTTTGCACTTTGTATGTACCTATACAATTATTTAAATCCTACTTTCGCCAACGTCCATACCACGTTGAAAACACCGGTTCTCGTCCGATCACCGAAGTTAAGCAATGTCGGGCGTGGTCAGTACTTGGATGGGTGACCGCCTGGGAACACCACGTGTCGTTGGCTTTTTTACTTTTTTATATATTTTTTTCTAAAAGTTTTCCATGTAATTTTATTTCTGTGATTAGGTACCTGAAGATAATAAAGAGAGGTATTTTTATTTAATATTTTTGCCAGAACTAAATATGTTGAGAAAAAGAAGCCATCTGTTAGATAATTTATGAACTAGTTATAAACTTAGTTCCTTTAGTCTGGTTCATTTTGGTTTCGTAAAATTACAGCAGATGGCCTATATCAAAAAATAAGTTTCATAAAATATTAAGTTTGTTTAGAATTAAAATATAATAATACAAATACTATTTAGGTACTTGCAATTGATTTGTACCTCTTCAAACCCGGTTCAAACCTCGGTGTGCACTTATCTATCAATAAGTTTATCATAAAATAAAAATATATTTGTTTGGCACATACCTACTATATTGATTCGGAGTCCCAGTTTCACTATACCAAATTTTGAAACTGATACAAATACTGCGACGAGCTTGCCATTTGTTTGGTGTAGACTCATAGTCACTCTACGCTTAAAATTAATCTACGACGAGGTGGAAATAAAATCCCACTGAGTCGCAGTAAGGAACCATGTGACGTAAGTATTTAAAAAAAATAGGTATCATTAGGGATATTTAAAAAATCATGCTGTGATAGTGCAAAGCGAATTTTAATAACTTTTTTTTTTCATTCTATTGCCTAGTTAAAATTCTTAAATGAATAATATTTGTTTAAAAAAAAAATTAACCCGGCGAGGATGTCAATTTGATCCCGGTCATTTTGTTTTGTGTACCGTTTTTAGTTTGGTGATCGTACAATTACGAACATCTCTCTAGCTGTAACCGTTCAACTCACCTCCCCTTTGTGCGCCAATATTCACTAGACCAGAGGCTCTACCGTGGGTTTGCGCATTGTAGAAACGTAACGTATTTATTTACGTATACGTGAGCAACAACCAATAGGGCCGCTTTATTTTTGGTACGTACGATCACCAAACCCATGGTAGAGCCTCTGCAGGGTTATTACGCGTCTTGAGTTCGCTCGCACGCCAATCGTTATGACGACATTCTGACGTAGATCAAGCTTGGCTTCTTAACAATGGCTCCAAAAAATCTTGGAAAATTACGTCATAACGATTGGCGAGCGAGCGAACTTAAGACGCGTAATCACCCTGCAGGGCTCAATTCCGCTAAAACAACGTTGTATGGATTGGATATCAACGGCTAAGCTTATACGTCATTTTACACTTTTGGTAGTCTACTAACAAAATTAGCTGTCAATTGTACATCGATTGAATATCAACTGAACGTTGTATCGACTTTTGACAAATTAGGTATTCTACTATTCCAATTGTGTATGGAAGGTTTTTTAATGGTATTCTATTAACTTTTGATGTTTAGTTTAACTTGAAATCAACGTTCTCTCAAAAGTTTTCAGTTATAATGTCATTTTACAAAAGTTGCTTATTTGTGAATTGTGTAAAAACATTTTATAAAAATCGATAGAATTTCGAAGTGGCGCCAATGTTTGGAGATATTAGAAATGGCCCAGAGATAGAACATCCGCGTTTCTGAGGCTGGTCGGGCTCAGAAACGTGGAAAATATATTTAGAGTACCTACTAATAATAGAGCCGGACATGTGACCCTACATCCACCTGATGGTAAGTGGCAATGTAACGTCCAAGAATGTTCTCAACCAATAGTAGCAATGGTGCTTGCTTCAATTGGTTGATTCTACTATGTCTGCTTGAGAAACTTATTCACGCCTCGCTTAAAGGACTCTGGATTAAAGATGGATTAGAAGGAACGTGATCTGCTAAAGTTTACTATTATCTAGACTACTCGTATAATAAGACAATAAAACATTTTGTACGCATAATTATTTAATTTTTTGATAATTATTTAATTAGGTAACTAATTTGTAAGTTTACTTTCCATGCTTTGTTAACAAATACCAATAAATATTTAAAAAAAAATATGAAAAAAAGAGTCCCCAAGATTCTCCGCATTCTCAACGTACCATTTTTGTACATTCCTCACAGGGTTAAAGCAAGGATGATAATCATGCATTCTTATAGAGAGAGACAATGTTCTTAGCAAACCATGGATTCACCGTGCGGGTGCCGGGTCCATCGCGTGGTTGAAAGGCAGGGGAATGAACTGCAGCGTTCCCGGACTTGAGACCGCGAAGTAGGTTTAAAGGCCTTTTGAACTCTCACCTGCACTGTGTTCACTACCCTCTCTACTCAACCAAATATTATATGATCCTGTTAGCGCCATCCTGGAAACACGTTCCATAAAAGTTCCGACGGCTGTTCTCGGAAGGCCAAGATCCTTCAATAGACGGTGCAAAGACTTTGCTGGAATTCCTCTTGCACCAACTTCCACTGCATAAAGTTGAGTTTTAAATCCGTTTCTAGTAATTTCGTTTGTGAGATCAAAATATTTATAAATTATAACCCGTATATGCCCAGAACTATTAATTCGCTTAGATTTTTATAAAATTCTTTTTTTTTTTTTTATATGTAGGACAATTTACACATATTGCTCTGGTCATAAACTAAGCTCTAGGCTTGTACTATGTATACCAGAAGCTACGATATATTACATATTATATTTTATAAACACACAGACCATGACAAATTGTACAGAAAAAAACGTACTAATATTTTTGCCATGGGTGGGAATCGAACCCACGACCTCCGGATACAACGCCAAAGGCTACGGAGGCTGTCAAATATGTACTTGTACATATTGTACATATATGTACAATATATGTACTTATATATAAGCACAAAGGCAAAAAACTGTAATAGTAGCAAAAACATTCAGCCAAAGCGGTTTATCAGGTAATTTTTAAAGTTGGTCGATAATTATCCCCTGGGCAAATAGGATTCACAAAAATATACATTTTTATTTTTTGCCATGGGTGTCGAACCCACATCCTCCGGATACAATGTCAAGGAACCATTACCTAGTCTACGAAGGCGGTCAATGTAACAATAGACTGATGTATATTATTAATAACCCTAGGTAGGTTATTATTTCCTAAATAAATAGCTTCTTCGCATTACGAGAAATTTTGCTAAAGTCATGTGGGTAGTAGAAAATTGTTATATAAAAAATATTAGTACAAAAGAGGGAAAGTAATTGGGAAAAAAACTAGATAGAAAAATGGATGAAGACATGACCGTATGTTAGTACGGTCCTGCCAATATCAAGTGAAGAAAGGAAAAGAATATAACCAACGATAAAATGGGTACCGCAATTTTATTGAATATTAAGACATTCATTGTGATAACACAAACAATGCTACACTTTTCACACTTCATCAATACAAATGCTTATTCTAGAAAATTTATACATTTTTGCACAATAATATTATAAATATAACACAAACACACATCTACCTACATACTACCTTCAATGCATTAGATATATGTTAGTATGTAGGTACTATTGACAGTCATAAAATATTTACTTTGCACTTTGTATGTATACAATTATTTAAACCTTAACTTCGCCAACGTCCATACCACGTTGAAAACACCGGTTCTCGTCCGATCACCAAAGTTAAGCAATGTCGGGCGTGGTCAGTACTTGGATGGGTGACCGCCTGGGAACACCACGTGTCGTTGGCTTTTTTACTTTTTTTATATATTTTTTTCTAAAAGTTTTCCATGTAATTTTATTTCTGTGATTACCTGAAGATAATAAAGAGAGGTATTTTTATTTAATATTTTTGCCAGAACTAAATAATATGTTGGAAAAAAGAAGCCATCTGTCAGATATTTTATGAACTAATTATAAAGTTTGTACCTTTAGCCTGGTTCATTTCGGTTTCCTAAAGTTACAGCAGATGGCCATTCCTGAATTGAAAAATAAGTAAAATTAAGTTTGTTTAGAATTAAATTATAATAATACAAATATTATTTTAGGTACTTGCAATTGATTTGGTACCTCTTCAAACCCGGTTAAAAGCTCGGTGTGTAAGTGCACTATCAATAAGTTTATCATAAAATAGAATAATAAAAAAAACCGTTTAACTCACCTCACTATTCAGTGTACACTGAATAGTGGCGCGCAAAGGGAAGGTGAGTTGAACGGTTACAGCTAGAGAGAAGTTGGTAAGTGTAGGATCACCAAACTAAAAACTGTATACAAAAAAAAAAGACCGGGGTCAAATTGACCCTACCACATCCTCGCCGGGTTAATATAGTTATTTTTTTAACAATTATTATTCATTTAAGAATTTTGACTAGGAAATAAAATTAAAAAAAAAACGCTTATAAAAATTGCTTTTGCACTATCACAACATGTTTCATTTAAATATGCCTATTTTTTTTTTAATAAGTCACATGGTTCCTTACTGCGTCTCGTGGGATTTTATTCCCATCTCGTCGTAGATTGAATTGGAGCGTAGATAGTTCTTATTCTGACTATGATAACAATTACCCCCATTTGGCAAGCACATATAGTTACGTTCTGTCAATAATGTGCAATGGCAAGTGATGATTAGTATCACATAAGACGGATTAATTACTAATTATACTCGTATAAATAAAGATGTTTGAATTCATAAATAATTACCAAAAAATCCTAATTAGGATAAGCATATTTAGTTATTATTTATATTTTTAAAGGTGTTACGTGATCTGCTAAAATTTACTATTTTCTAGACTACTCGTATAATAAGATAATAAAACATTTTGTATGCATGATTATTTAATTTATTGATAATTATTTAATTAGGTAACTGATTTGTAAGTTTACTTTCCATGCTTTGTTAACAAATACATGTCGAACATCAGAGTTTTTTACTTGCTGGTACCTTTTTCTCCAGGATGTCTCTGAGGCGATCGACTTGTGATCAGCGTTTGCGCCCTAAAAGATACCTTTTATCAATCTACTTGTAGGTATATTTTGATTACCTATACTAAAGTATGTATATTTGGGGCGTAGCTATGGTCTGTTGGGTTGGTCGCCTTGGTGGCACTTTTGCAGGGCAGTCAACGATTGACAGGTCAATGGAACCAGCTAACCACCTAGTCTTAAACTGGTTGGTTATGTAGTGTGTGTTCGGTTGGGGTTTTTTTTTTTTTTTTTTTTTCCCGCAAGGACAATAGTTTAATAGTTTACGATTTGTTTATTTTGTATTATATTCTCAACATTTGTCTGTGGGAGGAATGGCGACCTGGCCAAGTACACACAGGACCTTATATATACTTTTATTTTTTTTGACTTTTCATAAATGCCTGTAAAGGTTTACATGAAATAAATATTTTTGACTTTGACTTTTGACTTTACCATTTTTGTACCATTTCTCACAGGGTTAAAATAAGGATAATATTCATGCAGTCCAGAAAATTTACAAAGTTTAACCCGTATATGCACAGAACTATTGATTCGCTTAGATTTTTATAAACTTATATATGTACCTATAATACCTAAGCACAAAGGCTAAAAACTGTAATAGTAGCAAAATAATTCAGCCAGAGGCTCTACCATGGGTTTGCGCATTGTAGAAACGTAACGTATTCAATTTACGTATACTGAGCAACAACCAATAGGATCGCTTTATTCAATCCTGTTACCAAAAATAAATCGATCCTATTGGTTGTTGCTCACGTACCTATACGTAAATGGTAGAGCCTCAGAGCGGTTTATCAGGTGAATTTTAAAGTGGGTCGATAATGATCCCCTGGGCAAATAGGATTCACAAAAATATACATTTTTATTTGTTGCCATGGGTGGGAATCGAACCCACATCCTCCGGTTACAACGCCAATGGCCCAAGGAACCACTACCTGGTCTATGGAGGCGGTCAATGTAAGAATAGACCTTTATTTTACTAATTTATATTATGAATAACCCTAGGTAGGTTTATCATCATCATCATCAAAGAATATAACCAACAATAAAATTGGTACAACAATTTTATCGACATTCATTGTAATAACACAAACACTGATACCTATTACTGCGTAAATGCTACACTTTTCACACTTCATCACTACGAATGCTTATTCTAGAAAATTTATACATTTTTGCACAATAATATTATATAAATCTAACACAAACACGTCTACCTACATACTTCGGACTACCTTCAATGCACTAGGTATATTTTAGTATGTAGGTACTATTGTCAGTCATAAAACATTTACTTTGCACTTTGTATGTATACAATTATTTTTTGTATTTATTTATGAAAGATCAAATTTATTATTTATTTTCAAGAAAAAAAAAATACAAAATCCATTATTTAATAACCTATATAAAAAAATATCTATATATAATACCTACAAATTAATAATACAAATTTTGAATGTTAGATGATGGGCGCAATGTACCAAGGACACTAGCTACATTATCACGCTGGATCGCAATGCTGATCTTCTGAACAAGGTACTCCTTGTTTAGAGGATCTCCAGTAGCAATTTATATTTTTTTTCCTAAATCGTGGATAAATTCACTAGCGTCCTCGGACCATGGACTCATCGTCTCAACCGAAAATGCCAAAAACAGGTACGAGTTCAATTATTTACATTTATTTAAACTTTATTTTCGCCTACGTCCATACCACGTTGCAAACACCGGTTCTCGTCCGATCACCGAAGTTAAGCAATGTCGGGCGCGGTCAGTACTTGGATGGGTGACCGCCTGGGAACACCACGTGTCGTTGACTTTTTTAGTTTTTTTTCTATTTCTTTTCCATGTAATTTTATTTCTGTGATTACCTGAAGATAATAAAGACATTTTATTAATTTATATTATAATATTTTTGCTAAAACTAAATAATATGTTGAGAAAAAGAAGCCCTCTGTCAGATATTTTTTGAACTAATTATAAAGTTTATACCTTTGTTGGTTTCGTAAAGTTACAATCTGTAACTTACAGCAGATGGCCCCATTCCTAAATCAAAAATAAGTAAAATATTAAGTTTGTTAATTAAATTATAATAATACAAACATTATTTGTTAAATTTATTATTGAAAAAAATTGTTCTCCTACCTTCGACAAGTAAACATTAAAAAACATACCGCTCACTTTTTTTGAACCGCGTAGTATTAAATACTTTGTGAATTTCCCAGTAAAACAACGTGATTGCATTGTATTGGTGTTGTGCTATTCCATAAAGTGTTATTTCTACAAACATCGCCATAAAAACAAGTAAGATTTAATAAAATAAAACATAAATAAACATCACCACAGACAATATAGAAAACGCAGCTGTCAGTCATTTTATTTTTTGAAAGTTGTTTGGCTTGGATACTTGGGTAGTCAGTCATCTTGTACGGGTGTTGCAATTAGAAAAAAAAATAAAAGGACATTGGTAGAATAAAAAATTTGCCATATAAAATAATTTGATTAATTAGTAGTTTTAATCCGATACTAATTGAATTTGGAAATTAACATCCTCTTTTGATCAAATACTAAATAATGAGTGTTAAACGATTTTAATGGTGAACATTAAAATCTGCTTCGCCTGGTGGGTCGATTTCTCAACCTAATCTTACAAAAGAAGGTTCTATTAACACTCTGGATAATTTCGTAAGAAAACGAAAACACACAGATGATTTAAGTGTTCTCAAAGAAGAATTTACAAATTTTCGGCAGGAGATAATGGGATTCTTAAAGGATTTAAGCCAAACCCAAAATAATAAATTGAACCAGATCAGCAGTGATATGTCCGAAATAAAAAGTGAAATTCAAAACTTAAAAATACAATCGAACAACCTATGCAAAGAAAATAATGAAATAAAATCCGACCTACAAACAGCAACTAATAGAATATCTGAGATAGAGAGAAAGATAAACTCAAGACAACAGTCATTTTCGTCGAACAGTGAAACCCTAATGGAAGAATTACATGATAGACTGAATAGAACAAAAAATATAATAATACATGGAATTAAAGAACACGAAATATCAAACAAAGAAGAAAGACATACTAAAGAGAAAATAGAAATTAATAATATTATAAAGAGTATTAGCAGTGATTGCCCTGAGCCTACTAGAATAATGCGCCTAGGTAGATTTAACCGTAGCCAAAATCGTCCAATTAAACTAACTTTTACAACTTCGGATACTGTAATGTTACTGTTAAAAAACAAATCCAAATTGAAGGAACCTTTAAAGATATATTCAGATAAAACACCCCAACAACAAGAACAATTAAAAAAGTTACGCGAAGAATTATTGGACCGCGAAAAAAGTGGAGAAAATGACTTCAACATAAAATTTGTTAATGGTACTCCGAAGATTGTTAAGTCGATACCAAAAAACTAATCTCAAGTAATGTAAATAGCCCATTTAACTCAAGCGAACAATATACATATCAACTGACCTGCCATTATGAAAATTTACTAATGTGTAAGTCATCCTTTAATTGTTTCTACTTTAATGCACGAAGTCTAGTGAAACCTGGTAAATTTGATGAATTAAAATGAATAATAAAATCAATAAAAAGCAAATTACATTTCATTCTCATATCGGAAATATGGATAAAATCCGATTACGAAGCTAATTTGTTCCAATTAACGGGGTATCTACTTTAATATCACTACTTTAATCACAGAAATGATAAAAGGGGAGGAGGCGTTTCAATATATGCACATAATAGCATCACACATAATTTATCTGAAGAATGTTACTTGGATGGTAATAACTTTCTCTGGATTCACTTAGATAAAGTCGCGCTGGACGTAGGAGTGATATATAAACCAGGGTATACAAATCACGAGTCTTTTCTGGAAATATACGAAAGACAACTATTGTGTAGAAGCAGATCTATAGTCTTTGGTGATTTTAATATAGATTTAACGGCATCGAACAATTGCACCAAGAAATATAAGTCCATGCTAAGGGCAAGCAACTATACAATTATTAACAAATCTTTAAAAGAATTCTGTACAAGAGAAACAGAAACAACAAAAAGCATACTGGATCACATTTGTACAAATCTGCAAGATAAAATGCATTTGGCAATAATAGATTCACCAATGACAGATCACAAACAAAAATACATTCAAATAAAACGAAAACAACAAAAATCTAAAAATATAATAACATATAAGACTGTGGACTATGAGAAATTATACACATTAATAAAAAACGAATTTACAGAAACAGAAGAATATTCTGAACTAGAGTACAAATTGAAACTATTTATCAACAAATGCACATTAACACTAACAAAAATTTTGAAAGAACGAGACTGGATTAATAAAGAGATTATTACGGAAATAAAAATAAGAAATAAATTGTTTATTAAACAGAGAAGAAATATAAATAATGATATAGCAAAATATGAATATATAAAACAGAGAAACAAAGTAACTAAAATGATTCGGCAAGCGAAACAAGATCATTACCACCAGAAATTTACGAAGTGTGAAAGCAATCCCAAGAAGATGTGGCGACTTATTAATGATATACTTCCTTCAAAATCTGTAAGTAGCGGTGCTCCTTCACAACTCATATCAAATAACACTATCATTAACGATCCTCAACTGATATGCGAAGAATTTATGCATACTTTGCGACTATTGGTAGCAAACTTGCTCACAATATTCAAGCACAAAATAATCTTCCACACTCTTCCTATGATATATCGTACGATTACACCAACCAACTGACAGATATACAATTATGCAATGAATGTGAGATTAGTAAGATAATAGGTACATTAGACCCAAACGTAAGCACTGGTATAGACAATATAAGCACTAAATCTATAATATGTATTAAAAATATCATTTTAAAATCTATATTTATAATCCATCTATAAACGGCTCCATGATTATTTGGATAGTAACAACTTTTTGCATAAGAATCAATACGGTTTTCGGCCAGGATCTAATACACTTGGTGCTACGATCGATCTCATTAACAAAATTCAAACAAATATTGATAATAAAAAAGTAGCGCTGGGTGTATTTATAGATCTTAAGAAGGCATTTGATACAATCAGCCATGAACTGATAATAACAAAGTTGTTTGATCTTGGGGTCACTGGCAATGCACTTAGATTGATCCAATCATATCTAAGTAATAGGTCCCAAATTGTTCAATTGTGTGAGATCACTAGCAAAGAGATGAGGGTCAATTTTGGTGTTCCACAGGGTTCAATTTTGGGGCCTTTACTTTTTTTAATTTATATCAACAATATAAGTAAACTTGGATTGAGTGGTCATGTCACACTATATGCTGACGATACGTGTTTATTTTACTTTGGCAACTCTGTTGATGAAATTACTAGAAAAGCACAAACAGACTTAAATCTGTTAAATTCATGGTATAATAGTAACCTTTTAACTTTAAATATTAATAAAACAAATTATATCATATTTTCTGCAAAAAATAAAATATTAGATAATCACACACAATTAACTGTTAATAATTCATCTATAAATCACATTTGCTCAGAAAAATACTTGGGCTTAATATTGGATAACAGACTTTCATGGCAAAATCACATTGAACGCGTACATAAGAAAATTACTTCCCTAACAGGAGCGATTCGCCGGATTGCTTTCTGTCTACCCAAACAAACTAGATATACTATATATAACTCTTTAGCTAAACCTCACTTTGAATACTTACTGCCGGTTTGGGGTACAGCAGCACAAACTCACCTAAAACCATTACAAATTGCACAAAATAAATTATTAAAAAGCTTATTCTTGTATAATTATTGGACTCCAACGAAACAAATATATAAAAAAACCAAAATAATGAATATAAAGCAACTACACAAATACTACACCTGTTTACTTGTAAGAAAAATTTTAGATAAAGATATTCATTCAGACGTGTCATTTACATTTAATAATCAACACCATACATACGACACTCGAGCTTCTTCCCACATACGCACTTTTACTCCCAGAACACAATACGGCAAGAAATCTATTCAGTTTGAAGGAGCACAACTATTCAATCAGCTACCAATAAACGTAAAACAATCGGAATCATTTCAGATTTTTAAAAATAATCTCAAAAGGCATATCATTGACGAGTCTGCAGATTAATTATTAGTCAAGAGTTCGGTAGTCTTAACTTTAATTTATATAAATTTTATTCTCATTCAAGCGATTTTGTAAATCTTTTGAGAATTAACAAATAAAATAAAAATAAATTTAGGTACTTGCAATTGATTGGTACCTCTTCAAACCCTCTTCAAACCCGGTTCAAACCTCGGTGTACACTTATCTATCAATAAGTTTATCATAAAATTAAAATAATGTATATTTGTTTGTACATACCTACCTACTCTACTATATTGACTCGGAGTCCCAGTTTCACTATACCAACTTTTGAAACTGATACAAATACTGCCACGATCTTGCCATTTGTTTAGTGTAGACTCATAGTTACTCGCTTCAAATTAATCTACGACGAGGTGGGAATAAAATCCCACTGAGTCGCAGTAAGGAACCATGTGACGTTAATATTAAAAAAAAATAGGTATCATTAGGGATATTTAAAAAATCATGCTGTGATAGTGCAAAGGCAATTTTAATAACTGTTTTTTTTATTCATTTTATTGCCTAGTTAAAATTCTTAAATGAATAATAATTGTTAAAAAAAAAAAATTTACCCCGCGAGGATGTCAATTTGACCCCGGTCATTTTGTTTTGTGCACAGTTTTTAGTTTGATGATCGTACACTTACGAACTTCTCTCTAGCTGTAACCGTTCAACTCACATCCCCTTTGCGCGCCACTATTCACTAGTGCCCAGGCCAGTCCCTATAAAGTTCAAACGAACCGTTTGGCTTGCGGGTGGTAACGATTTCTGCCATTCGTTACAGAAAAGTGTCCCTATAACTTCACACGTCTACCATTGGCAACAAGATTTGGTAACTAACGGTTGGGAGGGCCTGCGGTGACGTTTCGTTACACTAATGTATGAGAGTTGTTTTTACTGGCGTCCCTATAATATTTTTTTATGTCAATTAACTGTAAAACCTATGTTCCGTAATAAAAGCTATAACCGCTGAAGATCCGGGGTTTACGCGATACTTACGGTTTCATAAAATTTCATTTTATAGTTTTTGTAAATCAAAATAGAATATTTGGATAGTGATAGTGGTTTGGAGACCATTGTAGCGTTAGATTTATTCGATAGATCCGATGAGAGACCACAAATACGCCACAAGTCTCAGGTAGATTATAAATCAATATTATATAAAGTCGAGTTCAATACCAGAGGCTCTACCATGGGTTTTTGCTTTGTTGCAACGTTACGCTAAAACATTAGACACCACCAAAAAGATCGCTTTATTAAATCCTGTTACCAAAAATAAAGCAACCCTATTGGTTGTTCCTCACGTATTAACGTTACAAAGCGTTTTTGCTACGAAACAAAAAATCCATGATAGAGCCTCAGGTTCCGCCTCAGTAAGGTATGAGTTGAAGAACTTTTGGTGGAAATACACCCCTATTTACGAGTAACCAAGTCAAGGTTAGTTTGTGTATTTATCTCTCAAATATCAAAGTTATCGCAGATTGTCATGCATACATTATCTCCATTGCCCATTCAAACCTATTTGGTTGGTGTAATAATACTAATAATACAATATAGTGTATTGTGTTTAAAAAAAAATCACAGAACAAATAAGCAAAGCAAAGTGACAGCGTTTTGTTTTCCCATAAAACATTTTATATATTGTTTTTAAATTAATTATAGTTATAGTAGAAAAGTTATTACTTACTTAAATAACCAATATAACAAAATTTATTATATATAAAATAGTTATTTGTAAATATTATTTATTTTATTTGCATTATTTCATATTAAAGTAAGGAATAACTAAACACGGGAGAGGGCTTTCACCGACGATCATATACTATTGGTGAGGGCAAAAAAAGCTATTGGGATGTCAGATTGGGTCTTGTAAACTTTCGTTACAAACTCAAGGTTACGCTTACCATTGCCGATCGTTAAACTTATAGGGACCGGGCATAGACCTGTAACAATTATTTTAATTACCTCCATTTGGCAAGCACATATAGCACATACGTTCTGTCAATAATGTGCAATGGCAAGTGATGATTAGTATCACATAAGACGGATTAATTACTAATTATACTCGTATAAATAAAGATGTTTGAATTCATAAATAATTACCAAAAAATCCTAATTCGCATAAGCATATTTAGTGATAATTTATATTTTTAAAGGTTTTTTTTAAATAGAGCAGGACATATGACCCTACATCCACCTGATGGTAAGTGGCAATGTAACGTCCAAGAATGTTCCCAACCGATAGTAGCAATGGTGCTTGCTTCAATTGGTTGATTCAACTATGTCTGCTTGAGAAACTTATTCACGCCTCGATTAAAGGACTCTGGATTAAAGGAAGAAGGTGTTACGTGATCTGCTAAAGTTAACTATTTTCTACACTACTCGTATAATAAGATAATAACACATTTATATTTAATTTTATTTTCTTAGGGTTTTTATATATAGGTTTCTTTTATTTTAGATTATAATTGTGTTTTAATTTTTTATTATGTTTTTAAGATTGAATAAATTGTAGACAAATTATATTTTGAACAATTGGGAGAAACTTGAAAACTGTATAAGATAATATCTCTGAGTATATCTTTTGTGTGCACAATTATTTAATTAATTGATAATTATTTAATTAGGTAACTAATTTGTAAGTTTACTTTTCATGCTTTGTTAACAAATACCAATAAAAATTATAACATATAAATAAAAACAGGGTCACTATGATTCTTCGCATTCTCGACGTATTATTTTTGTACCATTCCTCACAGGGAATAGTGGAAATATAAAGTAAGGATGATAATCATGCAGTCCAGCAAATTTACAAAGTTTAACCCATATATTCCCAGAAATATTGATTCGCTTAGATTTTTATAAAATTCTATATGCACCTATACCTATATAAGCACAAAGGCTAAAAACTGTAATAGTAGCAAAAAATTTCAACCAGAGGCTCTACCATGGGTTTGCGCATTGTAGAAACGTAACGTATTCATTTACGTATACGTGAGCAACAACCAATAGGATCGCTTTATTCAATCCTGTTACCAAAAATAAATCGATCCTATTGGTTGTTGCTCACGTACCTATACGTAAATGGTAGAGCCTCAGAGCGGTTTATCAGGTGAATTTTAAAGTGGGTCCGCAATTTTATCGAATATTAAGGCATTCATTGTGATAACACAAACACTGATATTACTGTATAAATGCTACACTTTTCACACTTCATCACTACAAATGCTTATTCTAGAAAATTTATACATTTTTGCACAATAATATTATAAATATAACACAAACACACATCTACCTACATACTTCTTTCAATGCATTAGGTATATTTTAGTATGTAGGTAATAGTACCTACATACTAAAATATATATATATAAATATATGGATATAAATGTATATAAATAGTGCAAAGTAAATAAATACTTTATGACTGACAATATTGTCAGTCATAAAGTATTTATTTACTTCGCACTTTAAATGTATACAATTATTTAAATTATACTTTCGCCAACGTCCATACCACGTTGAAAACACCGGTTCTCGTCCGATCACCGAAGTTAAGCAATGTCGGGCGTGGTCAGTACTTGGATGGGTGACCGCCTGGGAACACCACGTGTTGTTGGCTTTTTTACTTTTTTTATATATATATATATTTTCTAAAAGTTTTCCATGTAATTTTATTTCTGTGATTACCTGAAGATAATAAAGAGAGGTATCTTTATTTAATATTTTTGCCAGAACTAAATATGTTGAGAAAAAGAAGCCATCTGTTAGATAATTTATGAACTAGTTATAAAGTTAGTTCCTTTAGCCTGGTTCATTTTGGTTTCGTAAGGTTACAGCAGATGGCCTATATCAAAAAATAAGTTTCAAGTAAAATATTAAGTTTGTTTAGAATTAAATTATAATAATTCAAATACTATTTAGGTACTTGCAATTGATTTGTACCTCTTCAAACCCGGTTCCAAGCTCGGTGTGCACTTATCTATCAATAAGTTTATCATAAAATAAAAATATATTTGTTTGGCACATACCTACTATATTGATTCGAAGTCCCAGTTTCACTATACCAAATTTTGAAACTGATACAAATACTGCGACGAGCTTGCCATTTGTTTAGTGAAGACTCATAGTCACTCTACGCTTCAAATTAATCTACGACGAGGTGGGAATAAAATCCCACTAAATCGCAGTAAGGAACCATGTGACGTAAGTATTTAAAAAAAAAAGGTATATTTAAAGATATTTAAAAATTCATGCTGTGATAGTGCAAAGGCAATTTTAATAACTGTTTTTTTTTTCATTGTATTGCCTAGTTAAAATTCCTAAATAAATAATAATTGTTAAAAAAAAAATATTAACCCGGCGAGGATGTCAATTTGACCCCGGTCATTTTGTTTTGTGTACCGTTTTTGAGCCTAAAATATAATTATTTTAGTTGCTGATTTCTATAATGAGCAAAAAAAAAAACGCCGTAGTCATTAAATCACTCTTAATATGCAGCGTTAAGAAAAAAACATCGTCACAATATCACCTTTTAATGGTTTCTCTTACATTAAAGTACTGTTCATTTACTCTTCGGGGAGGGGTTTCAACCTACAAACACACAACCAACACCTACCCCTAACTGTTCCCCCATACAAATTTAGGGATGAGGATGAAAAATACAACCATTCTGAACGGTTGATCAGGAATCAATTCCTTGCTCCGTCAGAACATGTGCCCAACCATATTGAAGATTATTTTAGATACATACGTGGTGGCCGAGTTGGTTAGACCTTGGACTTAAAAACACTTAGGTCCCTGGTTCGAATCCCGGTGTGTACCAATGAGTTTTTAATTTAAAAAAAAATGTACATTTGTTTGACAACACCACTATAGTGCCTCGGAGAGCACGTTAAGCTGTCGGTCCCGGTTTCACTATACCAACTTGTGAAACTGTTTATAGATGGGTTATTGAGTCTATTCAAAACATCGCGACGAGCTAGCCACTTGTTCGGTGTAGTCTCATACCATCGACTACGACGAAGTGGGATTAAAACCCCTCCGCTGGGTACCCTGGGGCCGTCTAGGCGGTCTCGGGCGCCGTAAGGCACCCGTGATGATATATATATGTATATATATTCATTCATTTATTCATTTGTATTTACATACACATTGTTACATTACATACAATTTTACATGATAACACAGACTTGGTGTACATAAACCCTGTTAGGGTGTTGCAAAAAATTTAAATTTTAATACTTTTTTTAAATTATAAATCTAACATTACAATTCTTGGTGTTATTTTATTAGTAACACTTTTAGTAGTACTTTGGCATTACAAACATAATTTACATCAACAAATTTACACAGATTCAAGGTAAATCACAGCATAGCGAGAATAAAGAATAGTTTTAAATAAGATAGTAAAATTTAGTAGTTATAGGTATTTAATTAATTTATTAAATATACACATAGGTATATATTAGACATTTATTAGGTATTTAGTTGAATTATTAAAATTAACAATAATAATGGAATTAGATATTATTACCATTATGTAAGTATTAAATTATTTCATATTTAATTCAAGTTTTAATAGGTATTTAATAATAATGAAATGTAAAACAACAATTATATAATTATTAACTAAAATTTATATCAATTATATCGTGATGGAGCTATTTTAATGTTTTATATATATTAATTATTGATGTTACCAATACCATTAGATAAAAATTATATTTAAATTAAATTATTATTAGAATTAGGTAGGTAGGTAGTATTTGGTATTCTTTTATTATTTTTTTATTGTGATAATAGATTCAATATTTTTACTAATTATTTGTTATATCAGTAGATATTTTTATGTCACTTACTGAAATATAATCCTATATTATGTTATTTTATTTCGTCTTTCAAAAATTCTCTTATTGAGTAATAGCTTTTACTAATTAGAATTTCCCTTAATTTATTTTTAAATGTTATGTTTTTATCCTCATTTTTTATTCTGTCCGGAGTTTTGTTATATATTATGGATTTATAATAAGGGCTATTTTTATAAATTTCTAGATTAGGTTCTGGAAGCAGTAGTATATTTTTCCGGCGAGCACTTTCAGTATATTTGTACAAAGGCATATTTTGTCGCACAAACTGTGCCATTTCCTCTATATATATTGAGGAAAGGGTTAATATTTTTCTTTGAATAAAAAGTGGTCTACAGCTGTCTCTTTGTTTTATGTTATAGATGATCCGCATGCATTTCTTTTGTAAAATTAATATGTCATTAGAGTTGGTGCTGTCACCCCACAACAGTATTCCATATCGCAACCAAGCATTTGCATAAGCGTAGTATGCTGTTAGCGCAGTTTGGGTGTTTGTATGTGTTTTAAGTACACTCAATGCATAGATAAATTGTGAAAGTTTTGATTTTAATTTTACAATGTGATTTTTCCAATTCAAGTTTGTGTCTATTGTTACGCCTAATAAGTTAAATTCCCTGACCTCTTCAAAATTCAATCTTGTAAGTGTATATTATATATTATTTTAGATGAAGGTACTTCTTCAAATCAGTCTACGAATCATAAGTTTAGATAACTATTACCGAAAGATGTAAGAGTGGGATATGGCAACATAAATGGGTCAAGAACTCAAGATTGAATTGCCAGAAATCGATAACCAATGGTCAACACCTCCACAATCTGTAAACTAGTTTGAACTATTTTTCAATGAAGATACCATAAGGCATTTTGTTAGACCATCATCATAATCAGCCATAGGACGTCCACTGCTGGACATAAGCCTCTCCTATAGATTTCCAAAAAGACCGGTTGGAAGCGGCTTGCATCCAGCGAGTCCTGCGGTTTTAATAAGGTCGTCGGTCCACCTTGTGGGTGGACGTCCTACGCTGCGCTTGCCGCTGTGTGGTCTCCATTCGAGAGCTTTACGGCCCCATCGGCAATCAGTTCTGCGTGCAATGTGCCCACTGCCATTTCAACTTGCTGATTCGTTGGTCTATAACTTTGTTTTTTGTTAGACCATAGTCTACCTAATATATACTGGGCAGAATCATAACATAAATTTTACCCTCTCAGAAGATTAATTACTGCTTCATTTAATTTTTAATTCTGAGCGGATATGTGCCACTCTGAAGGCATTGGCAAGGTCTCGGGAAGTCAACGAAGATACACATTACTCGCGTATTTCACTCACCAAATATTGGCATGAGTATATTATAAAGATATAAAATATTTTGCAAGGAAAATTAACTTTATTGTTCTATGGCATGCAAATGAACTTCAACCATATCCTATCACATTTAAGGTCGACTATACTTTGGGCTAATGTGAGTACACTATTAATTCTAACTTAAGCTATACCACTAAACCCCTTTTTTATTATACGTAATTTTTTAGTATAACCCTTGTGTTTTAAATTTCAAAAAATTCTTCCCATTTTAATTCACTTCGTTTTTCTGTACAGTTTGTCAAGGTCTGGGTGTTTATAAAATATAATATGTATTATATTGTTGTTTCTGGTACAAATAGTACAAGTCTAGAGTTTAGTTTGTGACCAGAGCAACATGTGTAAAATATCCTACATATTATTATTATTATAATAATTATAATATACGTGGTGGCCGAGTTGATTAGACCTTGGACTTAAAACCACTTAGGTCCCTGGTTCGAATCCCGGTGTGACCCATGGGTTATTGAGTCTATTCAAAACATCGCGATGAGCTAGCCACTTGTTCGGTGTGGACTTATACCATCGGCTACGACGAGGTGGGATTAAAACCCCTCCGCTGGCTACCCTGGGGCTGTCTATGCGGTCTCGGGCGCCGTAAGGCACCCGTGATGATATATATATATATATTATTTTAGATGAAGGTACTTCTTCAAATCAGTCTACGAATCATAAGTTCAGACAACTATTACCGAAAGATGTAAGAGTGCGATATGGAAACATAAATGGGTCAAGAACTCAAGATTGAATTGCCAGTAATCGATAACCAATGGTCAACACCTCCCCAATCTGTAAACTAGTTTGAACTATTTTTCAATGAAGATACCATAAGGCATTTTGTTAGACCATCATCATAATCAGCCATAGAACGTCCACTGCTGGACATAAGCCTCTCCTATAGATTTCCAAAAAGACCGGTTGGAAGCGGCTTGCATCCAGCGAGTCCTGCGGTTTTAATAAGGTCGTAGGTCCACCTTGTGCGTGGACGTCCTACGCTGCGCTTGCCGCTGCGTGGTCTTTCCAAAAAGACCGGTTGGAAGCGGCTTGCAGCCAGCGAGTCCTGCGGTTTTAATAAGGTCGTAGGTCCACCTTGTGGTGGACGTCCTACGCTTGCCGCTGTGTGGTCTCCATTCGAGAGCTTTACGGCCCGATCGGCAATCAGTTCTGCGTGCTATGTGCGCACTGCCATTTCAACTTGCTGATTCGTTGGGCTATAACTTTGTTATTTGTTAGACCATAGTCTACCTAATATATACTGGGCAGAATCATAACATAAATTTTACCCTCTCAGCAGAATAATTACTGCTTCATTTAATTTTTAATTCTGAGCGGATATGTGCCACTCTGAAGGCATTGGCAAGGTCTCGGGAAGGCAACGAAGATACACATTACTCGCGTATTTCACTCACCAAATATTGGCTTGAGTACATTATTATATAGATATAAAATATTTTGCAAGGAAAATTAACTTTATTGTTCTATGGCATGCAAATGAACTTCAACCATATTCAATCACATTTAAGGCCGACTATACTTTGGGCTAATGTGAGTACACTATTAATTCTAACTTAAGCTATACCACTAAACCCCTTTTTTATTATACGTTATTTTTTCGTATAACCCCTTGTGTTTTTAATGTCAAACAATTCTTCCCATTTTAATTCCATGTGTACCATGGGTTATTGAGTCTATTCAAAACATCGCGACGAGCTAGCCACTTGTTCGGTGTGGACTTATACCATCGGCTACGACGAGGTGGGATTAAAACCCCTCCGCTAGCTACCCTGGGGCTGTCTATGCGGTCTCGGGTGCCGTACAGCACCCGTGATGATATATATGTATTATTATTATTATGTATTAAAAATATATTTAGAAAAAACGTCAAAATAAGTAATATAAAGCAACCAGCGATTTGAATAGGTAAATATTTTATTTGCACCAATTACTTTTGTAAAAAGTAATCAGAATTTGTCAAAGGTTGAATATTTCGTTGAACTGTTTTGAATTTCATTGCCTTTGCGAGAGTTGAAACCAAATAATTTTTATTTTAATTTAATGTTTGTGCTCTGATTTTGTAATATTTTCAGAGTAGATACGTCGAGGTAGTAGTCTCCTTTCAGGGTGCGGTTATTAAACGTGACATCGATGATAGAGCAGCGAGGATATAGACTTGTAATACATTTCGTTACCGCATCATAAGCTAGCATAGTTAAAGCGATTAATATTATTAACCGATCAAATTCATGGACTTTGTAGGGCTGCTTACCATCAAGTATTACTTACTTTATCAGTCTATATACTCGTAATATTATGTTTCGAAAAAAAAGTAAGAAAAAACAATTCTGGTACAAAGATTTGTTTTTTAAACTTTATTCCTGACTCATAAATCTAGTACTTACATGTTTTGGTAGAAATGTCAATTTTTAGATATACTAATCTTTCATCAAAACAATCCTAAAAATAAGAAAAATTATTCCATCATTGAAATTTTTGTTAAAAAAACGCCTGAAGAATAATAAGCGGTCGGTTCTAGTTTCAGTATGGCAACTTGTGAAACTGTTTATAGATGGATTATTCAGTATATTCAAACATCACGAGCTAGCGACTTGTTCGGTGTAGACTCATACTATCGGCTACGACGAGGTGGGATTAAAAACCCCTCCGCTGGGTACCCTGAGGCCGTCTAGGCGGTCTAGGGCGCCGTAAGGCATCCGTGATGATATTTATTTATTTAATTTAATTTGTTTTACTTTCAACGATAGTGTGACTAAACTTTCACAAAACAAATAGCGTTATAAAGGAAAATTACTGAACCATTTGAGTAGAATGCGAGTTAATTTGTATCAGTCATTCCGCGAGCCTCCCGAAGGCTTTGTCTTTGTCAGCCCCTCGCAGGCTTTAGGTATTTGGAAATAAATCAAGACATACTAAGTTCACGAAGGTATTCTTTTCCTTAAGAAGCCTCTTTTATTACCTATTTAAAAGGTAGTTTTACAAAGTATCTACCTTACCCTGTACAATGTATTTAAAGGCACAGAGTGTAATTAGGTGGTCGGTGGTCGAATTGGTTAGGCTTAAAGCACTACAGTTTTTAGGTCCACCCGTTCAAACCCAGATGTGTACAAATAAATGTAAAAAAAAAAACATTTGTTTGACAACACCACTGTCAGTCCCAGAACCAAAGTCCAAAGAACAGTTGTCGGTTTATAGATAGCAATTAGCCACCGCAACGGTGTTCGGTGTAGAATTAAGAATACTCCGAATATGATTAAGTACCCGAAGCCTTCTAGGCGGTCGCATAGATAAGTCATAGGCGGGCGCCCTCGCTGCGCTATAGCGCCAAACCATATCGTACCTAAATAGGTTCCTTTCGACCCTTGTGTAACAATGTTCTATTGGTGCCTATGGTTTTTAGTATTTTTTTCTTATAATAAGGGTTAATAATCTACTATTTACTACTATAATATAGAATAGAATAAAATAAAATTTATTCATTAAAATACAAACAAAAATAAAATTATTTTACACTAATTTATACGACAAATTTCAATTTAAAGCACGATTTAAAATATTGAAAATTTAATGAAAAAAAAAATGTTTGGATATGATGCTAAAGTAAGCTATAACATAGTATTAAAAATATAAGCAAGCTAATAAGTAAGCTATAAAATAGTAATTGATTACAGATCTATCGTCTAATAAAAATAAAATAAAGCTAGAAAAGTTATTTAGGAGAGAAAAAAGTTTCATTTGTAACTGCCACTCTGTCTGCCCTAGAATGCCAGTTTGACTTCAAATTAAGTGGCCAAGCTTAAAAGCTTACATTCTTTGAGATCCGCCCACGATTAGTTTCTGATACGTTTGGGCGGGATACCTATGTTATAATACTACTGGCAAATATTAAGAGAACCATCTGATTAAACATTTCCCATACATTCACAACCTTTGGTCCTAACTGTTACCCCCCCTCCCTAATATTCATTTTTTAATGATTTTTGGAGGCATTATTAATAAGACCTATATCTAAGCTCGTACGTTTTCCTTTTTTTTGAGTTTGGTATAGGAAAGTAGGAATGATCATCGAAGAGCATCGAAGAGCCTCATCAGACACTCCTCTTAAAATGTGGAAAGCTCTACCTGCTTGCGTGTTTCCTCCATCCTATAACCTTGAGACATTTAAACGTAGCGTGAGTAGGCATCTTAAGCCGGCATAATGGATGCATGCAGCACTGTTATAAATGCTGGTTGTATTCTTTCTTGGATCTGCAACTGATTTCCACAATGTGGAGGTAAAGTTACTTGCCCCATTCTTATAAAAAAGGGCTCATAGTTTAATGCCCTAGAATGCCAGTTTGATTCAAATTAAGTGGCTAAGCTTAAAAGCTTACATTCTTTGAGATCCGCCCACGATTAGTTTCTAAAACGCTTGGGCGGGCGCGGAATACCTATAGGCTGTAATACTACTGGCAAACATAGAATGTGGATTGCTCTACCCGCTTGCGTGTTTCCTTCATCCTATAACCTTGAGTCATTTCAATAGTTTTGAGTAAAGTACAGAGATATACATGGTGACTTTGAAAGGATGTACTTTGGGCTAATATGAGGTTCTGCTAAACAAATCAAACAACTTTCCCCATGGAACCATGTGTCGCAAATGAAAAAAAAAATTGGCTTCCCAATACAAATTGGTTATTTTAATATTACTAGTTTGTATGGAGAAGGCAATATTTTTTTTCATTTGCAACACATGGTTCCATGGGTGCCCAAAGTACATCTTTTCAAAGTCACCATGTATATTAAATAAATGAAAAAGAATGTTAGGTATACATTATATGATTTTAAATATTAGGTCATACAACCCGTAATTTTACCAGTAGTTTTATTATTATACAAGTTATGATCTATGAATAATTTGTTAGTTTCACTGCCTTTAGACTAGAATGTACGCCCTGCTTCCACATAAACATTCCGTAATTCTACCAGTATTTTTACCATTATGTGAGTGTACAAAATGCACCATAAAAATACACAGTTTAGCTTTCTTTGGACTAGAATAAAAAGCCATGACAGTAAAGAATAAAATATATAGATTTTACCAAAATACGTTTACAAAAGACTACGTTATTTTTATATCAACTGTGTTTGGACATCTATCATGACAGTAAAATACCACAAAAATACAGTATACATAATCATTTTCGGTTATTACTACACGCGTAGTTATTTAATAAAAGGTCGTAAATCTTCAAAATAATATATTACCTTGAAGCGTGTTTTTCGGGTAACTGTTACATTGCTGCGTAAGAGGGGAATAAATTATTTTGTTCATACATAAATAATAAAGATAAACAACTGGTAGTTACCCAACTAATGTAAAATTAATATATCTTTTTTTTTATTGGAGAACGACATGTGACTTTGTATCTACCTGGTGGTGAGAAGACCTACAAAGTCCATAAAGGGGGTCAATCAATAATTGTTCTTAAACAATATTATTCGCTCCCACTATGCCGGGTAAATGATACGATTACGAAATGGGGGCGTCAATGACAATTTGCATTACGAGTATATTTTAATATACTCGGTGCCTTATCGTCTATTCAAGTACCCATTTCGTAAACGCACCCTGAAAGGAGACTACCACCTCAACAAGAAATCGATGCAGCAGTCTCCTGAAAACCCACAGACTAAAACCGAAATATGACTAGGTCACTTGACGGTTTTCGTATCTGTATGGGCGGTGGTAACGAGACCGGTCGGTCGGCCTAACGAAGTTATAGAGACCTTCCTCCCATTTAAATATTAATAATTGTAATATTTATTTATTTATTTTTACACCAGGCTTCGATTCAAAAGGTACTAATAGCATTATATAAAACAATCACAACGCTATGTTTTGAGAATTTTCTATGGGAAATAGATTACCAGAATACGAAATGACAATTTAAATAAGTGGAAACGAGCACCCGTAGAAATTACTACGGTGAGAGGACGAGACAATACGTATATACACTATCACAAGACCTAAGAACAACGGAAATGTCAAAGGTCACCTATAAGATCCAAGTTAAAAAAGATTTGTTGGATCAGATTGAATCCAACCTAAATAGATTGTTTCTTCCAAAGTAAGCAGTTTATAGGCCTGTACTTTATTCTGTTATTGTTGTTTTGTGTCTATTAAAAATAAATATAAATTGTGTACTTATAGTACTAAAAAATGTAACGTAATCAATCTGCTGCCAAACTATTTATAGTTTATAGTTTGGCAGAGAAATACTTGTAAAATTCTGTATTTTTTAGTTGGTCAAAATAAAGAAAAAAAAACTATTATAACAGGGTATTTGACTCCTTTTTAAAACTCGTTTTATATGATTCTTCATACATAACAAGCACACTACATTGATATTTCCGGGATGTCTACTCTATTATTAATAAAAATTCATGTTAAATGTTTCGTAGTCTATGTCAAGTGTAACGTCACACGCAAGTAAACAAACAAGCACAGATGAAATAATCTCCTATATATTATACTCCATTCTATTTCATCCACATGATTTATAATCTGTGTATGGTTTTGTTTACTTGCGTGTGACGTCACCAGTCATCAACCAATCAAAGATGTTTTCGTTATAAATAAAATTGTAAAAAATATAATTTCGTGTAATCTACAAAAGATATATAATTTAGTTTAAAATAAAGTGAAATATGTTTTTTTACGCAATGGTCTGATAGGATGACTACAATTTATAGTATATTTTTAATGTAGTCAAATAGCTTATTCTATTACGATGTAATTGAACTAAAGTTAATTTAAGATAATTGAAGCTCTGTCGCCCAGGCATGCAGACAATTGAAGCCCTGTCACCCAGGCATTCAGACAATTGAAGCCCTGTCGCCCAGGCATGCAGACAATTGGAGCCCTGTCGCCCAGGCATGCAGACAATTGAAGCCCTGTCGCCCAGGCATGCAGACAATTGACAATATTATTGTTTCTACCTCTCAAAATAGGTATTTACATATTGATTTCGCTGGCAGATGAAATTTACTATTACTAATAATTTTAAAATGAGTTACCGGGATTAAAAAGGTAACAGCGAAATAGAACTAGGCATTTTCTTGGACACTATAAACGTAATAATAACAACAAATCAACAAGTGCGTGGTGGCCGAATTAGTTAGACCTAAACTACTGGACTTAAAAACACTTACATCCCTGGTTCAAACCCCGGTGTGTACCAATAAGTTTTTAATCTATAAATGTATGTATAGTTGTTTAACCACACCACTATAATGCTTCGGAGAGCACGTTAAGCTATCGGTCACAGTTTTGCTATACGAACTTGTGAAACTGTTTATAAATGGGTTATTGAGTCTATCCAAATATCGCAACGAGCTAGCCGCTCGTTCGGTATAGACTCATACCATTGGCTACGACGAGGTAAGTAAGGATAAATTAAAAATCCCTCCGCTTGGTACCCTGAGGTCGTCAATGACTTTTTAATTAAAAAAAATATGTACATTTGTTTGACAACACCACTATAGTGCCTCGGAGAGCACGTTAAGCTGTCGGTCCCGGTTTCGCTATACCAACTTGTGAAACTGTTTATTTACGGGTTATTGAGTCTATTCAAAACATCGCGACAAACTAACCACTTGTTCGGTGTAGACTCATACCATCGGCTACGACGAGGTGGGATTAAAACCCCTCCGCTGGGTACCCTGGGGCCGTCTAGGCGGTCTCGGGCGCCGTAAGGCACCTGTGATGATATGTATGTATGTAAAAATACCATGTTTGAATCTAATTTTATATTCGCTTTAAGTGACCGATAAAAAATTAAGATACCTAGATGGTAGGGGGTTATTTTTCATGGTATTCTTATTATTTTATACCAGAACATTTAGGGGTTCATTCATGGGTGCTTTATAAATGACAAATTGTTTTGATGGAAAAATAGGGTTTTACTGGCGTACTAGGGTAGTTGTACCATAATATGCATGTTCATGAGTACGCCAGTAAAACCCAATTTTTCCATCAAAACAATTTGTGTTTTATAAAGCACAAATGTCTACTTGTGAAATACATTTGAATTCAATATCATAACATCATAACAGGGAATTAGGTCGCTATTCAAATGAGTCCGTGTCAATGAATAATACACAAGTAGATGTATTGACTGGCTAACGTTTGTCGTAATTACCATATTCGCTCGCATGTCACTGTGTGGGTATAGTGGGCGGTACATACTGACATTTGACCCTGTCAAATTGTTTTTATAAAACATGCTTGTTTGAATAAAATTGTTATGTACTTATACACGTCTGTGTACTTATACAGCAATGACAAAATTCGTGAGGGGTGACTGGAACCTGGTTGGCTCAGAGGTTGAGCGCCTTGCCGCGATAGCGAGGTTCGTGGGTTCGAGTCCCACCCACCAGGAATTTTTCTATTATATTTTTATCTTTAAAAAAAAAAAATATAAAGTTATCCTAATAAGGAATTTATAAATATAAGAAAAACCTATTTAAGTAATGTGCAATGTGTCAACTTAAAACATTTATTAATCAGACTTTCAGGGGTTTAGTGACCTGCAACTACTCCCAACAGCTTTATTACTGCCTAAGGCTCCCGGGATCCTACTACTTATTACATATTTTTAGTTTACCCCGGTATGTAGGTACCAATGAGTTTTTAATATAAAAAAAAAATATGTACAATTGTTTAACAACACCACTATAGTGCCTCGAAGAGCACGTTAAGCTGTCGATCACAATTTCACTATATCAACTTGTGAAACTGTTTATAGATGGGTTATTGAGTCTATCCAAACATCGCGACGAGCTAGCCACTTCGGTGTAGACTCATATGTTCGGCTACGAAGAGGTGGGATTAAAAATCCCAGGCTGGGTACCCTGAGGCCGTCTAGTCGGTCTGATAGCGGTGATATTTGGTTAAAAAAGAAATTTATTTTATTGATATTTAGTCTATCTGTCTGCAAAATATACTGGCCCGATTTATTTAAAATTTAAAACTGTTGAATAGTTAACTTGTAAAGCGAACGGGTAGCAAAGGACATTAAAAGTGAGTGAAAAAGTCCTGTTACCCTATAAGAAGGTATTTGTTAAGTTTAAAAAATTTTGCTACTTCTAATATATAGAGACAAGTAAGTGGAAGTACTTACTTGTCTATATATATTTGAAGTAGCAAAATTTGCTAAACTTAACAAATACCTAAGTATTTAAAAGAGCGAAAGACATAATTCCTTGAAACACTAGAAATTAAGTCAATTTTGTCCTTGACGTCGACGAGTAGGAGTATAGGTTACAAAATAGGTGTTACAATATGGTGAGAAGCTCTCTATATTCAGCTATATTGGCGTACAAATTACATTATATTATGAATCAATTAATTATAGGTACATCAAAATCTAATACTACAATAAATTTTCATCTAAATATTCTTTTAAAGTTCAATATGTCTTATCTAATAACCATTTATAAAATGCACGTTTAACTTAATAAAAAGACAAGCTCTTAGCCTTGACCTGGCAAGAATATGAATTGTTCATGAAAAGGCTTGACAAGATCAAGCCTTTTCATGAACAATTCATATTCTATGTGTAACGCAATCTTTATAAATTGCCAGGTCACACCAAGAGCTTTTTTTTTTTAATTTAAACGTGCATTAAATAAATGGTTATTAGATAAGACATTGCACTTTAAAGGAATATTTAGATGAAAATTTATTGTAGTATTAGATTTTGATGTACCTAATTAATTGATTCATAATATAATGTAATTTGTACGCCAATATAGCTGAATATAGAGAGCTTCTCACCATATTGTAACACCTATTTTATAACCTATATTCCTGCAAATGAAGAATTTTGTTTGTTTGTTTGTTAAGAACTAGTATTTATATAATGTAAGACAATAGTTTCATGTCTAGAGTAAACAAGAAAGAAACCCTAAGGTGTAATTAATCACAGAAGCCACCCTTGCACATTATTAATTAATAATTACAGCAAAACACATTAATCAAAATACGGGCGACATAATTACCTTCGTCAACATAGTATTATTGTTGTAGATACGAAATTCTTTATAAAATTTATAAATAAATAAAATTATAAATTCATTTATTTAAACAAAATAGAAAATAATTAAATTAACAAAATTATTAAAAAAAATAACCTAGGAAAATAAACTAAATCTAAATAACAAATTAAATAAAATTAAAATATAAGCACCCTAAAATAATAATAAAAAAAAATATCATTACGGGTGCCAATTTGGCTCCCGAGAACCGTTTAAACGGCCTCAGGGTCCCAGCGGAGGGATTAACCCATCCTCATTTCGCCGATGATATATTTTTTTTATTATTATTATACGCAATGGTATTCGGAGGCAACACCTAACAATTAACGCTTGTTGCGGTGTTTATGATGAAATAGCCTAATAAATAAAATAAAATAAAAACTATAAATTACCTACTTATACTACTAATATAAAATATATAATACTATTACTACTGATATAAAATTTTCCTCCAGGCCATTGTCCAGTGGCATGGTGCCCAAAATACTGGCGGCATTTCCTCGTTGAATTTCTATACTAATCTTTTCAGCGAGGATACGAAATGAATTGATACCTGATGTGAATATGGGCTTAACCCGGTTACCTGGCTAACCGACGTTAAATTAACTGGTGGTTAAAACTGTTTTACGTGAATAGTCAAAGTTTTGAGCGTTGTTATAAAGGTTGTTGTCGCCACAGATCCCATTCAAAAGGGAAGTTGGGCTAAGGGTAAAATGGGGTATTACGGGAACAATTTTGTTAACTATGTTTATTAACATACTGGTCTACAGTTAAATACATTTAAAAAAAGAGTTTATGATTACCATACCATTAGATCTAAATAATAGTTTTTATTTATCATTCATTATTCTATTCCTTTCCACTTTGTTACTTCTTCTTTCTTATTTTGTAGTTGGTAGTATTGTGTATATGTAGTTTATGTATGTATATAATTATATATTTAAGTAGTGTATATTATATTGTAAGTATTTTATATAATATTCACTGGATTGTATACTCAGTTACTGTATTGCATCTACCTCACTTATTAACTGCTTTTATTGTCCCGAAGGTTTGACTGGTAGAGAATGCGTCTTTGTATTTTGTATGCAATAAAGATTTAAATAAATAAAATAATATATAAATACTGTATTCTCTAGACCACCTAATGGGGTTGTTTCGGCAAAACTTTTATACAGAGGGCGCCACTATACATGGGTTGTGTTGTATTGCCGCCATTCTTTCACGCGCACATAATCCTTTTGTTTTTTTTTCTAATAATTAAACTTAATTCATTCATAATGTAAACCATTTTGTGTGTAAATGATTTTTGCATGTAAAAACAAGCTTTTTGCAATGCAATGGAAAGAAAGCAGACCTAGTCTAAACGGGTTTTTGGACTTAGTAATGATTTAAACATAATTCCACTTTTCCTCAATTTCACATCTAAAGGTAATTTGTGTTAGTTTCTTGAAAACCAAATGCCACACAAATACCCATTATAATATTTTGGAAATTTTTAATTAATTCAATTTCCATTATATATGGAAATTGACAGTTTATATATACCAAGACAGCCGCGCCATCTGGTGTAAAAGTTTCGCACCAAAACAACCCCATTTCTATACCGTGTTTTTATGGTAAATAAAAGATTTTATGATTTAGAATGAAACTTTGTAAGTCTCTGTCTGTAAAAATAACAGACACATCCGAATCTTCAAACATGATATTTGTATAGTTGGGGCCTACTAAAAAGGGATATTAAAATATTCGAAACCCAAGGAAGACAAAAATAAGGTATTATATAATATAACGAAAATAATTATAATTTAATAATATCAAATCATTACACACATATTCAATATAAATTCTAGGCTTCCACTATGTGTACATAGTATATTTTCAAGTACAAAATTCATAGAAAAACGTAGTATTTTTTTTGCCATGTGTAGGTACCGAACCTACGACCTCCGGATACAACGCCAAAGGCACAATCTTTAGTCTACGGAGAACGAAACTAATATATGAAGCCATGTTTTTTTTTTTTAAATTTTATGAGGAGAAGGTGGAGGAAGGCAAATATAAGTTGTTGGTTATTTTTTTCATATTTATAACGGGAACAATGTTTTTTTAAATCAATAGGTGACGGCTGAATTATCATCAATTCAACTGCCCGTTTCATAACCGCACTCTGAAATACCCTAGTCAATGTGTGTGATAAGAAATTGATATATTCCTGAAAACAGATTAAAACCGAAATATATAGGTCACTTGACGGTTTTATATTGTTGGTCACCAATCAGTCAGCTAACACAGATGTTATAAAAAATAGAAGCACTAAAATGCACCGATAAAAAGTATATCATTGAAACACTGCGAATAAACTTTGTTAAAAAAACTATATCAAAATCTAGGTCACCCGTTTGAGGGCTACGTGTTACAGACAAACTGACTAAGGGATTAAATTTTAACACTCTTTTTTTTCGTCGGGTATGAAAAATTACAATCTGCTGAATTGCTTTACCTAGAATTATGGAATGATTTTTATTTAAAAGGATTTTATCAGAAAATTAAATCAGCCGTGGTAAGAAATCAGGTACTGATAATCTTTCATGAAAATCTTTTTCAGTTGCTTTCCAATATCCTTTTTTACGTAGTTTACTTTTAGAATGCAGGAAGAAAATAATATTAGACTTAAGATTAGGTTCCATTAGGACCTTTATTCAAATAGTCCCTATGGTAAAATGGCCAGTTTGTCAATAGTCCCTGTGGTAAAAAGTCCATTTTAAAAATAGCCCATGTAGTAGAAGAGCCACTTTCCAAATGGTCTTTATGGGAAAAGGACCACATTGCATTATTATCCATGTAGAAAAAAAATCCAATATATATTTGTATATAGCTTATTTATAGCTAACAAATAAGCTTAGCATATCTAGTTGGATGCGGTTATGACAAATTAAGTTCGTCTCCCCCTTCCAATTAAGAGCCGCCGAAAACTAAAATAGATAGAAATAGGTTTCATGATATGCGGTTTAAGTAAACCACAAACCTCTGATCTAACTTAAAATAATTATCTATAAATAGGTATCTACCTGTTTCAAAAGGTATAGGACTCATTATTAATTAATATGAAGTCGATATTGGCTCGTCAAGACCGCACTGCCAGCATTTTAATTTGGAATAAGTTATAATAAAAATATTATTATTATATTACTAGTATATAATACGTGGTGACAGACTTGAGTGACCTTAGACTTAAAAACACTTAGGTCCCTGGTTCAAATCCAGGTGTATACCAATGAGTTTTAAATCTTAAAAAAAAATGTACATTTGTTTAACAACACTACTTAGTGTCCTCAAAGAGCACGTTAAGTTTTCCCAGTCCCAGTTTCACTATACCAACTTGTGAAACTGTATAATTATAGATGGGTTATTGAGTCTATCCAAACATCGAGACGAGCTAGCCACTTGTTCGGTGTAGACTTATACCATCGGTTACGACGAGGTGGGATTAGAAACCCCTCCGCTGGGTACTCTGAAGCCATCCAAGCGGTCTCGGGCACCCTAAGGCACCCGTGATGATGATTATTTATTTATATTTATTAGTATAAGGACTACACAAAACATGAAAATAAAATAACTAAATCTGACACAGTTAATAATAAGATATTTTTCGGTTTATCGATATCTAAAACATTCAAAGACACTGTAAATAAAAAGAATAGACACGTCAAAATTATTTCATGACCACGAGAGTCATGAAGTAATTTTACATCTGCTAAATATAATTATTTCCTCCTGCTAAATATTTAAGCTTGTAATTAAGGATATATATTTTTTTTTTAATAAATAGTAATAATCACACAAGCCATTTGTTACCTAACATTTCCTATTATTTTAACATATTTTGGGTTGATTTTATATTATATTATTATCTGTAATACTATAGTATTTTAATATATACTAAAGGATATTTTTTTTTGTTTTATTTTACAAAGTCTATTAAAGCGGCAATGACTTCGCCACTTGTACGTTATATATTGAAAAAAAAAACCCCACCAAGCAGTGGTTTAGCAGGGACAATAACTCTACGCTGAGGACCCTGAAGCTGCTAGGAGTTGTAGGTTATCTAAGGCCATACCTATTTTAAGTCATGTGCAGGATAAAGTTATTTTTACCATCTAGCTTAATTAGACACTTTTGTTATATTATTAGGTACTTAAAAACTTTCTTTGGATGTATGTAGGTATTTTCTTATTTTCTAGACGTATGTAGGTATTTTCTGGACTTTAGATTAATAGCCGGGCGGTCCTGACGTCCATAATATACAGTTTCTCGGGATCTCGAGACAAATAAAATAATTGATGAAGTATATCGACTGAACAACTTTATTTCAAGGATTATTTATTTATTATATTATTTCCTAATATCTATACTATCTATACTAATATAATAAAGAGGAAAGATTTGTATTTTTGTATTTTTGTGTTTTTGTGTTTTTGTATGTTTGTAATGAATAAACTCAAAAACTACTGGACCGATTGCAATAATTTTTTCACCATTAGAAAGCTGCATTATTCAGAAGTAACATAGGCTATATAATATCACGCTAGGCCCTATAGTTGTGGAGCAGTAACCAAAAATGTTTTAAAAACGGGGGAAAAGTATCGTTTCTGAGGCCTTCCGTGGCGTGCGCTGAGCATATAGTTAAAGTTATACAAACCTGTGCGAAGCCGGGACGGGCCGCTAGTAATAAATATAATATAAGCCAAGTGATCTAGTCAAGTTTCGTTTTAGTCTGTGGATTCACCGGTTTTAAAGAGACATCGATATCTTATCAGTCTCGTATTCTTCTGAAAGGAGACCACCACTCCTTTCAGAATGCGGTTACGAAACGGGCATTTGATTTGAAGATAAAATAGCATTTAGAATTTAAAATAGACTCGCAGAGACAATTCTTCTTTGTTGCGTCCATTTCATAACCATCAACCATCATAAGTCATTTAGCCGGCAAAGTGGGAACGATCAAGAAATAACTAAGTTAGAAAAGTCAGTCCCTTTTTCCCTTCTTTTAAAAAATCAAACGCCTCTCAATTTGTTTTGAAATAAGTGTCTAGGTGTCGAACTTCAAATCTGTAGTTTTTTGTGCGTATTTCCATTACCAAGATATTTATTAACTTTTCTAAAATAATCCTCATTTTTACCCTCTTGGAATTCGAATTTTGAAAATTCCCCTAGTGGGTGCAGGGGGCACTACAAAAGAAACCTACGGTCTAAATTTCATGTTCTTTCTTAGCTACTGTACTTTCGACTGGGAGGTGATGAGAGCAAGGGCGTAGCCAGAATTTTTTGTATAGGGGGTGGCAGACTTGTTTGTTTGTTAGGTCTTATAAAAGCGTCGCAAGCTATGAAGCTCGTTAGAATTACAGTTTACCAGCGAACGACTGCTCTTTTAAGGGGGCAGCTGCCCCTCCCTGCCCGTACCTTGCTACGCCCATGGATGAGAGTAAGTCACTCAGTTAAACAGTTAACAGAGGGTTGATTCAATCGTCAGATAAAATTATATGATAGTTAACTTATTTACGTGGTGGCCGAGTTGGTTAGACCTTGGACTTAAGAACACTTAGGTCCCTGGTTCGAATCCCGATGTGAACCAATGAGTTTTTAATTAAAAAAAATATGTACATTTGTTTGACAACACCGCTATAGTGCCTCGAAAAGCACGTTAAGCTGTCGGTACCGGTCTCACTATACCAACTTGTGAAACTGTTTATAGATGGGTTATTGAATCTATTCAAAAACATCGCGACGAGCTAGCCACTTGTTCGGTGTAGACTCATACCATCGGCTACGACGAGGCGGGATTAATAACAGATATGTATTATGTAAATAATTACAATAATGCTATACAAAGTATAACATTTAGAACAATGCATTTCCTTTGTGGTCGTAGTAAACCGGGTTTTATTACCGCCCGCATCATATTTCTCATGCAACTGTGTTGCGGAAAACAAATATATTTTGATAGTGAACCGTGAAAACGGGTTTACCGGGTTGTAAATTAAATTGTTAAAATTTTTCATTTTGTTTAATTTAATTTTTAGATATTAGTACAATAATCAAAAAAATAATATTAAATAAGGTAGACCGACGACCTTATTAAGACTGCAGGAAGCCGCTTCCAACCAGTCTTTCTGGAAATCTATAGGGGAGGCTTATGTCCAGCCGTGGACCTCCTACGGCTGATTATGACGATGAAGATGACGAAAGCACGCCGATTGAAATTAATTTGTAGGACATACACAAATTCGACTTTTCTAGGTTCTTGCAAATTTTTTGACTTCGTAGGTACTTACTTATTATTTTTTACTGATGAAAAACTTGGAAATATCAAAAACTGTTTTTTTTTTTTTTTTCAATTTAATTCGTTTATTCAGATATTATTTACAGTTTACAATATATGCAGCAGAGCCCGAACTAGGAAAAAAATCCTGTATCGCGGGCCCCAATTCATAAAAAATATTTTAAATTGAAACGAAAAGTTGTTCAATTTGATCTGTAGAGCCCCATATTAGCCCAAAGTTATAATTTTCTTTTTATTATTTTATAATAAGATAATAAAAAGAAAATTATAATAATCATAATAAAAATATATAGGGTACTTATTCATAATTCAACTTCGGAGAAAATTACTTCTTTTATTTTCGTCTTGAAACGAGAAAATGGAGACTGAAAGAAATCATAAAGACATTCTCATATAAAAAAGCATAAAGAGTTTTTTTTTAACATAAAACAAGGTAGCTAAGGTATTAACATTTATTATAATTTTAACTGGTCTATAACTTTTTTTTAAGTACGCCATTTTGCATATATTGTGTAAAATGGCATACTTGAAGTCGGGGCAAGGTACTCAACCATTGAGCCCACCAGGTTCCAGTCACCCCTCACGAAATTTGTCATTGCTTGTTATTTACTTATACACAGACGCACTCTATGTGCTTTGCTTCTAATTACTCATTAGAGTGAAGTTAGAAGTCATAGTTTCGTTTGGAACCTTTATCATTTTTCTATTTAAGATTATCCTAATAAGGAATTTATATAAAATGTAAAAAAAAAATACAACTTTTGTGGTTTTCACCGCTTTTATTGCTACCTCGTCGTAACCTTCGATGAGATTCTACACGGAACTAGTGGTCAGCTAGTCGCGGTGTTTAAATTACTTACGCGATCATTACTTAATTACTTTATAAAAAAATTGTTTAGTTTTAAAATGACAACTTTGGTTGTTTTTTCAATAGTTAATAGACTTTTTATAAAGAGATGGCCTGATTCATAAAAACTTATTGAAGCCTCGAAGAACACTTTAGTTATGGAATGTTTTGTCTCTTTTACATATATTCATTTTTGTTGATAAATAAATGAGACAAAACCTTCTATATATATATATGGGCTTGTGAACTAGGAGTTCTGCTATCTTCCATCTGCCTATTGCTTATAACAATTTTAGGCAAAATGCATATATTTGGAGGACGTGCAGTTTCTTTAATAGTAATTGTCTTTTGCGTGAATAACCCTAGCCAGATCATTATGTGAGAGAATTTAGTTTTAGGTATAATTGGTAATTTTGTTTGCACTTCTTTATTGTTATTTGTTATTTTCTTTGTAATATAATGAAAATATAAGAACTAATATTTAAGGCGTGGATACGGTTGGTGAGGTCGGTCGCCTCGGTGGCACCCTTGTATGGCAGATGATAATCGGAAGGTCAATGGAATCAGCTAACCACCTAGTCTTACACTAGTTGGTTATGTAGCGTGCGTTCGGTTGGTTGGTTTTTTTAATACTTTTATTTATGACACATTTTATTAATTAATCTATAATGGTTATACAGGGTGAATTTGAAAGGATGTACTTTGGGCTAATATGAGGTTCTGCTGATGAAATCGAATAACTTTTCCCATGGAACCATTTGTCGCAAATGACAAAAAAATTTGGCTTCCCCATACAAATTGGTAATTTTAACATTACTAGTTTGTATGGAGAAGGCAATTTTTTTTTTCATTTGCGGTACATGGTTCCATGGGAAAAGTTGTTAGTATTGATCAGTAGAACCCCATATTAGCCCAAAATACATCCTTTCAAAGTCACCATGTATATATATAGCAGCCTAACCAAACGCACTCTAGACCTTATGGTTAAAACTTTTTTTTTTTTTTGACTATTCATAAATATCTGTAAAGATTTACATGAAATAAACAATATTTGATTTGATTTGATTTTTTTTTTTTGTTTATATTTTTGTTTGGTATAAGACTATTATTATGCATTACATTACATTTATATGTGTAAACTTATTAATGGCCTTATATTAAAATACTATAACTAACTATAAATTTGTTAGCCGTAAGTTTACCTGAAATGTAATAAATAAATAAATGAATAACTAAAGTATTCTTGAAGGACTTAATAAGTTTTTATGAATAAGGCCAAGCGTCTGTAATTAGGATCGAGTAAGTAATATTTACAGATCCACGTTCTTTTTAAGAAAAAAACTTAAAAACAACATTTAGATTTTTTTAGGCATTCGAGTTCGCGAATCCATTTCCTGGCTTCTTAACCCATCTATAAACAGTTTTACAAGTTGGTATAGTGACCTACAGAGCTTCACAGAGCACGTGAAGTTGAGTCTCTATAGTATAATACAATACAAATAATCTTTATTTTTCTTCACAAGGAACTTAAAATTAGAAGTACAATATAGTTTAAATACTATTTATAAGATGTAGTCCTTGTGAGAGACTGGAGTTTGAACTAGGCGACAAGCCTGTACTACAGATCTCCAGGCCTCCACTTTAAGTTGACTATAGAAAAGGTCCAAAAAGTTTTATAATAAAGTAGCTAGTACTTATTAGTGTTATCAAATAAAAAACATATTTTTTTATTAAAAATTCATTGGGTACCTGGAGATCTGTAGAGGCTTTAAGATAATATGTAACCACCTATTACTCATATATTTTCGTCTTTATTTCTTGTGCTGTTAAAATTATTTAATAAATAGAAAGACTAAAATATCTTTATTTTCACATAACAAAATTAAATAGTATGTACAAAACTAAAAATAATAAAATTAAAACAATTACCTAATAAAGAAAAAATAATTATACTAAAATGAAAAATGGAAAAACCTACTGCAAAAAAAATATATCATCTAATATTTGTCCGTGTGGCATAGTGGCCAAAACGCTGGCAACATTTCCTCGCTGAATACATAAACTAATTTTTTGTGCAAGGAAAAAGCCAGCCCTTTGGTCACCAGTAACGGAGACCAATCGTGAAGACAGTTCTTTGAAGAGCTGTCGTGCACACGGCCCCCACGGTCCTAGCGTCTCCACTGCAAAAGGCACAAATATATAACTATTCATTATATTTTCATATTTGCGCCTTTTGAGTGTTTCTGCGGTCAAGGTCGCCGCTCCTGCATACATATGAGTCCCGTGTAAATGAGACGATGCCAAGGTGTCTACGCAGGTGACATCCCACACTAAACACCGACCCATCTTCCACGGGATCAACGACATTCCATCAGGTCGTTTGCCGTCGCTTCGGGACAAACCTGGAGGCTCCAGAATCGTTGGAACATCTACGACGGCAAGCGACCTTTTTAAAATGTCATTGAGTGATGCATGACGGGAGAAACGACCTCCACTTTTGTAACAACTAAGGCCGTGGTGTCCAAAATGGTCTACGTCACTACCACACGGACAAATATGATTTGCACATATTTCCGCACCCACCCGTAATCCAATAGCTACTCGAAAAGTAAGGTTGTCCATAAGTGTGCCGAGGTTTTTGGATGGTATTGCTTGTAACCAATACCCTGATTCTTTTTGTGATGATGCTAATAACCTCGCTTTATCTCTATCGTTATTGCAGAGGCGTAGCATTTGCTTTTGAGTGGTCTGAATTAAAGGAATATCCCATTGTTTCTGTAAGTGTTTTTCCAATGGTATATTGCTTTCAGGGCAGGCCAACTGCCAAGCTGCTTCAGCCTCGTTTAAGCAAGTCAAGTTTAAATCTTTAAATGGTTTTTTCAAAATTTTTGACATTAAAGATGAAACGCTATATAAAGAAGATAAAGATAGAAATAGTCTTTATAACTATATAAATATATAACTATATAAAATATTATAAATATATAGTCCAAGGCAAGTTCTTAAAAAAAACTTAGAAATATTATTTGCCAATGAAATCAAACACGACCTCGAAGGCGAGCATAACTATAAATGTATATTCGTTAATATTACCCGCACCCTGGTTCTCTTTATTACGACCTATCTGCATAAAAATTAAATGAATCTCTGTAATTTTCAGGCTTAAACCGACTGGCGCTTGTCTACTGAATTATGTAGGTTTTTCAGAAAACGGGTCACGTGTCTTGTGACCTAGAACGATATACCAGTAGAGTTATAAGACCTAACTTAACTTAATATAGAAACCGCTAAAGCTATTAACTTTTTTTTTGAAGTACGACGTTTCTTTTGTATCTATCATGAGACAACAGCAGAATTTGTCAAAAATGTACATGCCGCCGATTTATACACTGTAGTTTAACGGTATAGGTTTTTTTTTATGATGCTCAACATGTGACCTTGCATCCACCTGATGTAAAGCAGTATGCAATATCCATGAATGATAGCAACACGCGGATGCATACAGGTGCACCGCTGGCTGCCATCATTATGCCGGCTTAAGATGCCTATTCACGCTTCGTTTAAAGGACTCTAGGTTGTTTTCACTATGCTGGCTAAATGATAAATATATTTTACAAAATGGGAGAGTGATGTCTAATAAATATTGCATTGCCCGCCTCCGTAGACTCCGCGCTTTTGGCGTTGTATCCGGTGATCGTAGGTTCGATTACACCATGGATTTACGTACATAATAAATGCAGTTTGTCATGGTCTGGATGTTTATAAAATATAATCATTAATTTGTGACACATGGTTCCATGGGAAAAGTTGTTCGATTTGATCAGTAGAGCATCATATTAGCCCAAAGTATAACCTTTCAAAGTCACTATCTACCGAATCTGTGTTATTATGGCATCTAATAATGTTTATGTAAATACAAATTAAGAATTAAAATATGCGGTTATGAAATTAACGGAGACAAAGATACAGTACGATTCTAGCTTAATATCCTCACTGTCGTATTTTAAAATTAACTACCCGTTTTGTAAACGCGCTCTAAAAAGACTACCACTTTGTTAATTGGTACAGTAGGTTCCTGAAAAACGTTGAAAGAAGATTAAGCTGTATAGTTGATAAAGAGTTGTCTTCTCTATTTTGAAAAAACAGAACTATAAACTCACTTCTAAAGGGTCTAATAGGGAGGTGCCGTAAGGCCTTGAATCGCCTTTTCAAAAAGTGAGTACAAAAGATGGCCGCCATATAAACCAAAATCAACAAGTGAGAATAAATTATATTATAACCAATCAATGCTCAAGGAGTAAGAACAATTTTATTTTATCGGAGCAAGGTATGTGTCTTTGTATCTACCTGATGATGAGCAGTTTTTTTAAATGGAGCACAACATTTGACTTTTTGTATCTACTTGTTGTTTAGCAGAACTACAAAGTCTATGAATGGGATCGATCAATACATTGTTGTTAAACAATATTGATCGCTCCTACTATGCCGGCTAAATGATGCGGTCACGAAATGGGCGGCGACGTAGATGTTTTTGCATACAAAGACCTACAAAGACTAGGAATGGAATCCATTAATATATTGTTGTTTAATAGTAATGATCGCTCCCACTGTGCTGCATAAATGTTACGGTTGCGAAACGGGCAGCGCAGACACGAATTAGCATTATGAATATATTTTAATATCCTCGCTGCTTTATCTTAAATTTAACTCTATTTAAATGCCCATTTCGTAACCGCGCCCCTAAATGGAGACTATTACGTCGACAAGTAATCGAAGCAGCAATCTCCTGAAAACCGGTAAACCCACAGACTAAAACCGAAACATAATTAGGCCACTTGACAGTTTTTGCATCTGTATGTGGTCAATCAATAATTAAGTACTTTTCGATTTTTTAAATCCTACCAGTTTTTCCATATTTGTGTACTCTATTACCCATTGTAACGTTTTGTAACTGCGTATGAGATGGGGTGGTAGACAGTTTAGGCTGATGAAGTGGACACGGGGGAGAAATAGACACACTCGGGGACAAATTCGTTTCAGCGGGTTACAGGACACGGGGAAATAATGTTGATACTTTTTTTGTTAACAAATGGTGTTGTCTCTTTTGATAACTAACCACCGCCCACACAGATGCAGAAAACCGTCAAGTGACCTAGTCATGTTTCGGTTTTAGTCTGTGAGTTCACCGGTTTTCAGGAGACTACTGCATCGATTTCTTGTCGAGGTAGTAGTCTCCTTTAAGGGCGCGGTTACGAAATGGGAAGTAGAATAGACAATAAAGCAGCAAGTATATTAAAATATACTCGTAATGCAATTAGTCATAGTCGCCCCCTATTTCGTAATCGCATCATTTAGCCGACATAGTGGGAGCGATCAATATTGTTTAAGAACAATTATTGGTTGACCCCATTCATGGACTTTGTAGGTCTGCTCACCACCAGGTAGATACAAAGTCGCATGTCGTGCTCCAATAAAAAAAAATACTGAAATATCTACATATAAATGTTATTAATATATTTTTATGTTAGGTTATTAAATCTATCTAAACTATGCGATGAGACCACTTGTTCGGAGTAGACTCAGAATACTATGATTTCGACGAGGTGAGAATAAAACTCTACCGCTGGGCTTAAAGCTCCACCCGCCACCCTTCTGAATTCGACCCCCTGTTAAATAATCAAGTACAAAATAAGTTAAAGCGAAGTTAATTGCAAGATATCAGTAGTACCAAGTCAGCACTGACAATATCATAAAGTGTCACCCTATCGCTTAAGCCGACACGATTACCTAACTTTATTTAAACAGTCTTCAGCCTGAAAATTACCTGACACGGACACTAAAAAGCGAGATTTGAATATAAATGAGCTAGTTACAGCGAAATTTCGCGCTTTCTTGGCCTCACGAATTAATGACAGTGCCTTGAAAAGAATAAAAAAGAAAGCGTTTTTTTTAATGGAGCACGGAATGTGATTTTGTATCTACCTGATGTTAAGCAGACTTACAATGTCCATGAATAGGTCGATCAATACATAGTTGTTGCACAATATTGACACTATTACGACTATACGGTTACGAAACGGACGGCGATAAATACGTGTGTGCATTACGTCTAGTCTATTTTAATATTCTAGCTGCTTTATCGTTAAATCAATCGCCCGTGTCGTAACCGTACCATGCAAGGAGACCCGCTCGACGAGAAATCGATGTAGTAGTCTCCAGAAACCCGGTGGACCCACATTTATTGTAGCATTTAGTTTTTTTTTATGTAGCTGAAATTGAAGAAATTTAGTATTAATAATAATAATAATATTTAGTACAAATTACACATATTGCTCTGGTCACAAACTAAGCTCTAGGCTTGTACTATGTGTACCAGAAGCAACGATATAATACATATTATATTTTATAAACACCCAGACCATGACAAACTGTACAGAAAAAAACGTACTAATATTTTTTACAATGGGTGGGAATCGAACCGACTTACCCCGGATACAACGCCAAAGGCAACCACTAGTCTACGGAGGTTGTCAAAAAAAAAGTATTGTATTTAAGTCCATCATAAAATCATTTTATACCATTAATTTTATACATAGGTATATAAAATAACTTGTTCTGACTGGGTGACTTACTTATCTCGCGCCTATACCTTTTGTATGGTAAGTATTTTTTCAGATTGCGAATCCTAAGGGAACATAATATAAACATTTGTACAGTTTCACAAATTGGTATAGTGTAACTGGGACCGACAGATTAATATGCTCTTCGAGGCACTGTAGTGGTGTAGCCAAACTTGATTTTTAAATCTCATTGGTAGACGATAAACGGTTTGAACCCAGGTACCTAAAAATTGTAGAATTTTTAAGTCTTAGGTCTAATCAACTCGGAAACCAATATTTACATTTTGAATAAATTACAGAATGAGCTATTATTCTCCAATTTAAATTATATATAAATACATTATTATATTATTATTATTACTATTATTATAGTGCCTTGGAGAGCACGTTAAGCTGTCGGTCCCAGTTTCACTATTACAACTTGTAAAGCTGTTTATAGATATAGCACTGTTTATTCAGTCTATCCAAACACCGCGACGAGCTAGTCACTTGCATTGCAGATTAAAAACCACTCCGCTGGGTACTCTGAGGCCGTCTAGGCGGTTTTGGGCGCCGCAAGACCCTGTGACGATATATATATATTTGTAGGATAAATTACACATATTGCTCTGGTCACAAACTAAGCTCTAGGCTTGTACTATGTGTACCAGAAGCAACGATATAATACATATTATATTTTATAAACACCCAGACCATGACAAACTGTACAGAAAAAAACTAATATTTTTTGCCATGGGTGGCAATCGAACCCACTACCTCCGGATACAACGCCAAATGCGCAACCACTAGTCTACGGAGTCTGTCAAAATATTTTATATATATATGAATATTATTTGATTAGGAAGGTGCTTCAACAAATTTAAGTTCTGCACTATTAAACCGAAGCGAATTTTTAGAGTTCCGTGGAAAATAATAAAATTGGCGTAGAATGTTAACATCAGGATTTGTCCTATAGGCAAGTAAAATTACCTAGTCATTCAGGAGACTACTCTATCCATTTATTGTCGGGGTAGTCTCCTTTCATGGCGCAGTTATAAAACGAGCGATTGATTTGACCTTAAAGCAGCGAGGACATTAAATTGATTCGTAACCATTTAGTCGTCATAGTGGGAGCGATCAAAATTGTTAAACAACAATGTATTGATCGACCCCATTCATGGACTTTGTCGGTTTGCTTACCATCAGGTACCATACCCGTACAGGACCTTTAAAATCCTCAAGGCATATTTGCCTTTGGGGATTTTAAAAGTCTCAATTTCCACTTGGCTGAAATGTCCTATTTCAACGACACTATATTTCTAATTATTAGACAATAAGCAAAATAATAAACCGAAAATAGGAAGTAACGCATTAAAGAAGTAAATTTGACATCTTTGTCAGTTTTCATGTAACTCTTACTGTTTTTGAGTAACATTAAAAACATTGCTAACGGAGACACATTTGGGGGGAGTAGGGAGATCGCGAACATACTAGGGGTCAGGGGTTTTAAGGATGTACTTTTGTGGTTCTAAGGAACGTGGAACAAAAATTAACTTTGGGGATTTGGTATGAAGTCATCCTCGTAACAATTTTTTTAAATATTTTTTATTGGAGCACGGCATGTACTTTGATCTACCTTGTGGTGAGCAGACCTACAAAGTCCATGAATGGGTTCAATCAAAAATTGTTTTTAAACAATATTGATCGCTCCCACTATGCCATCTCTCCTAAAAACCGGTGAACCTACAGACTAAAACCGAAACATGACTAGGTCACTTGACGGTTTTTGCATCTGTATGGGCGGTGGTAATGAGACCGGTCGGTCGGCCTAAAGAAGTTATAGAGACCTTCCTCCCACCTAAAGCTTCAATTATATAATTAATATTCCCGTACTAAAATATAAGACCTATATTTAATAATGAAAATACATTTTACAAATTGTTGGTAAAGGTACCTAAACTAGGTATAAGCAGTAAGTTTATTTGAACAGCCTCTATAAATAGTGCAGTCCAGTGACAGACATGTGACTTTGTATCTACCTGGTGGTGAGCAGACCTACAAAGTCCATGAATGGGATCAATCAATAATTGTTCTTGAACAATATTGACCGCTCCCATTATGCCGGCTAAATTATGCGATTACGAAATGGATGGCGACAATGACTATGATGTATGAATAGAAATGCCAGTAGAAACTATACCACGTTATGTACCTTGGTATGAAACCTCACCAAATAAATCACTTCATATTCTAGGTAGTTCCGTACCTATGGATTAATTTTTGAATTATTCAAATCGGACATTCCATTCGCATTATATCATGATTTAAAAAAATACGACAAGTGCAAAAACTCATAATTTACATGGGAAATTCCTTGCAAAATAAAAACATTAGCGGTAGGTTTCAATGGGCATTTTTTTTACATTTTAGTATTAGAAATATAAAAAATCAACAAATCCATTCATTATAGCCGGGTTCCGAGGTACAAACCTAAAAGCACTGGACTAAAAGCTAAAAAACATAGTAATTGTATGAGATATACGAGCAAAGTAAAATATTATATTATGTAACCCAAATTGTGCAAATATCAAATAAACTTGCCCGTTTTTTAAAACTTAACTTACCCATACGTTATTATCATATAAAGTCATAAATATGACAGAAGTCGTAAATTTTAAAGAGTATAATTGACTTCATCTCGTACGTAATGCATTACTAATGGATGTTTTATTACTATAATAGATAGTAATTATAGTAATAAAATGTCAGTAGTTATAGCTATTTTAAAAATAGATATTATAGAATTTTTTTTTTAATAGTATATATATAATTATTGTGTTTTACTTAATGTAGGTCTTAACATATCTTAGTTGGAGAATAGGCTACCCATAGTACAGAGGATTCTAGTTTGGGAGCCGGGAACCTGTAAGTCACAAAAGGCACATAATAATATATCCAATGAACCACATAAATACTCAAAAGTGTATACAATCACACACACACACGCATAATAAAACTATACACATGTGTATGTAGCTATAGTAAAAGTAGCTTGTTTGTGTAAACAAGCTACTTTTACTATATTTTTTTTGTAAACTATAAAGTAACTAATAGGTTCGTGGGTTCGAGTCCTACCCACAAGGAATTTTTTCATTGCATTTTTATCTTTAAAAAAATATTTAATGTATGTATAATAATAATAATATATAAGTATAATGTATGTAATAGCGATAGACATAATTTAAACTTAAGAAACATAGATAAAATCGATATACCAAAGTTTAGACTGCAAAAAACGAATAAATGTTTCGTCATTAACAGTATAAGGTTATTTAATAAATTACCTAAAAGCATTATAGAACTGAGTGAAACAAAGTTTAAGAATTGTATAAAACACATTTTAATCAATAAGGCTTACTATAGCGTAAAAGACTATTTTAACGATAAAGACGTCTGGAACCGTCCTGATATGCAATTGAGGTCTCGCAACTAGTGAACAAATTACTTATTTATTAGAATTATATTTGTAGAATAAACATTAGCTTAGTAGTGTCCGATATTGTAATAATTTAATATTACATAATTTATTTTTATTACATTATGTAAATTTTGTCTTTGGATAAGGTAATCACTGATGATTACCTGCTTATTTATACTTAATTTATACTACAGTACTGTGTAGTTCTGTACATTGGTACAGTAACAAATAATCTGCCATAGGGTGTTTTGCGCATGCTGATCGGTGGGGTGCATTTTGAGTATGCTACTATATATATATATATGCTATATAGCATAAGCAAATCAATGGCTGTACTCCTCTTTTAGTTTGTGTGAAGCACTAGAGTTTTTTACTTGCTGGTTTCTTTTTCTCCGGGGTGTCACTGAGGGGATCGACTTTACAGTTAGTATACCCGCCCTTAAAAATACCGATCCTTATACGTTTACTTATATGTGATTGGTTACTAACCTTTTATTTAGAATAAATATTTAAGGCGTGGATATGGTCGGTGAAGTTGGTCGCCTTGGTGGCTCCCTTGTATGGCAGATAATGATTGACAGGTCAATGGAATCAGCTAACCACCTAGTCTTACACTAGTTGGTTATGTAGTGTGTGTTCGGTTTGGTAGTAATTTTCATATTAAGATTTCTAAATTTAAGTTCTAAATCTGATATCAAGGTATAATAAATATTTGTCATTCTTTTAATAATGAATAGCTGCCTAACCAAACGCACTCTAAGACCTCATTGTTAATTTTTTTTTTTTTTTTGACTATTCATAAATATCTGTAAAGATTTACATGAAATAAATGATTTGATTTGATTTGATTTGTATATGTATCATCACGGGTGCCTTACAGCGCCCGAGACCGCCTAGACGGCCCCAGGGTACCCAGCGGAGGAGTTTTAATCCCACCTCGTCGTAGTCGATGGTATGAGTCTACACCGAACAAGTGGCTAGCTCGTCGCGATGTTTTGAATAGACTCAATAACCCATCTATAAAAAGTTTCACAAGTTGGGATAGTGAAACCGGGACCGACAGCTTAACGTGCTCTCCGAGGCACTATAGTGGTGTTGTCAAACAAATGTAGATATTTTTTTAAATAAAAAAACTCATTGGTACACACCAGGTTTCGAACCAGGGACCTAAGTGTTTTAAAGTCCAAGGTCTAACCAACTCGGCCACCGCGTATATACTAGGCCACCACGTATATAAAAATTTAATATAAGATTATCCTAATAAGGAATTTATAAAAAATGCATAAATTATAAAATACTGAAAAAAGTAAAAATAAAAAACAGACTCCTCTGCCATCTAGTATTAGAAACTAGGACTTCTAACTTCACTCAAGTTTTTATGAATCAGGCCATTATCCTTTTGTATTTCTTTATAATCATATAAAGTAAAATATATAGAAGAAAAAAAAAATTCGATGCAGGAGTCTGAAGTCACAGACTGCCCTTTATAAACAATTATTACTAGGAATAAATAATATTTTATGAAACTACAAGAAATAAACAAGAATGAAACTCCAATCCTTACAAAAAATACCTTTAAGGTGATTTCTCAGCTCAGGTATGGAAACTAATTTCAAGAGATGGCGCTTCTGTCGCAAAATCATGGTTTTTAATTAAATAAATAAGTTTTTTTTGAAGAAACTAAGTAAATTACAAAAATATTTTTGTTAATAGAACAGAAAAGAGAACAAAATATCAAAGCACTATATAAATAAAGGTTACTCAGCAAAAAGGGTTTCAAAGGACACTACTTTTGCCCTCGAGACAAAACTATTGGATAATACACTTTCGAAAATCAAAAAACTTTCCTACAATTTCATGAGAGATCAAATACAAAAGTTAATATAAGTATATAAATTTCTAGCTGACCCGACGATCTTTGTACCGCCTTAGAAACAAATTCAGTTTTATTAGGTGAATTAAATTCTGTTTTTTATTATGATTAAATAAATATTTTAAATAAATTAAGTCACAAAATTAAGAGACCCTAGTGGTCCTATGATTGCAAATTGATTAAACTGGTGATTTAGGTGGGAGGAAGGCCTCTATATCTTCGCTAGGCTAACCGACCGGACTCGCTACCATCGCCTATACAGATGCGAAAACCGTCAAGTGACCTAGTCATGTTTCAGTTTTAGTCTAGTGGGTTCACCGGTTGTCCAGAGACTACTGCATCAATTTCTTGTTGAGGGGGTTGTCTCCTTTAATGGTAAGGTTATGAAACAGGCGACTGATTTGATGATAAAGCAGCGAGGATATTAAAACAGACTCGTAATGCAAATACGTCCATGTCGCCGTCCATTTCGTAACCGCATCATTTAGCCGGCATAGCGGGAGCGATCAATATTCTAAAACAATAATGTATTTATCGACCCCATTTCATGGACTATGTAGGTCTGATTAACATCAGGTAGATACAAAGCTTACCGTGCTCCATAAAAAAAAAAAACGAATAAACGCGTTGCAGAGCTAGGAACACTTAAAGCAATATTGTGTTTGATTGAACCAGCAGGGTGATTACGCGTCTTAAGTTCGCTCGCACGCCAATCGTTATGACGTCATTCTGACGTAGATCAAGCTTGGCTTCTTAACAATGGCTCCAAAAAATCTTAGAAAGTTACGTCATACGATTGGCGTGCGAGCGAACTTAAGACGCGTAATAACCCTGCAGAAGGTCCCATGGGAGCCGACTTGACGCCCATACAAACGTACTTCCAATATTACAACTTGGCTTCAATTGTTGTATTATATTATATATGTTCGTTATTGTATGCAAAAATTTATTTGTTGTGGGTATTTTTTTTTTGTATTACAATATTAAAAAGTTTTTTTTTTCTGATTATGATAAAAATAATAATCCAACACAGAAAGATTAATAAATACAATGACTGGCAAACATATTATTTTAATTCTGCGACAAACAGTAATCGAGTATTACTGGAAGTGCGAAAGCTAATTTTGTATGGAGAACGCGGAATTCGGTATTACGAATGCAGTTGAGATTTTCTGCTCCAGGCGGGGTATTCAAAAATTATAACAAGTTCCAGACCAAGCAAAACTATAATTCGCTGTGTAGTGTAAGACAAGGATTCATCTTCTAAATATTTAACTATGGTTTCTGGATAAGTTAGGTTGTAATATTAAAAAAGGTTTGATAAATATTTATTAGTTTCGAAAAAAAATCCAATAAAGAATTTCGGAGTACAGAAAACAGTTGAAACGGCTCAATACCCGCTCATGCAGGTCACTCATCTCCTTTTCTGTTATATAATATTCTTTTAAATCGAAATTCTCCTTCTTATCTCAAATCCCGCTTTCAATTTCTATGCGACACTCATGATCGCAACCTCCGTTCTTCTGATAATAACCTATTAAAGATCCCATCTCATGCCTCTACCACATATTCCGATTCATTTACGGTGTCAGCTGCTCGCCTGTGGAACTTGCTCCTCCTGAATATCAGACAGTCACCGTCTCTCGCCATTTTTAAGAAATAACACATTTCTCATTTGTTTTGCCTCCGAATACCATCGGCGAAATGAGGATGGGTTAATCCCTCCGCTGGGTACCCTGAGGCCGTATAAACGGTTCTCGAGAGCTTAAAAGCACCCGTGATAGTATTTATACTCATTTCTCATTATCACAATTCAGGTTAGGTTTAAACATATATTTATATTTATTTTATTATATTAGTTATGTAGTTTTATATTTGAGCATGTAGGTACTTTGTATGTAGTTTGTGTATTTTACTATTTACACTAATCTGTGCACCGTATATTACAATGTTCACTCTCTTAAAGGTTAGAAGGTATACAGGATGAATTTAAAAGGATGTACTTTGGGCTAATATGAGGTTCTGCTGATCAAATCGAACAACTTTTCCCATGAAACCATGTGTCGCAAATGAAAAAATTTTGGCTTCCCCATACAAATTGGTCATTTTAACATTACTAGTTGTATGGAGAACGCAATTTTTGTTTTCATTTCATATTAGCCCAAAGTACATCCTTTCAAAGTCACCATGTATAATGCCTAAGGCATTAAGCTCGCCTTTGTACAAACCTTTTAGTGCAATAAAGTATTTTAAATTAATAAAGGATCCTGGGTCCGCATCAAATATCTCCAGAACTGATCCGTTTTACTTGAAAATTAGGATGGTTATAGACTTTGTTGACCAAAACCAAAAGAGTATAAGTTAAGAAAATATTTGATGAATCAAGATCTAATTTAAAATAGGTATGTTTTTTGCAAAAATATTTTTATTGTGGGTGATAAATATTTTTGTATTTTATAATTTAAAAAAGTTTTTTTTTCTGATAAAAAAAAAATGTTTTCTCCATACAAACTAGTAATGTTAAAATGACCAATTTGTATGGGGAAGCCTAATTTTTATTTAATTTGCGACACATGGTTCCATGGGAAAAGTTGTTCGATTTGATCAGTAGAACCTCATATTAGCCCAAAGTACAAACTTTCAAAGTCACCATGTATAGACACGACCTTTTTTGTTTTTAATCTAAAAATTTATATATTTGTTTAACAACTCCACTATAGTGCCTCGGAGAGCACGTTAAGTTGTCGGTCCCAGTCTCACTAAACCAATTTATGTAACTGTTTATAGATGGGTTATTGTATCTACCCAAACATCGCGACGAGCTAGCCACTTGTTTGGTATAGACTCATACCATCGGCTACGACGAGGTGGTATTATAAATCCCTTCGCTGGGTACCCTGAGGTCGTCTAGGCGGTCTCAGGCGCCGTAAGGCACCCGCGATGATATTTATTATTTTTTTATTAAAAAAATACTATATGACTTAAAAGAGGAAGTTAAGAAAACTATATTATTAAATAAACGTAAAAATTATAATCGTAAGATGATCTCTATTTTTGTTATATTTGAAGTAAACTTACGTAGAACATCTCAGTGTCTTTCTAATACTGAGTTTAATAACAACAAAAACTATACTTAAGTTTTCTTTTATATAATTTCTTTTATTCAACTCGACCTCAAAATCTTAAAAATTAAACATCTTTAATAATTTAGTAGCCTTTCTCAAGCACTGCTATATGTGGCAACAATGTAGCCATATTCGTATAATATAATAACATGAATTAAGTACATACAAAAAAAATAACATAACACTTATCTTATTGGTTTTTGGGGTTGACATCAGCAAAAACACTTCGACCCTTTGGGATCTTTTGTGTGTTCCCCATTCCTATTATCCACACACCTCAGTATCGTCCCCAAATATGTTGTTCACATATTTAAGGACATCACTAAGGTCGATTAGCCTGTAGCTTTCTGGATCCGGATAAGCCTGTCCTAGGTATTTTATTCTTTGGATGGCCGTAGCGTCACAGTCGCACAGTAGGTGCCGCATGGATTCGGGCTCCTTACCACAGAATCTGCATGTGGGATCGTCTCTTACTCCTATAGTATAGAGGTGTTTGTTGGTTGTATAGTGTCCTGAGAACACTCCCACCAGTAGCCTTATTTGACTTCTGTTGAATTTCCATATCTTATCCAGGCCTATTGCCCTCATACCAATGAATTTCTTGGAATGTATTAGGCCTTGCTGCGTTAACCACCATCTTGTGTGTTTGTCCTCAGCAAACTTTTTTAATGCATTAATTATTGTTATGTTGGGTATGCCTATAAATGGTTCAGGTCCAATTAAGGGAGTTTCCGAACCCATTTTAGCAAGTTGGTCTGCCCTTTCATTGCCTTCGATGCCCATATGTCCCGGCACCCAGGCCAGTCTTACCCTGTTGTTCCTGCCGATTTTATTCAACAGTTTCACACATTCCAAAACCAGCCCAGATCTGGTCTCATACGAGCTCAGAGCTTTAAGTGCTGCTTGGCTGTCGCTGAGAATATTTATGTTTTCTCGATGTGATCCCATGTCTAGGATCTTCTTTGCAGATACTATTATCGCATACAGATCTGCTTGGAAAACAGTAGGGTAATGTCCTATCTTACATGAATATCATGACCATTAGTATGTATTCCTGCACCCGTTCCTGACTGCATCTTTGATCCATTAGTATACCAGTTTTGACATTTACTGTCGGGTTTAGAACCATTTTCCCATTCGTCCCGTGACGGGAAATATGTTTTGTAGTTCCTTTTAAAGATTCGAATAGCCGAAATGTTGTCAGCGCACATTTCAAGAATCCTATCGAGTTTGTTGTCAGTTTCCATCCTAGTGTGAATAGTTTGGGGCATATTTGGATACCACTCTTTATTATTCCGTAGTCGGTAAAGTGATTTCCTTGCCTCCATTTCTATTATCACGTGTAAAGGTTTAAGATTTAATAGTACCTACATAGCTGCCTGCCGTCGGTGTTGTTTTAAAGGCACCTGAAATAGACATACATGCCAATCGTTGTAACTTAGCTAGGTCCTTTTTAAAGGTATCAAGCTTAGTCCGTGGCCACCACACAATACTTCCATATGTTAGTATCGGCGTTACCATGGTATTGTATATCCACTTCATTACTGTTGGTTTTAGTCCCCATGTTTTGCCATATGCCGATCGACACATAGCAAATACCCTTATTGCCCTTTTTATTAACATGTCAACATGTAGTTTCCATGTAAGGCTTTTATCTAGAGTAAGACCGAGATATTTTACGTCAGTGGACCATTGTAGTTCAGACCCGTATAACTTTAAAGAGATCAGTCCCGTTAGGTCTCTTTTCCTTGTGAAAAGCAATGCTGAAGTTTTACTCGGGTTTATTGATAGATGTTGATTGAGAGTTACACCATTCTTCAACAGTTCCCAGAGTTTTTGTGCTACACTTATTGTTGAACCTACAAATTTGCCGTTTACCATTATAACTAGGTCAACAGCATATCCTACTGTATAATATGGGCCAACGTTTAGTTTTGTTAGAATTGAGTCTACAACAAGGCTCCACAACAAAGGAGAAAGTACTCCACCCTGTGGACATCCTTTGGTTGTAGTTATCATCATTTCATCTCCGAGTAGTTGTGATATAACCATTCTACTCCTGAGCATATTTTGTATTCATCTACAAATGGTTGGTTCTATGCCATGGTGTTTTAAGGCATTGTCAATGCCTTCAAAAGTTGTGCGATCAAATGCTCCTTCTATGTCTAAGAATATGCCTACGCATACCTCCTTGTTCTCTAAAGCCATCTCGGCTTTTTGAACGACATGATGAAGCGCAGTTTCAGTTGACTTTCCTTGTTAATAGGCACACTGAAGTCTGTGAAGAGGTGTCCTTGTTAGTGGGCCCTCCCTAATGTATCTATCCAGTATTTTTTCTAGTATCTTTAATAAGAAAAATGATAGACTAATAGGTCTAAACGACTTGGGTTCTTCGTAGGTTACTTTACCTGGCTTCGGTATGAATACTACCTTAACCATCCTCCACTGCTTTGGTGTGTAACCAAATGCAATAGATGCTTTGAAGAGTCTGCTAATGTGGGAGTTTAGTATTGGCAGCCCCCTTTGTAGTAGAAAGGGATATATTTCATCAGGACCCGGAGATTTATAAGGTTGGAAATTGCTCAGGGCCCATTTGATTTTATGTTCGTCTACTATTTTTATCGATTGGCAATGGTTTTTCCATGCCTGTCTCTTAGCTTTCCGTACTGCTTTATTATATTCTGTTAATAAACGTGCATACTCACTAAAATCGTTTTTTGCTTTCGCGACATTGAAAGCCTTTCGAGTTACCTTGCGTAATAGCCTAGCTAAATCCTGATTCCACCATGGAACCTTTTTCGCTAGAATATTTTTTTCCGGACAATTGTTAGTCCATGCCGTATTGATTGCAGTACCAATCCTGTCAGCTTCGAATTCTATATCTATAGTGGAATTGAGCTTACCTTTTTTGTTTCCTAGTTCTGCCTTTAGATCACTGTAGTAATTTTTCCAGTCGGTGTTCCTAGGATTCCTTCTCTGTACGGTTACAATGTTATGTTCCATCATGTACCTAAAGCATATATATCTGTGATCAGAAAGAGATGTTTCATTAGACACATGCCAGTTATGTATGTTAGAGAATGTGTTCCTAGAAGTTATTGTAATATCTAACACCTCAGCCCTTTTTGCATTAATAAATGTTGGCCTGTTCCTTTTATTTAATATTAATAAGGAAGAACTTACAACACTTACTTGTATTATGTATTGATATTAAATCTCTTTCTTTTTATAACTTATTATTGGTAGGTATATACCAATGTATATTCACAACTTCGTCTGCGCACGCAACGGAAGCTCTCAAAAGGAACAAATTTTCCCCGTTTTCCCATTATTTTTCATTGATGCTCTGCTCTTATTGATCGTAGCGTGATGTTATATAGTCTTGCTAGACAAATAGGCTATCCAACACTAAAATAATTTTCATAATCGATTCTGTAGATCTACAGATTACCCCCTACAACCTCACAAACTTTACTTATATAAATTATAAGTATAGATCAGAGTTTCCCAATTAGTGGTACGCGTACCCCCAGAGATACGCGAAGTTGCATCACGGGGTACGCGTAGTGGGCCTTAAAGACATTTATCTTTAAGGCTTACCACTATATAAAACTGTATTTTAATGGTAATATCTAATTTCATTTTTTATTTAACGTTCCTGCAATAAGGTGTACGCGAGTTTGAGGTCTTTCTTGGAGTGGTACGAAAAAAAAACTAATTGGGACCCACTGGTATAGATTATATGAATAAAGTTTTACTTAAGGACCACTTTTGAAGCTTGTAGATATTTTAGTAATAGGTAGGTACGAAAGAAAGTACAAAATTTACGAATACATTTTCATTAAAACGCGCTGAACAGGTAAAAACCAAAACGTATTTGAATATTATTTTAAAGCTCCTGTTACAATAAAACTTTGTTTTTCAATCAAAATATTTAAATTCTCAAAACTATTTCAGTGTGTCCAATATGCAATGAAACCACGGCAGAAAGCAATTTCACTTTGTGGCTTCAAGACAGGAAATGCTGTGCCAGCGTCATTGTTCGAATGTACACAATATTCAAGGAGTACTGTACATCTATACAACTAACGAATACGACTACTTTACTTTTCAATTTTAAATTTGTCTTTAAAATTATTTGTAAAGAGTAATAGAAGGCCCAAGAATAAATACAATAGATACGCAGTAAGTAATACAAAATTTAGGTAAGCAAAAAATTAAAAAATCATTAGATGGAATATCAACTGAGGTTTATTATTTTGTTGTAATTCATAGTAAATGTTATGTATTAAAATTTTGGTGGCAAAATAGGTTGTTGTTTTTATCTATTATTAGCTGACCCGCGCAACTTTGTCTGCGTAACTTTAACCGTTTACAACTAACGAATACACAGCGTACGCAACGGAAGTTCTCATAAGGAATACTTTTTCCCCGTTGTTGCAGAATTTTTCATTGTTACTTCGTTCCTATTAGACGTAGTGTTAGGTTATATACCCTATATAACATCACACTACCTCGATTTCTGGGCTATACAACACTAAAATATTTTTTTCAATTCGAACGAGTAGTTTTTTTTTAATAAAGCAGACATGTGATCCACCTGTTGGTAAGTAGCAATATCCAAGAATGTTCTCAACCAATAGTAGTAATGATGCCTGCTTCAATTGATTGATTCCACTATGTCTGCTTGAGAAACTTTTTCACACCTCGCTTAAAGGACTCAGGATTAAAGGAAGAAGGGAAAACGCATGCAGGCAACGCCTTCCACTTTTTTATCGTGCGACATATATAAGAATCACCATACCTTTATGAGACTAGCGCGTTCAACCAAATAAACAAACTCTTCAGCTTTATGCCACTTAAGATGCTTCTTTTAATTAAGGTAATAGGATAAAATGAACCTCCAAGCGGTTAGATTATTTGACATAGATCAATATGTACGAATCAATAAGTCATTAACATGTTTTGTATGTAATATTAATTACCTTATAAACATTTAGGCAAAAAATAGTTTAGGTACATTCATTCATCACAGTTTTATAATTTATATTAAAAAAAAAAAAAAAAAAATGTACTATAAAAATTAGACCAAATTAGCAAAACTCTGCAGATCTTGATCTATTTATCGTATTTTTATACTGGGTACCCAGCGGATGGGTTTTAATCCCACCTCTTCGTAGCCGATGGTATGAGTCTACACAGAACAAGTGGCTAGCTCGTCGCGATGTTTTGAATAGACTTAATAACCCACACTTAATAACAGTTTCACAACTTGGTATAATGAAACAGGGACCGACAGCTTAACGTGCTCTCCGAGGCACTATAGTGGTGTTGTCAAACATATGTACATATTTTTTTTAATTAAAACCTCATTGGTACACACTGGGATTCGAACCAGGGACCTAAGTGTTTTTAAGTCCAAGGTCTAACTCGGTCACAACTCGGCCACCACGTATATAACAGAATATTCCTAATAATAAATAAATAAATTTTTTTTTTTTGGTTTATAATTTATATTTATATATAAAATAAAAATAAAATAAAACTTTACTATAAAAAAAAAACGGGTCCCAAGCCAGTGTTGCGCGGATATGTTCCGAGGATGCTGGCGGAGTTTCCCCACTGAATGGTGAGGCAATTCAATTAAAAAAAAAAAAAAAATTGTATTTAATACATACAAAATTTGCTATTTGGCATTAGTTTCCATACCATCGCTACGACGACTTTAAAAAAAAATCAGGGAAAAAGTTAGTACACAATATTAGAAACAAAAGTTAATACAATATTTTTACCAAAAGTTAATTAAAATTAATAACAAAAATAAAAGTGTCCTAAAAAGTGTCATACAAAAAAAAAAAAATCTAATATCTGCCCGTGTGGCATAGTGGCAACATTTCCTCGCTGTATAATTATGATATAATATATTTGCGCCTTTTGTGTACCTCAGCAGTCAAGGTCGCGGCACCCGCACACCTAAAGGTTCCTGGTAGATGACACGGTGCCAAGGTGTCTGCGCAGGAGGCATCCCACACTAAGCACCGAGCCATCTTCCATGGAAAAAAAGACACTCCGTCAGGTCTCTTACCGTCACTCCGGAAAATTCCCGGGGGTCCCAGCAATATCGGAACATCTACGACGGCAGGTGACCTTAAATATATAATATTTATATGTTTTGCAATTAGTCTCTATAAAAATAACTTCACTGAAATTATTAGAAAAATGAATATTTTATAAATATTACAAAGTGCTCGCTTCTACCAATACACTTTACAGGAGGCTCGATGCATATTTAAATTGGGAACGAATGAAATTCCAAATTATATTTTCGTAAGTTGCTATAGTTAGAAGCGGATATGGCATAACACTTTTTTTTATTCGGCATGTAATTTTATGAGCTACCTGATGAACAGAACTGCAAAGTCTATAAAGTGGACTTAATGCCACCAGGCATTCTCTATCAGTCAAACCTTCGGGAAAAGCAGTTAATAAGTGAGGTAGGTGCAATACAGAAACTATAAAATAAAACGTATATATTATTATTAAAAATACATATAACACTAGTCGTATTACGCATAGTCTTTTTTTTTATTGGAGCACGACATGTGACTTTGTATCTACCTGGTGGTGTGCAGACCTACAAAGTCCATGAATGGGTTCAATCAAAAATTGTTCTTAAACAATATTGATCGCTCCCACTATGCTGGCTAAATTATGCGATTGCGAAATGGGGGGCGATAATAACGAATTGCATTATGAGTATATTATAATATACTCGCTGCCTTATCGTCATTTCAACTACCCATTTCGTAACCGGACCCTGAAAGGAGACTACCACCTCGTCAAGAAATCACTGAAAACATTCTAAAATCTTGCAGCGACCTCTGCAAACGATTTAGTAACAAAGGTCATCATTGGAGAGGAAAGCCAATTAATAGATTATTGTTGAACTCCAACTATACCTGCTAAATGATGCGGTTGCAAAAAGGGCGGTGGAAAAGATAAATTTGCATTACGAATTTATTTTAATAGCCTCACTGCTTTATTGTCCAATTAATTGCCCATTTCGTAATCGGACTCTGAAAGGAGACTAACACCTCGAATAAGAAATCGAAACATAACTAGGTTCATCACGCGGTTTTTGCATATGTATGGTCTGTTGAGGGCACAAGACTAGCGAAGTTATAGAATCTTCTTTAAAGACAAAAGTAAGGGCACTAGGAATACTAGGTTTATCACACAAATGTTTATTACAGTACAGCTATTATATTATTTTTTGTATGAATGAGAGAGGGGAGGGGGGGGGGGCTAGGAAGGAGTGAAAAAGAGATACAAGTTATGGAAAACTACTAAGGGCCGATTTGACCAAAAGAGAGGATAACTTATACCGGGGGTAGTATTGTAAAATTCCATACAAATCTAACAATTAGGTTTCTATCTTCATGTACAAGAGTTGTACGATTATATCTGGCGTTAAAGGAATATATTTTTAATGGTATGAGCTGAAAAATTCTATACAAAAACGGTAGGTTTACAGCCGTGTAAAAATAGTTAAAGCTAGTGAAAGCGATGCATTTTTGCAATAACCTGAAAAATCCTACCCAAAAAAGGTAGGCGAGCCGTCTAAATACAGCCAAAGCTGGTGAAAGCGATGCATTTTTTGCACTGAGCTGAAAAATACTACCCTAAAAATGGTAGGTTTACAGCCGTGTAAAAATAGTTTTCAGGCTCCATGTAATAGCTGTACGATTATGTCTTACGCGAGTCAATTTTGCGCGCGCTTCTGGTGAAGGCGATGCATTTTTAGCATTTTATATAGAAGGTACACTAGCAAATAGAATTCCTTTCTGAAATTGCATTTTGTCATGTCAAGAAGCAGTCAAGTAAATAAGTTTTGTTACATTTCTTGACACTCAGCTTTGTTACATTTAGGTCGTAGGAATTGGTTGGAGTAATATTTTAGTTTGTTTATTTCAACATTTTTATTATTTACGAATGGATTTTTTTTAACACATTTCATTTATTAATTATTATTATTTTCGGAGGTCCTGAGTTCGATTACCATCAACATTTTACGTTTTTCAGTACACCTTGCCTTGGTCTGGGTGTTTTTAAATTAGTATCGTTGTTCCACTTTTAAATAGTACAAACCTTAGTAACCAGGGTAGATGTGCGAAATATACTATACAGGTGGATTTTTGAGGCGACAAGGATTTTTAAGGTACTTTAACCGTTATAGTTACGAGAAAATGTTCCTAGGAGACCATACATAAACTTTTGAGACGTGCTGAACTTCATTCACAGATTTTGGAAGAACATGTAAAAAAAATGATAATTTCCGTTTACATTAACCGTTTTTTTTTTTTTTTTTTTACACAAATATATTTTTTTTATGCCAATCGATCCTGTTTATCATAATGATCAAAAGTCTCTACTGGACCTACTGAGGGTTTAGTACTAGAAATGGCAGAAATCGCGAAAAACTTTTTCGATACATTTTGGTAAGGGTCAAAAAAAAAGTCAAAAGTCAAATATATTGGAAATAAATATTTTTTATTGTTTCTTTGTCAAAATAAGGTTTTTTGTCACTAATATTTGGTCACACAATGCTGGTTTTATTTAAACAGCATCGTTACCATAATAAAAATTAAGGTCTGTATGATCTCAATTTGAATTAATTTTTATTTCGGAACACGACGGTGTTGTTGTAAACGTTGTTCGGGAAAATGAAGGGGAAAATTAATATTACCGTTTTATCTTTATGGTATTACCGTATTTGGTTTTCCTTTTGTGTAACATTTTTTTTTTGTAAAATATTACTGTGGTTTTAAATGGTTTAAGATACTCAAAACAACTTCTATATATTGGAGTTGGTAAATTGCTTTAATGTCTTAATAATAATAATCAATATAGATATTTAGACTTGGGGGCCGAGCACGCGCGACATTCGGTTCGATACATATCGATCGATAAGACATATATCTACAAAGCTAACACGCGCGACCACGATATATAACGAATAGACTAATTTGACGCATTGGAAGATATATGTCGACTTTTATCGAAAACGGTAGCAAGCAGCTTATTAACATTAAAACTAAACTGTGAGATTGTAGACAAAAGTCGATATACAATTTTTATCACGTTTCTTTTAGGCGCTGATAAGTGTCGAAATTACTTTTGCTATGATATTTTTATTGATTTAATAACGAAAAACAGAACCAAAATTGTTGTATTCTCGTTAGAAAAACTGTTATACTTAAGTGACTATAAATGTGCGTGTTATAGAAAAGTTGCTGGAACAACTGGAACCTCAAAAAACAATGATTTTGAAAAAATATCTGAATGCCCACACCAAGAAATAGATTATGAAAATAAGATTATCAGAAAATAAGTATTTATGTTTCTAGAGTTATATGCTATTTGGAAAAATAATTTAATTAATATTCTTGTTTTATTTTATTATCGTGTAATTTTTTTATTTAATTTTATATGTTTATTATTATGAAGTGGCAGTAGATTAGTCTTAATATTTTAAAGCGAGCAAATCCTAGAAAGGAAGATCACTACTAGAGTGAAAACCTTTGAACTTCGGTAACCCCCGAAGTTCCGAGGTTTTCAAGTTCAGATAGGTCTTGGATGCGGAATGTATTGATTGTGTAATGTAATTTGATTATTCAGCAGGCATAATTATGATAAATCATTCACACGTCGCCGTATTGCTTAAAATTCAAAACATCCATAAAATAAAATATTTGATTTATATCTTTAAAGTATATTATTACCTTAAGGCTTAATCGTCTTACCGGTCATAAGAACAAAAGACCGCGACAAACCAAAATAAAAAGTGACACAAATGCGATTATATTGATTGTCATGTCGTCGAAGTGCTGGTCGGTGGTCAAGACATAGAGCCATTAATAATATCATCAAGAAGGCTTTAGCATCTGTAAGTTTTCCAAGCATGCTAGAGCCTTCGGGCCTATGTAACGATACTGACCTGAGACCTGATGGCATGACACTATTGCCTTGGTATCGGGGCCGGGCCCTCGTCTGGGACGCAACATGTTCTGACACCTTTGCCTCCAGCCACATTAGCTCTACCTCTGTAGGAGCCGGTGCCGCTGCCATCAGTGCCGAGAATACTAAAAAAGCTAATCCGTCAATTGTTTCGGTGTTCAGGAGAATACTGTAACGATTTCTTCACGAGGAGGTAGTCTCTTTTTGGGTGTGGCTACGAAACGGATTTTGACGATAAAAAAGCAATAATAAACTAATATTTCAAACCCGGTGCCTTAATCTACTTAATGAATTGTATATCAACTGCGTTATAAAGGCAACATTTGATACGATTTAATATATATATATCATCACGGGTGCCTTACGGCGCCCGAGACCGCCTAGACGGCCCCAGGGTACCCAGCGGAGGGGTTTTAATCCCACCTTGTCGTAGCCGATGGTATGAGTCTACACGGAACAAGTGGCTAGCTCGTCGCGATGTTTTGAATAGACTCAATAACCCATCTATAAACAATTTCACAAGTTGATATAGTGAAACCGGGATCGACAGCTTAACGTGTTCTCCGAGGCAGTATAGTGGTGTTGTCAAACAAATGTACATTTTTTTTAAATTAAAAACTCATTGGTACACACCGGGATTCGAACCAGGGACCTAAGTGTTTTTAAGTCCAAAGTCTAACCAACTCGGCCACCACATATATTTAATATGCAGTTGATATACAATTTATTGATTTTGTAGAATAAAGCACCTTTTTGGTAGCTTAGATTCATGGTCGGTTCACGCCTTCACGGTTTCGTGATAGTTAGCAATTTAAGGGGCGTAAGCTTGCACAACTTTTGCACTGAATTAGTAATACGAAAAGTTTGCCTGAATGAACCGTTCGTTACAGCAACTTTAGTAAACTAACTTACTTGTATAGACGTTTAAAATATATTATTGAATCAAAACAATATCTTCTAAAATAAATATTATTAGCTTAATCGAAAAAAAAAAAAAAATTTTTTTAGTGGTTAAGAAAAATTACTTTATTTAAAAAAAAAAATAACTTGTATTTTAATATTATATTTTTAGAGTATTTGTATACTTCCCTGAAGAATTCCTTTTTATTTCTGTATATTACAATTAGTTTTATTTTTAATAAAATACTAGCTTTTAGGCTTCTCCCGTTATACAGGGTGAAATTTTAAAGTGTGCCTTAACAACATCGAACACTTAACCCAAAACTAAAACTGCATCATAAGATTTTTGAAAAAAAGATTTTTCTAGCCGGGTATCGAACCGGTTGATTTTGAAAAAACAACTCACCTGTATTATTACACCTGCTACTAGTGTCGCCTATATGGATCATGATGGAAAGTAACTTCAAACGGCAAACTAAAGGAAACTAAACTAAAGGCTCATTTTTAATAAAATATGTGAATATGTTTAAGCCTAACTTAAAAAATTTTAAAACAATGATATTATATTTTTTTGTTACTTTTATTTATAAAAAAATATCTATGTTTTTTTGGAGTACGGCATGTGACTTTATAGGTATCTATCTGATTGTAATCAGACCTACAAACTCCCTGAAAGGGATCGATCAATAAATTGTTGTCAGGTGGTTAACACCTGATGAATGATGATGGTGTCGCTTATAAAGATCAAAATCTGGTAAGTAATAGATAGCGGCAAAATAAAGGAAAGTGCTCATTTTTAATAAATACCATCTAACGAGTGCCTTTTTTGGTTCCAATAAAAAATAAAATACTAAAAAAAGCCTTAAACTAAAAGAGATTTAATTATTAAAAGAATTGATAACACATATTTTGTAACCTACATTCCGAATACATGGTTTACTTAGGTCTAAAATGACGTCTTTTTCATAATTAAAATTAATTAAAGCTACAATCTTAATTTTAATTCTCAACACAGCCTTAAATTACCGGACCTAAATATAGACTAGTTTTAGCAGGACAACATTTCTGCTACCCCACTAAATTAGAGAGGTCTAGACAGCTCTATCTTTCGGATATCCGTTCTCTATAAATTAGTGTAACTACAAACGTGGTTACTGCGGCCTGTTGAGATACTCGTGAAGTCGTAACGAAGCGACGACTGATAACGTGTACCTTTATATGAATGGGGTAAGACATGCGAACGTATGTAGTGTTGTCCAAATCAAGACCAAGACCTAGCCAGTCTTGGTCTTGCATCAGCTGGTCCCGGTCTTGATGTTGGTATTGGCTTTGGTCTTGTACAGATTTTGTTAACAAATTTTAATAAAAAAAAAACCCTTTTGGAATTGGCTTCATTATATAATTATTACATTATTAACCTAAACTGTCCCACTCTTGGGCAAAGGCCTTTCTTCCTTCCCTCTTTCCACCTCTCTCTATTTTCCGCTTTTTTGGACCTGTCCCTCAAAAATGTGTCCGTCTCATCCTTTCATCTCCTCCTGGCCCTTCCACGTTGCTTCCTCCGGTCGAGTAGTGATGAATCTGTCATAATTTTCGCTCTTAGTTTGCCAGGCGTATGGCACACGAGGCCTGCCCAGTTCTATTTAAGTGTAACGGCTTTTTGAGCGGCGTCGATAATTTGTTTTGCAGAGAGCAATTGTCACCTTATCAGTGCGTTTTACACCTAATATACTGCGCACCATTGATCGCTAACACGCTTTAATTAAAAACAAATAGATTCATACGACTTACAAACGTTACAACTTTAACAACTTTTTATCTTTAGTGGTTACTGAGATAATCATTTCTTGAAAATGTAGAAAAAAAAAATTTACGTGGATTCTTTTTATCTGAATCTATATTTTTTTACTTATTGAGTGTATCAAGAACAGCCTTCGAATTGGTCTTGCTAACTTATCGATGGTCTTGCAAGACCAAGATTAGGCAACATTAAACTTATGCCATGTGAGGAAAAAATATTATAGTTAAGTTAAATAAAACAAACTTTTATAAAAGTTTATGGTGCTAAAAAGCCGTGAAAGCGTTTATATCTTTTCTATTTCATTCATTTTTATCACTTGGTAACTAATAAACGCACTCAAGACTCGGTCGTCAATTCTATATACTGGGTGTTTTTTAACTATGATATTTTTTTTATATTGTGTTCTATGATGAAAATAATGAAACACGTTTGATGATATTATTTTAAAATTAAAATCATCTTATCCCATAATACGAAGAATTCCAAAATGCGTTCGTATTGAGATAGCCAGAAAATTAAGTGATGTTCTTGAAAACTGTGTTAAACACAATCGTTTTTCCGATTGGGAAGACTTATTTTTATTTTCTTATCGATATCTTCGTATTAGTTCATTTGACAAAACTGTATCGTTATCAACAAAAATACGAAATAATTTAAAACAGACAAATTTCGATTTCAATAATGATTCTCTTAATTTTTCCAAAACATCTTCCCTATCCAATAAAGTCGAAGCTAAAGTCGCAGACGGAGATATCCGCGGAGCTGTGCAAATACTATCTTCAAACGATTCTTTTATCGCAAATAATTTCGAAACTTTTCAAATACCACAATCAAAACATCAATCATCGTCTTTATTAAATAATATTACTTGTCCCGATGCACCAGACTCCGATCAATCTTTTCTAATAGCTACACCAGATATTATAATTAAATGTGTAAATTCCTTTTCTAATGGTTCTTCTTCTGGGATTGATGGTCTGCGTCCACAACACTTAAAAGATTTATTATCAAAACAATCTGGCGATGTAAGAGAAATTCTTTTAATGCGAATTACAAACTTAATTAATTTTATGTTTTCGGGTAAAATATGTGAAGATTTTTTAAAATACTTATATAGGGCTTCTTTGTTTGCTTTGCGTAAAAAAGATGGGTGTAAGACCTATAGCGATAGGTTGTACTTTTCGTCGTTTGGCCTCTAAAGTAGCATGCCACAGTGTTATGGAATCTCTAGGAAACCACTTCAGACCGACACAGTTAGGTTTTGGCACTGGTGCAGGATGCGAAGTAACAGTGCACACTGTGCGCACTTATTTAGAAAATGCTAAAACATCTGAAGTTTTAGTAAAACTCGATGTATGTAATGCATTTAATTCAATTAATAGGAATCATATTCTAAATTGTGTGAAGAAAAAATTCCAAATTTATGCCCTTATCTTTGGCAATGTTATCATAATAATTCAAATTTGTTTTTTGGAAATAATATTATACAATCGTGCAACGGTTGCCAACAAGGTTATCCTTTCGGCCCTGCAATTTTTAGCTTATCGATCCATAATATGATTAAATCTTTAAATAGCAGTCTAAATTTGTGGTATCTTGACGATGGTACCTTGATTGGTAAACCATCTACAGTGTTAGATGACATAAGAATTATTAAAGACAAATTTTCCGAAATAGGCCTTAATATAAATACAAATAAATGTGAATATTACTGCTTTGGCTCTAACTCGCCACAAGAAATTTCTGCAATAACTGAAAACTTACAACAAATATTGCCGGAAATAAAACCTTTAGACAACAATAGTTTATACCTACTTGGCTGTCCTATAAAAAGCGAGGCTTTGCCGTCTCTAATAGATGATAAAGTGGATAAATTTTCATTTTTTGTAAGTCGTTTAGAACAAATCCAACCTCACATAGCGTTATTTTGACTGCGTCATTGCTTTTGTATACCCAGACTAATATTTTATGTACGTTCATGCCCGTTTTGGATGTACTTATCACTATTAGAAAAAATTGATGCAATTTGTAAAATTTCATTAGAAAAAATATTAAATATAAAACTGGAACAAAATTCATGGATTCAGGCAACTCAGCCAGTTAAATTTGGTGGACTAGGCATTCGGCGTTTGACAAGTCTCGCTCTACCGGCATTTTTATCTTCTGCACATCTGTCAACTGATCTCACTGCAATAATCCTAAATCCTAAGATCAGCGGCATGAGTGAAGGAATAAACCGTTGGGGTGAGATTTGCCCTGACGAAGAGCTGCCTAGTTCGCCAAAAATTCAAAAAATTTGGGACCTTCCTCTTGTGAAAAATATTTCAAAAAATTTAATAAATTCCTCAATAAATGTTTCGGACAAGGCTCGTTTACTTGCAGTTCAACAGAAGGAGTCAGGTCTCTGGCTGGAAGCGTATCCATCACCATCTCTAGGTACACTTCTTGACCAGGACACCCTGCGGATCTCCGTAGGACTGCGAGTAGGTGCCGAAATATGTAAAGCTCATAAATGTGTCTGCGGATCAATGGTCGACCAATACGGTCGTCACGGACTTTCGTGTGCAAGAAGTGCGGGCAGAATGTCTCGCCATGCACAGTTGAATAAGATCCTCAAGCGATCCTTGGCATCAATTAATATACCTAGTATCCTTGAACCTTTAGGCGTCTCTCGATCGGATGGGAAAAGGCCAGACGGTATGACGTTGGTACCATTGGTTGGTATATTTGCCAAGGTAAATCACTTGTATGGGATTCAACGTCCACAGACACCCTTGCCCCCACTAATCTAAACAGTTCTTCACGAATCGCAGGATCTGCCGCCGCGAAGGCCGAGAATGCAAAACATGTTAAATACTCCCACATATAAGACAGTTTTGTTTTCTCTGCCTTTGCAGTGGAGACCCTCGGTTCGTGGAGCAACGACGTGCGTCAGTTGGTGAACCTTATTGGCCGGCGATTGATCCAGACCTCTGGAGATACTCGTTCGAGAACGTTTTTGGCACAAAGGATTAGTTTGGCTATACAACGTGGCAATGCTGCATCTGTCCTTGGGACTATTGGCGCTATGTCGGGGTAATTATGTCTATGTCGGGATAGCGTGTAATTTTATTTTTCATACGTGATAAAAGTTTTTTTTTTTAATTAATGACAACGACTTTCAGTCACTGTCACTGATGATGCCGCTGTAAAGAGAGGCGTATTAGTTGGCAATAAAATTAATAACTTTAATTTATATATTTTACCTAATAAGAAACACATCTAAGATACTTTATTTGTTACAGATATGCTTAAGGACACTGCATTCGTAATCGCGAACTCCGCGGTCTCCATACAAAATGAGCTTTCGTACTTCCAGTAATACTCGATTACTGTTTGTCGCAGAATTAAAATAATATTTTTGTCGGTCATTGTATTTATTAATCTTTTTGTGTTGGGTATTTTATTTTTATTTTTTTTTAAATAAAAAAAAAACTTTAATTATATATTTATGCAGGCCCCTTAAATTCCCACTGAACAGTACCAATCACAAGTATTACATTTTAACCCACGTATATATTGGCTTTCCAAGATCGGCTGTCAAAACTTTTATGGCGACCATTTCCAAGATATGACTGGATATACGATCCATATTTGGTTGGGTAGAGAGGGTACTAAGTATTGTGGAAGAGTTGAATATCGGAAAGGTGCTTTGCGTTCTCTAGTCCGGGATTACTGCAGTTTATTCCCAACCACGCTATGGCACCCGTCAGAGAATACATGGATAAAAAAAAAGCGAGAGACAATGTTCTTAAAACATTGTCTCTCTCTTTTTTATTTTATTATTCTTGAAAGTAGTTTTTTATTTATTTAAACAAAGACTGATAAAAAATATACGTGGTGGCCGAGTTGGTTAGACCTTTGACTTAAAAACACTTAGGTCCCTGGTTCGAATCCCGGTGTGTACAACACCACTATAGTGCCTTCGAGAGCACGTTAAGTTGTCGGTCCCGGTTTCACTATACCAACTTGTGAAACTGTTTATAGATGGGTTATTGAGTCTATTCAAAACATCGCGACGAGCTAGCCACTTGTTCGGTGTAGACTTATACCATCGGCTACGACTAGGTGGGATTAAAACCCCTCCGCTGGGTACCCTGGGGCCGTCTAGGCGGTCTCGGGCGCCGTAAGGCACTCTTGATGATATGTATGTTTGTATGATAATAAATAAGATAACATAAATGATTATATCACAAACTCAGCTCTAGGCTTCTACTATGTCTACCAGAAACAATGATCTTATCTTATCTTATTGGTTTTTGGGGCTGACATAAGTCAAAACACTTCGAACCTGTGGGATCGAAACACCAAAGAGAGAGTCTAGAGTCTTTGGTGTTTTATTTGGAGTTCGTGGGTTCGATTCCCACTAAAGGAAAAACAATATTAGTACGTTTTTCTGTACAATTTGTCTTGGTCTTGGTGCTTTTATGTATTAGTATAATTGTTTCTGTGGGAAACACACAAAATATCCCACAGTTTTGACTGATGTCAGCCCCAAAAACCAATAAGATAAGATAAGATCATTGTTTCTGGTAAACATAGTAGAAGCCTAGAGCTGAGTTTGTGATATAACTGCACCTTATAGATAGATTTTACCTGAAATGTAAAAGAGGAGTAGAATTGTAAGCATCTGTCTCCAGTAATGTATGTCGTCTAGCGTTGCCAGATTTTTTTTCAGACTATAAGTGACAAAATGCTTAAGTGATTCAATAGGCAAAAAAATACAGGATTTAAGATTTTTATCCGGGACATCAATCGCCAAACTTAAGTGGCAGTGGGCAGGCCACATAGCTCGCAGAACGGACGGCCGTTGGGGTATTAAGGTTCTCGAGTGGCGACCGCGTGCTGGAGGACGCAGCAGAGGCAGGCCCCCCACAAGATGGACCGACGACCTGAAAAAGGTCGCGGGAAGCCGATGGATACAGGCAGCGCAGAACCGGTCGTTGTGGCGATCCTTGGGGGAGGCTTATGTCCAGCAGTGGACGCGCAAAGAAAGGCTGGCATGATGATGATGATGATGATCCGGGACATATAGATATATTAATGAGAGTTATGCCCGATTTCACCAACTCAAAGGTCTCCCTTTAACAAAGTTAAGGAACAATTAATGACAGTTGTTTCAAAGCAAACATGTCAAAATTCTTATTTATCTTTAGAGTTAGAGGAATCGGGCCTTAGACAATTAAAAATATGTTTTTAGGCAACAAAAATATATTTTTATTGACATTAACATAGCTAATTAAAAAACCAATTCAATTGTAAACACGGAATATGTGAAATTACCCCCCGAATTACGGGTCATCTGGCAACACTAATGTCGTCTCCAAACAGAGCTGGTTGCATTTTATGTTCATGTGTTATGCAGTACGCCCCGAGCCTTATCCGCCACGCGAGGCGCATGCGGTCGTCAACCTATGACCCCAATGGACATTGCAGGGGATATTTTTTGGAATCATATTGGGACTATTTTTGGAATTTGAATAACATATACCAGTAAGCTTATTGGGCCATACAACGTTAAGCTAAACTTTAGCCTTAATGATGTAGTTTTTAGATGAAATTTTCAATGTCACCAGGTTTTCAATAGAAGCATTATATAGATTAAAATTTAGCGCATTATAATTATATAGTTTTAACGTTCTGCGTAATGACCCCCGCAGGAGTTCTGCGTAATGACCCCCGCAGGACTCCGCACGGATGCTATGATACACAATTCCGTAGAACATCTTTTTGATATCTCTCATAAGGTTTAGACAGTGTTAGTAATGAAAGCACCAAAAATAACATGTTTTTAATAAATATTGACTTAGGTAATAATATAAACCATTCTGAATTACTGTAAATGATAGTGAAAGCCCATTGTGTAATTTATAAGATCTAAGCGTATAGACACGGAAAACGTTTGTTTTATACTATGTAGTAGATGTACTGTCCCCAGACTCAGGTCTCAGGAAACCCAGTGGACGGGCTATATTCCCACGTAGTCGATGCCGATTTTATTGTGAGTCTACACCGAGCAAGGAAGTTTGTCATGGTGCGGTTGTATAAACTTATGAACAGTGTCATCTGTCAGTGTTAGTGTAAACTAGGATCGACAGCCTAACGTGTTCTCTAGGCACAGCGTTCAAAGAAAAACATGGATTAATAAAAAAAAAGCTCTTGGGATAAGGATAGCCAAATTGTTTTTGTTAAGTTGAAGCCAATGCAAAGGGAGATTAAAAATAAAATATACCTATAATATAATAATATAATGCCCTGAAAAAAGTAGGCTCCACCTCATTTATCTGTTAGCAATTTTCCCAATAACTGTAACGGGCTCAACATTTCTAAATGAGAGATCTTGCATAAGCAAGTTGGTAATATTTACTATGGGCCTTAGCACAACAGCATCGATAGGCTCGATAAATCGACAAAATCGATAAAAATCGATTTTATGAATGAATGTTCATTCATAAACTTCATTTTATCGACTGTCAAACTATATCGATATGGCTATAATAAGCCCCTATGTTTTTGTTTTGGGAATCGTCGCCACTGCAGTGGAAAAAGTTATATATGTATTATGTAGGATAATATGTCACACATGACCTGGTCACAAACTAATATGTAGGCTTATACTATGTGTACTAGAACCAACGATAACAATACAAATTATATTTTATAAACACCTACCTAGACTGTGACAAGCTGTACTGAAAAACGTACTAATATTGGGGAATCAAACCCACGTCAAAACAGATTATGGGACATTTTATTTTTAATATATTTATACATTTTATTATTGAATATTGACAGAATTGTCAATATTCCTAAAGAAAAGTACTTCTATTCAACAGATTTCTTCAGAAGGTTTTATAACAATACAAGAATTTAATCCATATACCAAAATAAAATTCCCAATGGGCCAAGAGGAATTAACTTGTTCCAAATGCCTCTCATTCCTCAGGGGTCCAATATATTTCAGTAGCAAACGTTGAGGAAATTCCATGGAATTATCCTGTTTATTGTTAAATCTCGGTTGGGAAAGTGGCAGATTGAAAATGTTGATTCTATACATTGCTCTTTTAAATTCCATTAACGATTTCCCACACCTTCCATAACAAGTAATGTAGAATCAAATTGAAAAACGATTAGTTTCAAAAGTAAAGTTGGTGTATTAGTTTTCCGAATTTCACAAGTTTTGAATTTAGAACAAAAGTTATGAGCCTGTTGGTCCTTTCGCTTCAAAACTTTGAAATCGAATGTCAGCAGAAACTCCTGAAATCTGAAGGATTTTCTAATTTATGACCTCGATTATTTTTTAATCTTTCAAGCTTACGGGAAAATCCTACCTTTGAATTTTTGGTAGGTAAGTAAGACTGACAGATATAATTGGCGTCGCATTAATGTCTAACGATTTATCTAGTTTTATTATTTATGAGTCTAAACAGTCTTCTTTATAGAAAACTGTTGAACTTTTAAATAATAAAACTAGAAATAATAATAAAAATAATACCATTTTTATTATAAAATAATAACGTACAAAATATTAGTCCATAAAATACGGACTGATATATTTTTGATATACGTGGTGGCCGAGTTGGTTAGGCCTTGGACTTAAAAACACTTAGGTCCCTGGTTCGAATCCCGGTGTGTACCAATGAGTTTTTAATTTAAAAAATGTATGTACATTTGTTTGACAACACCACTATAGTGCCTCGGAGAGCACTTTAAGCTGTCGGTCCCGATTTCACTATACCAACTTGTCAAACTGTTTTCAAATGGGATATTGAGTCTATTCAAAACATTGCGACGAGCTAGCCATTTGTTCGGTGTACACTAATACCATCAGCTACGACGAGGTGGGATTAAAACCCCTCCGCTGGGTACCCTGGGTCCGTCTAGGCGGTCTCGGGCGCCGTATGGCATATATGTATGTATATTTTTGATTCATAAATATATTTTGGTTTGCTAAAAATAATGAAGTTGGGTCATAATATTGTATTATTAATAGTGGTGTTTCTTCCTAAATACCTCTGTAAGTTTATAATTGTGCATGTGTGTGTCTATATGTGTATATATTTAGTTCATTTGGAATTATGTAAAATACATTTGGAAAGTATGTGTATAGTAAGTGCAATAAAGATTTTGTTTTTGTAACTTTCTTGGTTAATGGCAGGTTTTCCAGGACGAATTAGTGCTAAGAAATAAGGTTCAAAATTGGAAATCAAGTAAGTCAATATTTCACTATTATTTTGATTAAAAATTGGAGCCATAATAGAATATAATCCCACTTATTTTTAGTAAAGGATATGTATTTTTATTTGGCATAGGTATTATTATTTTGACGCAGTGGTCTAAGATTAAATAAACTTAAAAATAAATGATTTAAAAAGCGCTGTCTTAGGTTTTTGTTAAAAAAAAAATATCTTGGAAGTATTTAATCTCTATACCGTTATACAGTTACTAATGCAAATAAAATTAGTCCCACCCATTTGGTATGTAACATATTGAACGTCCTCATAAATGGGATTTATAACTGCTTAATATCAGGTAGATACATGCCTTGATCAAATAAATACCTATAATAATACAGGGTGAATTTGAAAGGTTGTACTTTGGGCTAATATGAGCCTCTATTTATCAAAATTATCAACTTTTCCCATGGAACTATGTGTCGCAAATAAAAAAAAATGCCTTCTCCAAACAAACTAGTAAGTAAAAATTACCAATTTTGTATGGGGAAACCAATGTTTTTTTTTCATTTGCGAAATATGGTTCCATGGGAAAAGTTGTTGGCTTTAATCAGTAGGCCTATTACGCCGCATAACGTTAACCAAAAAGACGTAGTTTTCTGTCAATTTTCAATGTCACTAGGTTTGCATTACGTCAGAATTGCATCAAATTTTAGCTTAGCGTTGTGCGCGTTATCACCCCACAGTAGAGCGGTATATTAGGCCAAAGTACACCCTTTCAAATTCACCTTGTGAATGATCATATAAAAATACTAATAGTTTTATTTTAAGCTTATCCTACTATGAATCTAAAACTAATTTCGTTTACATTCATGTTATTTAACTTGTCGAGATATCGCAGTTTAAATTAATCTTTAATTATTTTGGTTCTATTTTACTGTCAGTCAAGGAAGTAAGATCCAATCATGAAAATAAGAATTAACACGAAGGTGGCCTAGCATAAAATGGTTTTCAAAAGGAATGTCAAATATATTCGTTGCCGCCATATTCACTTCTCACTTTTTGTTTGGTTTTAATTTATTTATTTGTTTTATTTTGTATAGCGGGTGGCCATTTCTGTTCTCATATTTTAAAAGATTATTTAGTCCTAAGGCCTTATAATAATATCCATGGATGCAATCCACAAAAAACTTGTTGAATCCTTGAAGAACACTTTGGTTGTCTCATTTTTAGCAACATAAATGCATATCTTTAATGTGACAAAACCTATTTTAACTAAGATGTTCTACAAGGACTCAATAAGTTTTAATGAATAAATGTTCAAGGCGGACAAAAAAATCGATCAGTCCTTCAAATTATTTGTTGCTCTTTTTTAATAATAATACTATGCTCTAGGCTTGTACTATGGGCCATAGTACTATGGGCCAGCCCAGATTCATTTTGTACTTGTACTTCAGGATCTGGTGATTTCATACTCTTATCGATTTCCAGCTTTTCCTTTAAAATTGGCGCTGGGAAGTGAAAGCTCAAAAATGTGGGAAAATGTAAATGGGAAGTGTGAAATAAAATGTAGGTAAATAAAGTGGGTTGTAAAAGGAAGGAAATTAGGTACCTAAATATAAAAGTGGGACGTAAAAGTGGGCCGTACGAGGAATCATACGAGGTGATCGGGTCGTTATGTAATAAATGCTATTAAAATAATGTAGGCAAGGTTATTGTCAAGGCGCAACGCACTACGGAACGCAAACTAGACCTGCATGTGGCAATCCCGGAAATCCCGAGATTAGTCAAGTATAGTCCCGAGATTTTCGGGGCCAGAAAACGGCCGGGATATCCCGAGATCCCGGTCGTTTTCTGGCCGGGATTGTATTCTCTAACGATGGCATAATAAATAAGTATTCTATTTTCATTTACTGTTATAAGCCACCACTTGTTCTTGACTTAGATATATTTAAGTCTAGCTATCATCGGCGAGGTGAAAATATAACTCGGCCACATTACTATTACACATTACATTTGAAGGAAGTAAATTCAGCAAGAACAAAGGAGGCCCAAGTTTCGTGCAACCGGACTATTCAGAGCGGAAATAGAAGCAGATTTAGGTGCTAAGGTGCCTAACTATTTATTTGTGAGTAAATAAACGAAAACGTAACGAGTGAATTAAGATTTTTTATTTTTTGTCATACTACTTCTGTATGACGTTATATTTTTAGGTGGGAGGAAGGTAGCTTTATAACTTCGTTAGGTCGCCCGACCGGTCTCGTTACCACCGCCCACATAGATGAAAAAACAGTCAAGTGTCCTATTCATGTTTTGTTTTTAGTCTGTGGGTTCAACGATTTTCAGGAGACTACTGCATCGATTTCTTGTCGAGGTGGTAGTCACCTTTCAGGGTGCGGCTATGAAATGTGTAGTTGAATTAACGATAAGGCAGCGAGTATATTAAAATATACTCGTAATGCAATTCGTCTTTATCGCCGCCCATTTCGTAATCGCATTCATTTAGCCGGCATAGTGGTAGCAATCAATGTTATTTAAGAACAATTATTGATTGGCCTCATTCATGGACTTTGTAGGTCTGCTAACCACCAGGTAGATACAAAGTCACATGTCGTGCTTCAATAAAAAATAAATAATAAAATAATTTATTAAACATTTAAAAAATATTATGCCATATTGTAAACAGTAAGGTTAATATGGAGGGCATTGCACACATAGCCTGGCACAAACTAAGTTCTAGGCTCGTACCAAGTGTACCAGAAACACCGATGTGTAAATACGTGGTGGCCGAGTTGGTTAGACCTTGGACTTAAAAACACTAAGGTCCCGGGTTCGAATCCCAGTGTGTACCAATGAGTTTTTAATAAAAAAAAATATGTACATTTGTTTGACAACATCGCTATAGTGCCTCGCACGTTAAGCACGTTAAGCTGTCGGTTCCGGTTTTACTATACCAACTTGTGAAACTGTTTATAGATGGGTTATTGAGTTTATTTAAAACATCGCGACGAGCTAGCCACTTGTTTGGTGTAGATTCATACCATCGGCTACGACGAGGTAGGATTAAAAACCCCTCCGCTGGGTACCCTTACTGATATGAATTTATGTATTTAAATTTTAGTATTGCTGAAAACTAAAGTAACAATCTATACATATATACAATGAAATCACTCCCCGGAGTCTGTATGCTTATATCTTCTAAACTCCCCAAACGATTTTCATAGGGAATTCACCATTATTTAGGTATTCTCTTCTGGAAGGTTTATATGTATATAATATTCTACTGAATCAGTGGCGTAACTAGGTAACCAAGAGCCCTGGGGCAAATCAAAAAATGGGGCCCCAAGGTTATCCAAACTAATTAGGTTTTATCAAATTGATAACACTACCAACCCACAGAAAGAGTTTAGGGGATTTCCCTAGGTATAACTTACGAATTTCTCTCAACTAAGTTGCCATGATTAGTCGGGTTGCAACCTGTCATATTTATTTAAATAATGGGAGAAATTTTCAAAAGTTCAGTTTGGTGGAGATTTTCTGGTAAGGATTCGAGAGGGCCCCCTGAGCTTGAGGGCCCCGGGGCACTGCCCTGCCTAGCCCCTAGGTAGCTACGCCTCTGTACTGAATACATAATCCATGCGAAGCCGGGGCAGGCCGCTAGTGTAACAATATAAATAAACTATAGGTAATGTAACAAAAAATGGGCACACAGCTAGAAACAAACCACATCAACAACAATGAAATAATGAATATAATGCAGGAAATAAAAATAATTATTACACGGTCAAACTTATTTGACTTATTAATAGTTAAAATTTAGTAAATATGGTTAAAATTACTCCAACAAATAGATATTGTCTTTGTATCAAGACCTTTCGACAAATGTCTCAATCTTGAGTTTAGAATAAAAGTTGAAGTAATTTGTATTTTGTATGTACGTAAAGTTTAATTTTATTATTGTAATTTGGTTAGGGCTGATGCATACATATGCAATGCCCTCAAATAAAAAAAAAAAACCTTTATACCTACAACTATTTTCACCATACTTGTTTTTCCACTGTGACAAAAAACACCCAGTATATTATAATCCAAACTTTCTTAAATAATATATAGATATTTTGACACAAAAGCAGATCCGAAACCTATGTTGTTCTATGTATCTAAGAATAAGGGTTGCCTTATAGAATAGAAGGTTTACCTACGTTCTACTACTTAAGCATAATCGTATTCTCGAAACTTCACGCTTCAAAAACTTTCAAAATTGATTTTCTCAATTTGCGGGTACCCCGGTGTATATAGAAATTTAATCAGGTCAGTGCGCCCTGAAATTGAATTTAGACATACACATTCCTTGGGCACCTTGTTTAATGCTTTAAATTTCTTACATTCTGGGCTTATTTTGCTACAATACAACAATTTGGATTATCTAACTAGATCATTGTGTAGTTGGTAGTATTATGTATAATATGTAGTTTAATTATTATTTTTAATTAGTGTATATAAGATATATTTAATTAATAGATTGTTAATATTTTATATCACCCTAAACAATTTTTTTTATACTCAGTTACTGTATTGCACCTACCTTAATTATTAACTGCTTTGATTGTCCCGAAGGTTTGTCTGGTAGAGAATGCCTAGCGGCATTAAGTCCGCCTTTGTATTTTGTATGCAATTATGATTTAAATAAATAAATTTTGCAACTTATAACATAAAAAATAATTTAATTATTCAATTTGTTTACACCATTGCAAAGAATATTGTTTCAGTACAAAATATAAGATTTACAATATTAATTAAAAGTGTAAGCATTTATACATTAATTACATAAAGTAAGTCTATAAAACAAATATTAATACAATTATCACTATACCGGTTTCATTCATAAGCCCCGCATATGAATATAAACCGTCAAGTGATATAGACATGTTTCGGTTTTAGTTTGTGGGTTCACCGGTTTTCATAAGATTACTGTATCGGTTTCTGGATGAGGTGGTATAGACCTTTTCTGTGACCAATTTATTAAACGTATCTATTTCATTTATAGACTTAAGTAGGTAAATAAATGTCAATAAATAAAAATCATAAATAAAAGTCAAGAGAGAAAACCAAATTAATTTCGTATTATCTTAATTCAGATTATTTTGGTTTGTTTGCGAGTTTATTTTGACCTAAACAAATAAAGTACCAGTATTATCATAAAAATATAGAAAGCGCAAAAATACAATAATATTAGGTTTCAAAATTAATAAAAAATATATTCAGATATAATAATCCAATCAGATGCAAAAGCCGTCAAAGTCACCTAGTTTCGGTTTTAGTCTGTGGGTTCACTGGTTTTCACGATATTACTCGACGATAAGGCAGCGAGTGTTCACCACCAGGATATACATGCCGTGCTCCAATAAAATAAATGTTGCACTGCATTCGTAATCTCGAAGTCTTCATGCTCATGTTTCGCACTTCCAATAATACTCGATTATTGTATTTATTAATCTTTCTGTGTAGGTTTTTTTTTTCGAAATCTGAAAAAAAAAAAAAAATTTTTTTTTACAAAAGTATTTATTACCCATAACAGAAAGATTTTTGCGATTACCAACATAAAAATAATAACTGAACTTCGTCTAATAGCCAAGTTGTAATATTGGAAGTATGTTTGTATGGGCGTCAAGTCGACCACAGAGCCCTTAAGTAGTTGCAAAGAAAAAATAATCTGTGTATTTATTGTTAATAAAATTTTTTGTTTGGCTTCCAACACAATGATAAACAATTATGTTTTTCATTATTTGTACATTACGACTATTAGCACGTTAAGCTATCGGTCACAGTTTCACTTTACCAATCTGTGAAACTGGTATAGATTGGTTATTAAGCCTATCCGAACATCGCGACTATACTCAGAATACCATTACGTTACGAGTTACGACTAGGTGGAAATAAAACTTACTTTAAAAAACGAGATAAATACCTGTTGTTTCGATTTATCTCTTTTTTTAAAGTAAATTTTAAGTGAGACAAATATTTATTTATAAACTGACCCACAAAACTTCGTCCGCGTAACTTTTAAAATGACTGATTTTGCAACATGTTTCATTGATGGTCCGCTCCAATTGGTCGTAGTATAGTTTTATATAGTCTTATAAGCCTTCTTCCATTAATGGGGTGTCCATTAATAAAATAATGTTTCAATTCGAACCAGTAGTTCCTGAGATTAGCGCGTTCAACCAAACAAACAAACAAACTCTTCTGCTTTATTATATTAGTATAGATTTTTACTTTACCACACAATATTTTTATTTAATTGCTTACGGTAATCCAATAATAATTTTAAAAGACATTTTATATCATAATTTTTACTTAAATCCGAAAAAAATGCGCTCTCTATCATTAATAACACTCTACTCACAATTATTTTATCATACGTAAAAGTTATTTTTAACCAGAAAAATAATCTTTATTTTATACACTGTAGAGTCTAAAGTTAAATAAAAAAAATAGGTATAGTTATGAATTTTGTTAACAATGCACAGTTGATTTTAAACATAAGTCCATAGACATGTTTGAGGTTTAATTGCGGGAAATATTGACTTAGCCATGATGACTTAGTATATGTTACGTAATATTTACGACCGCCTCCGTAGAGTACTAGTGGTCGCGCCTTTTGTATTGTCTCCAAAGTTCGTGGGTTCGATTCCCATCGCGAAAAAGGACCCTTTCTGTACAGTTTTTCATGGTTTTGGTGTTTATAAAATATACTAAGTATTATACATGGTGACTTTGAAAGGATGTACTTTGGGCTAATATGAGGTTCTGCTGATCAAATCGAACAACTTTTCCCATGGAACCATGTGTCGCAAATGAAAAAAAAAATTGCCTCCTCCATACAAACTAGTAATGTTAAAATGACCAATTTGTATGGGCCATTTTTTTTTCATTTGCGACACATGGTTCCATGGGAAAAGTTGTTCGATTTGATCAGCAGAACCTCATATTAGCCCAAAGTACATCCTTTCAAATTCACTCTGTATGGTTGTTTCTGGTACAAGCCTAGAGCTCAGTTTGTGACCAGAGTAATATGTATAAATTGTCCTACATATTATTATTATTATTTATTAAGGGACGTGAAGTTTATGGGTTTGCTGACTCTTGAGTTATGTATTTAATTTGTTAATCCTATATAGTTTATGGGTTCAAACGAAATTGTATCTTAACAATGTTAGAGGTCATAATAATATATATAATAGGGTCTCACTAAGATATATTAAGATTAAAATATGATTAATTTATTAGTGTTTGTTATAATTAATTTTTATATTTGATCCATTGCAATTAACACGGACTGATTAGGTTTATATCCCGGTAATTCGAAGGAAGCTTATTTTTATTTAAAACATTTTGCATGAATTATTCAATGCCATGTCCTTTGCAATGCCAAGCGGACGTCTGCCGGACACAAAATGCACGAAGCTCATACCAACGACCGCGTGCGGATCTCGGTCCGCGTTGCTATGAAACGTTAGTATGAGCTCTGTGCATTTTGTGGTCTACCAGTCAAACCTACGAGACGATTAAGGGCCAAATTCACCATTCACACTAAACGCGATCAGTTCTAGCTAAACCGAGTTTAAGCGTCTAACCAAGTTTAGGGCTCTTTTTTATGTTTCACCAATATAAAACTAACGAAGTTCAAGCTAAACTCGGTTTACTTTCTGAACGCCGATATTCGTCGTTTAGCTCTTTAATCTCGTTCAAGAAGTGTTACTGTCAAGGTCAAACATTCCTACAAGGGAATATGTTTTTTTAAAACAAAATGGTATGCGTTTTGATTCTATCGTTTCGAAAGAAGAAAATATTTAGTTAAAAAACAGCCGTATGTCGCTTTTATCTGTTAAAAATACTAAACGTTTCGTTTATGTCTTTAAACTTAGTTTTCGTAAACGCGATCAAAATTTATCTGGTGAAATCGGGTTCATGTAAACTGAGATTAATTTTGAAATTTGAACTCGTTTAAGCTGAACTTAGTTTTACTAAACTCAGTTTATATAGCGAATGGTGAAATTGGCCCTAAATCAGTTAATAGGTGAATTAACTTAGGCGGTTTTTTTCCGGGATAAAGTAAGATGCAAAATTGCATAAAAATATTTAATAAACATAATAAATAATATCGGGTAGGATAATTGATAGCCTCCGTAGACTAGTGGTTGCGCTTGATTGCCATTTTTTTTATTTTGTTTTGACTATTCATAAATATCTGTAAAGATTTACATGAAATTAATAATTTTTGATTTTGATTTTTGATTTGATTTATCGTCTACATTCATGGACTTTGTAGGATCTATATCATATAGATATAGATATAACGCTACATGTCGCGCTTCAATAAAAAAAAAACTCACATATTCTTTATGAAAAGACTTTACGTTTAGGCGTATGAAAATATAAAACCTGTTGTAAAAGTTTCATTTTTCACTCAAAAGAAGATACAAAAAAAACTTTTAGGTTAAAGAAAAATATACACAACACGTCTGACAATCTTTCCCTTTGCGACAATGCCATTGTGTCCGACATAAAGAAGTTTTATATGAATGGGAGAGAATCCGTGAAAAAGTAACGCTAAAACTAGAGAAATATAAATAAATAGATAGTACGAGAGAATAAGATCTCGTAGTTAGATGTTATAGTAATAAGATGTTATAGTGACAAGTCAGGCATTGGATGAAATTTGATATTATCCATGTGAATCAGAAGCATTTTAATAAGAAAATCTGACGAAAGTGTCTTTTTTTCGTTAGTCAGCGTTAGTCATATTATAGTGCCCTTATAAATAAAATGTAAATAGATTTATTTACAAGGGTACTATATTCTAAATCTAATAATTTTGCTTTTTAATGAGGTTATTATCTATATTTTTTTTATTTTTTTACAAAAAAAAAAACATGAAAAGAGGATTTCCAGCAAAGTCTGGGAATCGTTTATTGATCTTGGCCTTCCAAGATCGGCAGTCGGAACTTTTATGGTTAATTTTTTTCCAAGATGGCGGTATCAGGATCACATAGTATTTGGTTGAGTAGAGAGGGTAGTCAACACAGTGCAGGGGAGAGTTAAAAGGTCTTTAACCCTGCTTCGCGGTCTCAAGTCCGGGAGCACTGCAGTTCAGCACGGAGAATCCATGGATAGCTAAGAACATTGTCTCATCTTATAATTAAAAGCACTGTCTCGTTAAAATATGCAAGTACCAAAACATGTGTCAGTTTTCAAGAAACTGATGCATAGATTTCTTATCCCGTTTGTAGTCTCCTTCCAGGGTGGAGTTACAAAACGGGCAGTTCATTTTAAAGCAGAAGAAATAAAATTTGGCCGTTTATTTCGTAACCGCATCAATTACCGTAGTGGGATAGATCGATGCTTTTAAACAACATGTATTGATCAATCCTATAGACTTTGTAGGTATGCTTACTATTAGGTAGATACAAAGTCACATACCGCAATCTAATAAAATAAATAAAAAAGAAATACGGCCACTGCATTCGCGTGAAAGCCTTCTCCATAGAAAATGAGCTTTCGCTCTTCCACTATTTCTCCACTAAAACGCAGAATTAAAATAATATTTTTGTCGGTCATTGTACTTATTAATCTTTCTGTGTTGGACAATTTGTTTTTTTTTTTAATTATAAAAACACAATTTTTAATATTATATGTAATACAAAAGTATTTAATAATAATAATATGTAGGACAAATTACACATATTGCTCTGGTCACAAGCTCTAGGCTTGTACTATGTGTACCAGAAGCAACGATATAATACATATTATTTGTTATAAACTCCCAGACCATGATAAACTGTACAGAAAAAAACGTACTAAGATATTTATTTTTGCCATGGGTGGGAATCGAACCCACGACCTCCGGATGCAACGCCAAAGGCGCAACCACTAGTCTACTAGTTTATTTCAACAGATTTTTTTTTACGTACAATTTACCAAAAAAAAATTATAATTGAATTACCACTAACTTCCAAATTGTAGTATTGGAAGTACGTTTATATAGGCGTCAACACTACCGAAGAGGCCTTAAGTCTAGTAAAATTTATGTACCCACAAAAAAAAGTTATTGACATATCTATATATTTAAATCTATGTTAACAAGAAAGTCGTCTTTGAAAGGTGAGAGATGACGTATGAAATCTTTAACAAAATAACAAATAAAAAGGTTCTATAAAAATTAACAATACCTTCAAAGATTTTAACAGCTTTTAGAAGTTAATAAAGGACGCGAAAGCCTTAGAAATTATTTCAAAGGCTGTATTAATTGACTTTATTATTCAAATTTGTAATTGTTTTAATAATAAATCTTAACGGAATGTTAATTACAGTACCTTTACAAACATATTTATTAATTAAGTGCGAGTTTGTACAATCTATGTTTTTTTAATTTTTTTTACCCCCCCCCCCCTTATTTAACAGTTTTATAATGTAACTAGAATTAAGTTTTAACTTATTTTTATTGTTTAGTTTTAGTTTAATTTACCTACTTATTTCCATATCATTATGTAAGGGCAGAGTTTTCAGTCGTCTGACGGAGTTGTTCGGCGGATGGCTTGTGGAAAATTATTATTTTTTACAGTTCTTTACAGGAGTTGGCTGTCTCCGATCGCTAGGGTTTGTCTAGCGATAGGAGGGTCGGACCTTATATGTAATATCTACCTATTGTTTTATTTTTTACTTGGTAAAATATATAAATTGAAGCTATAAAATTTTATTGCCAAATATTAATGATGATGTTTTCCATGATGGGCTAGGTGGTGATGATATTTTTCTAAAAATTAAATACAAAACCGTATAGTGCATTGCCTTTACCATTGCTAAAAGACATAAAATTACTTCTTCAAAATTTATGACAAAGACCTTCAGTCACTGTCACTGATGACGCCGCTCCATAGAGAGGCGAAATATTTGGCAATAAAATTTTATAGCTTCAATTTATATATTTTACCAAGTAAGAAACACATCTAACACACTTTATTTGTTTCAGATAATTCTTATCGTTCATACGATTCGCCTACCTGTCGTCGGCGCGCTCTTTGCGCTACGTAGCCGACACAAGCGAGGGCGGGGAGGCTACGCTGTTCCCGACACCGTGCGCCTTCGTTTTTACAAAGATTAGCTTATTTATATATGATTTATTTTACATTACACCGGGAATTGATCCGAATTGTGCATGAGGGAGATTATTAAAAAAATCGACTTTCATGCTCACAAATTGGCGCAATTCTTTGGTCATTATGAGTTTTTGGGAGAATGTCTTAAATATGGCATAGCTCCTAAAACTCTTATACACAGTGTGCCACTGGATGCCATACCTCCTGATGTGAGACAACCATTTACTGACTTACAATACATACATGCTTTACAAACCACAAAATTATTACACACACAATACTACTATCTGTCCATACATCACAAAAACAACTTAGATGACACTATACAGGCTTCGTTGCTAGCTTTTCCACATCTAAATAAAATTATAAGTGATATCTTAAATAGAGCTAGAGGTATACAAGTCAAAGATAGACAAAGATTACTTTTAAAATTTTCTAAATTAATCAGATCGTATCGAAACGAAAATATTCCCATTCCATTTCATAATCAGATTTCAACTCCTTCCTTTTTAAATCTTAAACCAACAAACTTGTCTAGTTTATTTTGTATGCCTCAAGCTATCCGTACGTGTAATCAACAACAACGATTAGTACGGACAAACACAAATAACGAAAGTAATTTAATAAATTTATCATCTAAAATTCTTAACTCAGCCGAAAAGTCAGTGCTATCTAAGGGACTGACATTCTGCCCGACTAACAAAATTAATGTTTTCGAAATTACTAAAGATATATTAACATTTGGTCGTAACTTAAAATGGAAATATTTTTGGCATAATCGCGTACCATCTGGCAATAATAGTAATGGTTTGCATGAGGCATTGCAAAAATTTAAATTACCTTCGGCAAATGAACCACCTCCGTTACCGGCTGGTCATCCCATCGATACATTTATTAATCATATTTTACATAAAATTTCGGATCCTAACTTTATAAATTCCCTTCAAAGTAGTAATCAAAATTTATCCATTAGCGAAAAAATAGCTTTATCAAAATTAAAAAATGATGAATCAATAATGGTTTTACCAGCAGATAAGGGATCTACTACAGTAATACTTAACAAAACTGACTACATTAATGAGGGTCTAAGACAACTAAATGACGCGTCATTTTATACAACTGTTACAGCTGACCCCTGTGAACAGTTAGTTATTGAAATTCAAAATTATATTTATATAAATGCGTCCGATGAAGGACTTTCTGACAATGATATTTCGGCCTTAATTCCTTCTAATCCGAGGACACCACATTTTTACATGTTGCCGAAAGTACACAAACCTGGTAATCCAGGTAGACCAATTGTAGCTTCTTATGATTGTCCTACCGAAAGAATATCATCATTTGTAGACTTTTATGCGCAACCTTTAGTAAAAAATTTAGATTCGCATATTAAAGATACTTACCACTTTTTAAATATTATAAAAAGTATTCATATTCCAAATTGTAATGATATTTTCTTAGTAACTATAGATGTCGTGTCCTTATATACTAATATACCACATGACGAAGGATTGTATGCCCTAAAAGAGTATTTCGATAGCCGCCCAAACCCGCGTCTGCCTTCTTCAAAATTTTTACTAGATTTAGCAGAAATGGTTTTAACCAATAACTATTTTACTTTTGATAATAAATTCTATCACCAAGAGAAAGGCACTGCCATGGGTACGCGCATGGCACCTTCTTATGCAAATTTATATATGGGTTCTCTCGAAACAAAATTTTTAAATAGTCAAATTCTCAAACCTTTAACATGGTTAAGATTCATAGATGATATTTTCATGATTTGGCCTCATAGTTTACAAACTCTTAATACATTCCTTAGTCAACTAAATTCATTTAGCAGTCTAAGATTCACTCATGAAATTTCTAAAACTAACATAACATTTTTAGATGTAGATATTACTTATAATAATCATAATATTTCAACTTCTGTTCATTTTAAAGAAACCAACAAGTTACAGTATCTGCATTACAGTAGTTGCCACCCGTCGCACACAAAACGGTCTATACCACATTCACTTTCTATCCGCGGTAAAAGAATTTGTAATAATTCAACATCTTTGGCTAAATATCAAGGCAAAATCTTCAATGGGTTATGTAGGCGTGATTATCCCCCAAACTTTTTACACAAACACATGAACAGGCCTTCTAACACTCCAAACGCTATACACACACAACAACAAAATTCCCTTCGGCTTATAATACCATACTTCCACGGGGCACACAAAATTCAAAATTTATTAAAGGATAGCTTCTCTATCCTTAAAAATAATAATATTACGCGAAATCTTTTGGAAACGTGCCCTAGTGTAACGTATAAACAAAATCAAAATTTAAAAGCTATTTTGGCAAAAAATAAAAATACACGGAGCAATAACACATTGTTAGGTACACACAAGTGCAACCAATCTCGTTGCAAAACATGTCCCATAATAAATTCCGATATCAATATACAAACTCATCATAACCCTGTTGTCATCAAAATTCAAAATTTCGCACAATGTACTACTTCTCATTGCGTATATATGCTGGAGTGCAGATTTTGTAACAGTTTTTATGTGGGAGAGACTACGACACCCCTTCGTACTCGCATGAATGGACACAGACATTCAGTAGATTCTCAAATTAATAATATTTTACCTGTGCCCACCCATGCGCGTATACATAACACTACCTTTAACAATTGTTTCACAGTAAGAGTATTAAAGAGTTTTCCTAAAACTATTCGGTCTATTGATTTAAAAACATGGGAAAGCTCTTTTATATGGCAGCTTGGTGCATACTATAGCCCTGGTCTGAATGTAATGCATTAGGTTTTGTCTAACTTGTTTTGTAAATTTATTAATATCGAACCAACAATGGACATAACATGCTGATGATGTTTTCCATGATGGGCTAGGTGGTGATGATATTTTTCTAAAAATTAAATACAAAACTGTATAGTGCATTGCCTTTACCATTGCTAAAAGACATAAAATTACTTCTTCAAAATTTATGACAAAGACCTTCAGTCACTGTCACTGATGACGCCGCTCCATAGAGAGGCGAAATATTTGGCAATAAAATTTTATAGCTTCAATTTATATATTTTACCAAGTAAGAAACACATCTAACACACTTTATTTGTTTCAGATTATTGTTTTATTTTCATATTTTTAGCTGTGTCGTTGGCCTTTTAATATATGTATTTTTTTCTTTGTGTAAACGAAGTTTTAGATTTGATTTGTATCTTTGTGTAAACGAAGTTTTAGATCTGAGTTACCTACCTGCGTTGTATAACTTTTTATTTGATTTTTATGTTCAAGGATAGGCCACTAACTCGAATGTAGTGCCTACATATTTAAATTTTGTTATAATTTCCTATTCTTTTCGAAATAAAGATTCTTTAAACCTAAATAAGTTTAAAGGAGACTACTGCATCGATTTCGTGTAGAGCTGGTAGTCTTCTTTTAGTGTGCGGGTAGTAGATTTAACGATAAAGCAGCGAGTAATGAAAGTTTTTCTTTGTCACCGCTCATTTCGTAACTGCATCATTTAGCCGGCGATGGTGGGAACGATTAATATAGTTAAACAACAGTGTATTGATTGACCACTTTTATGGACTTTTTAGATCTGCTTACCATACCACATGCCGTGCTCCAAAAACAAAAAAAAAATTACGAAACAAAGTTTATTATAAAAACAAAAGAATAAAACTTTGAAGGAAAATATGAGTATATGTTTCATGCAAATAACAAGCTAAAATAATAAATTGCAATACAGGAAACATAATTCAACACAAATATTTCATTTTTCAATAAGAAACATGACATGATAAATATCGGGTTCTAACAAAATTGCGGAAACCAAAAAGCACTCCTATTGCAGAACTATTAAAGAATATAATCGTAAAAATCGTACCTAAATGCAAAAGAACTCCGATCATATAGCCTGTTTCAAAATGTTCGTGCTGTTTTGTATAAAAAGTTTTAATATATGCATTTTTGACAGGACTTGCTCTACATTTCTAAGTAAAGAAGCATAAATATAAAGAAAACATGCATTTATATACTATTATAGGAAAACTATAAACTAGCTAGCCCGCAAATTTGTGTGAGTATAATTTTAAAACAAAAAAATAACTATATGCATAAGTTTTGAATAGTTAACTATTATATTTAATGTTATTTAATTTAACAATATAGATTAATTTAAAAAAAAAACATCACCGGTGCCGTGTTGGCTCCCAAGAACCGTTTTTAAAAGGCCTCAGGGTACCCAGCGTAGGAATTAACCCGCCCTCATTTCGCCGATGGTATTTTATAGGCAACACCTAACAAGTGGCGAGCTTGTTGCAGTATTTATAATGATGGTATAGCCTCGTTGTATAAAGCGATCACCCATCTCAGGACCGGTCTGGTTGTCAGTTGCGTATGTAGTAACTTAACCACTAGCTGGTGAGACTGCCTAGACCCAGTAGAGGGGTTTTCAATCCCACCTCGTCGTAGCCGATGGTATGAGTCTACACTGAACAAGTGGCTAGCTCGTCGCGATGTTTGGATAGACTCAATATCCCATCTATATACAGTTTCACAAGTTGGTATAGTGAAACTGGGACCGACATCTTAACGTGCTCTCCGAGGCACTATAGTGGTGTTGTGAAACAATTATATATATTAAAATTATAATATTTGGGAATAATTAGAAATAATTAAAAATTCGACAGACAGCCTAATTAATGAACGAATCAACGTTACAAATTCACCTATCCTCAACCTATTTCGGCCATCATAATTAAAATTCAGTCCTGAAGATGCTTCATGGAGAAGCGAAACATGTCGACGTCGTTTAACTAGCGGAAGAATTTGCAATAAAGTAAATATTACGTCTATATTATTATATAAAATAATGGAATTCATTAATCAATTATAAAATTATAATGTCAGAAAAATATTACCAAGACCTTATATTAGTAAATTTAATATTTATAGCAGTCTACTAATAATAAAAAGTACGAGTATAAAGACTTAATAATACATGGCGTGGTCTTACGAAAAATGTCTCCAATTAAAAATTGACGGCCGCCGTTAAGTGGGTTAGTTACGGCGATCTACGAAGAAAACTTCGCGTTATTAAATTCTTTAAACCCTTATTTGCTGTCCTCTATTGCCTATTACTAAGGATAAGTTGCACCTAAATAAACTGTCTGTAAATGTAACGATTGAAGTTAAAAATGGCGTCGAATGTACCAGTTTTATTTTGAAAGTCGTATGACAGCTGGTACATTCGACGCCATTTTTAACTTTAATCGTTATAATTACTTTAACGGATACTTTGGCGCAACTCATCCTAAGACTTTAAGGGGAAATAAATTATTTTTTCAGGTGGCTAGTGCATCGACTTGTTGTCGAATATACTAGTGTATCTCCTTTCAGAGTACGGTTACTAAACGGAAAATGTTTTGACGATAAAGTAGCGACGATATTAATGCAAATTCAATTTGGTAGCCACATCATTTAGTCGGCATAGTGCGAGTGTTTAATGTTGTTAAACAATAATGTATTGGTCGACATCATTCATTAACTTTTTTGGTTTGCTTACCATCGGGTAACGAACAGCACTTGCACTTCAATAATAAATAATTAAAATCTTAAGGATAATTGCTTATATGACTTTGTATTAATATGTTATTAGCTATCATCTATTAGATGCAATTTTTATTCTTAATAATAAAATACTTTACGGAAAACATAAAACATAATTACCAACAATACCTGTTCTCTTCCGAAATATTTTGTCTATAAAATTTGGATATAAGGGGGAGGGGAAATGGTTAGTTTCCCACATTTTTAATAATAATTAAAATTCCATATATTAAGTAATAAAAAAAACAATAATAGTTTGAAAATAAGCAATCAGATTTTTACAGATTTTAGAAAGTTAAAGGTTTTTACTAAACTATTGTTTTCATGTGTGACATAATGACAGTTAACAGACATATTCTATGAAAACGACAATATAAAATCTCACCGAAATATTGGTAAAAATGAATTTGCCGTATCAATTAAAAGTAACTAAAAATACATTCATGGACTACTCGACTTTTCAACGAGGAGCGGTTGACAATGGGGACAAGGGCTGTTCAAAAAAATCTAACGTTACAAAATTCTTTTGGACACAAGCATCTGTAATTTTAATTTTGAAGTTTTTTTGTATACCTATTCAGATTTTATAAAAAAAAACCCTTATTATATAACAATAAACCCGACGGTTTATTGTTAGTTTGTGCGCTACTCCCATTGGATTAAAAATAATATTTATTTATAAGACATTTATTCCCTACAATACATCATTAAATAAATATTTACATAAAAAAATAAAGTTAAATTTGTAAGGTCCCGTCGCGAGTATAGGCCTCCTTCAATTTCTTCCACTGCCCTCGATCTTTTGCCAGTTTTTTTCCAATTTTCCCCTGCAATTTCCTTAATAATAATAATAATACGTTTATTTCAGACAATGTCCATAGATTTAAATAATGTACACAAATTCAAAGTTTTAAATACAATAATGGTATACAATATAATAAAAAAAAATTACAGAACTAATTACAAAATTTTACAAAAATTATAAATTACAAAAGAAGACACCCACTTACTTGCGCCTGCACATATTCGTTATTACGCCACTTCCAACAATCAAACCACCCCCTAATCCTATTAATGTCATCATATAATTACTAAAATAAAAAACTTTAGGGTGAGTAATAACGTTAAATTACTCACTCTAAAGCTTTACAAAATTTGCATATAGAATATTTTTTTTAAATTTAGTTTGCAACCTCACAGTGTGCAGTGCCACTTGCCATGTCGAAAATAATACGCTAACGAAATTACGGGAAATAGCTAGAACATCAAGGCAAGCTATTATGCATAATGACCGACTCCGTAGACTAGTGGCACCTTTATATTTGGCATTGTATCGGAAGGTCGTGGCCCCGTGGGTTCGATCCTTACCCATGGCAGAAAAAAAAACGTTTTCTGCATTCTTTGTCATAGTCTCGGTGTTTTTAAATCTATACTAATATTATAAAGCTGAAGAGTTTGTTTGGTTGAACGTGGTAATCTCAGGAACTACTGGTTCAAATTGAAAAATTATTTTAGTGATAGATAGCCCATTTATCAAAGAAGGCTATAGGCTCTATAGCAACAAGTTACGACCATTAGGAGCGGATTAACAATGAAAAATGTTGCAAAACGGGGAAAAAATATTCATTTTGATAGCGTACGCTGCGTAAACGGTTAAAGTTATGCAGACAAAGTTGCGCTGGTCAGCTGGTTAAAATATAAATTTATATCGTTGTTTAGGTACTCGTAGTACCAGCCTAGAGCTTAGTTTGTGACCAGGGCAATATGTATGTAATGTCCTTTATATTAATATTATAAAAAACATTACATCTATATACGAGTATATATATAACTCTAAGGTGACTGACTGACTGACTGACATAGTGATCTATCAACGCACAGCCCAAACCACTGGACGTATCGGGCTGAAATTTGGCATGCTCTACCTGTTATGACGTAGGCATCCGCTAAGAAGCATTTTGATAAATTCTACCCCCAAGGGGATAAAATAGGGGATGAAAGTTTGTATGATAAAAAAATAACTATTCCACGCGGACGAAGTCGCGAGCCCAGTAAGTTCATATTATAAAGGTCATTACATACATATTGCCCTGGTCACAAACTATGCTCTAGTTCAGTTCAGAAGACTATATTAATATTATGTCTTCTGCACTGAACAAGAGGTATTAAATGTGCAAATTATTGCATCGAAACAGTACTCCAGTTGAGTTATGGATCGATTTTTTAATTATACGTCGACAGACATCGACCGACGGGCGTTCAGGGAACTAACAAATCAACCCCTAGTCTTTAAATCTGAATCTGTAGACAGGGTGTCTGTCATCTCAAGTATAAATCACGCGTGCCTGATTTTCACTGGCCCCGTCTTTGTCAGCAATACTTGATAGTAGAAAAAAAGTAGAAAAATCATTTTTTTATATAGTGATTTTTGTTGGTTCATAATGTTAAACTGTACTACAAAAAAATACAAATGTATTTTTTCAAATTATACTAAATTTTAAATTAATGTTCGATACCACAAGATATTTTAAAGAAAGAAAAAAAAGCTAAATAAAATGAACAAAATTGATAAATATGGCCGTAAATACAGATAATTGAAGAAAGCTTGAAGAAATTTTAAATGGATAACATATATAAATAATAATAAATATGTAAAGAAGAATAATAAATATGTAAAGCTTAAAGTCCAAATTAAAACAATCCTAATTTTTCATTGAAACTAGATTTTATTTATGTTACAATTTTAATAAAGGTAGATAATCTCTAAATATATATGTATATGTTTTATATTTAGCGGAAGGTTGTTAAAAAAAAATTAAGATTGTGTCCTAATAATTCAGTTGGATTCAGAATATTTTTAGAAAATTTTCGGTAGGTATTTCGCTATTATGGATTTTTATTTAAATAATTTAATTGTTTATGTTTCTTGTCGAGACTTCGCCACCCATTTCGTTACCGCATCATTTAGCCGGCATAGAGAGAGCGATCACTGCTCTTGAATAGCGTCGGCTAATATGTATGTATATGTATATAGAATGGTTAGCTGGTAGAAAATGCCCGGTATATAAGGCATTAATCTTGCCTATATACAATAGTATTAAGCTTTTATAAGTGTTATTTTTTGCGGTAAGATTGTTAAAGTTTATTTGACCGCGTTCAGTAATCCATGATTCATATGTCATAGTATAGGCACGTGACTTTTGGTCCGCTATATCTAGGCTGATCTGTTTTTATGCCATATAAGTCCGTCGACCCGATTCTATTTGGAGGGTAACTCCGCGATAGAAATATAGGCCATGTCTGTCCTAATAATTCAGTTGGTTTCAGGATATTTTTAGAGTTCGGTCGGATATTTTTCGTTACACTATTATGGATTATTATTTAAGTGGATCATGTTTCGGTTTTAGACTGTGGGTTCACCTGTTTTTTGGAGACTATTGCATCTATTTCTTGTCGAGTCTTCGCCGCCTATTTCGTTGCCGAATCATTTAGCCGACATAGTGGGAGCGATCATGTATGATGCAGAAAGGTTAGCTGGTAGATAATGCCTAAGGCATTAAGCTCGCCTATTTAAAATAGTATTAAGCTTTTGTACAATTAATATTTTTTCATTTATTGATGAGATGCTCTACCGCAGGAACTCGCTGTATGCCGCTTCCAACCGGTGTTCTTGGAAATCTATAGGAGAGGCTTATGACCAGCAGTGAACGTCCTATGGCTGATTCTGATGATGATGATGATGGGAGACTAGGTTTTAGGGGAACTGAACATTAAAGGCACATCATCTCGTCCTTTAATTTAACATCCATCCTGGTCCTCGATTCTTTCCAATTAACATATCTATCATGTCATAATCGTATCACAATAGCTTAATTTGAAACATTTTTGTATTCTGCTAACCAATCGCAAAAAAGCAAGTATCATTCAGTTACGATGCAAGTACTATTTGAAGATTCTATTGACCTAGAAATATTGTGATAACGTCTATAGGAATAGCGACAGTCCCTTAATTATCGTAAACTGTATGAAGAGCGATAATATATAGTATAATAATAATAAATATTTATTGCATCAAAAATTATATTTCACAATAGTTGTATGTTGTCCTGATACCCGTACTAGGATAACCTGTATGGCAGGAATCAGTTTTCTTCCTGATTACACTAATAAAAAAAAACAGTATAACAACTGACTCTGATTGTTTTCTCTAGTCTGAGATACAATGACAATATGAAATTAAACTATAATACGTTGGAAGAGAAGGTGTGTATATGTGTGTGGTTGTTTGTGATTGTGTTTGTGTATGTATGCATATTTTTATGAATGTTATTATGAAGGCTGTGTAAAAACAAACAATTACTGAGATACACAAGGTTTATTTACGAAATAACATTCAATAATTGCTCAGAATAATCATATATACGTGGTGGCCGAGTTGGTTAGACCTTGGACTTAAAAACACTAAGGTCCCTGGTTCGAATCCCGGTGTGTACCAATAAGTTTTTAATTAAAAAAATTATGTACATTTGTTTGACAACACCACTATAGTGCCTCGGAAAGCACGTTAAGCTGTCGGTCCCAGTTTCACTATACTAGCCTGTGAAACTTTATAGATAGATGGTTTATTGAGTCTATTCAAAACATCGCGACGAGCTAGCCACTTGTTCGGTATAGACTCATACCATCAGCTACGACGAGGTGGGATTAAAAACCCCTCCGCTGGGTACTCTGGGGCCGTCTAGGCGGTCTCGGGCGCCGCAAGGCTTCCGTGATGATATGTATGTATGTATTAATAATCATATGTCTGTGTCAGAAACCACTTGGTCACGATCTTATTTAACTTTTTTTTTCAATATGTATTAGTATCGTTGTTTTTGGTAGACATAGTATAAGCTTAGCTTAGTTTGTGACCGAGCAAAATGTGTAAAAAATGCCTTACACTGTTGTTATTTACAGGTTTTTAGTAACCTAATGTATGGACTAGTAATTAAACTTCGTCTTTTATCCGCTTATTTCGTAATCGTATCATTTAGCCGAAATAGTGGGGGACCAATGCTCTTAAAAATAATGTGTTGAGTTCTGTCTGCGGGTTCACCGGTTTTCAGAAGACTATTGCATAGATAACTTGTCAAGGTGGTAGTTTGCTTTCGCGTGCGGTTATGAAACGGGTAGTTGAATTGTGGATAAAGCAGCGAGGTTATAAAAATAGAATCCAAATTCATCTACAAAGACGAATTTGCATTCTATTTTTACATCGCCGCCCATTTCGTTACCGCATCATTTAGCCGGCACAGTGGGAGCGATCAATGCTGTTAAACAACAATGTATTGATAAACCTCATTCATAGGCTTTGTAGGTTTACTTACCACCAGGTAGATACAAGCCACATGCTGTACTCCAATAACAAAATAAATAAAAAAATTACGACAACTTTATTGAAATCAATTCAATAAATAAAAAGTCAATGCCTTTACGACATACTTAATAAAAGTCCGTAAAAAATATGAGTAACCCAACCTAATACAGTCCTTAATACAATATTAATAATACCTCATTTCTTATGATCACATTTCTTATATCCAAATTTAAGAATGCAGTACCTCAGCAGAAAATCCAAACTGGGTTATAAAATAAAATAAATATCATGATGTTTGCCTTACGGCGCCTTGACCGCCTCAGGGTACCCAGTGAAGGGGTTTTAATCCCACCTCGTCGTAGTGATGGTGTCTATACCGAACAACTGGCTGGCTAATCGCGATGTTTAAAACTTTAACTTTACAAATAAAAGACAATTTTGTATCTATTTATTTTTCGTGATTTATAATTGTTGAATTTGTTATATTGATCATGTGTAATATCAGTTAATTTTGTTTTCTTATTATCAGACAGGCCTATAGGGGCTTGGGTGATTAAAAAAAAAACCCTCTAAATGCGTTTACCGCCTGTTCTATTTTTTTTAAAATATATTTAGCAACGTAAATTAATTAAAAAAATAGAACAGGCGCCAAGGCAAAGTATATATGTGTAGATGTAGTATATATTTATAAAATGCGTTAAACAATTACATTTTTAGAGATCATCTACTAAGTATGAATACTTGTATTAGATGATTTATCAATTATTTATCTAAAATTATAAATACATTAAACATTTTTATCTTATTTTTATTATTGACATTTTTTGTATTGAGTGGATGTGTGTCAGTGTAAACTTTTTATGTATGAAAGTATGTTAAATATACACACCTCTAGGTGTGTATATAATAATAAGAAACTTTTATCAAATTGTTTTTTTTAAGGACACTGCATTCGCAATCGCGAAGTCTACGATCTCCATTGAAAATACACACTGTTGTATAATATTGTTGTCGGTCATTTAATAGTGTTGTTTTTTTAATCAGAAAAAAAAATACAATTACCAACATAATACTACTAGTTGTAATATTGGAAGTACGTTTGTATTGGCGTCAAGTCGACTACAGGGACCTTAAACCTTCTTGTTCAATCAGACACATTGTTTTAAGTGATCCTAGCTTCTTCAGTTTCTTTAGGAAGATACTATTGTCAAAAACAAAAAAAACATTTTTATTTTTTAACATCTTGTTATCAAATATAGCGTCAATATACCAAATTTCAGCTTGTTTAGAAGGATTTTATGTATTTGGTAAATTTTAGTCTAATAATCCTGAGCTATACAGAGCCTTAGGTATAGGCACTGCGTTCTTAAGGTTTGAGGAATGAAGATCGATGTCGTAGTATACTTAATAAAATGGGTCAATTTGATAAAATGCCGACGGGACCCTCCTATCCGGCAATCGGAACGGTTCGGTAGCTTAGCCATTATTTTACGGTTTCACGAAAGGTGAACGCTTACTTCTATACATTATTCATGGGAGTTTCTTTGAACGCTCCGTTTAAAATGTTTTGTTGTTTCAAGTTTTTTTTAATACGTATATGTAGGGCATTTTACACATATTTTCCTGTACCCCTAGTGTGAGTTTTCTATTACTTTGCGTTTGAGTTAACTAAAATTTGTATGGGAAGTTCAGCGCTCCAAGCGGAAATTTTGAGAACTAGAAATGCGAGCGTGTGATTAGTCAAAATGTTAACGCAGTATAGTTAACGCGAAAGTAAATGTTAAAAAAACTCACACTAGGACTACTGGTCACAAACTAGGTTCTAAGTTTGTTTGTACTAAGTATACTAGAAACAATGATAGTAATACATAAGTATTATATATTTTAACTAGGTCTGTGTGTGTTTACAATAATTTGGTTTTACAAAGCTTTTGTTTGCTGAACTTTAACCGTTTCTGCAGCGCACGCAACGAAAGCTCTCAAAAGGAATATTTTTTCTCCATTTTGCAACATTTTTATTGATGCTGCGTTCCTATTAGTCGTAGCGTGATTTTATATAGCCTTCCTAGAAAAATAGGTTAACGAACACTAAAATAATTTAACTCAAACGATTAGTTCCTGAGATTAACACAACTACTGTTACCACATTTTGTTTGACAACACCATAGTGGTGTTGTCTGTGCCTCGGAGCGCACGTTAAGCTGTCGGTCCCGGTTTCGCTTTACCAACTTGTAAAACTGTTTATAGATGGGTTATTGAGTCTATTCAAAAAAATCGCGACGAGCTAGCCACTTGTTCGGTGTAGACTCATACCATCGGCTACGACGAGGTGGGATTAAAACCCCTGCGCTAGTACCCTGGGGTCGTCTAGGCGGTCTCGGACGCCGTAAGGCACCCGTAATGATATTATGTAAATATAATTGAAACGAAAAATACACGTTTTCAGGAGACTACTGCGTCGTTTTCTTGCAGATTATGTATGTATGTATGTACCTACTGTTACCACATGAGTAAATAAACGGAACAGAGTCCAAGCTGCCTATAATCGGTTCGATGTAGGTACACTCACACAAACCGCGGCGGCCGTGTGCGTGATCTCTCACCGACGGGTTCACAGACACGCCGCCGGGGTAAAAACCGGCCCCAGTTGCGGTATGAACGACAGGGCTGCCAGTCTATTGTGCGCTGGCGCTACGTCACGTGCACGATTATGCGAATGTTATCAAACAATTGTATTATTTAAGGAAACTCTATTAGATTCAGGTTGTACCACACCTTAAAAATAAATAAAACAAAAAAAATATACATATATTTATAGGGTTCGTCATTTATTATTAATGTTACTTTAGTACATATGTGTCAAGTACACTAAACATTAACGCCTTTTCAAACACACATTTTATTATGCACCTGTCTTTTTTTTTTCTCCCTGCTATTTTTAACCTGCAACAGGTGTCAACCCTATGGCAATAGGTATAAGTTTTGCACGTTGTTAGAGAGCTTGGTCTCTGTTCCGTTTATTTACTCATGTGCTGTTACTAGCTGACCTCAGCTTATATTATAATATATCTATACTAATATTATAAGGAAGTAAAGTTTGTGAGGTTGTAGGGGGTAATCTATGGATCTACTGAACCGATTTAGAACATTGTTAGTCTGTGGGTTCACCTGTTTTCCGGAGACTATTGCATCGATTTTTTGTCGAGGTGGTCTCCATTCATGGTGCGGGTACGAAACGGGCCATTGACTTGACTATAAAGCGGGAGGATATTAAAATAGACTCGTAATGCAAGTACGTTTTTATCGCCGCCTATTTCGTAACCGCATCATTTAGCCGGCATACTGGGAGCAATTAATATTGTTAAAAAACAATGTAAGTGATCGACCCAATTCATACAAAGTCATATGCCGTGCTCCATTAAAAAAAAAATCCCCGCCCTCAAAATCAGAAGGTACATAATTTCTTGAATTGATTAATCTAGATAAGCTCCAAGCTCCTTTAATGCCCTGTGTAAGTTAGAAAGGCTACAGGTTTCTAATTAAATTGGAAACTTAAAGTTTCTACAAGTTTGTACCTTAAACTAGGCGGTTAACTTTGATTGCTTTTTGTTTGTCTTTATTATACGTAACAATTAAGTGGGATACATTTTAAATTAAGCGATTTATTATCATTATCATACGCCTTACAACTCCTGAGATCGCCTTGACGGCTTCAGGGTACCCAGCGGAGAAGTTTTAATCCCACCTCATCGTAGCCGATGGTATGAGTCTACACCGAACAAGTGGCTAGCTCGTCGCGATGTTTTGAATAGACTCAATAACCCATCTATAAACAGTTTCACAAGTTGGTATAGTGAAACCGGGACCGACAGCTGAACGTGCTCTCCGAGGCACTAAATATTATATTTAGTGTTATTCATATATTTTTTAACAGACCCCGGGACGGTTGAAACAAATCGTGTTTTTTTTTAAATAATACACACCTGGAACTAAAATCACATTGCTCATTTGTAGATATAAACATTCTATATATTTTTTATGTCTCGAAATATAAAAAAGCAAAACTATTGACGTTAAAAGTGAAATTGTTTCAACCGTACCCAGTCTACCCTACTGATTACTTTTTCTTACACGTAACAATCAAGCGAGGTACAATTTTAATTAAGCTATTTATTATTAGTTTATCAATTAAGCAGGATACTACTGCATAGGTTACTTATCAAAGTGGTAGTCTCCTTTCAGGGCGAGGTTACGAAACGACCACTTGATTTAACGATTAAGCAGCAAATATTTAAAAAATGGACTCGTAATGCAAATTCGTCTTTGTTGTCGCCCATTTCTTAACCGCAACATTAAGCTGGTAAATTTAGGTTTAAATATTGGTATATTTATATTATTTATCATATTATTTATGTAGTTGTATTATTTGCGTATGTATATGTATAACTGTGTGTAGTTTATGTATTTTACCTTTTTTACATTATTCTGTTATCTCTGTACTATATAGGGTATATTAAAATGTTCACTCTCCTAAATGTGCTCGTAGATAATGCCTAAGGTATTAAGAACGCCGTTGTATAAATATTTTAGTGCAATAAAGATTTTAAATTAATCAATAAATAGCGGGAGCGTTAAAGTTATTAAATAACAATGTAGGTAGGCTTACAACCAGGTAAATATAAAGTCTCATGCCGTGCTCTAGACTACAAGTGAAATATGACTAGGATATTTTATGGTTTTAGCATCTGTATCGACGGTGGTAACGACTTAGCTAAATCACTAACATTTTTGTTAGGGCAAATAGTCGCCGGTAGCTATTACACTGGTAAGCCGCTGGTCAAAGTAAAAAGCGTCAAGTTTATAAGATAAATGAGTGGCTACAATGAACTGACAATCGACTTTTACCTATGATATAACTATAATAATTTATTATAGATAGTTTTTTTTGACAACGCTCGACACTTTAATTACTCATGAAAATGTCAAAGTCAAAGTCAAAAATATTTATTTTACTCGTATGTAAACCTTTACAGGTATTTATGCATAGTAAAAAAAAAACTATATTTAGTATAAGGTCTAAGTGTGCGCTTGGTTAGGCTCTTGCATACATAAAAATAAATAGAAACCAAACCGAACACACACCACATAACCAACCAGTGTAAGACTAGGTGGTTAGCTGGTTCCATTGACCTTTTCATCGTTATCTGCCATGCAAAGGTGCCACCGAGCCGACCAACCTAACAGAATATATCTACGCCCCAAATATCCATAAAAGTTAGCTGGTAGATAATGCCTTGCCACTGTATAAACTGGAGGCAATTACAGGTAATTAACGTGCACTCAGACGTTAATAATTGGAATTTTATAGGCTTAATACCTTTAGGCGATGAATTTTTCGAATGGGTTTAAATAAATAATTAGGTTTTCAATCGGAATTCTTCCTGAATTTAAATGTAGGTAATTGAATTATTTATTTATTTAAAATAATTTATTGCATAAAATTACAAAATAAATTGTACATAGGCGAACTTAATGCCTTAGGCATTTTCGACCACCTAATCCTGCAAAAAGAATTTAAAGGTATTTTTCCTACCGTTTTATTTTACATACTTTTGAAATCCTTTTACTAGACAAGTAAGATATTAATAAGATATTTTATGCTTATTTTTTATATATATTTTTTTGTTTAAGCTTTACATTTTCGTGTACCTTGATTTAAAGTATATTATAATTGTTTTTTTAAAATATTATTTTTAATTATTTTTAAGTTTTTCATATTTTGTTATCCACACTAATTGTACATGTTGTGGCTCCTAAAGGTGGAACATTTAGCTGAAAAATGTACTTATGTTTTAAGGAAGTATTAATGTATCCGACCACTGGTTGTCGTTAAATAAATAAATAAAAAAGTAAAAAAATCTTGTCCAATGCCGTAGAAGGAACCTCTAGCATTCCTTTCGAGATAGCCTCCCAAAAGAGAAAATTATCTCGATTGGAAATTCCGAATGACAAATTTTCTGAAAAATGAAAACGGATGATTTTATTATACTTTATAGCTCCTGAGAAACGTTTGAACCAAACAGGCGAAGGGATTAACCCATCCTCATATCGCCGATGGTATTCGGAGGCAACAGCTAACAAGTGGCGAGCTTGTTACGGTGTTTATGATGGTATAGCCTCGCTGTTTAATGCAATCACCCATTCCAGGTCCGGCCTTGTTGTCATCTGCTTAACCTTGTTATCAGTTGCGCAGTGACTTAACCACTAGTATGAAGCCGCTTTTTGGCGGTATAAAAATACTTAAAATATGTCAATTTATAAGTAGTTCAGTTGCAAAAACGAGTCCGGCGCCTGGTTACGTGCTATTCCCTCTCCACTGGGAGAGCTGCTGGTCGTTATTCAAGACACCATAACATCAACGACATTATCTGTAAGTCCTTATCAAAAGCAAACATTCCTACTGTTCTTGAACCCTTAGCCCTATAAAGATCTGATGGCAAATGACCGGACGGTATGACTATTATACCATACAAATGTGGTCGTGCTTTGGTCTGGGATGCGACCTGCGTGGACACACTTTGTCGGAGTCACGTTTCGTCATCTTCCAAACGTGCGGGAGCTGCAGCTGAACAAGCAGTTCAAATAAAGCGCAATAAGTACGCAGAGCTCGTGAACTCGCACATATTTTTGGCATTTTCCGTTGAGACAATGGGTCCGTGGAGGATGCTAGCGAATTTATCCGTGATCTGAGTAAAAACATTAAAATAGCAACTGGTGATCCTCTGAGCAAGGAGTACCTGGTTCAGACGATCAGTATTGCTAACCAATGGGGTAACGCCGCTAGTGTCCTTGGTACCTTACGCCCATTGTCTCATTTCCAAAATTTTTAATATAGGTAATAATTAATTATTTTTATAGGTATATAATGTACTTAGTTACAAAATAATAATCAAATATATTTATAACTAGTTAATCAATCTTGATGATATCTATACATAGATAATAAAATAATCATTCATCCTAAGTGGATAAAACAATCAAAATAAAATTAATTTACATACCACAAATGGTCGAGTAAGAGATCCTACATACCTACATATTATCACGGGTGCCTTAAGTTTTACACACAAATGGTCGAGTAAGAGATCCTACATACCTACATATTATCACGGGTGCCTTAAGTGGCTAGCTCGTCGCGATGTTTTGAATAGACTCAATAATCCATCTATAAACAGTTTCACAAGTTGGTATAGTAAAACCGGGAACGACAGCTTAACGTGCTCTGTGAGGCACTATGTCAAATTTATAATATCAATAAATAAAAATATTGATAAACAAAAACTTAGATTGTTTAACAAGAATAGTATACCTAAGAAAACTTTCTTATATAGTATGTTCAGAGATAGAGAGTTGAAAGATAGGAGTGTGTTTCTTATATATGGGCTCTTCGTCAGACCTAAACAAACACTTAAATTATATTTTATTAAGTAATATACTAAGATACAAATGAAAATACATTCTGCAACGATGAACTGTAGGTTCAATTTACTAAAAACATTTTTTTTTGAGTATACATAGCGATGAGTTTGCCACTTGTTCAAATTCAGAATACTATCTGCTACGACGAGGTGGAAATAAAACCCCTCCGAGGATATTCTGTGGGGCTACACTGTAATAGCCGGTATACACTTTTATTAGTCAAGTGACAAGTGTGTAGTGTTTAGTGGCCTGTTAAGTGATTAGTGTTAGCAGGTGATGTCCTACACTGTTTGTTTAGTATACGGTGTTTAGTTCATAATAAATGTCGGATAGTTTTTTTTTTTTTTTAAACGAGTTATTCAGACCTACAAAGTCCGTGAATGGGGTCGATCAATACATTGTTGTTTAACAATATTAATCGCTCCTACTATGCCGTCTAAATGATGCGGTTACGTAATGGGCGGTGACAAATACGTAATTGCATTACGAGTATCCTCGCTGCTTTATCGCCAAATAAATCGCCCGTTTCGTAACCGCACCATGAAATTACACTACCACCTCTACGATGCAAACGAATGGGATCGATCAATATATAGTCAAAAATTATTTTATCATTTTTAGAAGATTACTGCATAGATTTCTTGTCGAGGTGGTAGTCTCCTTTCAGGGTGTGGCTACGGTTACGAAATGGGTGGTTGAATTGACAATAAGGCAGCGAGTAAGTATATTAGGTCTGGGTGTTTATAAAATATAATATGTATTATATCATTGTTTCTGGTACACATAGTACAAGCCTAGAGCTTAGTTTGTGACCAGAGCAATATGTGTAAATTGTCCTACATATTATTATTATTATTAAAATATAATCGCAATGCAATTCGTCTTTGTCGTCGCCCATTTCGTAATCGCATCATTTAGCCGGCATAGTGGGTATTGTTTGACTCCATTCATGGACTAATCGAACCCACGGCCTCTGTAAATGTATAAATTGTCCTACATATTATTATTAAATTAATATAGTCTTTATATAAAGTTGGTGTCTGAGCGAGGTAGTTCACAGTTCTGTGATATTCCGCTGGGAAATCACGGGTTCACTCAGACCTGCGATGAGGTTTGGATCTGACAGTGGAAATTGATATTTGGTTTGTTCTGCTAGAAACAATTTTATAAAATTTATTGTAGTAGAAGTACTACTTTAAAAAAAAAAAAAAAATCCAAAAAAAAACCACCTAGGCGGCCTTAGGGTACCCAGCAGAGGGGTTTTAATCCCACCTCGTCATAGCCAATGGTATGAATATACACATAACAAGTGCCTCGTCGCAATGTTTGGATAGACTCAATAACCCATCTATAAACAGTTTACGAGTTGGTATAGTGAAACTGGGGCCGACAGCTTAACGAGGCAATTAAAAGTGGTGTTGTGTATAATTTTACTTGTAGGAAAAAAAAAATTGCCACTTAATGTTACATATAAATAAAAAAATCTAATTATAAAGATGAGTTATATACTATTTACATTATTTTTAATATGTTTCATATAAACCTTAATAATTCAATTTGGCTTCAAGAGTTCAGGTATGGTTGGCAGCAACTTGCTTTAGGTAGGCATTAGCATTAGCTATTTTAATCCTTATAACAAATACACAAAGCTCACAGTCGTACAAGTAGACTGTACAAGCGCACAACTTAGAAATTGTATGCAATTAAAACTTAACAGGTAAAACTGTACACTGTACAATATATTGCATTCATGTTTAGCTTTTACATTAAACAAATTGTTTTATTCTTCTACGAGTTCAAATTATTTGTTTCGTAGAAATTCGTAGGCTACGATTTTATTTCGTAGTAATTTATTCAAAAACGTGTGCTCCCTCAATTAAATACAGTGGCGCGGTAATCGTATTGAATAATAAATAAATACATATATTTATACATCTTGCTTACTATTTTGTACTGTCTACTAAAAGTTTTGTTGTTAGTTTTTTTTATAAAGTCAAAAGTCAAAATCATTTATTTCATTTAATTTTTTACAGATATTTATGAAAAGTCAAAAAAAAAGTTTAACAATGAGGTCTGGTTAGAGGTTAGAGTGCGTTTGGTTAGGTTAATATTAATTGAACTTAAACACGATGGAATGAAAATCTTAATATGTAAATAACTACCGAACCGAACACACACTACATAACCAACTAGTGTAAGACTAGGTGGTTAGCTGATTCCATTGACCTGTCAATCATTATCTGCCATACAAGAGAGCCACCAAGGCGACCAACTTCACCGATCATATCCATGCCTTAAATATTTATTGTAAATAAAAGGTAAGTAACCAATCACATATAAGTAAAGGTATAAGGATCGGTATTTTTAAGGGCATAAACACTAACTGTAAAGTCGATCACCTCAGAGACACCCCGGAGAAAAAGAAACCAGGAAGTAAAAAACTCTAGTGCTTCACACAAACTAAAAGAGGGCACAAAGCACAACTATGACTTATGCGACATAGCATATATAATATATATATATAGTAGCATACTCAAAATGCACCCCACTGATCAGCATGCGTAGAACAACCTATGGCAGATTATTTGTTACTGTACCAATGTACATAACTACACAGTATAGTATTAGTATAAATTAAGTATAAATAAGTAGTCATCAATGATTTCCTTATCCAAAGACAAAATTTACATAATGTAATGAAAATAAATTATGTAATATAAAATTATTACAATATCGGACTTTATATACCTATTAAACTAGGGTAGATTCTACATAAGCAATTTGTTTACTAGTTGCGAGACCTCAATTGCATATCAGGACGGTTCCAGACATCTCTATCGTTAAGATAGTCTTTTACACTATAGTAAGCCTTATTGATTAATATGTGTTTTATACAATTTTTAAACTTTAGGTAATTTATTAAATAACCTTATACTGTTAATGACGAAACATTTCTTAGTTTTTTGCAGTCTAAACTTTGGTATATCGATTTTATCTATGTTTCTTAAGTTTAAATTATGTCTATCGCCATTTTTACTAAATATATTTAAGTTTTTCCTGAAGTACAATAAATTCTCATAAATATATTGAGATGGTAGTGTCAGTACATCAATTATAGGAAAGATTTCTCGAAGAGAATCACGAGCTTTCATCTATACTAATATTATAAAGCTGAAGAGTTTGTTTGTTTGTTTGAACGCGCTAATCTCAGAAACTACTGGTTCGAATTGAAAAAATATTTTCGTGTTGGGAAATCCATTTACCGAGGAAGGCTTTAGGCTATATAACATCACGCTACGACTAATAGGAGCGGAGTAACAAAGAAAAATGTTGCAAAAACGGGGAAAAATTATTCCTTTTGAGAGCGTACGCTGCGTAAACCGTTAAATTTAAACGACAAAGTTGCGCGGGTCAGCTAGTGTTATATATTGCCCGAATAGCCCTCTTCTGTAGAATAAATATAGCATCAATATCTGCCGCAGATTCCCACATTATAAGACCATACGTCATTATACTGTGAAAATAGGCGAAGTACACTAGTCTGGCTGTTGCAACATCAGTTAATTGTCTGATTTTTCTGACTGCATATGCAGCAGAGCTCAATCTATTGGATAGAGTATTTATGTGAGCTTTCCACTGTAGTTTTGAATCGACTGTGATCCCTAAAAACACAGTGGAGTCAACAAATTCCAGATCAGTACCACCTATCTTCACTGTGGCATTGATATTAGATACATTAGGCAACGTAAATTTTAGGCACTTAGTCTTCTTTGCATTTAAAACTAAATTATTTACCGTGAACCATTTTGAAATCATTTCCAGAGTGTCATTTGCTGCCGATAACATATTATCCTTCATACTTCAACTTTAAAAAGTAGGGATGTATCATCAGCAAATAGCACTATCTGCGCCATCTCCTGTACCATGAGTGACAGATATATAAGCTATCATCGCCTCCGTAGACTAGTGGTTGCGCCTTCGGCGTCATATCAGGTGATCGTGGGTTCGATTCCCACCCATGGCAAATAATATTAGTACGTTTTTCTGTACAGTTTATCATGGTCAGGGTGGTTATTAAATATAATATTATTATATCGTTGCATTCTGTGAACATAGTATAAGCCTAAAGCTTAATTTGTGACCAAAGCAATATGTGTAAATTATCGTACATATTATTATTTCTATTATCATCGTACGAAATTCTTTCTCTTTCAAGTTTACACTGTAGCAGAGAAATATATATAATATAATCAGAAAAATATACCAGAAACAATGATATAATACATTATATTTTATAAACACATTATATTTTATAATACATTATATTTTATAAACACATTATATTTTATAATACATTATATTTTATAAACACCTTGACCATGACAAATGACAAACTGTATAGAAAAGCTTTTTTTTTGCATGGCTGGGAAGGTTTCTATCCCATCAAAAACAATACTTGTCAAAAAAACCAAGTCTCGCAACTCAGTTGTTCTGCGGTAAAAAGTTGTGAGATCCATGTAATACCAAGTCGGTTATTAATTTATTCAGTTTCTACTTAAGCGACTTTCTGTCTTAATACGTCCAGTCTCTAAGACCACGATCGTGGTCCATAACAATTGAAAATCAATTGTGTCTGGAATCTCCGTACTCGAAGCATTAAGTTGTTACGTAATAATTAACAGCATCTTATAGTGACGCATATCAATATTAAAATTCTTTAATGTTTTATATAAATATATTGAGACTTGGCCATCGCCTGAAAACACGTGTAAATTCAATCGCCTGAAAACACATGTAAATTCAATTATTTAGTGCGATGGCCAAGTCTCAATATATTTATATAAAACATTAAAGAATATTAATATTGATATGCGTCACTATAAGATGCTGTTAATTATTACGTAACAACTTAATGCTTCGAGTACGGAGATTCCAGACACAATTGATTTTCAATTGTTATGGACCACGATCGTGGTCTTAGAGACTGGACGTATTAAGACAGAAAGTCGCTTAAGTAGAGACTGAATAAATTAATAACCGACTTGGTATTACATGGATCTCACAACTTTTTACCGCAGAACAACTGAGTTGCGAGACTTGGTTTTTTTGACAAGTATTGTTTTTGATGGGATCTCATTTCTTTTTGTATTTTGTAGACAGTTCTACTTTTTTCCTTTTCGGTACCTTCTACTTATTGTATATATGTATATCTACCAGCAACGAATTTTCTTAAAGCCCTCTCTCTGACTTATGAACTTTTCTTATTTTTGTAGGTAGCCTTCCGTTTTCTATTTTCCGGTACTACTTCTTGAGCTTCAGCTACAGTTTTTCTAAGAGCCCACTCCCTGTCTCTATGCGTTTTTCTGGGAGGCTTTGATGTTACAATTTTTGACAAATCTGGACGGTAAATGCTTCTTAGTCTGTTGTATTCACAAATTGAGGATTCCTGCGCTTTAACACTTCCAAAGTCGACATTAATTAGATGTAAACCGCCCAGACTTGTGAGTAGCCTTTAGTCGTCAAACTAATATAGCAATCGAAATTATCAATGAAAATCGCAAACTTATAGGTAAGAATTCTGGGCACATCCGAACAGCATTGGGTCGCTCGCGCGTATGAACGCGGCTGCTGCTCGCTCGGCGACATTCACCTTTCCGCGCGCCCCGCCACTGCCCCCACCGCGCCCTCGCGCTAGCACCGCGCAGCGCGTAGTAACGGCCCGCGCTCACTCGCTAGCATCGCAGCGCGTGGTATATAATTATACAACCTTACGCACTCGTAATAAGTACGAATACGCACGTAGGTACGTTTTTTGCATTAATAAATAATTTAATACACGTGTTTTCATGACGGGAATACCCATTTTTTGCTTTGGCAGGGGCACTACCATGCGCCTATATTTATATGGGACTAGCTTAAACCCGCGGATTCGCACGCAATAATAATAACTGCCGTAAAACATCGTTACGAATAAAGCCAATATAGAAAAATTTAACTGAAGACTTGGCTGTATGGGCTTAATTTTCTTTGCGGTCTTTTCTAGATTTTTTAGTTTTTCCTTGATTCATACACCAAACACTACTTATATTCCAAATTTGAAGCTTCTAGGTCTGCTAGAAGTGCCTTAGAATTTTGATGATCGGTGAGTCAGTGAGTGACAAAATTAAGAAATTTGACCCGTTATAATTCTTAAAAATACTGGTTCAAATTGAATGAAATTTGAAATTTACGTGTCTTTACAATGCCTGCATGGTTACTGAAAATTTCAGTCTTCTAGTTTTATCCACAACGAAGTTACAGGGGGTCGAAAATGGTCTGAATTGTTTCGAGAAAAGGATGGTACGGCCGTGACGCTTTTTTGCTCGACTTGGTGGGGGCACGGCCGTGCCCCCAGATAACTTCGCTAGGCCGACCGACTGGTTTCCTCAACCGCCCATACACATGAAAAAACCGTTAAGTGCCGTGAAAGTCACGTTACTGTTTTAATTTTCTTCTTTAGGGTTTACCGGTTTTCAGGAGACTATTGCAACGAAATTTAATTCAGATTTCATTTAGAAGACGGGAAATTTATTTGACGATATGTTTTATTAAATTCTTTAGAATTAGTAGACTTATTATTATTATAATTTTATAGATTAAAATTATAATAATAATAAGTCTACTATAAATCAATATAAAATAAAATTGTAGTGTGACAATGCCTCTTTACAGAAGATACATTATAATTTATAATTATTGTTTTATAACTTATTTACTTTGATTAAAAGAAAAATATGTTACCGTCTTACCGTCACATACTTTGGTGAGCCGGAATATGGGTTCCTACTTATATTGGTTTAGTTTTTGTCTTTTGTATTTTGTTACTTTATATAATTTTTATATTTGATATAAATTAATTGTAAATGACGTGTTCAAGTGTTATCATGACTGTAACCAATGAATAATAAATCATTTTGAATTTTGATAAAGCAGCGAGGATATTAAAGTAGACTCCTAATGCAAATTCGTCATTGTCGCCGCCCATTTTGTAACTGCATCAATCAGCCCCATAGTAATGAGGGCTGTCAAATAACAATTTAATTTATTGCTCGATACGAGGACTGAATTTTGTAGGTGTTTCCATCAGATAGATACAAAGTCACATTCCATGCTCCGGCAAAAAAAAAGTATTTTTTTACATATAATTAAGGGTGCCTTACGGCGCCCGAGACCGCCTAGACGGCCCCAGGGTACCCAGCGGAGGGGATTTTAATCCCACCTCGTCGTAGCCGATGGTATGAGTCTACACCGAACAAGTGGCTAGCTCGTCGTGATGTTTTGAATAAACTCAATAACCCATCTATAAGCAGTTTCACAAGTTGGTATAGGGAAACCGGGACCGACAGCTTGACGTGCTCTTCGAGGCACTATAGTTGTGTTGTCAAACAAATAAACGTATGTTTTTTAATTAAAAACTTATTGGTACACAGCGGGATTTGAACCAAGAACCTAACTATTTTTAAGTCCTAGTTCTAACCAATTTGGCCACCACGTATATAAAGTTTTTTTTTGGCTAAAATAACTGTCTCCCTTTAACAAATATAACGTTGCCCTTATCCCATAAAATCAAGAAATAGTTTTCATTCCTAAACCGCCATACTTTAGCAGCGACCTCACGCGGATGGTTATTAAGTAATAAATTAAGATAACGACCGGGACGCATAAATTATTAGTCAAGTGTCTGAGCCACCTATACCGTACAGTTTCGAGTTCTTCTATTTAAGGTGTACCTTCAATAATACGACATTTTAGTAGTTAGAAGTGTATTTCACCTAAGCTATATTGTATTTCAAACCACTATTAAATATTGTTTCAAGTAGCAATAACATATAGGGTCTCCACATTTTAATTACATTATATATTTAACAAACCCAGACCTAGGTAAACTTCATAGAAGAACTTACGTATATTTATATTTTAAATAAAACTAAATTCTCCTTCTCTTTCATTAGGTAATTTTTTTTTATGATAATCAGTATAAATTGTTAATAAGGTACCGGAGACCATTATTTTTACCCATTAGTGAGAATCGAATCCACAACCTTCGAATACAAAGGCAACGAAAATAATTTATGTGTAGATAATTAGAAATCAAACGAACTTACCCAGCCAGCTGGTGTGACGTTCGATGATAATTATGTGAAGGTGCTGGTCCAAGACGTCCATATATTATTCACTTGTAGTAGACGCATCGATTTGCCAATCGCCACGATTGTTTGAAGTACATTAAAAAAAAAAACTAAATTTCTTATCTGGTAACCCCTGCGCCGTCTGTGGTCTATCATTAAGTTTGAAGTTTGAATTGTATTTCGCAACCTAAAACTTGGGTAAGCAGAAATTAAAACAGAAAAATCTATTTTATATCCTCTTTACAGCTATTGACCTTTTTAATATTAATTTAATAACTTTAAAGAAAGAACTGATGAAAATTCTAAATGAATGAGAAGGTAAGTAGGTGATTAAATAAATATTGAACATGTATAAATATTGAACATGAATTTTAAGTTCTTGTACTTTGTATTCTTTTTTTTTTCTTCTTTATGTGCTTAAGCGCCAATACTTTTTTTTTTTTTTGTGTTTTGTTTATATTCAGTAATACTTTTTTCAATGTTTTATATCGGCACTATAAGTCTACTATAATTTGTAATATTCTATTTGTATTTTAAAAATTGTAATGACTGTTTGTATGCCAAAATAATAAAGAAATAAAGAAATAAATAAAAGGGGGGGGGGGGGGGGAGGAGTGTGGACGTCTTGGACCAGCACCTTCACATAATTATCATCGAACGTCACACCAGCTGGCTGGGTAAGTTCGTTTGATTTCTAATTATGTTTCGGTGCTGGTCCAAGACGTCCATATATTATTCACTTGTAGATGTTCGAAATGGTTGTGAAATAGATATAGCAGGAAAGAAAGTTGTAGATATAGATAATATAAGAAAACAAATAAAAATAATAATGCCTATTTTTAATTAAAATTTCCTTATATTGTATTTGCAAGTTTACATTATTGCTATGTAAAGTAAAGTATATAATTATATAATTAAGATACTAATACAACAATCTAGTATATACATGTATATCTATTGTTAAGTGCTTGTACCTATTATTTACTCATAACTGATTGAGCTAATAAATCACACTGTTGTGCTATTGGCCTATTATAAAAGCGGGCAAATGTGGAGGAGGATTCGCTCCAGCCTGCTGTTTTCTTATTACATCAATATTTACACCAACAGAGTTTGCTTTTGAAGAAGACGCGTAACGGGTACTATGTGAAGTGAACATAGTTGTATCAATCCAGCTTTTAGTTAAAATTTCTTTAACCCATCGGCTGATAGTTTGTGAACTAATTTTTTGATATGGTTTTTTAAAACTTATTAGTAAATAAATATTCATTACTCTTATTTCTATGTTTTTCCGACAGTTGTATATAATGAGAAAGTGTTTGGGCAGGACAGATTTCAGGCCTTTGTAAAAAATATGGTATAACCAGAACTGGTTGAGGTGTACCAACTTTAGATGTTTTAATATGGCTATCAATTTTTATCAAGAATTTGTCATCCTGAGATATATTTTTAATTTTAATTAGACTTAGAGTTTGAACCCTATGGGCTGTAACGAGAGCCAATAGGGTTACCAACTTTTTTGACAATAATTCTAATGACAGCTGAGAATTTGAGTAAAACTGTCCTAAGTTATTTAGAACGATTTCTGGGTCCCAAATTAGGTCATACTTTGGTTTTATTGGTCTGAGCCGATATACTCCCTTAAAAAATCTTTTAATTGTGTCATTTGCACCTATATGAGGTCCCAACATAAGTGACAGTGCAGAGCGACAAGAGTTAAGAGTCCCATATTTAGAACCTTTATCAAATAGGGAGGTGAGAAATTTTATAATATCACTTATGTCGGGACTAAATACATCTAGATTACTGACCATACAAAAATTCCACCAAGCTTTGAGACATGAATTATATTGCGATATAGTGTTGTCTGCAATGGAGGCCATCATGATGTCCATAGAAACTTCAGCGACTCCTCGGGATGTTAAGGCTTGCCTGACAAGATAGCGGCAACCAGGGTAAGGTTTGTATGCAGGGGATGTGGTTGGCTGTTAACAGAGAGTAAGAGATCTACATTTGGTGAAAAATAAATAGGTTCGGATATTAATATTTTTTTATACAAGGGAAACCATGCCTGCGATGGCCAATAGGGAGCAAATACGATTCCTGTTGCTTTGTCATTTTATATCTTTTTTAAAGTTTTTAGCAGCATAGAGAAGGGTGGAAAGGCGTAAAAGAAAAATATTGACCAAGATATAGTGAAAGCATCAATGGCAAATGCATCAAAGTCTTTCTTCCAAGAAACATATTTGTCACACTTCTTATTCGCTCGTGAAGCGAAAAGGTCTATGTCAGGAGTGCCTAGTGTGCTTTTTATTTCTAGGAAGGCATATTGTGCCAACTGAAACTCAATGTTGGGTTGAACTTTTCTCGACTCTGTGTCTGCTATATAGTTATCTTTGGACTTAACATAAGAAGCAAATAGTGTTATATTCCTTTCCTCACACCACTGCCAAATTCTTTTTGATAAGAGGTTAAGGTGAGTGTACTTTACTCCTCCCATACGGTTAATGTATGAAATGGCTGTTGTATTATCTATTCGGAGGAGGATTTGGCAATGTTGTTGATTCCCTGCATAAGTTTTTAGTCCTAAAAGTTCCAGGTAATTTATGTGATTTTTTGATTCTTCAAGAGACCATGAACCACCCAATGAATCGTTATTACAGGCAATGCCCCATCCAGTCAAAGAAGCATCAGAGTATATTTCTAAACAATATGATTCTGTATACACATTTTGGTAGACTGTGTCAATGTTAGTAATCCACCAATTTAAATCACCTTTAAGAGATTTTGACAAAGTCATGGTTTTGTTATAATTATTGTTATTTAATAGATTTAAATATTTTTCTCTTTCAAATTGTTTAGTATATAACCAACCATATTTGACTGCGGGACAAGCCGATGTGAGAAGGCCTAAAAATTGTGCAAACTCTCTTATTTTGCATTCTTTTTTAAGAGAAAAGTCAATTGTAGCGTTTTTTAATTTAACCGCTTTTCTTTGGGTAATTCTATTGCCATTCTTGAGGAATCCAAAATAAACCCTAAAAATTTACAAATTTTTGAAGGTACAAGATGTGATTTTTCATAATTTATTGTAAAACCGAGAGATTCTAAAAAATTACATACATATTTTGTAGTTTGTTCAGCAATCTCTACTGAATCGAAAAATAGAAGTATATCGTCTAGATAGATAGTACAAATTATGCCAAGAGAACGAAGATGTTCAATAACAGGTCTCATAATCTTGGTGAAGACATATGGGGCGGTATTAAGACCAAAGGGAAGTACCTGAAATTCATAATATTTTTTCTGCCATAGAAATCTTAGAAACCGCCTAGATAATCTATGAACCTTAACAGAGAAGTAAGCTTCTTTTAAGTAAATTTTTATTAGATAGCTACCGGGAGATATCAGTTTGATTGCGGTTCTTATATCCTCGAGTTTAAAGTGCTCTGTGTTAATATAAATATTAATTTGTTTTAAATTCAAAATAAATCTTAAATCTTTGTTTGGTTTGGGTGCTAAGAAAATTGGTGATATAAATTGATTTTTACTAGGTAAACATTCCTTTATAGCCCTAATATCTAACAAATGACCTATGGCTGTATTGATGTCACTTATGTCCTTCTCAGAATGTTTATTCTGAGGCAAGGTAGACTGGATATGTATTTTTGATATAGGAATGTCATATCCTTTGATCCATTTTAAAATGGTTTTATGTTTGGTGATGGTGCACCATTGAGTGTAGCAAAAACTTAATTTACCAGAAATATAATGTACCTCAGTGTCCGCAGTTATTTCCTGCGTAGCTGCATTGTCCGACGTGCAGGCCTTTGTGCTGGCGGTTGTGCTGGTTGCCGCTGAGCATAACCTTTCGGTTGTTGTACATGGTACTGGCGGCTGTTCATTCGGCCCGCGCTCGCAGTTGCTTGGTGTTTGCGAGGCGGGCCCTGATAGTTTAAATTCCTTCTGGGCTTAGCAATAGTTTTGTGTGTAACCGGTGATCTCATTTCCGTTCCCGTTTTGGCAATGGCCTTGCTGGCCTTTAACTGTTCGGCCAGATTTTCACCAAAAAGGTATTTGTCTGTATTACAATTGGCCACAATATCCTTAGTCTCTTTGTTTAAGGCAAACTGTATCAGAGTTTTTCTTTGATGGGATTCCATGTGAAAAATAAAACATATTATGCGACCAGCATCACTGACTATCTTTGTTACTTGTTTGTTGCTTTCTTTATCTTTGACCAGTGTGTTGAGGGCTAAGCTAAGGCAGGCTGCTGCTTGTCCGACTTGTTTTTGGCGGTTAAATAGGGCATGGTCTCGTTTAGATACCGCTTCAGATATAGCCGCCTTGATCTCCGGATTCACCACCGGCGGCTCCAGAAAGGAGCAGTTTTCCGTAATGATATAGGTTTTTAAAATTTCTTGTTTTGTATCCTTGTTTATACCTTGTTTGATAATATGGCTCCATCAAGTCGCTATGTCTATGTGGATAGCGTCTGAATATTTTTGAATATTAGTTGGGTCTTCGCCCAACAATTCCAGTACTTCGCAGTCCAGTGGAATTATAGCCGGTTCCTCCACATTAGCTACTTCAGGAGGTTCAATAGTGGGCGGCACTGAAAATGGTTAAATAGAATGAGCCACTAGAAATGTGTAATGTATCACATTAACAAGAGCAAATTCACAACTTGGGATGGTTGTTACTTAAGGAACATGGAGCCTCAATAGGGAAAAAGCCCAAGGTGTATAGGAAAAAAAAACTACCCTACAGAAAGTTAATTTAATGGAATAAACTTCACGGTTAGTATTCAGTAACTGACACATGTGTAAATTCTCTTGTATATCTATATATTTTTAAGTATCGGAATAAACCACAAGAGTAATATTTTTAATATTACCACAAGAGTATATTCTCGCATATTTGTCAACCTTTAATCATCATCGTTTGCTATTATTTTCAATAAACACGGAATCTTAAAAATTTTGTCGGTGGGTATATTGAAAATATATATATATATATTTTTTTTCCACCAACAAAAAACAAGTGTTTTCGTAATAACCTAAATTTGTTATTTTCTATCTAAGGTACCATAGAAATTATTTGCATATATTTCTTCCATAAGTAATAAAAAGCATATTAAATACGCATACTAACCTTCATTTTTGTCCGCACTTACGTTTAAATTCCCGGAGCTATTTGTAGAGGAACTGCGCCGGCGGCGACGCTTCAACTTCTTTTCCAATTTTCGTATCTTTTTTTCGATTTTTTCGTTTGACGAAGAATGTTTTCTTTTCCCCATTGTACTTACTAATTATTAAATACGATTTAAAGTAAAAAGGCACTACTTAAAACATATAAAATATTGTTTTTCGGGCGCGCGTGGCTTTTTTGGCGGCACGGAAACGTTGAATGATAGACCACAGACGGCGCAGGGGTTACCAGATAAGATTTTTTTTTTTTTTTTTTAATGCACTTCAAACAATCGTGGCGATTGGCAAATCGATGCGTCTACTACAAGTGAATAATATATGGCCGTCTTGGACCAGCACCGAAACATAATTTTATAATAAATGCCTGTAAATATAATATAATTTAAAACGCGGCGCCTCTTCACTAATGTGAAGTGGTGTTATATTTATAAGTGCATAGATTAAAGTGCTCCAAAATTCGTATTCATCTCTCATCTCTTTTTTATTTGTCGCCAATTTCGTAACTGCATCATTTCTCCGGCATAGTAGGATGAACAATGCTGTTACATAACATTGTATTGACTGATCCCATTCATGGGCTTTGTAGGTACGCTTACCATCAAATAGATACAGAATACATGCTATAGGTCCAAAAAAAAAAAGATTACCTCTAGTTTAACCGCATTTGTGACTCCATCATGCATGCCTGATCACAATCCCTCTTGAAAAAGTTGTTTTTTAATAGTGCAGGACATGTGACTCTACATCGACCTGATGGTATGTGGCAATGTAACGTCTAAGAATATTCTCAACCAATATTAGCAATCATGCTTTAATTGGTTGATTCCACTATGTCTTCTTGAGAAACTTATTCACGCTTCGCCTAAATATAATATAATATGTTGGAAATGTATATATTTTTTTGATTTATATATTCAGTCGCATTTAACGATTTATATCTTAAAGGAAGCCGACAAAGCCAATGTGATAATCCCCACGGCGATATTCGCTTTAAGCTGTAGCCAGAATTATTCTGCACTAGCTTCAATACAGCTCAGTAAATGTAGGTATTAAATTATTTCCATTTAGTATTTGCAAATAAGATATGAATGTATTTGCAATGGGGTTTACATAATTTATCTTCGCCTATGAATTCTGATGATTTAAGAGGGGTATAAAAATAATGTCTGTCTTAAAACGTATGGGGCAAAGAAATTTCGCTTGCTGTTCTAAAAAAACTGTTTTATTTTTATAACTTACAAAAATTACCTAATTAATTATATTAAAATGCTGGTTAAATATACGTGGTGGCCGAGTTGGTTAGACCTTGGACTTAAAAACACTTAGGTCCCTGGTTCGAATTCCTGTGTGACCAATGAGTTTTTAATTTAAAAATTATGTACATTTGTTTGACAACACCACTATAGTGCCTCGGAGAGCACATTAAGCTGTCGGTCCCGGTTTCCCTATACCAACTTGTGAAACTGTTTATAGATTGGTTATTGAGTCTATTTAAAACATCGCAACGAGCTAGCCACTTGTTCGGTGTAGACTCATACCATCGGCTACGACGAGGTGGGATTAAAAACCTCTCCGCTGGGTACCCTGGGGCCGTGTAGGTGGTCTCGGGCGACATAAGGCACCCGATGATATGTATGTATGTATGCCGGGTCATATTCTAGATCTCATACAAATACATTTCTTATTATATTATAAAGAAATGGCTTTATAATTTACTCTATACTATAATAGTAGGATTTTTTTTTTTTTTTTTTCAATATTATTATTTGAAAAAAAAAACAAACCCACATAGCGGCTCTTCGGTATCTTGGCAATGTACTGAAGGATTCAGTCTACAGGGATTTTTTGACTTTGGTGATAGACTTCACTATATTTTTCTATATATGAACTATACTATACTATTAATTGAAAACATAATTTAAATATTGGTAAACAAAGTTTGAAAAACTTATATCTTTACAGTCAGTTTGTAAAATGATAGCAGCTACAAAATTATTTAAAAACAAACGTAAAACAAGAGCTAAAAAGAAAAAAGGTAGTAGGTAGCTAATTGCTGTTTGCTCTGTAATCTAGATACCAGCCCCGTTTACTTTATTAATTCATTCTCCTTTTCACTCATTCGCGAATGACAGAACGACGAATTTAAAATAAGAATGCCAGAATTTAAAATTAGAACGAGGTGGGTACTCGAATTTATAAATTATGCATTGCATTTTTAAATTTTATGATTTCCTTTGGGACGAGTTCTTTTTTGGATTAAATGCATGAAATTATTTATTTTTAAATTACTCTGTAAATCTTTGTCGAGTCAATTTGTCATTTTCATCAAATTTTAAGACATTGTTCGCTTTAACTCGTCTCTCAAAAAATATTTAATCTTTTTTTTGGTAGTTTAAGGGAATTTAATTATCCAAAGCCAGACTGGTACAGTATGTAAAGCGAATGTATGTATTATAATAAAATATGGAAATAGTAACTTTACTGAGTAATAAAAAAAAACTCGAACACTCTGTCGCTTGTTTTTATTATTTTCTCAGAAATCTATCACTATTCGGTAATCATAATATATTTTATTATTAGGTAGGTACAAATACAGATGCAAAAACCGTCAAGTGACCTAGTCATGTTTCGGTTTTAGTCTGTAGGTTCACCGGTTTTCTGGAGACTACTGCATCGATTTCTTGTCGAGGTGGTAGTCTCCTTACAGGGTGCGGTTACGAAATGGGTGGTTGAATTGACGATAAGGCAGCGAGTATATACTCGTAATGCAATTCGTCATTGTCGCCCCCCATTTCGTAATCGCATCATTTAGCCGGCATAGTGGGAGCGATCAATATTGTTTAAGAATATATTGATTGACCCCATTCATGGACTTTGTAGGTCTGCTCACCACCAGGTAGATACAAAGTCACATCTCGTGCTCCAATAAAAAAAAAAAAAAAAAAAAAACTCTTCCACTTGTTTTTATTATTTTCTCAGAAATATTTTACTATTGAGTAATCTTATTATTCCATATTTAGGTAGGTATCTACTTAAATATGGAATGAAAAATAATATTAATTAGGTATATAGGGAATTATATTTTTTTCGGCATTTTTATTTTTACTTAAGCTTTCACCTTTTCACCTGAACCTGTAACAATGTGTTAAGTTTTCCTTTTGGAAAAATATAGATTAACTATATCTATAACCATTCCAAATTTAAAGTAAATCAGGCTAGTAGTTCTCTAGATATTCTTCAAAATATCACCGTAAGTGTTATTTTATTTTATTGAATACAAAATTCCTAGGTGTTTTATCCACGTGCCACCCACTAACTAAATACAATGAAACCTTGAACCAACATTTTTTTAATGGCTACAACCCGTTGGGAAATCATTGTAATTAGCATTGTCATTACACAACTTAACTGATTCGGTTAATTAACTCTATGTTTTAACCACATTATGCTGAAACTAAAGATTCTCTAGGGATTTACACGGTTCGTTTGAAACTTATTTTCGTTTCCTGTTTTATATTTAACTAGCCGCCCGCCCTGGCTTCCCATGGATTACTACTAATTATATTATTATTACTATTAGTTATTTATTCCAAGTTTCAGAAAAACATGATAAAAAAATTGTGTTGAAATAAAGAAAGAAAGAAAGAAAAACTTTATTTATACAACACCAAATACTCAAGTTTGAATTTTTTTTTAAATCTTATAACTATGAATGAACTGATTGCGCGGTGACAAATAGGTAATTGGCTCAGCACAAGCTACAGCAGGTTGCGCTGTAGCGCTGATTTTCAGCCGATGCCTATTATGTACGAGGACGGTAGAAGGTATATTGTTCAAATTTAATGAACACATTAAAAAAAAAGTAAGTAAAAACACACAGAAAATATATAACAAACAAATCTAAAAATACCCAAGAATTAAAAAAAGAAATGAATATAAACAAAAATTAAAGCAAAAATAAAAATAATACCTAAATACACAACAATAAGAAATCTTTAAATTACCATAGAAAAACTACGTAAGTATTATCATTTAATTACACATTATTATTATTATGAACATGAACATCAATTTTTCCTACCAATTATTATACCATTATTTACTATGATTATTGTACACATTGCACACTATAAATTATATTCAAGACTTATACTTTTATGTAGCTATTTACGCTGCCGATTTTTAATCTGCTATATTTTTTTATATAGTTAGCTTTAAAAGCAGCTAGTTTATTAACGACATAGTTATATAGTATTAGTTTTGTTTATATAGAACCCTAGTCACCACACTAGGGTTCCCTGTGTTGTGGTGACTAGTCTCTTTCTAGTTTCAAGTACTCGGCCTACAAATAACAATTTAGTACCTAGGTATATATTACAGTTTCGATATTAAACAACTAAATAAAAAATAAGGTAATAAATAACATAATTCAACCGAAAATGAACACAAAATAATCAACAACAAAAAGTATTCATAAATACCCACAGTCTATAGAAAATACAAAGTATATGTATCACAGTACTATGTATTAGGTATATGTATATATAAATCTTTCGAAATAAATTACCTACTCGTATATAATGTTTAAACCGCATCAAAATCCGTTGCTTACTTTAGAAGATCTAAGCGATACAAACCGCTAGACATAAAGACAGATGCGGGAAGCCACTTTGCTTTATAATATGTATATATACCTATGTTTTGTGAGTTACGATTTAAAAAAAAAAACGATTTAATTGTGAGACTAGGTATCTATTTGTCTCAAAAACTACTGGCAAAATTATCGAACAACAATTGCCATAAATCAAATAACTACTGGTCACATTTATTTAAAATTTCGAATGCTTATAACAAAACGTTTAGATTTTAGTCTGGGGTTCACCAGTTTTCAGGAAACTATTGAATCGATTTTTGGCATATTTCTATCAGGGTGCGGTTAAGAAACAGTCAGATTATTTGGCAATAGAATCACCAAGAATTTATCATCCTCCGTGCTTTAGTAAGCTTGTAATGTAAATTCGTCTTCGTCGCTGCCCATTTCGTAACCAGCATAGTGGAAGTATATCATCTGTAAGGCATTACGGCGCTTGAGACCGCCTAGACGGCCCCAGGGTACCCAGCGGAGGGGTTCTTAATCCCACCTTGTCGTAGCCGATGGTATGAGTCTACGCCGAACAAGTGGCTAGCTCGTAGTCGCCATGTTTTGAATAGACTTAATAACCAGTTTCACAAGTTGGTATAGGGAAACCGGGACTGACAGCTTAACGTGCTCTCCGAGGCACTATAGTGGTGTTGTCAAACAAATGTACATATTTGTTTAAAAACTCATTAGTACACACTGGGATTCGAACTAGGGACCTAAGTGGTTTTAAGTCCAAAGTCTAACCAACTAGGCCACCACGTAAATAATAGTATTTAAATTATATGTAAAAAAAAACTGTCACCTTCAGTTTTGAAGCTGAAGGTTATTTTTTATTTTAGAACCGCAAAAAGTAATCTATTTACAAAAACACTTGTAACTTCGTTAACCCATCATTGCGATAAGCGGCGTTTCACATCACCCGTCAGTAAACAATGGAAACATAAGTCCATGAAGCTAATTGCATATTATACTATATCTCTGATAACAAGTGAAATACGATAGGAGATATCTGTTTTAATAAAAACCTTTGTAAAATTAATTATGTATTGTGTTTACGGGTTTTATTTTATTTTATTGGAGCACGGCATGTGACTTTGTATCTAGCTGGTGGGTAGCAGACCTACAAATTCCATGAATGGGGTCAATCAATAAATGTTCTTAAACAACATTGATCGCTCCCACTATGCCGGCTAAATGATGCTATTAAGAAATGCGCGGCGACAAAAACGAATTGCATTACGGGTATATTTTAATATACTCGCTGCCTTATCGTCAATTTAACCACCCATTTCGTAACCGCACCCTGAAATGGGACTACCACCTCGTCAATAAATCGATGCACTAATCTCCTTAAAACCGGTTAACCCACAGACTAAAACCGAACACTAGACTAGGTCACTTGACGGTTTTTGCATATGTGTGGGTGGTAGTAAAGAGACCGGTCGGTCGGAGTAACGAAGTAATAGAGAAATTTCTTTCACCTAAGTTTTATTTTAAAACAAAAAAAAATCTATTAGCATTTTTTTAAATAGTTAATATATACCCAGAAAAAAAAACCGTAGAGGCCCTAATACGCTAGTAGCATTGCCAGGTTGTATGAGCATGCATCCCAAATGTTACGCATATTTTAAATAGACAATCAGTCTATTTAAAATATGCGTAACATTTGGGATTTCTACATTCCAAGAATACTCGTTTCCCTGGGTCCCGGATAAATCCGAGTCCCTCTGTTCCAAAAGTTCCAGAAGTTCGACTCCAAATGTTAAGAAAATTTGTTATTAAATCCCTCTCCCTAAGTACTTCAGCCGTTTGTTTCACTCAGCCATGCTCGCGGTGGTACCAACGACTTTTTTTATAGGAGCTGGGCATGTGACCCTACATCTACCTCATGGAAAGCAGTATGCATGTCCAAGAATGAATACAACTAGTACTTAGAACTGTGTGGTAAAAGCTGGCTTCATCTATTTTTTTTAATTGATGATGTGGATGAAATATATGATGGCGCATTGGAATAAACGCAGTGTCGCATCAGTGTTTTTCCTTCCGACCAAGGGATAAGTGTGAGACCATCGGATCTACTAATACCCGGTTTCGTAATCCATGTAATAGTTTAAATTTCATTAAATTATGTCATTAAGTTTTGCGCACTATGTGCCTTGACTACTGCCATTTCAACTTGCTGATTGGCTGGGCTATGTCGGTAACTTTTCTGTCGTCTATGGATCTCCTCATTTCTGATTTGATCTTGCAGAGAGACTCCGAGCATAGCCCTCTCCATAGCTCGTTGGGAATCGCAGGAAAATACTGGATGCAAGCCGCTTTTAACCGGTCCTATTGGAAATCTATAGAGGAGGCTGATTATGAAGATGATGATGACCCTATTTTATAGAGCCCTTCTTCCTAACCTAACCTCCGAGCTGATGGCCACATTCATATATTGTTTTGTGAAGGAGACATAGTGGTAAACCCAGCTTAATGTTGTAATACTGCTTAACCTAGTTGTAAAGAATCTGTATTGCAGGCTGCCAAATAAATATTATTATTATCTGTAATTTTGCTTTATAGAATTTTATGCTGGATTTCTGAAATTGGAGTATCCCATGCTTTTTAGGTATGTTTTTCTATCGTTCCATCTTGTCCTAGGGTAAAATCTCTCCACCTATGTCTCGCCTCTCCAAAAAAACATAATTTTCTTTTGCTATTTTTAGTACGTAAACATCTCGAAATATTAATTTCAAGCATCAATATATAAAGGGTATTTTAACTAATAAATTGAATATGTACATATATACAAGTAGTTATCAATAGGTAGATATATTAAATCCCAATTTGCAAAATTAATTCTCGAAAATCTCTTCATAATTTAGTTCGACTTGGACAATTCGCAATTAAAACTTATTTTCAATGACTTTCGTTTGAGTTTCAATATTAAGGGTTCACATTTAAAATTTACGTCTTTTCCGGCCTCTTACAGTTTTGGTAATTCATTTAAAAGTTTGGTTATTCACCAGATATTTTTCAATTATTGTTACTGTTATTTACCTGTAAATTGTGTATGAATACTAATAAATATTTAAGAATTAATCTTATATCAAATCTTAAATACATGGTGGCCGAGTTGGTTAGACCTTGGACTTAAAAAAACTTAGGTCCCTGGTTCGAATCCCGGTGTACCAATGAGTTTTTAATTTTAAAATGTATGTACATTTGTTTGACAACACCACTATAGTCCCTCGGAGAGCACGTTAGCTGTCGGTCCCGGTTTCACTATACCAACTTGTGAAACTGTTTATAGATGGGAACTGTTTATGGATGGTAACTTCGTTAACCCATCATTGCGATAAGCGGCGTTTCACATCACCCGTCAGTAAACAATGGAAACATAAGTCCATGAAGCTAATTGCATATTATACTATATCTCTGATAACAAGTGAAATACGATAGGAGATATCTGTTTTAATAAAAACCTTTGTAAAATTAATTATGTATTGTGTTTAGCATTTTTTTAAATAGTTAATATATACCCAGAAAAAAAAACCGTAGAGGCCCTAATACGCTAGTAGCATTGCCAGGTTGTATGAGCATGCATCCCAAATGTTACGCATATTTTAAATAGACAATCAGTCTATTTAAAATATGCGTAACATTTGGGATTTCTACATTCCAAGAATACTCGTTTCCCTGGGTCCCGGATAAATCCGAGTCCCTCTGTTCCAAAAGTTCCAGAAGTTCGACTCCAAATGTTAAGAAAATTTGTTATTAAATCCCTCTCCCTAAGTACTTCAGCCGTTTGTTTCACTCAGCCATGCTCGCGGTGGTACCAACGACTTTTTTTATAGGAGCTGGGCATGTGACCCTACATCTACCTCATGGAAAGCAGTATGCATGTCCAAGAATGAATACAACTAGTACTTAGAACTGTGTGGTAAAAGCTGGCTTCATCTATTTTTTTTAATTGATGATGTGGATGAAATATATGATGGCGCATTGGAATAAACGCAGTGTCGCATCAGTGTTTTTCCTTCCGACCAAGGGATAAGTGTGAGACCATCGGATCTACTAATACCCGGTTTCGTAATCCATGTAATAGTTTAAATTTCATTAAATTATGTCATTAAGTTTTGCGCACTATGTGCCTTGACTACTGCCATTTCAACTTGCTGATTGGCTGGGCTATGTCGGTAACTTTTCTGTCGTCTATGGATCTCCTCATTTCTGATTTGATCTTGCAGAGAGACTCCGAGCATAGCCCTCTCCATAGCTCGTTGGGAATCGCAGGAAAATACTGGATGCAAGCCGCTTTTAACCGGTCCTATTGGAAATCTATAGAGGAGGCTGATTATGAAGATGATGATGACCCTATTTTATAGAGCCCTTCTTCCTAACCTAACCTCCGAGCTGATGGCCACATTCATATATTGTTTTGTGAAGGAGACATAGTGGTAAACCCAGCTTAATGTTGTAATACTGCTTAACCTAGTTGTAAAGAATCTGTATTGCAGGCTGCCAAATAAATATTATTATTATCTGTAATTTTGCTTTATAGAATTTTATGCTGGATTTCTGAAATTGGAGTATCCCATGCTTTTTAGGTATGTTTTTCTATCGTTCCATCTTGTCCTAGGGTAAAATCTCTCCACCTATGTCTCGCCTCTCCAAAAAAACATAATTTTCTTTTGCTATTTTTAGTACGTAAACATCTCGAAATATTAATTTCAAGCATCAATATATAAAGGGTATTTTAACTAATAAATTGAATATGTACATATATACAAGTAGTTATCAATAGGTAGATATATTAAATCCCAATTTGCAAAATTAATTCTCGAAAATCTCTTCATAATTTAGTTCGACTTGGACAATTCGCAATTAAAACTTATTTTCAATGACTTTCGTTTGAGTTTCAATATTAAGGGTTCACATTTAAAATTTACGTCTTTTCCGGCCTCTTACAGTTTTGGTAATTCATTTAAAAGTTTGGTTATTCACCAGATATTTTTCAATTATTGTTACTGTTATTTACCTGTAAATTGTGTATGAATACTAATAAATATTTAAGAATTAATCTTATATCAAATCTTAAATACATGGTGGCCGAGTTGGTTAGACCTTGGACTTAAAAAAACTTAGGTCCCTGGTTCGAATCCCGGTGTACCAATGAGTTTTTAATTTTAAAATGTATGTACATTTGTTTGACAACACCACTATAGTCCCTCGGAGAGCACGTTAGCTGTCGGTCCCGGTTTCACTATACCAACTTGTGAAACTGTTTATAGATGGGTTATTGAATCTATTCAAAATATCGCGAAGAGTTAATCACTTGTTAGGTGTAAAATCATACCATTGGCTACAACTAGGTTTATTTTTTATAAGAGCTCAACATGTGACCTTGCATCTACCTGATGTTAAGCAGTATGTAATGTCCAGGAATGATAGCAACAAGCGGATGCATATAGGTGCACCGCTGGTTTTCATCATTATGCCTGCTTAAGATGCCTATTCACGCTTCGTTTAAAGGACTCTAGGTTATAAGAGAAAGGAAACACGCAAGCTGGTAGAGCATTTCACATTTTAATAGTACGGCAGATGTATGAATCGCCAAAACGTTTAGTACGAGTTGGTACATCCGCCGCCACGGTATACATATGCATTTTGCAACCAGTGCGTGTTGTCCTGTAACGGAAAGGGGAAGGGGGAATAATGTTGAAAAGCTCTTCAGGGCATTGTCCATGGTATAGGCGGTAAAATACGCTCAACGATGCCACATCCCTGCGAAGCTGCAACGGCTCCAAGGTTTAGATGGGATTAAAACCCCTCCGCTGGGTACCCTGGGGCCGTCTGGGCGGTCTCGGGCGCCGTAAGGCACCCGTGATAATATGTATGTAAAATATTATATCTGCCGCACAACAAAAGAGTGGAATACACTCATGATGCAGGCTACTGCATCTTCCCTTCTACCTTTAATCTAGAAAGTAAAGTTAGTCAAGCCGACTGGCGTCATGTAGACTCAACTCACAATTTAAAAAAAAAACAAATAAAAAACTCACTGGTAAACTTGTTATACCTGCTTGGGAATATTCATGGACTTAACACTGCCACTTACAATCAGGATATAGTCACTTGTTTGTTCATTAAAAAAATATCTTAATGTGTAAAATATCTATATCAAATAGTTGATCTTCTCAGGAAGGGACAAATTCGCAGTCTCCGAAATAGGCGCGCCTGTATGAGAAGATGTATGAATGTTGAGGAAGCTAGTGAAGTATGTAGGGATCGTACGAAGTGGCGCACATTGCTCTCTGCCTACCCCATAACTGGTATCCAAGCGTGATGGTCTGTATGTAAAATATCTCAACTGTACCTCGTGCGACTTCATGCATAATTTAAAAAGCATGAACCATAAAGTTCTGAAATGATGATTGACGCAGTCAGTCAACGTTTAAAATTAATGAGGGTTTTAACAACTTTTCAGAAATGTTGGATCCCTTTTATCAAAGTAAATTATTATTTGGTGTGACTTCCGAAATGTTGTTGTTTTGATTTATTTAGAATGTAGGTAACCTTTTTGCACTTTTCTAGGACGACAAGAAATAACAGACGAGTAAAGGTACTTAAAGCAAACACCCATTTCAGGCAAACCTTTGTTTTATGGTCCAATTTAAAATAAAACTGTTATCTAACAAACCTTAAGGTCCCATATACTGGCCAACATATGTGTTAAGTTCAGTTTTTTTTTATGGAGCACGGCATGTGACTTTCTATCTACCTGATGTTAAGCAGACCTACAAAGTCCATGGATGGGGTCGATCAATACATTGTTGTTTAACAATATTGGTCGTTTCCACTATGCCGGTTAAATTATGTGGTTACGAAATGGGCGGCGACTATGACGTATGTAGGTATTAGCTTTACGAGTCTATTTTAATATTCTTGCTGATTTATCGTCAAATCAATCGTACGTTTGGTAACGGTACCAAAAAAGGAGACTACTCCCTCGACAAGTAATCGATGCAGTAGTCTCCGATAAACCAGTGAACCCACAGACTAAACCCGAAACAAGTGGTAACGAATCCGGTCGGTCGGCCTAGCATAGTTATACTGGATGTTTTTGTCAAGGTGATAAAAATTTTATATTGTGTTCTATGATGAAAATAATGAAACACGTATTTTTTCCTTTTAGTGTCGCCTATACAAAAACAATGATAAATAACAAAAAACATCTACAAATCACGTTAACTTTCAACTAAACTCACGAATTAAAGCCTATCACTTGTCTAATTGTGTTTTACTTGTTAGATGTGAAGGCTTATTATGTATTTGTAGGAGTAATTTTAAGCATATAATAATTTATTTTTCGGACGTTTTTTTTGAATAAAATAATACTTACCTGCCTTTTTTATTTTAAAAACGGGTTCTAAAATTGATACTGGAGGCATTAAACAAAATATTATCATTGTTAAAAAACTATTTAAGTAACTACCGGAAAGTATATTTTAATAAAATATATAATTTACGGCAATAAAATATGAATAAATAAATAATAAGTTGACAGGATATTTAATTAGATGCTTTTCTGCAACGAGAAACTGTCATGGTAGACGTAAGCAATTTGCGTTTGAAAAGTGTGAAATCCAATTAAGACACGAATGAAGCTTGACATAAAAAAAAAATTGAAGTACCTACATAACTTTTTTTGTTTTCATAATTGAGCACGGCATGTGACTTTATATCCACCAAATGGTTAGCAGACATACAAGTCCAATAATCAACAAACAGTATTGGATACTTTCACTATGCCGCGCCCGGCTAAATTTTACTGTTACGACACAGGCAGTTGATATGACATTAAAACAGCATTACCGCCTCTGGAGGCTGTGGGTTCGATTCCCACCTATGGTAAACAAATATTAGTACGTTTTCTGTACAGTTTGTCATGGTCTGGGTGTTAAAATATAATATGTATTATATCGTTTTTTCTGGTACATATAGTACAAACCTAGAGCTTAGTTTGTGACCAGAGCAATATGGATGTAAGTTCATTGATATTATTATTATTGCTAATTCGTTTATTTCGGCGTCCGTTTCGGAACCGCATCATTAAACCTACATAGTATGAGCGATTAATACTGTTAAACAACAATGTAATAAATAGTGGACCATATTCATGGACTTTGTAGGACATGGCTTGTTTTGTTTAGAATGGTTCTAATTTAATAAATTGTATTAATGCCAATTTTTAATCGTCAGATAAAATTAATAATAATAAAATTTTCCATCATTGAATAAACATCGCGCCGAGTTAGACACTTGTTCAGTGTAGACTCATATCATTGGCTACGATTAAATGGGATTAAAAACCCTTCCGCTGGGTACCCTGAGGCCGTCTACGCAGTCTCAGCCGTCGAAAGACACCCGTTTGTATTTTTATTGAATAAATATGTTTTATGGGGAATGAATAAATTTTATGGGGAATAAATACATTTAATGGGAAATAAATAAATTTAACAGGTCTTCATACAAGTTAACTGTCGAATAACTTTATCTAATGATTAAGGAATCAGCCTTAAATTAGTTTAATAATTTGTTCCCACTAGTTTAACTACAAATACATATCCAGTGGAACCCTTGGGAATAAAAGTTGAATAACCGGAATATTTAGGTAGATAGAACCCGGTAAACTTTGGATACATTTCCGGGACCTTTGGGAGGTTATATAGAGATCTTATTACGAAAAACTTTAACCAAATATCAAGGAATTGGTTCAATTATTAACTAAACCGAATATATTTTTTGTTTATTTTATACCAATACGGGTTGCTTTGCGACTTCCGAGGCCACCTAGACAGCTGTAGGTTACCCAGAACAGGGGTTTTATTCATATATCTTTGTAGGTGTTAGTACTCTGAGTCTACACTAAACAAGTGGTAAGCTCGTCACGGTTAATTTAAATAAATAAATATCATCACGAGTACCTTACGGCGCCCGAGACCGCCTAGTCCTCAGGGTTCCTAGCGGGGGGGTTTTCATCCCACCTCGTCGTTTGAATAGATAGCCTTATAATAATTTCACAAGTTGGTACAGTAAAATTAGGACTCACAGCTTAACGTTCTAGTAACTATAGTGGTGATGTCAAACAAATATATTTACTTATTTTTTTCTCTTTGGTACACCGGGATTTGAACTTGTCACAATAAAACTGTAGTAGTTTAAGTTAAGGTGAGTTCAGGGATTGCTTCAATAGTTCCGATTTTTTAAAGAAATTCACTGTTTTTAGAAGAACAGAAAAAATATTTTATTAATCTGGAGGATATCATAGTATTAAAACTGTTAAGTCAGAAACGTAAAATAAAATAGTTTGTTCGATAGAAATAAATCGTGAAAATAGCTCTGGAATTTTCTTTTTTCGAATTTTATGACATTACCATAATATACGCGGTGGCCGAGTTGGTTAGATCTTGGACTTAAAAACACTTAAGTCCCTGGTTCGAATCCCGGTGTGTACCAATGAGTTTTTAATTAAAAAAAATATGTACATTTGTTTGACAACACCACTATAGTGCCTCGGAGAGCACGTTAAGCTGTCGGTCCCGGTTTCACTATACGAACTTGTGAAACTGTTTATAGATGGGTTATTGAGGCTATTCAAAACATCGTGACGAGCTAGCCACTTGTTCGGTGTAGGCTCATACCATCGGCTACGACGAGGTGGGATTAAAAACCCCTCCGCTGGGTACCCTGGGGCCGTCTAGGCGGTCTCGGGCGCCGTAAGGCACCCGTGATGATACATATATGTGGAGTGTATATCTGCTGGTAGAAATAAAAAGAGCACTTCCAGAGTAATACACGGGATTTATTCAATTTTACCTCAGCTTCCTGATACATTGCAAAAGCTAACCTGTCAAACCAAATTATAACAAAAAATCTTCTAGCAACGAAAACTTATAATTAAATATATTCGAACAGTCTTTACTAGTGTATGATAAATAAAAAGAAAAGGTTGTTAATTCCACAGATTCATATTTAATATTTTTTAAGTACTTCTTCTTAAATTCATATTTAAACGCATTGTGGCTTACGACATTTTGTTTCCGTGCGAGTTTTGGTAGTCCACGCTGCTTACTCTCATCAGAAACCGTACTTATAACGCTGAGATAAAACATAGGAAAGTAGATACAAATACGTAATTTCACTGGTCAGCATACCTCGCCTTAAATCTATATTTAACATGTATATAAATCACTCCGCGTGATAAAATTGCTTAGTACAATCTAAGTTAGTAAGGTAGTTTAGGTGGGAGGAAGGTCTCTATAACTTCGTTAGGCCGACCGACCGGTCTCGTTACAACCACCCATACAGATGCAAAAACCGTCAAGTGACCTAGTCATGTTTCGGTTTTAGTCTGTGGGTTCACCGGTTTTCTGGAGACTACTGCATCGATTTCTTGTCGAGGTGGTAGTCTCCTTTCAGGGTACGGTTACGAAATGGGTGGTTGAATTAACGATAAGGCAGCGAGTATATACTCGTAATGCAATTCTTCATTGTCGCCCCCCATTTCGTAATCGCATCATTTAGCCGGCATAGTGGGAGCGATCAATATTGTTTAAGAACAATTATTGATTGACTAAATCATTTCAAAATTTAATTAAAGAGTTGATTGTTGATAGGCCTATCTAATCTTGTATATTTGTTTATTCATATTTAATGTATTAATCTTGTATTTCTTTATTCTTTTTTTTTATATATTTCTATAGTAAATATACACACACACACATGCACATTGCACACAATACACAAACACACACATGTACACAATACACAAACACACTCAGGTACATAAAACATCACAGACACTAACACGTAGGTACTCTTATCATACTTGTAATTTACTCCTGAACAAACAAAAAAATACATAATAAAATAAAACAAAATGTGATGAGTGTAACATTATTATTTTATTTTAAAAGTAATATTCATGAATAGCCGGGGAGATCTATTACAGGCATTTATATTGTTATTTTTTTATATATGTATACAATTGTAAAGCTGTTGATCTTCTTAATAAATAAATAAATAGACTTTATTCATGGACTTTGTAGGTCTGCTCACCACCAGGTAGATACAAAGTCACATGTCGTGCTCCAATAAAAAAAAATTAAAAAAAAAAGTTCGTACGTTTTATTATTGGTTTTTATAAAAAAAAACTCAAAAGGTACTTTATCCCAGTTATCTTGCCACGGTACTACAGAGGCTGTTTAATCGAATGCAAACTTTGTTATTTGGTACAATAAACAAAACAAAGGTATATAAATCCTTGCTAAATCTCTTGCCATAAAGCCTAATTGCCAAGCCTAATATTCCGCAATAGAACTGCTTTGACGACTGCTATAAAGCGATAACAATGTAAAATTTCATTCAAAGTTGTGGTCAACATCACAGGCCGTAATGTATAGAACGGTAGACTACTTTATCCCTAGTATAAAATGCGCGTGCCTCTTTTTTCATAGCCACACGTGGATTTTGATTTGCTTGATAGATTTAGGCAAAAAAGCTACGTAACCGCATCTAAAAACGAGGTTATGAGTCAACACAGTGCAGTACTCGATACAGTAGGCTCCTAAAGACCGAGGAAACTACAGACTAAAACTAAAACTTGACTTAACGGTTTGCATCAGCATGGGTTGGTAACAATCGAAATCTTCGGTCGACCTAGCGAAGACCTTTCACACAAAAATTAAACTACCTCACTCCTCTATCCTGAACTAATTTCTCTGGCCAATACAGTACAAGAGATTACAAATTCAGCTATACAATAATACTCCTTAATTCAAATTGAATTTAAACTTTAACACGCTTGAAATAAAATATAAATTTGGACGTGAAGTATATACATTTTGGATACACAAGAATGTGTTGTGCTAGATATCGCTCATTCCCATATTACCTTTTGTTTCGGTATGTTATCTTTCCATTCGTAGTTCACTTGTTATTTCATTGGGAAATAAATACAAATCAAATTCTGTTTCTCTTGAATACAAGAGAAAACCTATATAAACCGGACATGATTTTTTCTGGTAGAAAGCGTGTAAAGTCTAAGAATAAAAAAAACAAGTGCGACAGATTTGCCAAAGCGTTCTAGTGGTTGCGCCTTTGGCGTTGTATCTGGAGGACGTGGTTTCGATTCCCACCCATGGCAAACATATATTAGTACGTTTTTCTGTGCAGTTTGTCATGGTCTGGGTGTTTATAAAATATGATATGTATTATATCGTTGCTTCTGGTACACATAGTACAAGCCTAGAGCTCAGTTTGTGACCAGAGCAAAATTGGCCTACATAATATAAAATAAAAATAAAACTGTATTTAATTTCAGTTGCATTTGAATACACTGTTAAATAACAATGTATTTCGACCCTATTTTCATCACTGGGACAAAACCACTGTATAATGTAGAGTATAATGAAATTTAGATAGTATGCTTTTTTTTATTTTGTAGTTTTTTTTTTATTGGAATCTCAAGAGGGAAAAGAGTGAGGATAAATAAATTTTCAGGAAGTTTATATACTTTTAATGTAAGGTGTAAATGTCATAATGAAATTTGGATAGTAAGCTTCCTTTTTTATTGTAGGGGCCACTAAAAATAGTACATTGTTCACCGAGGGGAGAAAGTCACCGATTACTAACGAGGGCGAAGTTTGAGGCCCGACGCGAAGCGGAGGGCCTTAATTCGCTCGAGTTAGGAATCGCACTTTCTCGCCGAGTGATACATAGTGCTTTATACTACACCTACGTGGAAAATAAAAAATAAAATCTCTATTAATTAAAGTTTATATTAAAATTATTACAGTTGTTAAAACTTAATAAATCAAAAATGCAAAGAAAGTAAACAGCCAATAAACCAATACTTTTATTTTATTTTATTTTGATTAAAATTTCGAACTTGTAAAAAAAACCTAGGCTGTATGGCTTTGAACCCTTGCCTTTCCTAATTTGGAAGAATTGAAGAAAAAAAATTAAAAAAAAAACTAGCACGTTAACAATGAATTTTCATATACTTTTTCCTCCCGCTTAAGCACGTTAACAATGGATTTTCATACACTTTTTCCTCCCGCATATTTGTACGACTACAAAGACGTACTTTCTGACCTATTCTTACGCAAGTAAGAACCTACTTTCCGAGCAGGTGTAGTATAAAGGTATTTTTTTTATTCGAATTCCCAGAGGGTAAAAAGAGGGAATAGATGAATTTTCAGGAAGTATATATATTTTTTATGAAAAGTGTTACAGACTTAAAATTCACTAAATGTAATTTGACGATTTTAGGAATTTCAATAAGGTTTGTGAGCGAGTGCAAATAAAATTTAACTAGGTACTGTTTTTTGTACAAATCTATAAAAATATTATAAAGCTGAAGAGTTTGTTTGTTTGTTTGTTTGTTTGAACGCGCTAATCTCAGGAACTACTGATTCGAATTGAAAAAATATTTTCGTGTTGGATAATCCATTTATCGAGAAAGGCTATAGGCTATATAACATCACGCTACGACTAATAGGAGCGGAGTAACAAAGAAAAATGTTGCAAAAACGGGGAAAAATTATTCCTTTTAAGAGCGTACGCTGCGTAAACGGTTAAATTTAAACGCGCAGAAAAAGTTGCGCGGGTCAGCTAGTAACTAATATTTCTTAAAATTAAATAAATAAATATGCTGCCTGCTCCACGAATTATGCACGAAATTCGGTATTACGCCGAACTATATAAATGATAGGTTCGTCGAAGTTGATGTTTACAGGGGTAGTAAGCGATCGTTCAGATGCGCTGTTATTGACCGATTGAATGCTGAATTATATGGTGGCTGATGTTCATATACTTTGATAATTCACAAACATACATACACACACACACCACGCACATCCATAAATCATACACATTCTTCTCATATACAAAATATACATTCACATAAACAAATATTTTTGCTTTTGTTACATACATACATACATATCATCACGGGTGCCTTACGGCGCCCGAGAACGCCTAGACGGCCCTAGGGTACTCAGCGGAGGAGTTTTTAATCCCACCTCGTCGTAGCCGATGGTATGAGTCTACACCGAACAAGTGGCTAGCTCGTTAGATTATTATTATTGTATGTTTCTTGTGTATTTTTGCTTAGGACACTAATTGTGAAGTTTCGTTTTATTGGTTATTTGAATCATATTATGTATGTTGTGTTCTAATGTATTTTTGTATATATATTTGTGTATATATGTATGTGATATAAATTTTCTTGAATAAATAATAATAATAATGACAGGCAGGAAGCCAGGTCAACAAAAGTTAGTAAGTAATATATAACACCCAGTATAGTAGTAAGAAAAATGAACAAAGTATAATAAAAAGTGCTATCAAGTTAGTGGCTACGTTAATGGGAAAACGACATTAATCATTATTGCTGTCGTCATTTCGTTGGAATCGTATCCTGTGCTTAACTATAGTTAGACAATAACTTCTATAATGGTTGTAAGTGTATTAAATGTATACTTAAGTGAAAAAAAATATTGAAAATTCATTTTATATGCGTGGTGTCTGAGTTGGTGCTAATGATTTTTTAATACATATGTACAATACTACAGTAGGGTTTGCCGACTGCTTAACGTGCTTTTTGAAGCACGATAATGTGGTGTAGTAGTGCCCCACTTTAACTATAAGTATACTAAAACTGTCAAACTACTATAGTTCATTCGGCAACTACTAGTGTTTAGTAGTGTTTATGAGGCGGGAACTCTTTCTGAGAAGTATTCTGAGGCCAAATAATCAGTCTCTCGCGCAGTACTTCATCTATAAATTTATTACGTGGAAAATTTATACTTTTTACTTACTTAACATAGGTAATTATTTTGATTTTCTAGATCATTATGTAGTTGGTTATTATGTATATATATATATTTATTAGGTTAGTATAGCGAACAATTTCGGTCCGCGAATTATTAATCCGAAAAATTATTAGTAGTGTTTCCTTGTGCTGCACTGACAGAATAATATTATATAATCTGTGGATGTATCGTCGCTCTTTTTTTATTATTATTTATTTTAACATAGCACTGGATGCAAGTCCATCGGCCTATCGTCGCTATTTTTATTATGTTCATGCTATAAATGGACAATGGGCAATCAATACTATACGGCCTTTTCTTTTTCTTTCAAAATAATGTGAAATCTTTCTTTATATTGTTAAATCTCAATCCAAATAAGCAAAAATAATATATTTTAATGTATAAAGCATTTTTTTCTGCATAATGTGGACAAATATACAGAAAAAGCACGTAACAAAATTTGTCAGATTTTTTTTTTCCCAACTTTTAAAATTATTTTGAATACTGGAAAATAAGCTTAAATTATCTATTATTAAGTGAGCATATCGTTGTTTGTGAACGCTAAGCTTTTACGGTTGGGCCCAGAATGACCGTTCTCCTTTGGCTCATATATTGACCGTCAGGTAACAGGTTTAGAACTTGCGAAGGCTATAATATAATTCGTATATGAAAACTAGCTAAGTCAGACCTTAGGCTACAATATATCATCCTAAGTTATAAGTAGAAAATTATATTTTATGTTGTTATAAATAAATTTCAGGACTGTCCACCCATTTAACTTTTTTTTTTTTTTTTTTTGAACTTGGCACCCATTTAGATCTCATCTCTTTTGTCGTTGAAATCAACAACCAAGACATGTATATTAAACTTGGCTCTTATTTCACATTTATGGTTTTTGATGGGATACATATTAACCCGGGCCGGGGACCTAATAAGTGTTTTTAGGACTAAGGTCTATCCAACTCAGCCACCACATAGGTATATAGGTGCCTACAGACAGGGGATTAATTAAATGGGCTTTATTGAGCCATTTTAACAATTAAAAGTCTGGGATACTTCGTATAAAGTCACTACTATACCACCTATTTTATTTTATTTAAACTACTTTATTGCACAAAATTACAAAATAAAATTGCACGCGAACTTAATGCCTTCGACATTTTCTACCAGCTAACCTTTGGGAGAATAGAAAATTATGCATAGGGTGCAAAAGCAAATAAAATAACAATTTAAAAGACATATAGCGAATAGTAATATAAAGCCACTTAAATATTACATGTAAGTACTTAAATATATAATATAAAGGAATAAATGTAATTAATATAATAAAGTAGAGTAGAATGGCACAAAGTTTTAGCAGAATACACACCTACTTAAATGTCTTCAAATAACATAGTGATAGCAATTAACTTTAGCAGCAGGCACGCAAACAAAATAAAGAACTTTAATAACAATATTTTGATAATAAGTACCAATTAATATTAATAATAACAAAGTTTCAGGATAACATAAAAGGTTTCGTAATTGAAGAAGATGGCGTTAATATACTAACAAAGGAAACTTTTCTACTGAAAACAATGGATATTGTAGAAAAACCAAATTGGATGAAAGTCATTCTTCTAATAATTAAATTTCCACAAAAGAAATATTATATCTAGTTAGCTCAAATATTGTTTACTGTCCCCGACTTCATTTGCTTTGATTTTGTATACAATAATACAGAATAAGTAATCATTTATATTTTCTCTATAATTGTTGTTGTAGGTACGTAACTTCGGGCAAGTGGGAATCTTGAAAAGTGATTTTTTTTACAGGAGCACACGGCATGTGACCTCGTATCTACCTGACGGTAAGCAGACCTACAAAGTCCATGAATGGGATCGATCAACACATTGTTGTTTAAAGCATTGATCGTTCAATCTATGCCTAAACTATGCGATTACGAAATGGGTGGCGACAAGGGCGTATTTGCTACGAGTCAATTTTAATATTCCCGCTGCGTTATCGTCAAGTTTCTAACCGTGCCATGAAAGGAGACCACCACCTCGACAAGAAATCAATGCAGTAGTCTCCGAAAACAGGTGAACCCACAGACTAAAACCGAAATAGGACTAATGCCCGATTTCACCAACTCTTAGGGAGCCCCTAACTAAGTTAAGGGACAGTTAATGACAGTTGATTCATAGCAAATATGTAAAAAATCTTATTTAGGAGCTCCTTTAGCGATTGTTGGTGAAATCGGGCATTAGTCACTTGACGGTTTTTGCATTTGAATGAGTGAAACGAGGCCGATCGGTTGGTCTAGCGAAGTTATAGAGGCCTTCCTCTCGCCTAAAAACTTCTTTTTTTTAAAGCAAGTATGCTGTTACGCAGAATTTCAGTTGATGCTTTGAAGGGGACGTTAGGCTTTCAGATACAACTAGTAGGTACCTAAATAATCTAAATAAATATAAGAGAATAAAAAAGACACTAAAAATATACAGATAATATTTACACAACCACTGCATTATATACTCAGTTACTGTATTGTACCTACCTCAGTTATTAACTGCTTTGATTGTCCCGAAGATTTGGCTGGTAGAGAATGCCTAGCGGCATTAAGTCCACCTTTGTATTTTGTATGCAATAAAGATTTAAATAAAGTGATCTCACATATTTTACTCAATGCAACATATACAACTCTACATTTAGCTGGAACATACAAACAGACTGATAGGCAGACATTTTTTTTTGGAGGACCCTACCGTAGAAGTTGTTATTTTAATATTACCAACCAGAACTTCAATTGTATTTATTTGTATGTTAAGAACATATAGTAAAACATTACAATCTTTGGGACTCTACATTTAAGTGTAAGCATCTATATTAGGAGAGGCGACTTATCTTCTATTCTAATATAGTACTATTTTGATTAATATATAGTTTTACGCATATTGCTCTGGTTACAAACTAAGTTCTATACTTACTACTCATTTTTTTGAAAAAAAAAACATTGGAGTAAAGAATACAAAATAATGATCGAGATTTTTCTTTAAATATTCATTTTTGTTATAGTTTTATTTTTACGTGGTCTTTATTAAACAATTTTTGGCAAAGAATAATCCCGACTCAATTTGCATTTAAATAAAGAAGAGAGGGTTTAAAAGAATCAGGAATCGTTTTTTTTTATTTTCAAGCACGTACTTGCCGGGTACCGATCTGACACTGATAGGTAACTTGTTATATTAATATTCACTCCACGAAGCTTGAAATTTGCTTTTAGCTTTATTTAAATTTTTACTTTTTTGCTTTTTACTAATGCAATTGGCGCAACAACCGCAGACGGTTCAAATGCATGTTTATTTTCATTCTACCACCTTGAGTATTTCCTTTTGCTGAATATCAGCAAATATATTATAGTTCAGTAGGTATCTAAAAATATATAGTTGTCTCCCTCTTTCGTATACCAATTGTTATGTTTTGTATTTCTCTCAGGTGCTGAAAGCTTGTAGTTTCAGTCAGTCCGCGTTTAGCGGCGGGGGCGAGCGGACGTATTTACCCGCCCAATTGATTTGCCGCCGAATTTCGTTCGTCGTTTTCTACGATAAAGTTAATTTATTTTGCATGCAAAGATGGAAAGCATCCGGCAATTGTGTTACGCAGTTGTGTTTGATGGATTCATTATCTATTAAAAGTTGCTCGAAGTTATTTTGGATTGACTATTTGAAGTGAAGTGTGTTTTAAGTGGGCGCTTTTTTCATTGTATTAACTGTGTTATATTAAGTGCTTAAAACCTTTGTGAATGCTTAAATTATAAACCTATAGCAATAAAACCTTACGCCTGTGTAAACCTTGGTCCAACTTTTTAAATCTCTTAGAACTAATAATTTATTCAATATCAAATTCTTCATATCTAACTTATATCATATTTAAAAAAAACATAGTTTTCTAATAAGTAGCTTAAATATACCCTTTAGCATCTAACAATTGGTCCAAAGATTATAAAAAATATTTTAATAAAACTATAGTACTACTATTTCTTAAATAGTATAAAACAATTTGTGAATATTTAAACATATCGGTGAATTGGAACTTACGAATTTTGGGACCAAATTGAAGACAACGTCTAATTTACAAGAAAAAAAAATTGGTAAGTTTTTTTTATTTAATTTAAACTTTATTACTGTCTACTTTAAGTGTAGTTAGAAACGTAGTTGTTATTGTTATATTATTAAGTATGTAAGTGATATTATATTGAAAAAAAAATGTTTATAAAAAAAGGTAATAGGTAAATCTTTTTATACCAACATGCACGCCAGTTGCTGGGACTTACCAAATTGGTAACATCGGTCATTAGTGTGGTAAGTATATTGGTAACTAGTCGGTTTTTAGGCTTTCTTCACTCATTATGTTCATAATGCGTTATATTATATTTTTTTATATTAGGTAGGATTTTCCGTTACTTAAATTTATTTGACTAGGTATGACTGAAACTTAGCATATTAAATTATTTTAATATTATCTAGTCAGTCTCTATGATAGATAAATAGTGATAGAAATTAGGGGTGCAATTAGGTATACCCAAACAATTTTTTTTTCCCGAGAAAAAAAATGCTTTCTGAATATTTTTATAATATACCTAAAAAATACCAGATTTTCGGGATTCTTTATAAGAAAATATAAAAAGTACAGTCAGAAACGTATTTTTTTCTCGAAAAAAAATTAAGTTTACTTGCACCCTAATTCGATCATTAATGATAACATTGGTACATATTATTTTATTAAGTAGGTATGTATTTAAAAGATATTTGATCTAATCCACGTGACCTTATAAAATTAATTATTGAGCAAGATTCAATAATCTTGCTCAATAATTAATTTACTCATCATATATATCATATATATTTACTCATATATATTTTATACAAATATATAAGATATAAAATGGCCTCAATTGCCAAAAGAATATAGCCGACTTTCGCAATTGCCATCTTTTTTGCGCGCCAAAATTACGATAAACTTAGTTTTTTTTAAATACATGGACTATTATATACATTCTTTGTATTTCTTATTAAATTAAGAAACTTATTAAACAAGTTTATAAAACAAAAAGTTGTTTGTTAATATACAAAATTATAACAAAAATGTTTACCAAAATAACTTTTTTAGTATTTTTCTAAACGACCTTTTTTCTTTATTAAATGTTATAGATAAACTTTTACCAACATTATATTATGTAATATATAAGACTAGCTGCCCGTCCCGGCTTTGCACGAGTGTACTAATGAATAAAATATTCTGTCTCATTCTGCACTTATTCATTTTTTATATATGGAGATTTTTTAACCTAAATTTTTAACTTTTCCAAACGCGGACGTTTTGAGTTTCATGAAAATTTAATCATTGGTTTGACAACTCTTATGTGTTCTCAAACATTATTTTTTATTTATAGATAATGAGAAGGTGTCTATTTTTTTAAATACCTATCAATATCAATTTTTTTAGAAAAAAATATAGGTTGGTAAAATTTATTATACATAGAACATACCTATGAGTAAATAATATATTTGTCAAACAAAAAAAAAAATCGATTGAAATTTATCAGTTATCGAACACTGAGAGTTGCAGATAATCACAGTACTAAAATATCGCTATTAAAAAATAGCGGTTGATTGTAGAAGGGTAAGAATTAAGGGTTATATTATTTTTTTAATTCCAAATCATAAAAAAAAAAAAAAAAACATTAGAGGTATAAAAAATAGTGTATGACCTATTCTCAGACCTACCGAATATACACAAAAAAAATATTGCTTACACACACTGTGACACGAGAATTTATATTAGATATACTTTTTGCCTTTTAAATTATTATTCAGTCGTGACATTCGATTACTTTGGCAAATATTCAAATGAGTTTCTGACAAAATTATCTTGACATAAACAGTAAATTATAATAATAATGACAGTATAATAAATTATGTAATTATTACTGAAATCGGTATACTATATAAAAAGAGTTATGACTATTGACCAGGCAAAAGAGGTATGTAGACATAGAGACAAGTGACATTATGTATAAGTACATACTCTACATAGGACTATTCATTCGGTATAAAAATAACTATTAATTTTCGGTATATTATTTAAAAATGAGTTTGTTTTATAAGCGATACCTTTTGTTTAACATAAAGGATATTATACACATTTCTCTGGTCACAAACTAAGCTTTAGACTTGTACTATGTGTACCAAAAACAATGAGTCTAATAGATATTATATTTTATAAACACTAAGATCATGACGAACTGTACAGAAAAACGTAGGAACTAATATATTTTTACAATACATTGAACCCACGACCTCCGGATACAATACCAAAGGCGCAACCGCTAGTCCACGGAGGCGGTCAATCATAATTATTGGTATCAAACCTTGCTGCCCATCGTACATACCAATATTTATATTTCATCTGATTCCTTTTCAAAGAGTCTTTCTATTACACTATCTCCTAAATCCTTTTAATATCAACGCTAGGGTACCTACTCCATAAAATACCAAAGTATATATACTCTCTGAAATTGACAGCTCGACATGTCACTTCGCTGAACTGTCAGCAAGCGTAATGTCACTCTCCCCTTTCTTCTTAATATATAACATTAAGAAAGAAGAATAGTGGATATTACTATAATAATAATAATAATATGTAGGACAATTTACACAAATTGCTCTGGTCACAAACTAAGCTCTAGATTTGTAGCATGTGTACCAGAAGCAACGATATTATACATATTATATTTTAAAAACACCCAGACTGTACAGAAAACAAGGTACTATTTTTATTTTTTTGCCATGGGTGGGAATTGAACCCACGACCTCCGGATAAAACGCCAAAGGCGCAACCACTAGTCTACGGAGGCTGTCAAATAAGGCTGACTATATTACATACTAGCACTAGACACAAAAATTGGCTTCCCCATACAAATTAGTCATTTTAACATTACTAGTTTGTATGGAGAAGGCAATTTTCTTTTTCATTTGCGACACATGGGAAAAGTTGTTAGATTTGATCAGTAGTACCTCATATTTGATCAGTATACAACAAAACTTTTCAAAATTTGATTTATTTAAAACATCACGTTTGAAGAAAGATGGACATAAAATAGTCATTAAAAAAAATGTCGACTATAATATTCATGACACATTTTATTTTATTTATTATGGCTTGGAAGCAAGTCCTTCAGCCAATTTAATTTTAAATACAAATTACATTATTCTGTACATTCTATTTGTTGAAATGTGTTCCTCATATGTCTGTGTCCGTGTTCTAGATCTTCCTTCCTTCATCTTCACTCAATTCCGTATTGGTTACTTTAAATCTTTATTTCGTAAATATATTATTAATCTATTTCTCTGTTCAGTGTACCTAATATCTTTTGAATTATATTTGTAACAAAAAACATATTTCTAATACAATAATTTATACAACGAGGCTATTTCATCATAAACACCGCAACAAGCTCGCCACTTGTTAGGTGTTGCCTACGAATACCATCGGCGAAACGAGGACGGGTTAATGCCTCCGCTGGGTACCCTGAGGCAATTTAAACGGTTCTCGGGAGCCAAATAGGCACCCGTGATGGTATTTATTTATTTATTATATATTTTTAACCACCTCCGCTACTATTCTTCACTCCATGGTAAGTAATGCGCACATTTACACGTACGGCGACGGTAGACCAAAGTGCGCTCGTTCGAGCTGATGAAGACGAATGAGTCGTGAAATTACTTATCTCTTTTTTTTTGGAGAAAAGGAAAAGTTATAAAAACTTATGTCTACGTTATTAGAGATGATGTGCTTGTGGTGTTGGCGTTATAAGTATTGGAGCCTTTACTTTTAATAATAATATATTTCTTCTAGCTTCACTCATTTCGAGTTATTGAGTTATTCACCCATGGCAAATAAATATTAGTACGTTTTTCTGTACAGTTTGACATGGTATGGGTATTTATAAAATATAATGTGTATTATATCATTGTTTCTGGTACACATAGTACAAGCCTAGAGCTTAGTTTGTGACTATAGCAATTTGTGTAAATTGACCTACATATTATTGTTATTATTAGAAGGAAGCTAATAGAGGGCGTCTGTGTATAAGTATATAACAATAACAAAAAAATTGTAAGGGGTGACTGGAACCTGGTTAGCTCAATGGTTGAGTGCCTTGCCGCGAAAGCGAGGATTGTGGGTTCGAGACCCGCCCACCAGATTTTTTTTCATTGCATTTTTATCTTTAAAAAAAAAGCAATTACAAAAAAATTATAAGGGGTGACTGGAACCTGGTTAGCTCAATGGTTGAGTGCCTTGCCGCGAAAGCGAGGATTGTGGGTTCGAGTACCGCCCACCATATTTTTTTTCATTGCATTTTTATCTTTAAAAAAATATATAATAATATTAAGGAAATAACACATTTTTAATCCTGGTCACAAACTAAGCTCTAGACTTGTACTATGTGTGCCCTACTACTATTTGTAATTATAATTGAAATTGGTATGCTATATAAGAAGAGTTATGACTGTTGACCAGGCGAAAGGGGTATATAGACATAGAGACATTATGTATTACATACTCTACATAGGACTATTCATTCGTATAAAAAAAAACGAGTGGATTCCATAAGTAATATATATTTTTTTATATGAAGGACATTGCACATATTTCCCTGGTTACAAACTAAGCTTTAGGCTTGTACTATGTGTACCAGAAACAACAATAGTAATACATATTATATTCTACAAATACTCAGACCATGACAAACTGTACAGAAAGGCGTACTAGTTTTTTTCATGGGTGGGAATCAAATCCACGACCTCCGGATACAACGGCAAAGGCGCAACCACTAGTAATAATTAAAGGTTGGTAACCAAATTTTAATAACACAAAAGCCTATTAGGGAATTCAACAAAACAAACATACCTTCATATACATACATGTATAAATACTTAATACTTATCTTATTGGTCCCAGATATTGATTCTGTGGTAATGCGCCCGAGTCTATGCACCACCTACCAGCTCTACAGCACACAAGTTGCTTGTTTAAGATGCCTCAAGCTTCGTTTAAAGGGCTCTAGGTCACTGGTTTCCAATTAGTTTTTTTATATACCAAGAAAGACCTCAAACTCGCGTACCACTTTTGCAGGAATGATAAATAAAAAATAAAATCAGATGTATTTTACCATCAAAGTACAGTTTCATTCTAATGACGAAGAACACCAGTTTAATTAATTCCACAAACGTTTACGTTTTTCCTTGCACAACTCGTTTTTTGGTCAGTTTTAGTTTTAAGCCTCCATTGCGCGTACCCCTTCATGCAACCTCGCGTATCCCATGGGGTACGCGTACCACTAATTGGGAAACGGAGACTATTCGATCGATTTCTTATCTAGGTGCTAGTCTCCTTTTAGTCCTTTTAGTCGCGTTTGCGAAACAGAAACAGGCATTTGATTTGATCATAAAGCAGCGAGGATGTTTGATAAAGTAGAGTCGTAATTCAATTTTTTCTTTATCAAAGCCCATAAAAATAAATAGATACGTTTTTCAGGGGACTACTCCATCGATTTCTTGACTAGGTGCCTAGTCAAGAAATGGAGTAGTCTCCTGTAAAGGCACCTAGTCTCCTGTTAGTATGCGGTTGCGAAACAGGCATTAGATTTGATAAAGCAGCGAGGATATTTTATAAAGTAGAGCCGTAATCCATTTTTTTCTTTATCAAAGCCCATAAAAATAATTAGATTCATATTTCAGAGGACTACTCCATAGATTTCTTGTACTGTATCCCTTTAGGATGAGGTTGCGAAACAGGCATTTGATTTGATGATAAAGCAGCGAGGATATTATTAAAGTTGACTCGTAATCCATTTTTTTCTTTATCAATGCCCTTAAATTAGATACCTACATAAGATTGAACCTTCGCCGGCCTTCTTAGCATCTTAGTTGAAGTAGATTCTCCAAATGTTAGAATTTTTATACAAATTTCTTTAGTAAAATTTTACTTTATAAATTCTTAAGTCAAATAAATATTTATTGGGTTTGTTTATTTTTACTAGAAACTTAAGTCTAATTTCTTCTTTGAAAAAAATATTGCCTTCGGACTTTTATTTATAAGGTTTCTTTATATTAAATATTCTTTTTTTTTAGAACCTTTGATTGTCTAACTTTGAACTAAGTTTAGGCTTTGCTCTTAATATTATATTTACTTGCTAGACAGACAATCTAGTTTTATTATTTACTAGCTGATCCGCGCAACTTCGTCTGCGTAACTTTAACCGTTTACTTACTGTACCTCTCAAATTGAATATTTTATCCCTGTTTTTGCAACATTTTTCATTGTTACTCCGCTCCTATTAGTCGTAGCGTGATGCTATATAGCCTTTAGTGTTTATAGAGCAGTGCCAATCTAATTTTATTTATAGTTTAGTTTATTATTTTTATTTATTAAGTAAAAACAAAACTGTATATTTTATGGAAATAAATTAAAAAAGTCACAATATAATTTTAAATCAAGGAATATTCTTAGCAGTATGATGGAGGTCGGAAAATTTAGGGTAAATTTGTAAGTAAATTAAGAAAAATCAAGGCGATTCAGTATGTTCCTAAAGGGGGAGTGAGGGTAGCTAATTATACGTTTTAAGAGCTGTATATTGTTTTTTTACGATTTGTGGCTGAAATATGCATATATACGAATAATATTTAAACTACTTATATGTCATAATAACTTATATTGTGTCCCTTATATTTTATTCATTTTGTAACGTTTTGATAATGTGTACTGCCAGTTATATTGTGATTTTATAAATAATTATATGATCGATGATATACGTGGTGGCCGAGTTGGTTAGACCTTGGACTTGAAAACACTTAGGTCCCTGGTTTGAATCCCAGTGTGTACCAATGAGTTTTTAATTAAAACATGTATGTACATTTGTTTGACAACACCACTATAGTGCCTCGGAGAGCACGTTAAGCTGTCGGTCCCGGTTTTACTATACTAACTTGTGAAACTGTTAATAGATGGGTTATTTAGTCTATTCAAAACATCGCGACGAGCTAGCCACTTGTTCGGTGTAGACTCATACCATCGGCTACGACGAGGTGGGATTAAAACCCTCCGCTGGATACCCTGAGGCCGTCTAGGCGGTCTCGGGCGCCGTAAGGCACCCGTGATGATATGTATGTATGTATATGATCCCTTGTGTGGGATTTCACATGTTGGTATACTTTTGCCTCGTCCTATCTTTAGGGTACAACGGAACAAGTTCAAGTAAGCAAACGTCAAATCTATGAGTATACCTTATACTCATATATGTGTACTAGAGATTATGTATTATCAACGTTTGCTGTGGAAACGATGGGTCCGTAGGGATCTGAAGCGAAATCGCTGTACAAAGAAATAGTCCGAAGCTCATCGACATATTATCAAAAGATAGAGCTGGCAACTTTTTCGCTCAAAAGAGTATCTTAATTCAGAGAGAAAACGCTGACTACACCATCGATTTCTTGACTAGGTGCCTAGTTAAGAAATGGAGTAGTCTCCTGAAAAGGCACCTAGTCTCCTGTTAGTATGCGGTTGCGAAACAGGCATTAGGTTTCATCATAAAGCAGCGAGGATATATAATAAAGTAGAGTCGTGATCCAATTTTTTCTTTATCAAAGCCCATAAAAATATTTAGATTCATATTTCAGAGGACTACTCCATAGATTTCTTGTACTGTATCCTTTTAGGATGAGGTTGCGAAACAGGCATTTGATTTGATGATAAAGCAGCGAGGATATTATTAAAGTGGACTCGTAATACATTTTGTTCTTTATCAATATCCTTAAATTAGATACCTAAGATTGAACCTTCGCTGGCCTTCTTAGCATCTTAGTTAAAGTAGATTATAGTTACTCCAAATGTTAGGATTTTTATACAATTTTCTTTAGTAAAATTTTACTTTATAAATTCTTAGATCTAAGAAATATTTATTAGTTTTGTTTTTACTAGAAACTTAAGTCCAATTCTTCTTTGAAAAGGTCTAGTCTGAAGGTTACACCAAAAAAATATTGCCTTCGGACTTTTATTTATAAGGTTTCTTTATATTTTTTTTTTTTTTTTTTCAAGAACCTTTGATTATCTAACTTTTTGATAAGTTTAGGCATTGCTTTAATATTATATTTACTTGTCAGACAGACAACCTTTGCGTTAGTTTTATTATTTATTTTAACTATTTATAGAGCAGGGCCAATCCGATATAAAATATCCGAATTAAAAAAAAATCTTAGCAGTTGTTGATGGTCGGGAAATTTAGGGTAAATTTGTAAGTAAATTAAGAAAAATCAAGGCGATTCAGTAAAAGTTCCTGAAGGGGGAGTGGGGGTAGCTAAATATACGTTTTAAGGGCTGTAAAGAATATTTTTTTTAAGATTAGTGGCTCAAAACACCTCTATTCCCAAATAAACCTCTATTCCCAAAATCTCTCAAAAAAAGAATAATTTCAAGGAATTAAAAACTAAGTAATTTATTATGTTTCCAAAATTTCCTACTCTAATCTTCCATTCGGGATATTTTGCAACTTGAATGCATTCCAATACATAACCCAATATGACCTTATTGTGAATGGAGTCAAGAGTGTTATGAAAGAAGTAAGAGGATGCTATAAGGACGAATGTACGAATAATATTTAAAGTACTTATTATATGTACTTGTATGTCATAATAACTTGAATTGTGTTCCAAACATTTTATCATATAGTAATGTTTTGATAATGTGTACTGCCAGTAACAATACTGTGATTTTATAAATAAATAATTGTATATGTTCCCTTGTATGAGATTTCATATGTTGGGACACTTTTGCCCTGTCCCATCTTCAGGGTACAAGGGAACAAACTCAAGAAAGCAAACGTCGAAAATATGAGGTTCAGATTAATTGTCGTTGCTAAGCAATTGCTAATGCTTAGCCGATGCTCCGGACTGTCAAACTGCATATGAAAATATAAAATTTAACAGTTTCAAGCAATGGCTCTGGCTAAGATTAACAATAAGCAACGACTATTAATCCGGACATGAGTCTATATCTAGAGATGAAATATTTTCGACGTTTGCTGTGGAAACAATGGCTCTGTACAAAGAAATAGTCCCGAAGCTCATGAACATATCAGACAATAGAGCTGGCAAACTTTTTCACAAGAGTATCTTAATTGAGAGAGAGAGAGGAAACGCTGCCAGCATATTGGGAACCATGCCGTCCATGGACAGTGAATTGGACGATTTTTATAATTTGTGAGTATACATGTGGGGTTTATTTTATTAGGGGTTAATTTTTTTCAATTATTAAATCTATATATATATATTAAATTATATATATAAAATAATTGACAGGTCTTTTTTTTATATATATATATATATATATTATTTATTGCTTAAATAAATAAGTTTAATGTCAAAGTTGTTAATAATAAAAATAACGAAACTGTTTTGTAAATCTAAAACGTTTATCTCCAAAATAATTTTACGTACAGAGTTAAAATTTAGAATAGAATATAGTAAAACGGTTGTAAGTTGACGTTGTATCCAAAGGTAGTAGGTTCAATTCCCACTCATGACAAATTGTATCCAGGGATCGTGGATTGTCATGTCAAACAGTGATGTATTGGAAATATTTTAAAAAAAATGCATTACGATTGCCTTACGGCGCTGGCGCCCGAAACCGCCTAGACAGCCTCAGGGTACCCAGCGGAGGAGTTTATAGTGTGAGTCTATACCGAACAAGTGGCTAGTTTATCACGATATTTGGATAGACTCAATAACGTGTTAAGTCCTGTAATTAACTCGTAGAAGGGTAATACTTGTTGTAACAGATCAAAAGGCTTTCCGAATCTAAAGTTTTGTAAGGAACGGAAATGAGGGTGGCCTTGACAGAGAGGGTTGACAAAAAATTTATACATATATACATATCATCACTGGTGGCCTATTTACATATTTTATTATCAACAAGTGTAATAGTGGTGGCCGAGTAGGTTAGACCATTAGCTGTATTTACATTAGTGTTGCTAAATATTTTTTCAGTCTATAAGGGACAATTGCTTAAATGGTCAAAAAATACAGTATTTCAGGCTTTTTATCCGGGACATTTTTATTTAATGATATTTCAGACTCTAATAATTCGAGATTAAATGACAGTGTTTGGGACGATCTTGATTTTTGGTTTTGTCTCGTCATTGCTGATTGTATTCTGAGTCTTAACTTAACAAGTAGCTACTTCGTCGCGTGTCTGTGTGGACTTATAAGCAGTTTCACAAGTTGTTAATGCGAAACTGGGACCGACAACATAACGTGTTTTCCTAGGCTTTAAAGTAGTGTTGTCAAACAAACGCACCTTTCTTTTTAATAAGAGTATTCTTAACACTTTAGAACTTTGGTTAAATCGCATTGTAATAGAATGACAATTGCCTAATTTATCAACTTTCGTATTCTGCTAAACAGTCACCCAAAAGACTACTGTCAAAAAATTGCAATGTTTAATTCTAATAAAATGCGATTAAGATTCTATTGAAGTAGTTTTTATGAATAGGGTATTTAACTACTTTTTAAAACTCTGTTTATATGATCCTTCATTACATAATAAGCACACTACATTTATATTTCCGGGATGTCTGCTCTATTATTAATAAAAATCAATGTTAAAGTTTGAATTTCCACAATGGCGCTAAAAACGCTGGTTCGGTAATGGCGCAGAGTGTGACGTTACACGCAAGTAAACAAACAAGCACAGATTAAATAAATAGAGAATACATAAAACGTAACATTATTCAGTCGAGAAAACTGTGATATAATCTGTGTATTGTTTACTTGCGTATGACTTGACCGGTCGTCAACCAATGAAAGATGTTTTTGTCATAGATAAAATTGTAAATACCTAATGTTCAATTTTATTTCGTGTAATCTACAAATAATATACATAATTAAGTTTAAATTAAAATGAAATATGTTTTTTACGTCATTGTCTGATAGGTAACCACAAATTATAGTATATTTTTAATGTAGTCAAAAGTCAAGTCAAAAATATTTATTTCATGTAAACCTTTAGAGGCATTTATGTAAAGTCAAAAAAAAAAACTTATATATAAGGTCCATGTGTGCACTTAGCCAGGTCGCCATTCCTTCCACAGACAAATGTTATAATAAAAAATAAACAGATAGCGAACTATTAAGCTATAGTCTTTGCGGAGAAAAAAAAACAAAAACAACCCAACCGAACACACACTACATAACCAACCAGTTTTAGACTAGGTGGTTAGCTGTTCCATTGACCTGCCAATCATTGACTGCCCTGCAAAAGTGCCACCAAGGCGACCAACCCTACAGACCATAGCCACGCCCCAAATATATATTAAAGTAATCAAAATATAGGTAGATAGATGGAAGGTATCTTTTAGGGCGCAAACACTGATCGCAAGTCGATCGCCTCAGAGAAACCCTGTAGAAAAAGGTACCAGCAAGTAAAAAACTCTGGTGTTCCACATGTACCGTAGTCAAATAGCCTATTGAGTCCCTAATAGTTTTTTTAAATCTACGGTCAGCCACCACGTATTAGTAAAGCAAAAAATATAAAAACAAAACTGCAAAGTGCAAAACGAAAAGACGTAAACGTCCGTAGTAACGTAAACAGACCGCTTTATTTACACAATAAGTCAAATATTCACAAACACCTCTTGAGATTTGAACCATAAATTCGTTTAGTGTGCGGTTCACAAATAAACGTCTAGAATTGAAAGCCAAATGTACTTCACAAGATTTAGGTTTATGCAGTTAGGTATTTCAACTTTAGTCATTTCTCAATATATTTACGTTTCATGGCTGATAAATTTGTGTTATGTATAAATAACCATTTTTTTTTTTAAATATTTTTTTAGATAAAAAGAAGCTAATCAATTAATATTATCACGGGGACTGCCTAGAGCGGCCTCAGGGTATCCAGCGGAGGGGTAGCCGATGGTATGAGTCTACCTACACCAAACAAGTGACTAGCCGTCGCGATTTCACAATTTGATATAGTGAAACTGGGACCGACAGCTTAACGTGCTCTTCGAGGCTTTTTAGTCGTGTTGTCAAATAAAATAGACGTTTATAAAGTTTTAAATTAAACAATCATCAGTATATACCTACCGGGGTTTGAACCCGGGACCTAATAACTGTAGTGTTTTTAAGTCTAAGCTTTCATCTTGGCAACTACATAATTTAATATTGTGGTACATTTTAGAAAGGCCACTACAATAGAGTTTTACCTGTGAATGGATTAGACCAAACTAAAAAAAGAAGTTTTAAAAACAATGAATAGTTTTTAGTATTCATTTTTATTCCACTACTAAAGAAGTTTACATATCTACTCAAAAATAAACTAGTACGTAAAGTTTTTGTTTTAAATTTTATAAAATAAAAATATAATGTACTAGTATCATGGTTTCTGGTACACATAGTACAAACCTAGAGCTTATAGTTTGTGATCAGCGGCCATATTCTATTTCTTTTAAAGGTAACGTTAGATTGTAAAAATAAGGAAAATCGAAATCCTGGCTTCGAAAAACTGCCAAAGCAATATCACAAGGGAACAAAGTGCTTGCCTTTTTTAGTTATTGTTGTTGCTGATTTTAAAGGTTTTCGTTATTTTGACAAGTTAACGTGTCCGTAGTTATAAGAAACTGAATGCAGTCGCTGATATCTGAAATGACCTACATATTTTGTAGTAAAGTAAAAATTTGTTCATCATCAAACCTGGCATCGAAAAGTTTGTTCATCATCAAATCTGGCATCGAAAAGTTTGTTCATGATCAAACCTGGCTTCGATAAGTTTGTTCATGATCAAACCTGGCATCGAAAAGTTTGTTTATCATCAAACCTGGCATCGAAAAGTTAGTTCATCATAAAACCTGGCATCGAAAAGTTTGTTCATCATCAAGCCTGGCATCGAAAAGTTTGTTCATCATCAAACCTGGCATCGAAAAGTTTTTTCATCATCAAACTTGGCATCGAAAAGTTTGTTCATCATCAAACCTGGCATCGATAAGTTTGTTCATCATCAAACCTGGCATCGAAAAGTTGAATTTTAGCTCTAGTTTAAAATCAAAATCAAAATATTATTTATTTGATGTAAATCTTTACAGTTATTTAAGAATAGTCAAAAAACAAAGTTTTATCTATAAAGTCAAGTGTGCGTTTGGTTAGGCTGCTATATTTACAGGATGAATTTGAAAGGATGTACTTTGGGCTAATCTGAGGTTCTGCTGATCAAATCGAACAACTTTCCCCATGGAACCATGTGTCGCAAATGAAAAAAATGTTTGGCTCCCCCATACAAATTGGTCATTTTAACATTACTAGTTTGTATGGAGAAAGCAATATTTTTTTTTCATTTGCAGCACATAGTTCCATGGGAAAAGTTGTTCGTATTGATCAGTAAAACCCCATATTAGCCCAAAGTACATCCTTTCAAAGTCACCATGTATATAGAACCATAATAGATTAATTAATAAAAGGTGTCATTAAATAAAAATATAAAAAAACTACCCAACCGAACGCACGCTACATAACCAACTAACCAACTAGTATAAGACTAGGTGGTTAGCTGATTCCATTGACCATCCTATTAATTTAAGAAAGGGCATATATCCGTATCTTTAGTATTGAATTTGTTGCCTTTTTATACAAAACTCATCTAAAACAAAGTTTTTCTATCTATAGTTTAGGTGCGTAGGAAAGGCAATTAATAAACCCATATGCTGTTACGTCATTGGCCGGCCTGTACTGCGCGCTAAAGGGTGATTACAACTCCATTAATTATAGACTTGTACCAATTTATACGAAGCTATTTGTTGCTTTATTAGACGTTCTGAAACGTGCACTTTGTGAGTCTTGTTTAATGAAAGCGCCGCATCGGGCGTAGTTATTTTATTTCAAATTCTTGCACAAAATTGTACAGCTAGCTTAATACCTTAGGCAGTTTCTACCAAATAATCGAGAAATAAAATAATTGAGAGAGTAAAATATGCTTATAGAGTAGAAAACTGTTTTGAAAAAAAAAAGAAATATAATTAAAACGTGCAACTTTGTCTTTAACTTCCTTACGTTTACGCAGCGTATGCTCTTAAAAGGTATATTTTTCCTCCGTTTTTGCAACATTAATCATTGTTACTCCGCTCCTATTAGTCGTAGCGTGGCTTGATGATATAGTATATAGCTTTCCTCGATAAATGGGCTATCCAACACATATTTTTTATTAATTCGAACCAGAAGTTCCTGAGATTAGTGCGTTCAACCAAACAAACAACATATCCACCTTTATTATATTACTATCCGCGCAACTTCGTCTGCGTAAGGAATAATTTTTCCCCGTTTTCGAAACATTATTCATTGATACTCCGCACCCAATGGTATCAATCGTACCATGATGTTATGTAGCCTATAGCCTTCCTCGACAAATGGGCTACCCAACACTAAATTATTATCAACTTTTTTTTTTTTAATTCGAACCAGTAGTTCCTGAGATTAATGTGTTCAACCAAACAATCAATTTTTCCACCTTTATAAAATTACTAGCTGATCCGCGCAACTTCGTCTGCGTAAACCCTTTACGCAGCGTACGCTACGGAAATTCTCAAAAGGAATATTTATTCCCCGTTTTCGCAATATTTTTCATTGCTGTTTCGCTTCTATTGCTCTTGGCGTGATGTTATATATAGCCTACAGCCTTCCTCTATAAATGGGCTATCCAACACAACTAAACAAACAACCAAACTCTTCAGCTTTATAATATTAGTATAGATAAAGATAAAGAATTTGTATGTATCTATACGATACGAGAGAGAGAGACAATGTTCTTAGCAAACCATGGATTCATCGTGCGGGTGCCGGGTCCATCGCGTGGTTGAAAGGCAGGGGAATGAACTGCAGCGTTCCCGGACTTAGGACCTAGACCGCGAAGTAGGTTTAAAGGCCTTTTGAACTCTCACCTGCACTGTGTTCACACCCTCTCTACTCAACCAAATATTATATGATCCTGTTAGCGCCATCCTGGAAACACGCTCCATAAAAGTAAGTACTTACCCGTTTTATATTTTTTCCGAAAAAAACACTCTTGTTAATTCTTATGTAGGAGAACTCGGTATTAAATAATTTTATAGAGACTCCTATATGTATGACGTAAATAAAATAAAACCGTCAGTGAAATAATGACTGTGCATTTTTCCTTGACATTTCGAATGTCACGTTCGAAACATCAATGAAGCCTCGAAATCGAACTTTTAATATTTACGTTATTGTTTGGTTTTGGAACTCGTTATATCGTTTTTAGTCCCACGTGCTCCAATAAAATCAGTCAAAATTTATACCTACTATATAAATTATAAAGAGAAAAGATTTGATTGATTGTTTGTTCCAGATAATTAAAAAAGCTACTACTGAAATGTTTAAAAAATATATTTAATCAGTAGAAATATTTTCTATCCATTTTATTTTAAATAAAATGCTGAATTTTCATTCACCGTAGGACACAGCTCGTTTTAAATTTTGCACTTCTAGCTAAATTTAAAACATTTTTAATATAGTAGGCTAGCTTAATTACTTTTGTTTATACATGGTGACTTTGAAAGGATGTACTTTGGGCTAATATGGGGTATGCTAATCAATTCGAATAACTTTTCCCATAGAACCGTGTGTCACAAATGAAAAAAAAAATGCCTTCTCCATACAAACTAGTAATGTTAAAATGACCAATTTGTACGGGAATGCCAATTTTTTTTTTATTTGCGACACATGTTTCCATGGGAAAAGTTGTTCTATTTGACCAGCAGAACCTCATATTAGCCCAAAGTACATCCTTTCAAAGTCTACCTCTATAGTAGGTAATTATTTTTTAAGGCAATGTAATGGATTATATTAATCTCCATAAGTTATTCCTTTAATTTTATCTTAAATTAACATTGTAATTAACTTATTTAATGACAATTGTCGTGGTAAGATTAGTACTGTTTAATATAAACAGCTTACGTTAATTTTACGATGGGTAATCTCAAAACAATTAATTTATTTACGAGGGCGATAAAATAACTCTGAAACTAATTTTAACAGTGGAATAAATTTATAACTGGGTGGGTAAATAAATTGTCTCTGTTATAATTTTATAAAGACATTTTTTTTTAATTTATAATTATTTTATATTTAAGGGTACTAACCCAATGTCTGCTTGTTATTCTTTTTCAATTTATCTATGACTAGCGACCCGCCCCGGCTTCGCACGGATTACTAATTATATGTATCACAGTACGTCTTGGGTTCGATTTCCATGCACGGCAAAATAATATCAGTACAGTTTGCCATTGTCTAGCTGTTTATAAAATATGTGTTAGTTAGTATCGTTGTTCCTGGTTTACACTTAGTATAAGCCTTAGTTTGTGACCAGGGCAATATGTGTGAAAGAGCCTACATAGAAGTTCACAAGTTGTCATCACGTATACATTTTTTAGGGCGGGCGGAAACCAAACGAGGGCTGATGACCTTTTCGAAAGGTTCACTGGGATATTGATCAAACACTGTCCTATCGATCGCACGCTGCCCTTTGCCGGTTTACCGAGTCAAATTACGTTGTTTGACGGTGCTATACATTGATAAACTGTCAGAATTAACAGCTAGTTAATATTGAGGATTTACTATTCGGTAAAAGTTAAAACGGTTTTTCTGTATAAATTAATTTGGGAACCAAAATACTTATCAGAAAATATTTATTAAGTTTGTCTGATGCAGAGGAGACTACTGCATCGATTTATTGTCAAGGTCGCAATCTTATTTTAGGGTGCGGTTACGAAACTGGCATTTGACGATAAAGCTGTGAAGATATTAAAGTAAACTCATAATGCTAGTTCGTCTCCTTTTCCGAGCATTTCGTAACCTCATTTTATCTTCACTATTTCATCATTTATATTATTTATGTTTATATTATTTTGGTTGTGGAAACTCAATAAAATAATACAAAAATATTCCCATTATTTCAGGAAATGCATAACGAGTGAGATGTTAATAAAAAATATCATTAGACCGACATAGTGGGAGCGAGCTTAGACTTTGAAGATATATACCAGGTAGATACAAAGTCTCATGCTCCCAATAAATAAGTGGTGTGCTGTGTGTGATATTGTTCAATACATTGCAACGCAGTGGAATGTTCGACATACAATGGTATGCGCCATAATGAGCATGTCTACACAGGTAATTATGTCGTAAATATAAGAGATATCAATAAACTTTAAATTAATATCGAAAGTACTTTGTCTAATTAATATGCATTATTGAAATAAAATACTTTATAAAAAAATATAAACGATATATTTCGCCATAGGCTTCTTCAGTCGTTTGACATATTATTTTATAATAAATAATTATCTTACATCTATTTTTTTTTTATTATAAATAAATATTAAAATAATAATAATAATAATAACTTTGAAAAATATAACAGTTTTTTTTTTAAATTTTATGCAATACTCACTTTATGATTTTACTCCTTATTTTATTTTATTTAACTGCGGAAAAACTGTAAGCCATGGCAAGATTGAATTCCTGGTTAAGCATATCACTAACAGTTTCCCCAAAATGTGAGAACAAATGGGTATATGCAAAATTAAAGCTTTCCTACATTTTAGCTTTACATATAATTATAAATTTATATTAAGTAAATGAGTAAAATCACCTAACAACATTTCTCACATTCTTCTTAAATACATTGAACCTTTGCCCATAGATATCAATGTCATGACCATCATTTGCTAACTGATTATATGAGCGGCACATCCTCACTACGGGGTTATAGAAGGATGTGTTGTTTCTGAACGTTAACAAATAGAAGTTATGCCTTTTTTGCTATTTCATCAATTATATTATATTATTTGAGTTATTATATTTGTGCATCAATGAAACATGTTGGGGAAACGGGGAAAGAGATAAGGTATTTCACATTAGAATATCTTAATAAAATCTTCAAAAATGTTGTGGTTATTTTGGTTGTGGACCACCAATAAAATAATACACTCATATTAAAAACAAGGTCGGATTTTTTTTTCAAATTAATAATAATAATCTTTATTTTTCTTCACAAGGAACTTAAAATTAGCAGTACAATATAGTTTAAATACTATTTATAAGATGTAGTCCTTGTGAGAGACTGGAGTCTGAACTAGGCGACAAGCCTGTACTACAAATCTCCAGGCCCCCACTTTAGGTTGACTATTGAAAAGGTACAAAAAGTTTTATAATAAAGTAGCTATATACTTATAACTATATACATAATATTGTTTTGGTTAGAAGTGTCGAAGATATGAGTTTAGTTTTTATTTGTGGCGAGTGCATTTATGTGTGCCTGTGTGTATGCGTGTTATTGTATGCGTGCGTGTGTATGTATCTGTGAGTACCTGTGTATGTGCTAAACCAGTTATTTACAAATGACCGGAATATTTTCAGTTTCTGCATATGTTTTCTTTTTAAGCCATTCAGCATCAACTTTGTTACATTTATACATGTATTTGGTAAGAGAAAATAATTGAAGTTGTGAATTTATTTTATTATACAGATAGCTACCTAAGAAGCAGTTACATTTTTGTGTGAAGCTCAATCTACAGGGTAGTGCTGGGATATAGCGTAATTACTACGCTTATGCTCGAATATATTTTTGTGAAATTGAATATCTGAATGTTGATTAGTAATAGTACACAATATGAACAGTTGCCGAACAGTAAGGACAATACGAGAATACTTTACTCACTATTTCAGGAGTGAGATGTTAATAAAAATTGGTGATTTTACAAAAGTTAGTTTAAGTTTCTTATGTCATCTAAAAGACTTAGGGGTTGCTATAAATAAGAAGTTATTTTATCAATAATCCAGGACTCGAATCCGTTTACCAAGCTAAAATATTCCATATGAATTATTCAACCAGCTCACGTTGTAAAATTCAAGCGCTGATGTTGTTACCTGAACTGAATCCTATGTTGTTTTTGTAAATAGGTTAGATATATTGAATTATCATTGTATTTTTTTTAAACCTATTTTATCAAAACCTAAATCTATTGTATATAATCTATACTAATATAATAAAGGGGTAAAGTTTGTAGGAGATAACCTCTGGATGTACTGGATCGATTTTTAAAATTATTTTGGTGTTGGATAGCCCATTTATCGAGTAAGCCTATAGGCTATATAACATATATATAGGCTACGACCAAAAGGAGCGGAGCATCAAGAAAGAAAGAAAGAAAAACTTTATTAATCGTACAAGCAACAAGATTACAAAATATACCTAAAAAAAAAATATATATTACACTATAATTTATTTAGGGTCAGGGCTAGATCCACAGTCGGTGCTCAGGACAAAGTTTGCTCCTTGAAATAAAAAATGTTAAGAAAACGGGGAAAGAGATAAGGTATTTCACATTTTAATAGAAATAACTCTGTGGTATAACCTGAATTTATTAAAATATAATAATATCTTAATCAAATATTAAAAATTAGTACAAAGAGTTACTTACTTGAAATTCCTCTTGCACCACCTATAAACTATTAAGTTCATTAAAACATTATTTTAACTGATTTTATTATTTATTAAGGCCTGGGATGGGTGACCGCTTTATACAACGAGGCTATTTCATCATAAACACCGCAACAAGCTCGCCACTTGTTAGGTGTTGCCTCCGAATACCATCGGCGATATGAGGATGGGTTAATCCCTCCGCTGGGTACCCTGAGGCCGTTAAAACTGTTCTCGGGAGCCAAATTGGCACCCGTGATGGTATTTATTTATTTTTATTTATCCAAATGTAACAGTATCTTGAAGATTCAAACTACAAACTAAAGCAAAATATAGTATTTTTTGTCTGTTTGTGTATCATCACGGGTGCCTTACGGAGCCCGGGACCGCCTAGACGGCCCCAGGGTACCCAGCGGAGGGATTTTAATCCCACCTCGTCGTAGCCGATGGTGTCTACACCGAACAAGTAGCTAGCTCGTTTCGATGTTTTGAATAGACTCAATAATCCATCTATAAACAGTTTCACAAGTCGGTATAGTGAAACCGAGACCGACAGCTTAACGTGCTCTCCGAGGCACTATAGTGGTGTTGTTAAATGTACATATTTTTTTTAATTAAAAACGCATTGGTACACACCGGGATTCGAACCAGGGTCCTAAGTGTTTTTAAGTCTCTTTAACAGACGAAAAAGTAGCGAGGATGTAAAAATAAACTCGTAATGCAAATTCGTAATTGTCGTCGCCCATTACATCAATTAACCAACATAGTGGTAACGATAAAAGTTAGTGTATTGATCGACCACATTCATGGACTTTGTAGGTCTGCTTATCATTAGGTCAGATGCCGTGCTTCAATAAAAAAAGTAATAGTATGTCTACAAAGCTTATAATATGTGAACAAAAAAAAACATTTATTGCCATAATAATAACAAAAAAGAACAAGTACATAATATAAATCCTTGTTTCATTATGGTAATGGGATCAATTGTAGTTATATGTCAGCAAAACAATTCGCCTTATTTGTTTGCCATGGTTGGGAATCGAACCCACGACCTGATACAACGCCAAAGGCCCAACCACAGAGGCTATCCATATATATAGGTACTTTAAACAACAACGTATTGAACGACCTCATTCATGGGCTTTGCAGGCCTGCTTACCATCAGGTAATCAGGTAAATGAAAAAAAAAGTATTTAATTAATAATTGAATGTTCCAATTAAATTATAAACTTCAAAATATTTGTTGAACCATTATTGTTCATTATGGTCTTCCGTACTTGTTATGATTTAATAATGTATCCAATGCTATGTTGGTGAATTAATAATGTGCTATAGCCAGGGGGTATAAGTTAGCCCAATTATATACCCGCTGGATATTGCCTTGACATGTCTAAGATTTTTTTTTTTTTATTATTCAAAGTCTTGAACACAGAAGTTTTAATTTAATATGTTATGTATCATCACGGGTGCCTTACGGCGCCCGAGACCGCCTAGACGGCCCCAGGGTACCCAGCGGAGGGGTTTTAATCCCACCTCGTCGTAGCTGATGGTATGAGTCTACACCGAACAAGTGGCTAGCTCGTTGCGATGTATTGAATAGACTCAATAACCCATCTATAAACGGTTTCACAAGTTGGTATAGTGAAACCGGGACCGACAGCTTAACGTGCTTTCCGAAGCACTATAGTGGTGTTGTCAAACAAATGTACATAAATTTTTAATTAAAAAACTCATTGGTACACACCGGGATTCGAACTAGGGTCCTAAGTGTTTTTAAGTCCAAGGTCTAACCAACTAGGCCACCACGTATATCTAATTTAATAGTTCAGCTGAAATGAGGCCAGATGCAAATAAATAAATAAATTTTACTTGTCTTTATCTAAAATATTTAAGAACAACAGAGCTGATGATTATGACATTTATAGGTATGTAAATTTAAAACTATCCCGAAAATATTCTTAATACACCCTGTATATCTGCACGCCCTGTAGTTATGTTATAATGAAATATACCATTATCAATATCAAATACCTAGGACAGGCTTATCCGGATCCAAAAAGCTACAGGCTAACCGACCTTAGTGATGTCCTTAAATACGTCAACAACATATTCGGGGACGATACTGAGGTTTGTAGTTAATAGGAATGGGGAACACACAAAAGATCCCAAAGGGTCGAAGTGTTTTTGACTGATGTCAACCCCAAAACCAATAAGATAAGATAAGATAAAAATATACCATTATGAATTTAATTGACATGCCTACCATATCAAAACCGTGATCATATACGTGGTGGCCGAGTTAGTTAGACCTTGGATTTAAAAACACTTAGGTCCCTGGTTCGAATCCCGGTGTGTACCAATGAGTTTTTCATTAAAAAAATGATGTACATTTGTCTGACAACACCACTATAGTGCCTCGGAGAGCACGTTAAGCTGTCGCTCCCAGTTTCACTAAACCAACTTGTAAAACTGTTTATAGAGGGGTTATTGGTACCCTTGATAATATGTATATGTTCTATAAACAGATTGGGTAGTCAATTTTCTTAGCTATACTGCGGGTGTCCCATGGTGTGGAAGTAAGGCCAGTAAGTAAACGCAGTGAACTGGAATTGCTTCCGAAAGCATGTCCTTTATGAATTTCACACCCTTCATTGAGTTCAATAACTACTCTCTTTATCAACCTTAAGTCTACTTATAAGATCCTGCCTCCCTAAAAAGCGCCATCCTAGTGGTTAAGTCACTGTGCAGCTGATAACAAATATAAGCAGATGACATCAATGCCTAACATGGGATTGGTGACCGCTTTATACAATGAGGCTTTACCATCATAAACAATCTCGCAACTTGTTAGTTACCGCTGGATACCCTGAGGCTGTTTCGTCTGGCAAGGCACCAGAATATAATCAGAGATTAGGCAGCATAAACTGTGACATGATATTATATAAATGTACCATATATTTTTTTATAAGAGCTCAACATGTGACCACCTTGTATCTACCTGATATTAAGCAGTATGCAATATCCAGGAATGATAGCAACAAGCGGATGCATACAGGTGCACCGCTGGTTGCCATCATTATGCCGGCTTAAGATGCTTATTCGCGCTTCGTTTAAAGGACTCTAGGTTATAAGAGGAAGGAAACACGCAAGCTGGTAGAGCATTCCACATTTTAATAGTACGGCAGATGTATGAATCGCCAAAACGTTTAGTACGAGTTGGTATTTATATAATATCATGTTAGTGCTGCTTTGAAGACTTTTCAGTTTGAAACAGTATTACTCGAACGTCAGTTAATCATTCGTATAGCTGATCTTCAGCACAACACTAAACTTATCAATAAGTATCAGTATCGTGGGTTTTGGTACACATAATACCTAGAGCTACAAGTATCTCCATAAGCCTAGATGTGTGTGAAATGTTCTAGGACGGACCAACGTTTGTTTTTATGAGAGATGGCTTATTACCATGGGGTTTGCCTTCCATCACACGATAGAAGGCAAACCCCATGCTGATGCCATGTCAAAGTTCGTACGTAGTCTCTGACGTTCGGTATAGTATCTTAATATAAATAGGACCAGTAGGGTTATTACGCGTCTTAAGTTCGCTCGCACGCCAATCGTTATGACATAATTTTCTAAGATTTTTTGGACCCATTGTTAAGAAGCCAAGCTTGATCTACGTCAGAATGACGTCATAACGATTGGCGTGCGAGCGAACTTAAGACGCGTAATCACCCTGCAGATTTTATAAGAGCTCGGCTTGTTACTTGATGTAAAGCAACATGAAGGAGCAAAGCAAACTACGTAACCATTGCTCCCATTATACCGGACAAGATGCCTGTATACTCTTCGCTTAAAAGATGAGGTTATAAAATGAAGGAAAGAAAAGTATTCCACATTTTATTGGTGCGACACATGACGTTACACCATTTTTAATCTTCAAAATTATATATAGCTGAAATTCTTCTCGCACCACTCTCATGATTTAATACAATTTCAAGTAAATCGATGTTTTGTGCCCTACATACCCCTCACCTTGTATTATTAAATAACCATACCTATTATAATACTAACCCATTCTCGATGGTATTATAATTTTGTTATTATTGATTTCAATATCTAAATACCTATTTACGAAAACCTATATTTAAAGTAGTTGGTTAATACTAGGTGTATTATTAAGGCCCATTTATAAATGTTGTTCCAATTAGTTTAATAGGTCATTCTCGAATACATACATTGTTTTATTGATTTTCCTTTTGAACCTATTTATCTAGACCTATAATGAGTTTTATTCCGTAAAAGGTTTGCCCCTATATTATCATTTTTTTCTTGGCTTCATTCATTCATTTTCCCCTTTTTCCCTCATTAATTTTAATAGCCATCACTGTAATTTAATATAATAACTTTAAGGGTCATCAGGTAACCTTATACCGCTTGAAGTACTACCTGAACTGGTTCTAACAAGGCCCTCTTCAGTTGTTAAGAAGTGGTCTTTCATATTGTGTAGTGGGTAAGACCTTGGACGTGGAGATTCACGACTGATGTACCTAACGACTCGGAGATATCTTCTTAATTAACAAAGGCTGTATGTAGAATAAAGATGTCCAGACATGTCAAGAAAATGATTTTTTTGCATTACATTTGGTAAATATAGCACCAAGTAGGTAATATTTTTTTTCAAATTTTAAATAGTAGGTAGTCTTCTCTTTTTTTAAATTATCGTAGAGAAGTTATTGTAAAAAATTATGTTAGGTAAAATTCTACTACAGACCGTCAAATATAAGTTGGCATTCCAGTGGCGGCGCCTTCTACGCTATGAGTGTTGTTTTTTTATGTATCTTTTCTTACATCTCACTAGAAAAAAATATCTGATATGTTTGCATTTTAATTAATTGGTAGGTTTTCTAAATCTGGGTAGGTATTTGCCCGTCAAGCGTCCAGCGCCGCAAACCCCCGTAGTTCGTTTTTTGGCCACACGCCAAATATTTGACGGTCTGTATTGTCATTATTAAGGTCAATAATTTTTTTTGTTCAATTAAATTAAAATATTTTAATAAATATACCTATCTATAAAAATAACTATATATATGCTTTTAAATACGACTATGTACTAACTTATTTACCTAAATCTATATATTTTTTACGTTATACGTATATGTATATGTAATATTTCTCCGCTACGTAAATTTAACGTCGCGTCGGTTATGCATTAGCAACCTGTCCTAAAATAACTTTCAGAACTGAATATTGATCAGTGCTTTTAAAAGGAAAAGTTGTTAAATTTCCTATCTGCTGGTACCTTAACTGGAGTGGATTAAAACTTCCATCCTATAGTTGGTGAAACTTGTTCTAGCATACAAGTTTACAAAGAGCTTAAACCTTAGCTTCGTTGATCCTGGATTGTCTTCCCTTTCCAGTATATTTGTACCTATCTATTAATAATGTTGTAAATGAAAATTGGATTTACAGGGCGTATAAAGCAATTCAGAAATCTAGATCTCCGATTATGAGAATACCTCAAATCCAACAAATATATAAAAAAACATAGTAATAATGAAAGATATTTAGAAGTAACTGGCTATTTGAAAAACGTAATAGCATAAAGTTGCATCGATAGAAAAAAATCGCAAAGTTACCTCCATTTTTTATCAATATTTCCTATTACTTCAATATAGAGTAGATTATTAAACCATGTTTTTTTTATAAATTATGTAAGTATATGTATAAGATCTAGTGCATGGCTTAGCGTATTTGTAAAGTTTAAAATATTTTGAAAGTTATAGCAAAAAAACAAGAATTTCGCGTGAGATTTTTTTATTTATTTTTCACTCGCACGCTTTGTAGGGGCATCTTTTAATTCACTTATTTTATTTCCCATTATATGCGCTCTTAAATTAGTTACTTATAAATTATTAATATGTTAGATTTAAGTTGTAAATTAGATTAGTTTGGCACATATAAAAGGTTTTAATTATTACATAAGGTGGGAGTGAGGTCTCTAAACTTTGTTAGGCACACTGAACTGTTTCATTTCACGCACATACGGATACAAAAACCGTTAAAATGCAAAAGTCTCTATTTTGGTGATTTTTTTCACACCCTTCATTGAGTTCAATAACTACTCTCTTTATCAACCTTAAGTCTACTTATAAGATCCTGCCTCCCTAAAAAGCGCCATCCTAGTGGTTAAGTCACTGTGCAGCTGATAACAAATATAAGCAGATGACATCAATGCCTAACATGGGATTGGTGACCGCTTTATACAATGAGGCTTTACCATCATAAACAATCTCGCAACTTGTTAGTTACCGCTGGATACCCTGAGGCTGTTTCGTCTGGCAAGGCACCAGAATATAATCAGAGATTAGGCAGCATAAACTGTGACATGATATTATATAAATGTACCATATATTTTTTTATAAGAGCTCAACATGTGACCACCTTGTATCTACCTGATATTAAGCAGTATGCAATATCCAGGAATGATAGCAACAAGCGGATGCATACAGGTGCACCGCTGGTTGCCATCATTATGCCGGCTTAAGATGCTTATTCGCGCTTCGTTTAAAGGACTCTAGGTTATAAGAGGAAGGAAACACGCAAGCTGGTAGAGCATTCCACATTTTAATAGTACGGCAGATGTATGAATCGCCAAAACGTTTAGTACGAGTTGGTATTTATATAATATCATGTTAGTGCTGCTTTGAAGACTTTTCAGTTTGAAACAGTATTACTCGAACGTCAGTTAATCATTCGTATAGCTGATCTTCAGCACAACACTAAACTTATCAATAAGTATCAGTATCGTGGGTTTTGGTACACATAATACCTAGAGCTACAAGTATCTCCATAAGCCTAGATGTGTGTGAAATGTTCTAGGACGGACCAACGTTTGTTTTTATGAGAGATGGCTTATTACCATGGGGTTTGCCTTCCATCACACGATAGAAGGCAAACCCCATGCTGATGCCATGTCAAAGTTCGTACGTAGTCTCTGACGTTCGGTATAGTATCTTAATATAAATAGGACCAGTAGGGTTATTACGCGTCTTAAGTTCGCTCGCACGCCAATCGTTATGACATAATTTTCTAAGATTTTTTGGACCCATTGTTAAGAAGCCAAGCTTGATCTACGTCAGAATGACGTCATAACGATTGGCGTGCGAGCGAACTTAAGACGCGTAATCACCCTGCAGATTTTATAAGAGCTCGGCTTGTTACTTGATGTAAAGCAACATGAAGGAGCAAAGCAAACTACGTAACCATTGCTCCCATTATACCGGACAAGATGCCTGTATACTCTTCGCTTAAAAGATGAGGTTATAAAATGAAGGAAAGAAAAGTATTCCACATTTTATTGGTGCGACACATGACGTTACACCATTTTTAATCTTCAAAATTATATATAGCTGAAATTCTTCTCGCACCACTCTCATGATTTAATACAATTTCAAGTAAATCGATGTTTTGTGCCCTACATACCCCTCACCTTGTATTATTAAATAACCATACCTATTATAATACTAACCCATTCTCGATGGTATTATAATTTTGTTATTATTGATTTCAATATCTAAATACCTATTTACGAAAACCTATATTTAAAGTAGTTGGTTAATACTAGGTGTATTATTAAGGCCCATTTATAAATGTTGTTCCAATTAGTTTAATAGGTCATTCTCGAATACATACATTGTTTTATTGATTTTCCTTTTGAACCTATTTATCTAGACCTATAATGAGTTTTATTCCGTAAAAGGTTTGCCCCTATATTATCATTTTTTTCTTGGCTTCATTCTATATTTGTAGTATACTTATATTAATTTACTGAGTCTATTATACATATTATAAACACTAACGTACTTGCCACTTGTTCGAAAAAACAAAAAAAAAATACCATCACGGGTGCCAATTTGGCTCCCGAGAACCGTTTAAACGGCCTCAAGGTCCCAGCGGACGGATTAACCCATCCTCATTTCGCCGATGGTATTCGGAGGCAACACCTAACAACTGGCGAGCTTGTTGCGGGGTTTATGATGAAATAGCCTCGTTGTATAAAGCGGTCACCCATCCCAGGCCGGTTTAGTTGTTATCTGCTTAACCTTGTTATCAGTTGCGCAGTGACTTAACCACTAGGCTGGGGCCGCTTTTTCGATGTATTTTCATAATAAGATGTTAATGTGGAACAATACCTTTGTGTTTGGTACCCTAAGGCCGTCTAGACATCATTAAATGAATTTAAAAAATGTGTAATGTACAAAGCTTAAAACCTTTGCCTATAGACAAGGTTAATGCCTTAGGAATTATCTACTAGCTAACCTCTGGGAGATTGACAAATGATAGGCAGATTGTCGATCCATAAATATATATATATATACTTACTCCAAGATATATACCTAGTTATAAAATTGATCTATACTTAATATTATGAAGAGGAAAGTTTGTGAGGTTGTGAGGTTGTAGGGGGTAATCTCTGGATCTAATGAACCGATTTTGAAAATTCTTTTATCTTTTAATAACAATAATAATAATAATAATAATAATATGTAGGACAAATTACACATATTGCTCTGGTCACAAACTAAGCTCTGGGCTTGTACTATGTGTACCAGAAACAACGATATAATACATATTATATTTTATAAACACCCAAACCATGACAAATTATACAGAAAAAAACGTACTTTTTTTTTTTTGCCATGGGTGGGAATCGAACCCACGACCTCCGGATACACCGCCAAAGGCGCAACCACTAGTCTACGGAGGCGGTTTAGTGTTGGATAGCCCATTTATAGGAAGGCTATAGGCAATATAACATCACTACTATTTACGTCAATGCGCTACGACCAATAGGAGCAGAGCATCAATGATAAATTTTGGGAAAACCGGGAAAATTTGTTCCTTATGAGAACTTCCGTTGCGTCCGCGGCGTTAACGGTTAAAGTTACGCAGACGAAGTTGTGTGTGTCAGCTAGTATACAATAATTATACAATACATAGCACGAATAAATGAAGAAGAATTATAATAAATTTAACATTGTTCCTTTGCTATACCTACAACAAAAAACACTTACATAACTCTATAAAATAACTATTTAAAATTCAGAACCCATTTTCCCCTTTTTCCCTCATTAATTTTAATAGCCATCACTGTAATTTAATATAATAACTTTAAGGGTCATCAGGTAACCTTATACCGCTTGAAGTACTACCTGAACTGGTTCTAACAAGGCCCTCTTCAGTTGTTAAGAAGTGGTCTTTCATATTGTGTAGTGGGTAAGACCTTGGACGTGGAGATTCACGACTGATGTACCTAACGACTTGGAGCTATCGTTATTCTTAATTAACAAAGGCTGTATGTAGAATAAAGATGTCCAGACATGACATGTTTTTTTTTTCCATGACACAGCTATATACGTTTTTTTGTAAATATAGCTCCAAGTTATCATCTTGGTCAAATTTTTAAAAGTAGTATTTTTTTAAATTATCCTAGAGTTAAGTTATTGTAAGAAATTATGTTAGGTAAAATTCTACTATTATCATTATTAAAGTGATAATATATATATATATATATATATATATATATTATAATGTTAAAATAGTTTATTTTGCACAATTAAATTAAAATATTTTAATAAACGATAGTTTATTATTGAAAAATTAACAAAAAATAAACCTATAAAAATAATTAATATAATATTTTATATAATTATTAAAACTATGCTTTTAAATACGAGTAGGTATGTTACTAACCTATTTACCTAAATCTACATATTTTTTACGTATGTATGTACGTATATGTAATATTTCTCCGCTACGTAAATTTAACGTCGCGTCGGTTATGCATCAGCAACCTGTCCTAAAATAACTTTCAGAACTGAATATTGATCAGTGCTTTTAAAAGGAAAAGTTGTTAAATTTCCTATCTGCTGGTACCTTAACTGGAGTGGATTAAAACTTCCATCTTATAGTTGGTGAAACTTGTTCTAGCATACAAGTTTACAAAGAGCTTAAGCCTTAGCTTCGTTGATCCTGGATTGTCTTCCCTTTCCAGGATATTTGTACCTATCTATTAATAATGTTATTTGTATCTATCTATTAATGACAGCCTTCGTAAACTAGTGGTTGCGCCTTTGGCGTTGTAACCGGAGGTCGTGGGTTCGATTCCCACCCGTGGCAAAAATATATTAGTACGTTTTTCTGTACAGTTTGTCATGGTCTGGTTTATAAAATATAATATGTATTATACCGTTGCTTCTGGTACACATAGTACAAGCCTAGAGCTTAGTTTGTGACCAGATCAATATGTGTAAATTGTCCTACATATTTTTTTTTTTTTTTTTAAATATGTTGTAAATGAAAATTGGATTTAGAGGGCGCATAAGCAAATCAGAAATCTAGATCTCCGATTATGAGAATACCTCAAATCCAACAAATATATAAAAAAACATAGTAATAATGTAAGATATTTAGAAGTAACTGGCTATTTGAAAAACGTAATAGCATAAAGTTGCACCGATAGAAAAAAATCGCAAAGTTACCTCCATTTTTTATCAAAATTTCCTATTACTTCAATATAAAGTAGATTATTAAACCATGTTTTTTATAAATTATGTATATGTATAAGATCTAGTACATGCTAAGCCATGTATTTGTAAAGTTCAAAATATTTTGAAAGTTATAGCAAAAAAACAAGAATTTCGCGTGAGATTTTTTTATTTATTTTTCACTCGCACGCTTTGTAGGGGCATCTTTTAATTCACTTATTTTATTTCCCATTATATGCGCTCTTAAATTAGTTACTTATAAATTATTAATATGTTAGATTTAAGTTGTAAATTGGATTAGTTTGGCACATATAAAAGGTTTAAATTATCACATAAGGTGGGAGTGAGGTCTCTAGACTTTGTTAGGCACACTGAACTGTTTCATTTCACGCACATACGGACACAAAAACCGTTAAAATGCAAAAGTCTCTATTTTGGTGATTTTTTTATTATTCTTGAGATGTTCTCTGGCCAAGTCATAGAGTACTTATTGTTATGTTAGGTATCATATTTTTTTTACTTTATAAATCAGACTTTGAGGAGTTTTCAGGATCTGCACCCACCTTCAAAATCTTAACCGTGGTCACAGGACACTCTCCAACTAGTTTTGATATATATAGTTTGCATATTATAGCCAAGCTGTTATATATACTCGTATATCTTCACGGGTGCCTTACGACGACCGAGACCGCCTAGACGGCCCCAGGGTACCCAGCGGAGGGGTTTTAATCCCACCTCGTCGTAGCCGATGGTATGAATCTACACCGATCAAGTGGCTAGCTCGTCGCGATGTTTTGGATAGACTCAATAACCCATCTATAAACAGTTTCACAAGTTGGTATAGTGAAACCGGGACCGACAGCTTAACGTGCTCTCCGAGGCACTATAGTGGTGTTGTCAAACAAATGTACATAATTTTTTTAATTAAAAACTCATTGGTACACACCGGGATTCGAACCAGGGACCTCAGTGTTTTTAAGTCCAAGGTCTAACCAACTCGGCCACCACGTATATATAAGCTGTTAAGTGTTAGGTATTATTTATAAGCTAACCTTTAAATAACTTTAAAATAATTAATTAATAACAAAAATGCAGTAGAAAATAAATCCTCTCATTACAACGAATGTGCGGTATTAAAACGTAATTCAAGAACGGGGATGTGATGGGAATGGGGATGAAAGAAAGTATAGGCATAAAAATAAGGCAGAAAACGATCAGCTCAGTTGGGTATGTAGAAATAATGACTGATCAAAGAATGACGAACGTCGTTAATGTTATTTAAGTTTACTTATTAATAAATGTTTTTTGGTAAAAAACTATAAATTTACTACGAGTAGTTATTATCAAACATGATAATAAAATAGTAATAATTCTCAAAAAAGTCGAATGCTTATTCAACTTATATTCACCTGCAAAGTTAAATGTTGAAATGAAATCAAAACTATGTACCTACAAATATATATGTATTAATGACTAAGCAATACTGAGTACGCTTATTTTTTTAAACAAGAATTTCATTCATAAAGCCAATATAATAAAAAGTATACACGGCAATGGTCAAGTTCTAAATTTAGAATACGGAATGTATTTAACGTTCTATAATTAACTCATTAACTACACGAAACCTACGTAAGCAAGAAAGAAAAAGAAAGTTTACATACTGCTATAATGAGGTAAGGGATAGCGAACTATACAGAAATAGGTCTCAAAAAAGAAGACCTCGTTAATGAAGATTCATGCATGCATGTCAGAAGTAGTTTGAAGGGACGAGGAAAATGTGAACTTAAACGGTCAACTAGAAGGTCTGAAATCGAATAACTTATGATATAATGAAGGACTTAGAAGATGCATTTTTTATATCTTAGTATTAAAGTGGTAGTCAGTGTAAAGTTGTAGATACTATGTAGCTTTTTCCCGCAGTTTAGCAGAAATTAATAAGTCTTTAAAAAATGTTTTTGTTTTACTTTTACATGCCAAATTTTAAGTTAACTTTTATTAGTAGTGCTAATAATTAATTATTTCATCAAATTTTTATTTGATATGCGATATTTATTTAGGCTCAACTGGCTTAATAGAACTTTTGGTTCTATCTTAAACACTAACATCATATATATCTGAACTTCCAGTAGTTATATACAAATATAATACACCCTATTTTGACCCCCGGAATTCAATTTACTTCTCTACCAAATTTCATCGAAAAAGGTTTAGTGGTTTAGACGTTAAACGTCCTCAAACAGACAGGCAGACTCATTTTAGCATTTAGTTAATAATGTTAGTATGGATCTGATAGCACAGTAAAACAACAAAGTAACATGAGTATCACAGGGGCCTATATTTGGTCCAGTTTTGTTTAATCAATACAATACGTATAACCCACATGTCAATCTCTAATAGAATCAAAGCCCTGCGTTGTAAATAGATTACGTTTATTTTTCGACATCTGTACGCCTACGGTCTAATTATAAACATCTGTTTATTTTATTAAAAAACTGGCATATTTTACGAGTATTTCATATTTATAAGAATTCTTTTCGTTACTTTTATTATGTTAACTTACTTTTCAATGCCAAATATAAAATTAATAATTTTATAGTTTGTTGTTATTATATATATTATTATCAGTATAATTATAATAATATATATAATAAAATTAATGCTTTTCGTTAAGAATATAATTAAATTAAAATACCGCTGTAATTTAATAACAATTATAAAGCAGAGTAATATAGTGAGATTTTGTGTGTTTACTTGGCTTTGTTTGATGTTAAATAAGCTATGCGTCTTTTGTATAATTAAATCCTTCACAAAGACTAAAATATCTGAGCTTTAGAACACTAAATTAATTTACAAAATACTAATTGCAATTATAATATTTATTATACTTACCTATTTATTGCGTACTAAATCAACCTTACTTGAAGGTACTTATTAATTATTAAATTTAAAACATTTATTGGTAGGAAGAAAATTCGCTCTACCGACCGATCGGTCTCGTTATAGATGCAAAAACCGTCAAGTCACCTAGTCAGGTTTCGGTTTTAGCTTATGGTTTTTCAGGATCCTATGCATTGATTTCTTGTCGAGCTGGTAGGTTACGGTGAAATAACAGGCAGATCATTTAAAAATTTAGCAGCGAGGCTATTAAATTAAACTGGTAATTTCGTCTTCCATTCGCCCATTTTTATCGTCGCTTATTTCGTAACCACACATTTAGCCGTCATAGTGGGAGCGATCAATGCTGTTAAACAACAATATATTAATTGACCTCATTTACGACTTTTCTAGGTCTGCTTACCTACTTGATAGGTAGATACAAAGTCACATGCCGTGTTCCACAAAAAAAATGACTACATTTTTTTTTACTTTTATTATTCATTATTGAGTGATATTATATCCAGCAAGGCATGGTAACCATGTTCAACATGTTTACTTTACTTTAGCAATAGGTTGTGCATAGCGAATATGCTGGCAATATAGTCAAGAATATTTTAATACCCCACCGTGACTAAGTTTACAGACGTTAATAATATCGCACGCCATAAACTTTAAACGATGTTTTTAGCAAATGACTTTTAATAATAACTTTATGTGCATGTCAAAGCGTCTAAAACAGTTACAATGTTTCACAGGTTGGTATAGTGAGAACGGGTTCGGGAGTTTAATGTGTTCTTCGAGGCACTATGATGTTACTACAATGTTTTTAGCTCATTCGTTTCTATTCGTCACCTATTTGAACGTGAAAATTGAAACATTAAAAAAAAATGGGGTAACTATTTAAAAATATATTTAAATAGAAAACCAATTTAACTGGTTAAATGACCACAACTTGGAAATTAATTATAACAAAATCAAAATCATGCAGTTCAGAACTATTCAAAAGCAATCTCTCAACATAAATTATTGTATAAAAAGTATGTCATTAGAATGCGTCGACACTTAGGACTAAACATAGATACAAATATAAATTAGAAAAGTCACATTCAAAAAATTACCAATAAAATGTCAAGATTCACTTATGAGAGTATAATATCTTATTAGAGTTAAAGGGAACCGCCGACTTAAAAGCAGCTATAACCGCCTACTACACATATGCATACTCTTGGTTAAGGTATGGAATAATTCTATGGGGAAATTGCACTAATATTATCGAATTGTTTAGGTTACAAAAAAAAATGTATTCGAATACTTGCGAATATAGATATCAGGGAAAGTTGTCGAACACATTTCACTAAATTTAACAGTTTGACTCTTACGTCCTTATATATGCTGGAAATTGGCATTTTTGTCAAAAAACACATCGACTTATACTCTCAGGTTCAACACTATAACCCGCTGCGCAACATACAAAATAAGAATATGCTTAAAATGTCATTTAGTAAACTAAAAATAGTCGCTTCAGGACCTTATGCTATGTCCATAAAATTATATAACATAATACCTACATATATAAGAAATGAGGAATGTTTTAAAAGTTTTAGGGAAAAGTTAGAGAAATATTTAAGTGAAAAATGTTTTTACACATCGCAGGAGTTTCTCCAGGAAAACTGATAAGCTTTATTATGTATTGTGTATCTTAATTTGTTTATTGTTATTTTGTTGTTCTTCTTTCTTTTTATTTTTTTGATTTTATAATATTTTATATTTATATATATTTTTGAAAAGTTGCAAATTACGCAATTTTAATTTATTAATGATTGATTGTTAAGTATTGGGTACAAGTAATATAAAGTATGTAGGTCTAGGTATATACGAATATGTGTGTTTTGTTTTTAGTATTTTTCTTAGAATGTAACTTAATATTGATGTAATAGTTAAATGATGTAACAGTTAAATGATGTAATAGTTAAATGATGTAATAGTTAAATGATGTAATAGTTAAATGATGTAATAGTTAAATGATGTAATTATAATTAATATTGATGTAATAGTTAAATGATGAAATTATAATTAATATTGATGTAATAGTTAAATGATGTAATTATAATTTATATTGATGTAATAGTTAAATGATGTAATTATAATTAATATTGATGTAATAGTTAAATGATGTAATTATAATTTATATTAAAATTTTAGTACCTATTTTGATTATTCATGTAAATTATAATTAATTACTCTTAATATTATTGTAAATTAATTCTATAGACATTTTATTTTATATTAGTTGTATTATAATTCTTAAGTAGAATTTTATTATATCGAAACTTAAAATAAAAAACGAAACTAAATACATAATTAGGTAGGCAGTAGTAGTATTTGCTATGCCCTAGCAGGGTTCATGTTAGTAACGGTACTCTATTTTTAAAACTATGTAACCAAACATGATTGCAATAAATATTTTGTATTTGTATTTGTAACAATAAGATAACTTAAATAAAATTAAATATAAACTAATTTATATATAAAATAATAATAATAAAAAAGCTTTTATACAACATCACCGATAATAATATAAACAAAAAAAAATTATAGAAAAATAAAACTTAATAATTTAGAGATCACATATTAACCGTGTCACAATATAAGCTTAGGTTTGTACTATGTGTACCAGAAACATTTTTTTATAAACACCCAGACCAACAAAAGAAATATTTGTGGCCTTTCTCCTTTTATTACAAACCATTCAAACAAAGGGAACAATTACTTGGCGAGAATTTGTCGATTTGTGGAACGGAAAATGTCAGGTAAAGTGCGGATGAGCGTGTTTTCTCAGCCGTCACCGAATTATTTGTGAATGAATGAATGAATTATCAGGCTGTGAATGAATTATGAATTGGTTTAGCTAAAAATATTTCGATATTTAAACTTAATCTGACTTAAATTTATGGTAAACATTTTCGCAGTAGAGTGAAATATGTAAATTTAAATATTTTATGCTAAATTTTATTAATCTATAATCAAAATGTAAATGAACGATCACACTCGAGACCGACTAAACGGCTTCAGGGTACCTAGTGGTGGGGTTACCCACCACGTCGCAACCGATCATTATGAGTCTATACATATCAAAATGGTAAATAATAAAAAAATCTACATACGGAGATGCGGTTGGTCCCAGTTTCACAATACCAACCTGTAAAACTGCATATGAATCGATTATTGAGTTTATCGTAACATCTCGTGACGGACTGGCCACTTGTTTGCTGTAGAATCAGAATACCGTCACCGTTTCAAATATATGTTTTTTCATACTGTATGTAATTGAGAGGACTCGCAACCTACTCTAGATAAGATATAAGGCTTCGAACAAAATGAAATATATTTCTTCTATATACATATATGTGAGTTCTCTAGGTATGTAATACTAAATGTTATGTATCATCACGGGTGCCTCACGGCGCCCGAGACCGCCTAGACGGCCCCAAGCTGAGGGGTTTTAATCCCACCTCGTCGTAGCCGATGGTATGAGTCTACACCGAACAAGTGGCTAGCTCGTCGCGATGTTTTGAATAGACTCAATAACCAATCTATAAACAGTTTCACAAGTTGGTATAGTGAAACCGGGACCGACAGCTTAACGTGCTCTCCGAGGCAGTATAGTGGTGTTGTACATACATTTTTAAATTAAAAACTCATTGGTACACACCGGGATTCGAACCAGGGACCTAAGTGTTTTTAAGTCCAAGGTCTAACCAACTAGGCCACCACGTATATAACAAAATTTAGTATAAACTAATATGAAATATATATAATAATATTATTTATACTAAATGCCTAAAAAAATCGTCTAAAGTGAAAATATTATCCCTTTAGACAACATTTATCAGTATTTTTTTTAAATTGGAGCCCGGCATGTGACCTTGTATCTACCTAGTTGTGAGCAGACCTACAAATGGTGTTGATCAATAAATGTTGTTAAACAACATGATGCCCACTATACCGGTTAAATGATGTGATTACCTAATGGGCGGTGACAGAGATGATTTGCATTACTAGCCAATTTTAATATCTTCGCTGCCTTATCGTCAGTTCAACCACCCATTTCGTAACCGCATCCTGAAAGGAGCCTAGCATCTTGACAAGAATTCGACGCAGTAGTCTCCTGAAAACCGGTGAATCAACAGACTAGAACCGAAACATGACTATGCCACTTGACGGTTTTTGCATCTGTATGGGCGGTGGTAACAAAACTGGTAGGTCGGCATAACGAAGTTATAGAGACCTTCCTCCCACCTAGATGTATATTTATATTTTGTTGTTACAAGTGGCTAGCTCGTCGCGATGTTTTGAATAGACTCAATAACCCATCTATAAACAGTTTCACAAGTTGGTATAGTGAAACCGGGACCGACAGCTTAACGTGCTCTCCGAGGCACTATAGTGGTGTTGTCAAACAAATGTACATATTTTTTTTAATTAAAAACTCATTGGTACACACCGGGATTCGAACCAGGGACCAAAGTGTTTTTAAGTCCAAGGTCTAACCAACTCGGCCACCACGTATATGCCGTATAGATGTATAAAATAAACGAAATTTTATTTTAAACATATTGATACTCTAAGAGAGAGAGAGAGTCACAATTGAAATTGACGTACAGCGGTTAAAAAGCAATGTCTCGAATTACTTCTAGTACTTACGAGGGTAAAATAAAATAAAAGTCGTATCTCAATCGGATCGTAAAGAAGAGCATCCATTAAACTGTAAATGCTTATCCATAAAGAAAGAAGTTGATCCTTTTCAATGAGGTTGTAATACAACTAGTCTAGAGGCGTAAATACTTTTATGTCAACAAAATACCTCCCATTTTTTTTTCATCTATAGGATAAACAGTAAATTGAAAAGTGAACACACGGAAATGGCAGAATTTAGTACTATGACAGCTCACTTTTTATCTCTGTTAATCATATTATTAATTAATTGATTCGTAGGCAAATTATTTGCTTTCGAAGTAGTCAACGGTAAATTTTTGCGCTAACTAAACATACGATTTTTTTTTTCAAAATAATTGAGCTTAAATATTGGGATTTTGAACATATATTAGCGAATAAACCCACATTTTAAAAGTCAATATTTTTTTTTAATGAACCCTTAGTTACCACTCTATTGTATATTAAATTGATCTCAATGACTATCAGTTAGGGCTGTTTTAAAAGACTAATACTACCTTCTTATTTTACTTAAAATGAGTTTTTCAATGTCTTTTTTGTTTATTTTATGGTTAAATAAGGCTTTTTGAAATAATTTAATATTTAAACTTTAAAAAAAAATCTTGATTATATCAGATAGTTGTTATAGGGTTTTGCTCTTGTTGATTTGTATTTGTTTAGCCAAATAGGCTTTTCGTCAAAGTACATTTTTTTTCAGAGGAGCTTTTGGTCAAAATGTTTTTAGTCAAGGGTGCTTTTCGTCATTATTTTATATAATATATTTTTTTATTTTTGGTTTAATGAGGTCGAACATTAAATAATATTTATTTAACGTTGTTTATTAATATTGCTCCACTATGCCGACTAAAAAATGCGTTTATGAAATGGAACAAAAACGAATTTGAACTTTAAAATCCTCGCTGCAATCTGCATCGACCACTGTTTTCTATACTCACGCTGAAAGTTAACTATCACCTCGACAATAAATCAATGCAGTTTGAAACCTTCCATCTAAGTATATGCCATGGGGTGTTCTACGCGTGCTATTCAGTAGGATGAGAGTATACCTATACCACATGCTATAAGCATAGGTGTAAGTCAATAACCATGCAGGACCATGCTCCTTTGATGATACGGTACATGAGGAACACCAGAGTTTTTTATTTGCTGGTTCGTTTTTCTCCAGGGTGTCTCTGAGGCGATCGACTTGCGATCAATGTCTGCGTCCTAAAAGATACCTTCCACTTGTAGGTACCTGTATTTTGATGTAGTCGCGTAGGCATGGTATGTTGTGTTGGTCGCCCTGGTAACACTTTTTGCAGGACAGTCAGCGATTGACTGTTCAATGGAACCAGCTAACCACCTAGTCTTAAGCGGTTGGTTATGTAGCGTGTGTTCGGTTTGGTTGTTTTTATTCTCCTGCAATAGTTAAATAGTTCACTATCTGTTTATTTTTTATTATATTTTCAACATTCGTCTGTGGGAGTAATGGCGAAATGAATGGAATAGACTTGGCCAAGTGCACATGGACCTTATATATACTTATTTTTTAATTTTCATAAATGACTGTAGAGGTTTACATTAAATAAATATTTTTGACTTTAATATATACCTGAATGCCAAATACTTGCTTGCAATTTATAAAATTCAGTTCAGTAGTAATAATACTAGCAAAACTTTTCTTATTTATAACAGGCGTCAATATCGAAGTATTCCTACATTAAAAAAAGTTAAATAATTTGAAATAATTTTAGTAAAAACTGACTATTAGCTAATTAATTCTTTATGGCATCATTAAACCGTCACTAGTTCAGTTCACAATCAAATACGTAAACCATAGAGTACCTACCTGACATAAACGTTTAATGCTTTATGGCCTTTTTATGTTGGTGTTCACTAATGAATTGAGGAACTAACGACCTATCCTTCGAAGGTTATTATAGTTTCAGTTATTTTAGGCGTATAACTTTAGAAAGAGTGAAAGAAGCCTAGTGAAACATGAAGGAAATATACTTTCAGGAAATAAATATAGTCATAGTCTCCTTCTTTCTGTCAACAAAACTTCTTAAGATCCCGTCGCACGTCTCCACCAGATATTCAGATTTGTTTACGGTGTCTGCTGCTCGCTAGTTGAATTTGCTTTCTCTGACTATCAGACACGGTTCTTTCAATGGAATGTTCAAACTTTCTGCTGGTTAGATATTTCGGTAGATATCCTGGACACACATTCTGCCAAGTTTGACCCACGAATGAGGTCAAGATTCAGAGTTATGCAAAAAAAAAAGGTGACTGATCCGGAAACCGCTCAAAACCTTTTTAGTTCTGTTAAGACTTACTAGAGGTGTGAGAAAATACTTCCAGCAGACGCACAGCTGTTCAAGGTCCAGGGGGGAGAAGGGGGGTCTCTCGAACTTACATATATACATAGCTTCACGGGTGCCCCATGGCGCCCGAGACCGCCTAAACGGCCCCAGGGTGCCCAAGTTCTCCCGAACTTGACCTGGTGAAATTCGAAAACAATATCCAGGATACATTGGGTAACACCAAGAATTATATTTCATGCCCAGCAGACGATTTCTTTACCAGACAGTAAATCATAATGAGTAGCTCTCTAACTACTATATTATATCCCGTATGGAAATATTTAGAAATTTGTTAGAAAATACGCTCGCCCATGCATAACTGACCAATAGTGCTCGTACAAAAACGTTATTTGATTTTATAGATACTAAGTGTATCCAAACACCGCGACAAGCTGTTCACTTGTTCGGTATATACTCATAATACCATATACTACGACGAGGTGGGAATAATCCCCTACCGGGTAACCTGGGACCGTCTAAGTGGTCTCAGGCGCCGTTATGTACGTACAATTAATTCTCAAAACAAAGTTTGAATCCTTTTTCATTCAGTTATACAGTTTAACGGCTAAAGAATCCCGTAAAGCGATTGTCAGCTCTTTTGGTAGTTATTGTGACTATTTCAGTTGAATGGATTTTTAGCTATTCTATTTTTCAGGCGTATCCTCATTCCTTTACCTTAGGTAGATTGCTTTTATCATTCGCATCTGTTCTCTCTTCTATGTTCTTCTCGCTCTGAAAATAGTCGTACTGACTTTTTTTATAGAGCACGGGATGTGACTTTGCGTCTACCTGATGTTAAGCATACCTATAAAGTCCGACCCCATTCATGGGTCGATCAATACATAATTGTTTAACAATATTTATCGCTACCACTATGCCGGCTAAATATTACGGTTACGAAATGGGCGGCGACATGGACGTAATTGCATTTCGAGTCTATTTTAATATTCTCGCTGCTATATCGTCAAACCAATCGCCCGTTACTTAAACGTACCATGAAAGGAGACTACCCCCTCGACAAGGAATCGATGCAGTAGTCTCCAGAAAACCGGTGAACCTACAGCCTAAAACCGAAACATGTCTAGGTCACTTGACGGTTTTTGCATTTGCATGGTAGCTTTTTTTTATCAGTTCTAATGACTACTGATACCAAAATATATGTGAAAAATATATTGATGTTTTTTTTTTCTAGTACACACAGTATAAACCTAGTTTGTGTCTAGGGAAATTTGTGTGGAATGTCTTACATATAAAATAAACAAGGATATAATAATTATCCGCAGACTACTGGTTGCGCCTTTGGCGTTGGAAGGTCGTGGGTTCGGTTCCCACCCATAGCAAAACAAAACAAAATGCCGTTTTTCTATGTAGTTTGTCATGTCTTTTAAAATATAATATAAAATAAACAAGGATATAATAATTATCCGCAGACTACTGGTTGCGCCTTTGGCGTTGGAAGGTCGTGGATTCGGTTCCCACCCATAGCAAAACAAAAAAATGCCGTTTTTCTATGTAGTTTGTCATGTCTTTTAAAATATAATATAAAATAAACAAGGATATAATAATTATCCGCAGACTACTGGTTGCGCCTTTGGCGTTGGAAGGTCGTGGGTTCGGTTCCCACCCATAGCAAAACAAAAAAATGCCGTTTTTCTATGTAGTTTGTCATGTCTTTTAAAATATAATATGTATTATATCGTTTTTTCTGGTACACAGTACTACAAGCCTAGAGTTTAGTATTTGACCAGAGTAATATGTGTAAAATTGTCCTGCATATTATTATTGTTATTAACTATATAGCTGATCCACGCAACTTCGTCTGCGTAACTTTAACCGTTTACACAGCGCACGCAACGAAAGCTCTTAAAAGGAATAAATTTTCCCCGTTTTTGCAACATTGTTCATTGATGCTCCGCTTTTATTGGTCGTAGCGTGATGTTATATAGCCTATAGCCTTCCTCGATAAATGATAAATGGGTTATCCAACACTGAAATATTTTTTCAATTCAAACCAGTAGTTCCTGAAATTAGCGCGTTCAACCAAACAAACAAACAAACCCTTCAGCTTTATAATATTAGTATAGATTACATAATGCTATTTGTATCTCCGCTCATTTTTTATACACAGTTTGAATTAGGTATAGACTTTGAACGTTAAAAGCTTAGCATTAAACTTTTTGTTCAATAAATTCAATTATTCATGTAGTCGGTTTATAAAATTCTTAATTAACTAACAGTTTATCGATTTAGTCTGCTCGTATATTATTTTATATTTTAAATGTCGCAGGTAAGAAAGTAGACTCGTATATGCGTCTTTGCCGCCGCCCATTTCGTTATCGCATCTTTTAGGCGGCATATCTAACCTATACTTACTATACTTTGTAGGTCTGTTTACCTTCAGGTACAAAGTCACAAGTTTTTGTTTTCATTCTCACCGCCCATACATACACACATACATATCTTCACGGGTGCCTTACGGCGCCCGAGACCGCCTAGACGGCCCCAGGGTACCCAGCGGAGGGGTATTAATCCCACCTCGTCGTAGCCGATAGTATGAGTCTACACCGAACAAGTAGCTAGCTCGTCGCGATGTTTTGAATAGACTCAATAACCCATCTATAAATAGTTTCACAAGTTGGTATAGTGAAACCGGGACCGACAGCTTAACGTGCTCTCCGAGGCACTATAGTGGTGTTATCAAACAATTGTACATAAATTTTTAAATTAAAAACTCATTGGTACACACCGGGATTCGAACCAGGGACCTTAGTGTTTTTAAGTCCAAGGTCTAACCAACTCGGCCACCACGTATATTACCCACCGCCCATATAGATGCAAAAAACAAGTTTAGTCTATGGCTTCACCGGTTTTCAAGAGACTACTGCAGCGGTTTCTTGCCGAGATGGTAGTGAATTTTGAGGGTACTGTTACGACACAGACGGTTGATTTGACGATAACGCAGCGCGAGGCTCGTAATGCAAATTTGTCTGTATCGCCAACGATTTCGTTACCGCATCTTTTAGGCGGCATATTCGGATCTAGCTGTTAAAAAACTCTATATTGATCTACTCTGATTGACAGCCACCGTTGTCTAGTGATAGTGCTTTTGCCGTTGTATCCGGAGATCGTGGGTTTGATTTCAACTCATGGCAAAGCAATATGTTTTTTTTCTGTACAGTTTGTCGTGGCCTAGATCTCACTTTGTTTATAAAATATAATATTATTATGTATTAGTATCGTTGTTTCTGGTACACACATTATAAGCCTAGGGCTTGGTTTGTAATAAGGGCAATATATGCGTAGGTAACAAAATTGGTGACATAATATTATTACGCTATTCATATACTTTGTACACGTGGTGGTTATATACGTGGTGGCCGAGTTGGTTAGACCTTGGACTTAGAAACACTTAGGTCCCTGGTTCGAATTCCGGTGTGTACCAATGAGTTTTTAATTTAAAATGTTATGTACATTTGTCTGACAACACCACTATAGTGCCTCGGAGAGCACGTTAAGCTGTCGGTCCCGGTTTCACAATACCAACTTGTGAAACTGTTTATAGATGGGCTATTGAGTCTGTTCAAAACATCGCGATGAGCTAGCCACTTGTTCGGTGTAGACTCATACCATCGGCTACGACGAGGTGGGATTAAAACCCCTCCGCTGGGTACCCTGGGGCCGTCTATGCGGTGTCGGGCGCAGTAAGGCACCCGTGATTATATTTGTTTATTCATATACTTTGTAGGTCTGCTTACCTTCAGATCGATACAAAGTCAAATGCCGTGCCCCGATAAAATAAAGTTAATAGTCTATGATAATAAAATTCTCGGATGACTATCGTGTTATCATAGTTCGTGATATTGTTAATAGTGTTTGCTTTCTTGTTTAAACTGACTTCGTTTAATTTATAATGAACAACTTTGATGTCTTTTAATAAAGCACAGATAAGTTTTACAGTGCTTTTAAAAATAAATTATTTTGCCTCGGTTCTATTTATCTCGAGCTAGATGGACTGGACAATTAAATGTTACGAGATTGTTCTTTTTTATTGTTATTTTAAAGCAAAGCCTTTTTTTATTTAGGCTTGGATTTTTAAGGATAGGATTTATTTCGGAAGGACATAATGTCCAATTATAGTCAACAAATATAGGATTATTTTTATTGCCTGTCTTTAGAATATCTAAATACTTTGAACTTAATTTTAGGTAGAAATTGTTTTTTAAAATATGTTTCATTTAATTAAAAAGGTACTTAATATTATCTCTATTTTTTTAAAACTGAAAGCGGGAACTTTTTTTTATAGCTGACACTTTTTTATAACTATAACTTTTTTGCCAGCTTAGATACCTATTTACGCTGCGTATACGACTCTAGGTTACAATAAGAAGGAAACTTAGCTGGTACAGGGTTCCACATTTATATAGTGCGGCAGATGTATTAACAGCGAACCGCTACGCGGCCTAGACGGCCTTGGGGTACCCAGCGGAGGGGTTTTTAATCCCACCTCGCCGTAGCCGATGGTATGAGTCTACACCGAACAAGTAGCTAGCTCGTAGCGATGTTTGGACAGACTCAATAACCCATCTATTAACAGTTTCACAAGTTGGTATAGTGTAACTGGGACCGACAGCTTAACATGCTCTACGAGGCACTATAGTGGTGCTGTAAAACAAATGTAGGTAGGTAAATATTTTCTTAGATTAAACAAAATATTATATTAACTGCAACAAAACAAAAACTCAAAAGTTATGCATTCTATTACCTTGTATTACAGTTGCTTTTAGCTTGAAAGTGTAGTGTCGTGACCATTGTGCGTAATAATTTCGTTATATCGGCGATCGAACGTTACCTTTAAAAGAAACAAAATATGGCCACTGTAGAAACATAGCGAATCCCATCATAGTCACGGTAAGCAGAGTGAGAGTAAGATTTTTTTTAATTATCGTTTGTTTACCTCAAGAGTTTAATGGAGCACGAGCAGTTTAGGTGGGAGGAGATCGACCGACCGGTCTCATTACCACCGCCCATATACATGCAAAAACCGTCAAGTGACCTATTCATGTTTCGGTTTTAGCCTGTGGGTTTTCAGAGGATTACTGCATTGATTTCTTGTTGAAGTGGTAGTCTCCTTTCAGGGTGCGGTTACGAAATGGGTGGTTAAATTGACGATAAGGCAGCGAGTATATTAAAATATACCTGTAATGCAATTCGTCTTTGTCGCCACCAATTTCGTATTCGCATAACTTAGCCGGCATAGTGGGAGCTATAATTTTTATTTAAGAACAATTATTGATCATCCCCATTCATGGACTTTGTAGGTCTGATACAGAGTCACATAACCAATAAATAATAAATAAATAAATCACGATATAAAATTATGATAAATTTTTAAAGATAAAAATGCAATGAAAAAATTCCTGGTGGCGGGACTCGAACTCACGAACCTCGCTATCGCGGCAAGGCGCTCAACCGCTGAGCCAACCAGGTTCCAGTCAGCCCTCACGAATTTTGTCATTGCTTGTTATCTACTTATACACAGACGCCTTCTATTAGCTTTCTTCTAATAACTCTTATACGAGTGAAGTCAGAAGTCCTAGTTTCTAATACTAGATGGCAGAGGAGTCTGTTTTTTGTTTTTACTTTTTTCAGTATTTTATATTTATACATTTTTATAAATTCCTTTATAGGATAATCTTATATTAAATTTTTAAAGATAAAAATGCAATGAAAAAATTCCTGGTGGCGGGACTCGAACCCACGAACCTCGCTATCGCGGCAAGGCGCTCAACCGCTGAGCCAACCAGGTTCCAGTCAGCCCTCACGAATTTTGTCATTGCTTGTTATCTACTTATACACAGACGCCCTCTATTAGCTTTCTTCTAATAACTCTTATACGAGTGAAGTCAGAAGTCCTAGTTTCTAATACTAGATGGCAGAGGAGTCTGTTTTTTGTTTTTACTTTTTTCAGTATTTTATATTTATGCATTTTTATAAATTCCTTTATAGGATAATCTTATATTAAATTTTTAAAGATAAAAATGCAATGAAAAAATTCCTGGTGGCGGGACTCGAACCCACGAACCTCGCTATCGCGGCAAGGCGCTCAACCGCTGAGCCAACCAGGTTCCAGTCAGCCCTCACGAATTTTGTCATTGCTTGTTATCTACTTATACACAGACGCCCTCTATTAGCTTTCTTTTAATAACTCTTATACGAGTGAAGTCAGAAGTCCTAGTTTCTAATACTAGATGGCAGAGGAGTCTGTTTTTAGTTTTTACTTTTTTCAGTATTTTATATTTATGCATTTTTATAAATTCCTTTATAGGATAATCTTATATTAAATTTTTAAAGATAAAAATGCAATGAAAAAATTATATAAAACTATGTAAATACCTGATAGTAAGCAGACCTATAAAGCCCAAATCGGCCAATACATTGTGGTTTAACAACATTGATCGCTCCCACTATGCCTTAATGCTGCGGTTACAAAATGGGTGGCTACAAATGCAAGAATTCTAAAAATATTTCGCTCTCTCAAAGGTTAGCTGGTAGAAAATGCCTAAGGCATTAAGCTCGCCTATCTACAATTTTGTGCAATGAAGAATTTTAAATAAATAAATAAATTCGCATTACAAGTATCGTCGCTTCATTGTCAAATCAGCTGCTTGTTTTGTAACTGCACTAAAAGGAGACTACCACCTCAACAAGAATGCGATGTAGTAGTCTCCTGAAAACCGGTTTTAGCATCGTCGGTCGGTCTAGCAAAGTTATAGAGACGGCGTAAAAAATACCAGAAATTTCAATATTGATGGAAGGCGTGGTTTGTGACGTTTGGTTTATAAATCGACATCGTATAGAAATACGATGTCGATGAATATTTAAAACGTTTGTACACAAAATAGGTCGATAAACGTGTTAGGCATATAAGATGATTATATTTAAATTTATCGATATCCGGTTCATGACAAGTGGGTCAAACAATTACATTTAAATAATTATATTTTCATCAATAAATTATTAAACGATTGTGGAAGAAATCTGAATACTATTATTAAATAATGTTCATTAAATCTGTATAGTTCCTTTAATACAAAATTAAAATGTGAAGTTTTTAGGTGTATAACAAAACTACATATATAATTTTTATTCATTATTAAAAAATAAATATATAAAAATATATACAGGTACCCAGCAGAGGGGTTTTTAATCCCACCTCGTCGTAGCCGATAGTATGACATCTACACCGAACAAGTAGCTAGCTCGTCTCGATGTTTGGATAGACTCAATAACTCTTCTATAAACAGTTTCAGAAGTTGGTATAATGAAACTGGAACCGACAGCTTAACGTGCTCTCCGAGGCACTATAGTAGTGTTGTTAAACAAATACATTACTACATATATACATTTTTAGATTAAAAAATCATTGGATTTAAACCAGGGACCTAAGTGTTTTTAAGTCTTAGGACTAAACAACTCGGCCACCACGTAGGTATATCGACTTACTTATTTTGCTATATGTACTTTACCTCATCTGTGGACTACAAAATGTATTGCACACATATCTACATGATGTTATTGTTATATATTTAGTTCCCATGTGCAATTTTCTTTAATAAAATAAAATAATCGTTTAGTTTTCCTTAATAAAATAAAATAAAATAAAAAACATTGCACGCGAGCGTGCAATGTTTAAAGGTGGACTTATTTTTATTGGAGCACGACATGTGACTTTGTATCTACCTGGTGGTGAGCAGACCTTCAAAGTCCATGAATGGGGTCAATCAATAATTGTTCTTAAACTATATTGATCGCTCTCACTGCGCCGGCTAAATGATGCGATTACGAAATGGGGGGCGACAATGAAGGATTGCATTACGATTAGAATATACTCGCTGCCTTATCGTCAATTCAACTACCCATTTCGTAGCCGCACCCTGAAAGGAGGTTACCACCTTGATAATAAATCGGTGCAGTAGTCTCCTGAAAACCGGTGAACCCACAGACTAAAACTGAAACATGACTAGGTCACTTGACGGTTTTTACATCTGTATGGACTTAAATTCCGCTTAGAATTTTCTACGGGCCAGTAGACATTTTGAAAATACTTTAATATAAATAAATTAAATAAAAATATAACAGGATAGTATATTGAAAACTATCATGTCCAATCTGTTTTGTACCTAAAGAACTATTTACGTCACTATCAGTAATGCCTGAAAGATTTATCGACTGAATTTCAGGGCCCTGCCATTTGACCAATATTATATTCTGTAGTCTCGCCCACTCGTCTAGATATATCCAAAGGTTTTAGGCAAATATTTAAGGCTTCTTTATTAAAAGATAATGTGTGGGCGTCTAATTTTATAAATTTGGTTACATGGAAGTGAAATTATAAGCTTGAATAGTTAATTATTCATCATTTTATATAAATAATAGGTAATAATAATATCTACTTAAGTGGGGGTGAAATGAATAGACCGTAAACTCAAAAACTAATTGGATAGACCGTAAACTCTAAAACTAACTGGATAGACCGTAAACTCTAAAACTAATTGGATAGGCCGTACTCTAAAACTAGTTGGATAGACCGTAAATTCAAAAACCAATTAGATAGACAGTACTCTAAAACTAATTGGAAAGACCGTAAAATCGAAAACTAATTGGATAGACAGACAGTACTCTAAAACTAATTGGATATACAGATAGTACTCTAAAACTAATTGGATAGACCGTAAACTCAAAAACTAAAGGATTAGTCATAACCAATTACTTTACCTGACTGACTGTACATAATGAACTGTTTACGTCACTATCAGTAATGCCTGAAAGATTTTTCGACTGAATTTCAGGGCCCTGCCATTTGACCAATATTATATTCTGTAGTCTCGCCCACTCGTCTAGATATATCCAAAGGTTTTAGGCAAATATTTAAGGCTTCTTTATTAAAAGAGTATGTGTGGGCGTCTAATTTTATAAATTTGGTTACAATGAAGTGAAATTATAATCTTGAATAGTTAATTATTTATATTTTCATATTAAGTAATAGTCCCTACGTAAGTGATGGCGAAATGAATAGACTGTAAACTCAAAAACTAATTAGATAGACCGTAAACTTAAAAACTAATTAGATAGACAGTACTCTAAAACTAATTGGATAGGCCGCACTCTAAAACTAGTTGGATAGACCGTAAATTCGAAAACCAATTAGATAGACAGTACTCCAAAACTAATTGGAAAGACCGTAAACTCGAAAACTAATTGGGTAGACCGTAAACTCGAAAACTAATTGGATAGACAGATAGTACTCTAAAACAAATTGGATAGACAGATAGTACTCTAAAACTAATTGGATAGACCGTAAACTCAAAAACTAAAGGATTAGTCATAACCAATGAGTTGGTTCTTTAAGAACTGAAAAAAATGAAGGTTAGTAAAATTCTTCAGTAAAAAATATGAATATACGTATGATTAAATATATCTGTTAAATAACAATATAATTGTAGAAAAATCTGATTGATTGATAATTGATCAGATATCGGCCACTGAGAGTTGAAGATTATTACAGTAGAAATATCGCTATTAAAAAATGGGGGTTGGTGGTAGAAGGGTGAACGTTAAGAGTTCTGTTTCTTTTTGTATTAATTAATGCCAAATCATAAAAATAAAAATAAAAATCTAAAAAATCCCTTATCACATAGGGGTAAAAATATCTTTACGACCTATTCTCAGGCCTATCGAATATACACAAAAAAATTACACAAGCCGTTTCGGAGGAGTTTTTAAAACATAAAAGATCTTTAACAATATGGAACAGCTATAACTTGGTAAGATAATATGGACTTGGATATTATTATTTTTATTTTATTTTTTTATTTGTCTTTATTAAAGGAAACATACAGAACTATAACTTGTAATACAATGGTATATAAAATAATTCAATGATAAATATAGGTAATATATAATATATAATATCACATTTCAGTAGAGATCTTTATGACTTTACGAAAGTGTATAACGCATATAATATATGAAGTTACACAAAAAGAGAGAAATAATGATGGATCACAGTAACGAAGAATATTATATTCCATCTGTAGATGACATATGAAAAATGAATTTAGAATTTATGACATTTTCTCTCATTTCTCTGTTAATTTTGTAGCAAAATTTATTCAGAAATGTCCTTAGGTACTTATTGTTTTTTGGTTACCAACTTACAGGAATAGAGATTACCAATATAAATAATAATAATTGACACACCACTATGCCGACTTAAAGCCTTATACTAGTTTTACACATGTAAATATTTATTACACTATTAGTTCCATTATGATTGTTAGTGAAACTAATATCGTAATATCTTTACTATATCACTAATAGCGTGTAACATAGTTCTAATCTTCTTAGATAACTGGGTTATGAAACAAGATTATTTTTCCAGTTTGAATACTGGGTATGTTAGGTATATAACTCTGGCATAAAAACCCGTACTGCATTTAAATGCGTCTAAATATTGATTTAAAAAACAACAAATTGTTCGTCTAACTAAATGCCGCTTCCGTAGACTAGTGGTTGCGCCTTTGGCGTTGTATCCGGTGGTCGTGGGTTCGATTCCTACCCATGGAAAAATATATTAGTACATTTTTCTGTACAGTGTGTTATGGTGTTTATAAAATATAATATGTAATATATCATTATATCTGGTTCACATAGTACAAGCCTATAGCTTAGTTACCAGGGCAATATGTGACAATTTATGTCATAAATATAAAAAAAAAAAAATATACATATAATTTTAAAAACTATAATTTTACTTAGCGTAAAACTATTTGTCTTAAATTGCCTCTCGCTTATTTTTAAAAGAATTAAAACAAAAAAAATAGAGATTATACTAAATATGAAATGAAAAAAAAATGCCCACTCCGCAGCCAAATTTTTACAATGTCCAATTTTTTTTTATTAGACTAAGGAAATACAGAACCCCGTTGGATTTCTTCTAGTGCTACCTATATGCTACCTATGCATACAGCTACTCGTCGCTCGCTAGCTCAAAAGAGACCTGGTTTATCGAAACTTTTCCTGAGGGGATGCGCTTACTTGGAACTCTTTAGTAATCTGTACTTGGTCCACGTTAGGTTATGGGGTCAGCTCGAGTGTACCAATTTTTGAGTAAAATCTCCTTAGAGATTGGAACTAGAGACACTGAATTTATTTAAATCTCCTTAGAGATTCCTTAGAGATTGTCACTAGATACTGAATTAATTTAAGGAGAGGCGTGATGTATGTTTCTCGACTTTATAAATTTACTAGCCTTTGCTTCGCACGCATTAATAAGTTAAAAAAAGGTACGTATAAGTTTAGTACCATCATTTAAGCAGAAATAAAGATTACACAAAATGTCAACTTTTAAACAAAAAAAAATCCTCAAAAAGAATTTTTTTGCCAATTGGTCAATTTACCAAATGTTAGCTAATGTCTAATTATGATAATGCCTAAGGCATTAAGCTCGCCTATGTACAATAGTAGTAAGTTTTTGTGCATTCATGTCATTTATAATATCAAAAATAATAATAAATCCTTTGAGGGTGCGGTTACGAAATGGGTTGAATTAACAATAAGACAGCGTGTGTTTTTTTTTATTTTTTAAACACAAACACCCTGTATATCTGCACTCTCTATAGCTATATCGAAAAGCAATAAACCTTATGTTCTTCCCAGGGTCTCAAACTACTTCCATACCAAATTTCATCTAAATTGGTTTAACGGCTTAGGCGTGATACCGTCACAAACAAACCAACAAACAGAGTTACTTTTTATATATTATTAGTATGGGCTAGGATTTCTAACCTCACTCTCTCTCCTCTAATATGGATTAGTAAGAATAATTCAAATAGAGGGCGTCTCCATAATAGCTAGATGGAACATTTACTGGCAGATAGCTGATGTTATCAAGGGATTAGTTTATTTTAGAAAAAAAAAATGTAGGACAATTTACACATATTGCTTGGTCACAAACTAAGTTTTAGGCTTGTACTATGTGCACCAGAAACAATGATATTATACAGATTATATTTTATAAACACCCAGACCAAGACAAACTGTACAGAAAGATGTACTAATATATATACAAGATCTATGAGAAGAAAATCGCGGGTAACAGCTAGTTATTTAATAATAATAATTCATTTATTTCTCACAAAAGCCTTTTGATAATTCACAACATCATTTGAAAGAAAATTTGTGAGACTGGAGCCTGAATTAGGCACAAATAAAAGACAAAAAAAAATTATTGCCAGGGTTATGAATATGTGTGTATATGTGATGCATAATAATTAATATTATATATAAGCTACAAATTAATTAAAATGTATAAAGAAAATTAGAGTTTCGATTTATTACAGCAATTTACTGTAATATTAACTTAAATAAGGGACTTAATAACATGTCAAAATTACATGGAAATGTGATGTTAGTTTATCTTTTTAAAGCAATTTGAATCTTGATACAAAAGCATAGAATAGGTTTTTGGGTGTACTGAGGATTTTGCTACCATACAATGTATAAAGGCGATTAGTATAACAATGTAAAAAATAATAGTCTTACATTTACATAACACTAAAATCTCTTTATTAGGCATGCGAATGTAAATTTGTTATTTATTTTTACATTGTGGTGGCTTGAAATAGTATAAAAAAAACTATGACGACTTCTCTTCTTGTAATGTTTGTAATACAATTTTTTTTAAAACTAGTCATGTTTCCGTTTTTGTCTGTGGGTTTTAAGGAGACTACTGCATCGATTTCTTGTCGAGAAAGTAGTCTCTTTTCTGGGCAGTTTCGATACAATAACAAGCAATTAAGCAGGGTGAATATTAAAAAAGACTCGTATGCAAATTCGTATTTAGTAGTTTCGTAACCGCATCTTTTAGTGGAAATAGTGGGAGCGATCAATGTTGTTAAACAACAATATATTGATCGACCCTATTCATGGACTTTGTAGGACTGATTACCATAAGGTGAATATGGAACACCAGACAGGTAAGTGTTTCATGAAGAATAGATGGGTGTATTAAAATGACATAGGTACTCGTAAAATTGCATCAAAATATTTTTTATGTGTCATTGTTAATTACAATTCGATCCCATTTACGACTTTTGCTTAGCATCAGGTAGATACATAGCACATGCCGTGCTCGTATGAAACTGTTTATCGTGACGATCTAGCCACTTGTTCGGTGTAGGTAGACTCAAAACATCCACTGGGTACCCTGAGGCCGTCTAACGCTGTAAGGCATCCGTGATGATATAATTTTTTTGACTTTAAAACAATGCGAAATTTAATAAATATTGTTTACATGGGAAATATTTTTCTATCGAAATATTTCATTTGAGCAAAGAATTTAATATTCCAATTAATTTTGGAATTTCAACATTTGATTTGAGCAATACAGAATTCAAAATAATTTTCCACGCATTAATTGGAATTTCCATATAACACAAATATTTCTGTTAATATAAACGTAAAATTAATTTTTCAATTTTATATTTACTATTTGAGAAATTGTACGACATAAATTAGCATCACGGGTGCCTCTTTGGCTCCCGAAAACCGTTTTAACGGCCTCAGGGTACCCAGCGGAGTGATTAATCCGTCCTCATTTCGTCCGATGGTATTCGGACATTATTATTATTTCAGATGGTATTTGTACAACATCCTATTGAATTTTATAATTTACCAAAAACATTAGTAGGTATAACTGAAATTAAGTATACATAATATATAATAACTCATGAGTAATATATATGTATACCAATATAAAAAAAAGATTGGTTTGTTTGTCTCAAAAACTACCAAACCGTTTTTAAAATAATAATATCTTCAACAATAGAAAGTTCTATTATCAGCGAATAACATAGGATTTATTATATTTTCGAACCGATTTATATATTTTTTACTAGCTATAGTAATATTAATAAACAAAGTACATTATAAATATATAGGTATAAAATATGGTATATTAATAAATAATATCTTCACCAATAGAAAGTTATTTGTTACTACTACTGTTTAAAAATATCTACATCCAATATAATGATAATATAAGAACTAATATTTAAGGCGTGGATACGGTTGGTGAGGTCGGTCGCCTCGGTCGCACCCTTGTATGGCAGATGATAATCGGAAGGTCAATGGAATCAGCTAACCACCTAGTCTTACACTAGTTGGTTATGTAGCGTGCGTTCGGTTGATTGTTTTTTTTTATACTTTTATTTATGACACCTTTTATTAATTAATCTATAATGGTTATATATATATAGCAGCCTAACCAAACGCACTCTAGACCTTATTGTTAAAACTTTTTTTTTTGACTATTCATAAATATCTGTAAAGATTTACATGAAATAAATTATATTTGATTTGATTTGACTAGCTATTCCTTTCCACTTTGTTATTTTTCCTTTCTCATTTTGTAGTTGGTAGTATTGTGTATATGTAGTTTATCTATGTATAGGTACATATAAGATATATTTAAGTAGTGTATAATTGATTGTAAGTATTTTATATAATATTCACTGGATTATATACTCAGTTACTGTATTGCACCTACCTCACTTATTAACTGCTTTTATTGTCCCGAAGGTTTGACTGGTAGAGAATGCCTAGCGGCATTAAGTCCGCCTTTGTATTTTGTATGCAATAAAGATTTAAATAGTAATATTATTAAATAAGATAAAGAAAACAATACTAGTTAACATGATTAATATAATATTTATGCCGATCTGCCATAATATAAAGTAACCTACGCTCCAACACTGCCATACAACCATAGATATAATTTTGGTTTTGTGTAAGTACTCACCTATGTAATACCATAATGTTGCCAAACAAAAAAAATATAATTTTTCAAAATAATATCAATTTAAAAATAATTTCTGAGCTCCTTGTATATATTATATTGTATTTATTACATATTTTATTCCTAGAGCTAATATCTTTCAACTTTCACAAACAAAATTCAACAAAAATATATATATCAGTTCAGTAGTCATCGGCTACGACGAGGTGGGATTAAAAACCCCTCCGCTGGGTACCCTGAGGCCGTCTAGGCGGTCTCGGGCGCCGTTAGACACCCGTGATAATATGTATGTATGTAGTCCAGTAGTTTTTAAAAACAAACAGCTAGAAAGATAGACATGAATTCTTAAAAATAGAGATATGTAGTAAATTGTTATTTTATTTGCTTTTGCACCCTATGCATAACTTTTCACTCCCTCAAGGGTTAGCTGGTAGAAAATGCCTAAAGCATTAACAGCCTATGTACAATTTTATTTTGCAATTTTGTGCAACAAAGAATTTTGAATAAAAAAATAAATGTAGCGATCACGACAATAAAAAAAAATCAGATTTATTTCATTTTCAATTTTATTATGGTTAATTCCTCGTACGGACCAATTTTTCGGGCCATTTTTGGTTTTTCCGTTTTCGTCTCGAATGTTGTTCCTTGTACGGCCCGTTATAATATTATTTAATTTAATTTCCTCGTTCGTCCCAAAAGGTATTCCTCGTACGTCCCACAAAATAAAAATAAGGTTTAATTCCTGTTATGGACCAAAATATGTTCCTTATTCGTCCCAAAACGTACAGTCAAAACCAAATGACCTTAGTTACAAATCTATGATGCTACTCTACCGGTCAACACATGGAGAACATACAATATTTAACCAGACAGATAAATGGGTATTCTTACGTATGTTTTCCGTAAGTGTAGATAAACAATAAAAAAAAAAATGTTATAAAAATAATTTGTTTAATAATAATAAGTTTAATAAATGGTTCTGGTTCGAATCCCGATGGGTACCAATGAGTTTTTAATGAAAAAATGTATGTACATTTGTTTGACAACACCACTATAGCGCCTCGAAGAGCACGTTAAGCTGTCGGTCCCGGTTTCACTATACCAACTTGTGAAACTGTTTATAGTTGGGTTATTGAGTCCATTTAAAACTTCGCGACGAGCTAGCCACTTGTTCGGTGTAGACTCATACCATCGGCTACGACGAGGTGGGATTAAAAACCCCTCCGCTGGGTACCCTGTGGCCGTCTAAAAGGTCTCGGGCGCCGTAAGGCACCCGTGATGATATATATATATACATATATATATAAGGTTAATAAAAATGTACCAGCAACTTCGTAAGCGTGTTTATTGTAAAAAAAAATGCTATTTGCTATTATTTTTTAATATAAACCTATTATGACTAAGGTAAAGTAAGGTATTTATGAACGGGTACGGGTACCCGTTCATAAATATTTAAAATTATACGGATAGTTTTGGATTTTGGTTTATATTTTTGCCATTTATTTTTAATTTTTAGTTCTAGTAGATATACATTGGATAAGGTTTTTATTTTTAATATTATTAATGCTTTTTAAGTTTTCTGGTACAAATAAATTAACTATAATATAATAAAAGCAATATTATATTTTTCACTCGTAATATTTCTTGTTTTACTCGGATTGTAAACAATACAAATTGTAGCATATTTTACAAACGCAATTCTTGGGCAATCATTCTTACTTTTGTGTTATGAAGAATTAGCGACTTGGTGTTCATATTAAAATATATTTATAACATGAAAACAACGGTTTTTATTATAGCATACTTATCATAATTATTGTAATCTTTTTACGACTAAGACTAAGTAAAAATAAGTGGAAGGATAAAATTGTAAGAGTGCAGATATGTTTTTATTAAATAACATTGTGTACAAATTAACTTATTAGTGTGGTTTTAATTTTAGTTTAAACTTTATTGCACAATATTTTTATTTATTTTTATTGTGCAATAAAGTTTAAACTACATTCATAAGTTTGTAATTAAGAACTATCCCTATAATATTGGAAGTATGTGTTTAGGATTGTTTTATTGTATATATTTTTAATCATAATACAAAGCAACTTCTTTAATACTGAATAGTACAGTTTTATAATTTTTACACTTTTAATTAAAAAAAATAATAATGTATTAATTATATATTTTACTGTACTGTACCATCACGGATGCCTTTAGGCGCCCTAGACTTCACGTCGTAACTGATGTGATAGTCTGAATCTACAACGAACAAGTGGTCAGATTGTCGCGGTGTTTGGTTAGACCGAATAAACATCTATAAACAGTTTCACAAATTAATATAGGAAACTGGGACCGACAGCTTAACGCGCTCTCCAAGGTTATATAATTTTTTTATTTATTTTAATTTTCAATTATACGTGGTGGCCGAGTTGTTTAGACCTTAGGTTTAAAAACACCTGTAAAAAAATATGTACCTACCTACATTTGTTCAACAACACCACTATAGTGCCTCGGCATGTTAAGCTGTCTGTCCCAGTTTCACTGAACTAACTTGTAAACAGTAAATTCTGTAACTTTAGGCATCGTCGCACTTAATTGAAACGAAAAATCAATTTGTCCATTCCACAGGATGACCCAGTTTGTTTTCTATGAGAAGCATTCCATAAACACCTTCGCACGAAATACCTTTTCAAGGGATCGTGATATTTTTTTTAATTGTTTTTTTACGTTCTCCTATAAATTTATTACAGGAGAAATAAACAGGTACATACTGGTTAAAGTTCGAGCTAGCCACTTGTTCGGTGTAGACTCATACCATCGGCTACGACGAGGTGGGATTAAAACCCCTCCTCTGGGTACCCTGGGGCCGTCTAGGCGGTCTCGGGCGCCGTAAGGCACCCGTGATGATACACACATACTGGTTAAAAGTTTTATACATACATTTCTTTAGTACTTTATTTTTATTTGAGCAAGACATGTGACTTTCTATCTACCTGATGGTAAGCATACCTATAAAATCATGAATTGTGTCAATATTTTTTTTTAACAGCGTTGATTGCTTTTAATATGGCACAATTGGCATCAATAGTCGGTTACGAAATGGACACTACCTTGATAAGAAATCAATGCAGTCTCCTGAAAACCAGTAAACTTTAGAGAAAATATAACAAGGTCACTTCACGGTTTTTGTTTGTATGGTGGTAATGAAACGGTTAACTTAGCAAAGTTATAAAAACCTCCCCCAACCTAAACTTACCTATTCATATTTTAATTTTTAATAATTTATAATCTAATATATTAATTATTATTAAACGCGGCGACGAGCTCGCCAAATAAAACCCTTGGTTTGCGCGTTATGAAACAGTCAGTTGGTTTGACAACTGACCAATTTCGTAACCGCGTTAGTTAGCAACAATGTATTGATCATGGACTTTGTAGTCTGCTTGCCAAGTCAATACAAAGACTCAGAAAGAGTGTGTTTCACAATGGAAAACATTAATTTAATTTTGACAGATACGAATATATTTAAGTTACTAATCAGAATAACTTCGTCCGATTTTTTCAATGTATCCTTGACCTGTCAATTTATCAATGAACCTGTCAAATTTCATAGTAGGTATTAAAAGTACATTTTGTATAAGATACGACTTCAGATTCCTTTAATACATAAATTGGTACTATATCAACTTAGGTATAGTTCGTAATAACTTATTACGAACTATAAGTTGATATAATCAAATATTGATAATCTAATACTAACTCAAGTCTAGAAACTAGGTTATCTAATAATTTGGGTTATATCAATTAGGTCATAAGTTATTAGAAGTTTATGTTCGTGTCAATTAAAAAAATAAAATAGTTTATCTACTAGTGCAATTTGACAGCCTCCGTGGTCAAGTGGTTTCGCTTTTGGCGTTATATCCGGAGGTCGTGGTTTCGATTTCCACCCATGGCAAAAAATATATAGTACGTTTTTTCTGTACAGTTTGTCATGGTCTGGGTGTTTATAAAATACTAGCTGACCCGCGCAACTTTGTCTGCGCGTTTAAATTTAACCGTTTACGCAGCGTACGCTCTTAAAAGGATAAATTTTCCAACATTTTTCTTTGTTACTCCGCTCCTATTAGTCGTAGCGTGATGTTATATAGCCTATAGCCTTTCTCGATAAATGGATTATCCAACACGAAAATATTTTTTCAATTCGAATCTGTAGTTCCTGAGATTAGCGCGTTCAAACAAACAAACAAACAAACTCTTCAGCTTTATAATATTAGTATAGATAATAATATATAGTTGCTTCTGGTACACATAGTACAAGCCTATTATTAGAGCTTAGTTTGTGACCAGAGCAATATTGTGTAAATTGTCCTACATATTATTAAAAAAGAACAATATTAAATAAATTTTACGGAATGGGCAACCGTGGTTATTCATAAGAGTAGGCTCAAGTTGTATGACCTATACTAAAAAAAAAATTGCTGTGAGCCTTGTTTTTTGGACTATGTACGGAACTCCTCAAAGATTTTTAAAAAGGTGTGCATAGCGGCAAAAAAAATGTTTATTGCAAAAAAAAATAATAATATGAAAATAGAATTAAAACTGTATGGAATGTCATTAATGTTGAAACGGGTAGAACTAAGCTTCGCGGCCGTAATTATAATTTGAAACTAGGCGATAAACTAATATTTTTAAGTAATGAAATTGCAAATGAAATAAAACTATATCATAAAATTAATACTAACTTCCGCAATATAAATACAATAAATATAAAATGGGTAGCTGTGTGAATTAATTAATTAGTGTATAATGTAAAAGGACTAATTTAAAAAGTGCTTAGTGACATGTTGTTTCGCTTCACTACTGAATATTAAAACCACTTTACTAGTATTATAATTATCTGGTATCATGCTACGCCTCGTAAGGTTCGTAGAAACGTAGTCATTACTACGCGGCGTAGTAGACTGCTCATCTTTTATTTATTGCCAGGTTGCGTAGTAAAATTATTAAAAATTCTCTTTATTTTTATTTTTCGATAATTTATCGATAGTAATAAGTAATTCATATATTATATAATTACGGATTAATAGATATACTTATTGGTAAATTAAAAAGTGCTTAGTGACATGTTGTTTCGCTTTACTACTGAATATTAAAACCACTTTACTAGTATTATAATTATCTGGTATCATGCTACGCCTCGTAAGGTTCGTAGAAACGTAGTCATTACTACGCGGCGTAGTAGACTGCTCATCTTTTATTTATTGCCAGGTTGCGTAGTAAAATTATTAAAAGTTCTCTTTATTTTTATTTTTAGATAAATTATCGATAGTAATAAGTAATTCATATATTATATAATTACGGATTAATAGGTTGGTATTGGTAAAGTAAAAAAACAAGTTCAGGATGTTACCGATTTCTTGCCTAGGAGGAGGTCTAGAAAAAATGTGTACGTAGTTATAGAGATAAGGTACAAAATTCAATAATCTAGCTTTTGACAAAAATTTTAGAAAAATTTACGTAAAAAAATCCAAAAAAAAAGGTAAAAAGGTATACTAAGTTTATTAAATATGCTTTTTTTATGTAATAATATCCTGAATCTGCACCGAACAAGTGGCTAGCTTGTTGCCATGTTTATATAGACTCAGTAAAATTAAATAAATACAGAATAAAATAAATAATATAGTTAAATTAATGCCAAAATAATAAGTAATAAAATAATTTTGTTACATAATCACTGGTTTGGCGTACAGAAAAGCTACTTACTACCTTACAACGTAAATATATTCCTAACAAAGGCACAGAAGGCTGTATAACAAGTTTCTGACTAAAAATACTTTTTTAACTTTACCCTATTGTATATTAAAGTTAATAATCGCACCTTAACAATACGCTATAAAGGCACGAGCACAATACAAATCTGAATAAATGATGTGTGATTTCATAAACGGGCAATGGTTCAAGAATATCATAAGCTTATACCACAGAGTGGGATTAGGTGGAAAGACAAAGAAGATATTACGCGCGTGATTTTACTACGATATATAAATCAGGTTTTTAAACATAATTGTAGTGATATTTGATTCTATTATAGCATATATATTTGGGACTGCTTCTGATTACATTGTGTCTCAAGTTGGGATTCATTCTTTAGGGAAGAAGGGGTTACAAAATAGGTAGTTCATATTATGAAGCAGTGATTATATTAATAGAGTCACTTTTATTGTGTCATCTATATCATGTCTGGTGACTAGGGACCAATACTGTTTAATTATCAACGTTATGCTTATAATACGTGACATGTACGTAGTGGCCGAGTTGGTTAGACCTTACCCCCGTATTCTAAGACGTTTCCTTAACTCCACTCTTCACTCAAGGAGCGTCTGTCTCAACTTGCTTTTTATAGTTGACATTTGAAGGAAAGAGACAGACGTTCCTTGAGTGTAAAGTAGAGTTAAGGAAACGTATTAGAATACGGGGGTTAGACTTAAAAACACTTAGGTCCCTGGTTCAAACACCAGTTTGTACCAATGAGTTTTTAATCTAAAAAATTATGTACATTTGTTTAACAACACCACTATAGTGCCTCGGAGAGCAGGTTAAGCTGTCGGTCCCAGTTTCACTATACCAATTTGTGAAACTGTTTATAGATGGGTTATTGAGTCTATCCAAACATAGCGACGAGCTAGCTACTTGTTCAGTGTAGACTCATACCACGACATCATAGGCTACGACGAGGTGGGATTAAAAATTCCTGTGCTGGGTACCCTGAGGCCGTCGTGATGTTGTTTATTTATGCCAATAATAATACGTAGGACATTTCATACTTATAGCACTGGTCAGAAACCAAGCTTTAGGAACTTGTACCATGCCAGGTCTCTTTTCCACCGTCTATACAGATACAAAAACCTAGTCGCCTAGTCATGATTCAGTTTTAGTCTGTGAGGTCACCGGTTTTCGAAGACTGTTGCCTTACAGGGTTCGGTATGAACTCAGTGATTTAACAATAAAGCAGCGAGGATAGTAAGTAGACCGGCCGTGCAAATTCATTTTTGTCGCCGCCCATTTTACCAGCCATTTTGGGGTGATCAATGCTGTTAAATAACAATGTATTGATCCACCCCATGTATGAAATTTGTAGTTTTCTACGATCAGGGGTGCGATTTTTGAATGTACCAATGAGGTTAATATCACCAGTGGGAAAAATATCACCGATGACTAGGAAATCACGATTTATCAAAAGTCCTATATTTGAAAGTCACATGTGTCAAATAATTTCTCATTCACAAAAGCTACCTGCGTTTTGTTACATAAAGCCATTCTTGTTTCTCATAATAATTGACATGTCTATGCTAAAACGTAAAAACTTAATGGTGGAACGGAACTTAACAAACATTTGTGATGATTATTATCTGTCATCGGTGACTTAATATATAATAATGATTATTTAAATTGTATAATCATAATTTCATGATTTTAATTGTTTTTGATTGTCAATCTTATTATTTTTATTCATTTTCATGTAAAAATACGTTGTTAATCTGTCTACTAGTAGCTAAATCAAACCATTGTTAATCAAAATTTGGTAGCCCGCGATACAGGTTTTTCTAGTGCGGGGCCCACAGGCAATTGTTAACATATGTATTTTTTTCTGAATAAACAAATATTGAACAAATTGAACTTTATTTACGAGTGGTAGGAGGTACTCATATAGATATAATAGGTATGATATTTTAGTCACGCGATGAGATTCTAAAATACGAACTTTGTAAATTGTTTTTTTTTTTGACATTTCAGTGATATTTAGTCATCCGCTGATTTTCAATAACTCACCCCTGGTGGAAACAAAGTCACACATCTTGCTCCAATAAAAATAAAGTTGGCCTATCTATTACAAACCTAAGTCTGTGACTCATAGTGTCCTTTGACGATTGTTCGACCGATGATTTCTATTCTATGTAGATGAGGCATTTTCCGCTACCAATATTTCTCTGCCGACGCACAATTCAGTACCCTTTGTGTTTGCAAATGTATGCTAAAGGCTGACTGTCACTGTAAATCGCGTTGGGCAAATAAATTTATAATGTGATAAACTCGCTTTAGCTTTGAATTGGTGCTCAATTGTTTTTTCAAAAGTTTTTTTTTGTTTTACTTAAACCTTATTTTTTATGGGAGAATTGGACTATATTTTGTAGATATAAAAGCTACAATATTAAAATCTTTTTTACGATGAAACTTCTTAATTTAAGTTAATTTTAAATTAATATTAAATACCTAACTGAGGCTATTTTTATATTAAAGTATGCATGAAGCTAAAAAAACGCGCCGCGCGCGGACGGGCACGGTTTTTACCTTCATGAAAGTATGCAATAAAAACAAAAGTAAATGTGGAATTATTGTGTCTGGGGACACTTTTATTAGTACCTTTATTATTTAGATACATACATACATACATATCATCACGGGAGTCTTACGGCGCCCGAGACCGCCTAGACGGCCCCAGGGTACCCAGCGGAGGGGTTTTTAATCCCACCTCGTCGTAGCCGATGGTATGAGTCTACACCGAACAAGTGGCTAGCTCGTCGTGATGCTTTGAATAGACTCAATAACCCATCTATAAACAGTTTTACAATTTGGTATAGTGAAACCGGGACCGACATAAATAAATATAATCAATACTAATATTATAAAGCTGAAGAGTTTGTTTGTTTGTTTGTTTGTTTGAACGCGCTAATCTCAGGAACTACTGATTCGAATTGAAAAAATATTTTCGTGTTGGATAATCCATTTATCGAGAAAGGCTATAGGCTATATAACATCACGCTACGACTAATAGGAGCGGAGTAACAAAGAAAAATGTTGCAAAAACGGGGAAAAATTATTCCTTTTAAGAGCGTACGCTGCGTAAACGGTTAAATTTAAACGCGCAGACAAAGTTGCGCGGGTCAGCTAGTGATAATATAAAGGGCATTACACACATATTGCCCTGGCAATAAAGTAAAGTCTAGCCTTGTACTATGTGTACCAGAATCAATGATATAATACTTATTAATTTATATAAACACCCAGAACATGACAAACTGAACAGAAAAACATACTAATATTATATTATTTTTGCCATGGCGGGGAATCGAACCCATGACCTCTGGATACAACGCCAAACAACCACTAGTATATAAGGCGGTCAAATACAATATAAATATTAAAAAAAAATAAAAAAAAAAATACACTTTTGTTGTTTTATTTAGATAATTATGGAGTAATTAAAATTAGTTAACGAAATGGTGAATTTTAAATTTGTTTATGGCCATTAATCGAGAAAGGCTATAATAGGCTACATCACATCACGCTACGATTAATAGGAGCTGAGTAACATTGACAAATCTTGCAAAATCGAGGAAAAATATTCCTTTTTAGAGCGTAAAAAACGGTTTAAGTTCGACGAAGTTGCGGGGATAAGCTAGTATTAAATACATAAAAAAGGCTTAAATGTTTAATGTTGCTATATCATGACACATAATAAAACACTTATTGAAAAAAATTAAAAACTTTTTTTTTAAATTTAAACAAACCTTTTTTGTGTTTAGTTTTTTTGTGTGGCATTTAAAATGTATTCTGTACAAGAGGAACAAGTAAATTAATTTGTTTACACAAATAATCACAGAAAACAAATAAGATTAGAAGGGTAGAGTGCGATCGAAAAAAAAATAGTGCGCTACAAAGCATAATGCGACCAATTTAACGATTGATAAAGTCGCTTAAGATAGCCTTAATATTGGTATAATCTATCAAAATCGCAAGATCTGGTTTAAAACCAGTTTGGCAAAATACAATACAATTGTTTGACAACACCACTATAGTGCCTCGGAGAGCACGTTAAGCTGTCGGTCCCGGTTTCACTATACCAACTTGTGAAACTGTTTATATTATTCACAACATCGCGACGAGCTAGCCACTCGTTCGGTGTAGACTCATACCATCGGCAACGACGATTAATTTTATTGGGATTAAAACCCCTCCGCTGGGTACCCTGGGGCCGTCTAGGCGGTCTCGGGCGCCGTAAGGTGATTGTATGTATGTATGTAAAATACTTATTTACAAATCTACTATTCTAACCAACTTGTGCGAATTTACTTAAAAAAAAACTTTGACAACTTCTGAATAGTGCCTGTCTGAACTAGTGAAACTTTTTAATCTATACTATAATTATGTAGATACAAACATTGCATAATAATAATAATAAGCTTAATTTGTTTGGAATAACTCAGAATGTATATTATAGGCTGCGACAACAAAATTTAACTTAACTTAATGCCTTAGGCATTATCTACCAGCTAACCTTGGAGAGAATAAAAGATGATGCTTAGAGTACAAAGGCCAATAAAATAAAAATTTAAAGGACATCTAGCAAATAGTAACAACTTATTAATACACTACTTACATATTAAATACAAAGTTGAAGACGTGTACTCGTATTGTGTTTTTGTTATAATTGTCTGGAATAAAATATACATAGGCAGCAACATATACGAAGTGGCTTTATCAAGCCGTCTTATAAAATATTTTTTATATTATGTTTTTTTTTTGTATTCTGTATTTAAAATTGAAATTAATCAAATATACATCAAGTATATAACATAAACATCAAGTATATAAACATTTTGTATCTTTTATAGTTTTTTAATGACATAATATTATTATAATTATATCCTTATAATTATAAATACCAAACATTATATTAAATATAAACGCATATTACGTATATTAAAATTAAATATTTATACGAAAAATTTACATGCTCACACCAACAATGTACCTTATTCCGGGAATAAACATTCATTCATTCATTTGTATTTGCCTTGTCTTCCACAGACACGTCTAATTTTCGTATCGTGTATAAGAGCCCTTAGTTTTCACAACTCCTTGCGCTGTCGCTTGTTGAAACAATGCCGTTCTAGTCATCCAAATGTGTGGTTATGTCGGAATTTAGTAATGCCGTACTCATTGTACTACATTACTAAATTCCGCAGCAGTTTCACTTTGGTAACTTAGTACTTGTATGGTAAAACTAATGAGTATAGGTTTAATCTACTAACGTTTAGTATGTTAGTTTACATGCTTTCTCTGTCACTAGAATAGAGATTAGTGTACAGTCAAAAACACAATTTATATAGTTTTTTTTTTATAAAATTATAAATAGAGTTTGCGTTTGACCTCAATATTGTAAGACGGAAAGCAACGATGAGCGCGAAGATATACTCTGTAAAAAGGAGACTACCATAAGGAATTGATACTGGTAAACCCACAGCCTAAAACCGAAACATGACTAGGTCACTTGTCGGTTTTTGTATCTGCATGGTAATAAAAATCAAATTTTAAGTACAATTCGAGAATTGGAAAAGTCTGGGTTGTTTTTTAAATGTTTATCATAAAACACGCAATAAAAAATATTGTGTTTCCATAAAAAAAAAATCATATTCAGTTTTTTTTTTCAAAGATTTATTAACTACTGATTTGTTTAATAAAAATTGCATTTTATTTTGTAGTTTTTAAGTGTTTTTTTTTTCAGAATAATAGCTTAATAACACTTGGATCCTAAAAAGTTATATTACTAAAAAATTAAAAAATATTTTAATAGATAACTGGCCAATCTAATATTTAAAAAAAAACAAACAAAAACAAGAAACCTGTAAATACGTAAACTATCAATTTAAACTTTCTATATCAAAGTTTTCAACATATCGGTCTGGACAGAGTCAGACAGAGAGAAAGGAAACTTAAATGTATAAGAGATAGTTCCGCTTTTATTTAAAAAAAACTTTTAAAAATGTAGCTACCGACCATTAAGGGTCTCGTAGTGCTAAATTAATAATGTACTGAATTCTTTCTTGTAGTATAAAGGATATAATACAATACCGTCTACACAATGCCTCAGAAATAGACTTGCCTGGAAGCGTGTTCCGTGAAAGGAAAGCCTAGAAAACTAGATAGGTCACACATATGATGTGTGAGCGTGTATAAGGCACTTTAAATAATCTTAGTTATGAATTTTAATATAACACTAGTTTTTGTACGCAAAAGTATGCGCGTTATCATTTATGCAACTTTAATCTTTTAAAAAAGCGCACGCGCTCAGCGGAAGGTCTAAAAACAAACAAAATATTTAGCTTTATTATTAGTATTATATTATACAGGGTGAATTTGAAAGGATGTACTTTAGGCTAATATGAGGTTCTGCTGATCAAATCGAACAACTTCTCCCATGAAACCATGTGTCCCAAAAGAAAAAAAAATTTGGCTTCCCCGTACAAAATGGTCATTTTAACATTACTAGTTTGTATGGAGAAGGCAATATTTTTTTTCATTTGCGGTACATGGTTCCATGGGAAAAGTTGTTCGTATTGATCAGTAGAACCTCATATTAGCCCAAAGTACATCCTTTCAAAGTCACCATGTATATAGAATACATACAGGTGCGAGTTATTATATAACAAAAAAAAACTGTTTGCTTTTGGTATTTAATATTATGAACCTTTATTAGGTACCTATTAATAATCAAAATCATTTTTTTTAGGTAAATTTACTATTATTACCCAAATATATATCCGTAAATCGGTAATTTATTATTATGCCTTGCTGTCCGTCGTAACACTGCCATTATATTTTTTTTTATAATATTCAATAGCCTATTTAGATTCAACCTGATTTACAAAAAGCCAGATATAGTTTTATAGATAAACAATTTACAGGTAATCTGATAATCACAATATTAGATCGCCTCCGTAAAACTAGTGGTTGCGCATTTGGTGTGGTATCCGGAGTTCGTGGGTTCGATTCCCACACATGGTAAAAAAAAAATTGTACGTTTTTCTGTACAGTTTGTCATGGTCTGGGGTATTAATAAAATATAATATGTATTATATCGTTGTTTCTGGTATACATGGTACAAGCCTAGGGCTTGTGTTTGTGACTAGGGCAATGTGGGTGTAATGTCCAAAATATAAAAAAAAAAATGTATTGCTTTTCGAATGCGTATTTTTATAAAATATACTTAGGTAAAGTATACTTAAAATTTTCCGAAAATTACAAAATACAATTTACCCTTTAAATATATATTACCCAAACGTATAAGCTTTACATAGTTGTGAAACCGCAGGATTTTCTGTTTTAACCGGAAACACATCCATCCCCAAAAGTGATTTCAGCAAGGACACATGAAAGGTTGACAAAGGGAAGGGAGGATGAAAGTAGTGTAGACGTATGTATACCCTTAGAACTTAATTTAAAATTTCATTTTTTGACACTACCTATTTAAATAATAATATTAAACTTCCATTTATAAAATATATTATTGAATTAGATGTATTTTGAAACTTTTCCTACAAAAAATCAAATGAAGGTTCTATTTTGTTTTCATTTTAAATTTTAGCATATATGTACCTGTACCTATAGATATATATCTTTGCCATGGTCTGAGTGTAAAAGAATAGTCATATATATTATTAGTGTCGTTGTTTCTAATTCACATATTACAAGCCTAGAGCTAGATTATTTTTATCAAGATAATAATATAAAATTATTATAACAGATTAAAAAAATCTTTAAAATTTCTACCACCTAAATTTATTTGATTAAAAGTACCGAGAATACTGGCTGCTTTCCCACGTTTCACTACTATAGTTTTTTTTTAAATATTTTTTAGACCGACTATCTCCAGAAACTTCTATCATTTTTTTCCTAGTTTTTCAATGAATAGTTTTGATTCTAAACAAGGATCAAATGTTTCTATTGCGAAAGGAAGAAATATATAATGATTTGTTGATGAGACTTGAATATTTATTATGTTTTAGTTTAGCTGTCTTTTCAGTCGCAGAGCCTAAAGCTTAGAGTGTAAAACGACCTACATAATTAAATAATAAATAAAAGTAAATAATAAATAAAAGTAAATAATAAATAAAAGTAAATAATAAATAAAAGTAAATAATAAATAAAAGTAAATAACAATATTAAAGTTTACAGGTCAGAGGCAGGTCATTCACTCACTCACACGAATCTTGAAATCTACTTGACCTATAAAGCTGACATTGGCAGAGGGGTAGCTTATAGGTAGGAGACGTCAGCTGAAAAGGGTGTTTTTTCAAAACTCGAATCCCAAAAGGGTGTAAATTTGCATCAAATAAATACTAGCCTTATATATCGGTGCATAAGGTTTAATTTAAAAATGCCTTATAATAAATTAAAAATATATAGTAGATAATAAATAAATTTCATACTTACTTTTTATTTAAATTAATATATCGTTTTTGTGTTATTTGCTCAAAAAATGATTTTCCGAAATTAATTGGAAAACCCGTTACATTGGCTGAATAAATAACCAAAAACGATGGATCCATTGTTTGCGGCAGCAAACAGTTTCTGCTTTTTATTAATATTTTAAATATATGAAAAGTAGGAAATTTTATAAAAAGAAAATAGGTAGGTACGTATATGAATAAAAAAAAGAAATACCATCACGGGTGCCTATTTGGCTACCGAGAACCGTTTAAACGGCCTCAGGGTGCCCAGCGGATTAACCCGTCCTCATTTCGCCGATGGTATTCGGAGGCAACACCTATCAAGTGGCGAGCTTGTTGCGGTGTTTATGATGAAATAGCCTCGTTGTATAAAGCGGTTACCCATCCTAGGCCGGCCTTGTTGTCATTTGCTTAACCTTGTTATAAGTTGCGCACTGACTTAACCACTAAGCTGGGGAAATAGGAATTTAAACTTGGATAGGAATTAATTACAAGGAATGTTAATGCCCGAACACATACATTACATAAAATAGTAGTTGAAATATATTTTAAACACCCAGGCCATGACAATCTCGACAAACTAATATTTTTTGCCCTAAGTAGAAATCAAACCTACGAATTTCGGATACATCACCAAAAGCGCACTAGTCTGAGGAGGCGGCCAAATATATTTAGAGCTACTTGTAATAAAAACTGGCTTTCTATCTTCATAAGATATATACATCTGCCAGCTCTGAGTTCCCTAATTATTTGACAAAGGTCCTAACGAGCAGAATAATTTCGTTATCCTGAAAACAATACTGTCTTAGACAACTTGTGTTTATCCCAAACCGGATTACTGAAATATCATTAGTTATTGTAATTGGAATAAAGTTTAATTACAAAGTAATTATATTATTATTTAACTGGTCTTATTTAAATCCCACCTCGTCGTAGCCGATGGTATGAGTCTACCCCGAACAAGTAGCTAGCTCGCCGCGATGATTTGGATAGACTTAATAACCCATCTATAAACAGTTTCACAAGTTGGTATAGTAAAACTGGAACCGACAGCTTAACGTGCTCTCCGAGGCACAGTAGTGGTGTTTTTAAACAAATGTACATAATGTTTTATATTAAAAACTCATTGGTACACACCGGGGTTTGAACCAGGGACCTAAGATAAGGGAAGATAAAATTAGATAAGACCTGAATAGTTTCCAAAAAAGAAATATATATATATATACCTAGTAGATGAAAAGCGTCGATATTATTTTGAAATAGTGATTAATCAAAAAAGGATAAAATATTTAAAAAATAACTATATTTAGTATAAGGTCTAAGTGTGCGCTTGGTTAGGCAGTCATTCCTCTGTCTATAAGACAGGCTCCAACCATCGGTGTATTTAAACGTCTACTCACCACTCATTATCTGAATTTTTCCTTTAGAATTTTCTGTTTCGATATGTATTATATTGTATTATTTATATAAAAATATAATATAATAATAATAATAAAACTAAAATTTGTATATTTACAATGTTAAAAATTATAAATTTCTTGTAGATCCTCCGTAGCTGCGCATGTGCCCAAAATACATAGAGCATTGCCCCTCTGAATTTCCAGCGATATTCGTTGGAAAAAATAGGATCTTGCTCGATGGTCCCCAGATGCATCAATTAAAAGTTTTCCAAGAGTACTTACAAATTTTATTGCATCTGGTGACCACGGTCCCAAGGTTTCCACCGAAAACGCTAGAAATTCGTAAGAGGAGCTATGTTTCTTGTATTTATCAATTTTTTTTATTTTGGGCAAGCAAAGCTGCAGCACCGGAGGATCTTGAAGTGACGTGGGAATAACTTGGTGCAAGGGTGTCCACACAGGTGGCGTCCCAGATTAGAGCTCGACCTCTATACCATGGGACTATCGTATTACTATTTATATAAGTAGTATATTATGTATTGTGTGTATATTTAAGTATTTACATGTAATATTTACACGATTTATTAAAATTAGCCTCAAACAGATTAGAAGAAATTGAACCACATATCGCCTTTTTCCTATTAAAAAATTGTCTAGCTGCCCCCAAGTTTATATATACTTTACGCACCACACCTTGTTGGGAATCGAATATATTAATTGACATAGACAATATTTTAAAATTAACACTCGAAACGATATTAAATGTTAGTCTCAAATTCGATCAATTTCAGCAAGCATCTCTCCCGGTTAAATTTGCCGGACTAGGAATTAGAAAAATATCCGACCTTACTATTCCTGCATATCTTTGCTCCATTACCTCTACAAAATCTCTCTGTTCCTCAATCTTATCAAATACAACATGTAATTTAGAACAATTTCATCGTGAACCGGAAGGTCTTGCATTGTGGAAAACTCTCTCGTTGGAAGACTTACCACCTTTAACATCTTCACAAAAAGATTGGGATAGTCCTATAATAAAAAATATATACCAAACTTTACCTAGGCAATCAATAATAGAAGAGGCCCGCCTGAAAGCATCTTGTGTGAGTGAGGCTGGCGCCTGGCTACGTGCTATACCTTCCCCTTATACGGGCACACTGCTAGACGCCAACTCATTCTGCATAGCGGTAGCATTGAGGCTGGGCTGCAAAGTATCTACTCAACACATTTGTATATGTGGTGACCCAGCAGACGAATTAGGTCGCCATGCATTGTGCTGCCAAAAAAGTGCTGGCAGAATCTCAAGGCACTATGCGATTAATGACATCTTGTCAAGGACGCTGGCATCTGCTAACATTCCCTGTATCCTCGAACCATCGGGGATATTTAGGTCTGATGGCAAGCGTCCGGACGGGATGTCATTGATCCCGTATAAGCGTGGCCGCGCACTAGTTTGGGACGCCACATGTGTGGACAAACTCTGTACGTCATACGTGACATCCAGCCATAAAAAGTCGGGGGCCGCTGCAGAGACGGCAGCACGTCTAAAACGTCACAAGTACGCGGTAATTAACACCAATCACCATTTCATTCCATTTGCAGTTGAAACGATGGGCCCGTGGTCTGAGGATGCTCTTGCGTTCTCCCGCGAACTTGGCGAAAAACTTCGCTCAGCGACGGGTGACCCTTTAAGTAGAGAATACTTTGCTCAAAGAGTCAGCCTCGCTATTCAACGGGGGAACGCGGCGAGTGTCCTCGGCACATTACGCCTATCGGACGGTATTATTTTTTTAGGTTTATAATTTGTAAATAATTTAGTTTTTAATTATTTATTAAGTAGTTTTAGTTTTTATGTTAATATTTTGTGAATCATTTTAAATTAAATAAAAAGTTATCCATAATATTTAAGTAGTTTGTATACTATTCGCTATATGTCTTTTAAATTGTTATTTATTTGCTTTTGCACCCTATGCATAATCTTCCACTCTCTCAAAGGTTAGCTGATAGAAAATGCCTAAGGCATTAAGTTCGCCTATGTACAATTTTATTTTGTAATTTTGTGTAATAAAGTATTTTAAATAAATAAAGTAAGACTAGGTGGTTAATTAGGTGTTTACCTAATTAACCACCTAGTCCTACTCCACTGTTTTGGCACGAGCTCATAAACGACTTTTACTTTGTTCATCATATTCATCAATCATCACATATTGAAATGAGTAGTAGATCCTGGACAAGGTAAGGATAAGTTTTCAAGGTAAAAATATGTATTTGTATAAAATTTATTTAACGAAAAAAAAAAGATATAGTACCTAGTATGCTCGCTGCGTTACCCCTTTGTATCTCTAAGCTAATCTTCTGTAGAAAAAATGACTTATCTCGACGGTCACCAGATTAATGATAAAGTAGTTTGCCAATTGACTTGGCAAACTTCTTGGAATCCGGAGACCACGATCCTAAGGTTTCTACAGCAAAAGGAAGAAATACAAAGGAGTCACGCAGCGAGAAATATTATTTGTATAAAGATTATATGTATGTATAAAGTGTTCTTTTATTTACTTTTATCTACTTGGAATTGGTAACTGTATTAGAAAAGCATAGATCCTCTTCAACAGCTAAAAACCAGCTGATTACTTTTTATCCCCGCGCAGAAATTTCTCACATTTTTTATTTTTTTATTATTTTAGTTACAAATGTAATATAACTAAGGCATTAGGTGTATGTATTTTTATTGTAATTTTGTGCAAAAAATATAAAATTACATATTACAATAAAATGTGAGTAGGTATGGAGTAGGTATGTATTAGTCGTATTTATTTATGACTTCATTTAACAGCTGTCAGCAAAAGGCATCGACACACGTAAATACTGGTATTTGATAGAACGGTAAAACCTATATATTTTAGTTTGTAAAGTCAAGTAGTAATGTCGACAATAAGTTGTTCCTAAGCTTACATAGACTACCGATGACAAAAGTCTGGTACGGGTAACATGTAGACCGATGAATAGATAGGCGACGGGTTATGTATCAAATAGAATTCGTGCGTGCTTAATTTTTTTTTCATATCATCCTAAAGTCGAGGTTACAACGATAAAAATATCTCTGATAAAGTTTTTCGCAACTTTTTCGTTTGATAAAGTAGCCAATTTGAAAATTTTCATTCTTACAAAATTTATAATTTACTAAAAAAATAAAGCAAATACCTATAATGTTGTTATTTTATTTTATCATCATTTTCATTACAAATTGCGGAAAATAAAAATAATAACAAAAAAAACGGTTTAACGTTATTCTTGATAATTTTGAGGTTTTGTTGTAGTCTATGTAAATAACATTCATAAAAATTGTGTATGCATATTTTTATTAAATACACCAACACACACAACCACATACACATATACACACCCTATCTTTCAATATATTTTAGTTTATATTCATATTGTTATTGTGTCACTGACAACTAGAGAGGACAATCAGAGTCAGTTGTTATAATGTTTTTTCTTATTTCTTTTTAATTAGTGTCACCAGAAAGGAAACTGATTCCTGTCATACAGGTTATCCTAGTACATGTATCATGACAACATAAAACTATTTTATTTTATTAAGTAGGTAGGGATTTTTTTATTATTATTTTAATTTTAGTTAGTTTTTATTATTTATTATTTTGTATATGGTAAATTGTTATTTCGAATAAAACTATTTTGAAACATAATTTTTTGATGCAGTAAAGATTATTATTATTAGTTTTATTTCGGGTGCTTAATTTTTTGTTAAGCACATCGATGTCACTATACTATTTTTTTTTATTTGAATACAACATGTGACTTTGTGATGACTAAGGCATCAGTAATCAGTAAAATTTTTTTTTGTACCGCGAGTGTCAGAGATAAAAATATTTGTCTCTTACTTCTACCGAAATAAAAAACTCACAATGATTGTAGTTTGCAGTGACAATTTATATAATATATTGCTTGGTTGTTCAAACAACTCAATTAATCCAAAAAAAAAAAATATACCCAGAAATGTATTATAAATTGTCATTATAAAAAAATACAATCGTAACATTTATGAAATATGGTGATGCTTAAAATAATTTGTGACAGCCAGAGTTTGTAGGGTCAACGTACAATATTCCTTTGCCATCCGAACCTGTACCTTAAGTATTAAAGAGATAATAAAATATATATTTTTTTATACATATATCCCTGATATATGTATCGTAGTAATATCACGCTCATCGTATCTATTCGTCTTTTTGTGAAAACTCTTTGGTAACAAAAGCCTTTTACGGGTCATAAATTTTGTTCCGTCGGACGATTGGGAAACAGTACTTACTCTTTATTTAGAAATAAAAGCTAGAAAATCCTCGCCTTACTATGTATGGTTCTTAAGAGCTATTTCAACGTGCTGCGATTTTTTATAGGTTCATTTGAAAACTTTACGGTGTATGTAGTTCCTGAAATCTTGGTGGCCGAGTTGGTTAGACCTTGGACTTAAAAACAGTTAGGTCCCTGGTTCGAATTCCGGTACACACCGGGTTTTCTAATAAAAAAAAATATGTACATTTGTTTGACAACACCACTATAGTGCCTCGGAGAGCACGTTAAGCTGTCGGTCCCGGTTTTACTATACTAACTTGTGAAACTGTTTATAGATGGTTTATTGAGTCTATTCAAAACATCGACCTAGCCACTTGTTCGGTGTAGACTCATACCATCGGCTACGACGAGGTGCTATTCAAAATCCACTGGGTATCCTGGGGCCGTCTAGGCGGTCTCGGGCGCCGAAGGCACCCATGATATGTATGTATGTATGGAGTACAGAACAAGAAGAATTATGACTGTGGTTGAGGTAAAATAAATACACTAAATATTATTTTAAAATTATTTTAGTTTTCGGTAATTTTTATCACTTATTACCATGAAATTAACCCAATACTTTATTTTATTTTGTAGGAGCATGGCGTAAGACTTTGGCCTGTTGATGGTAAGCAGACTTATGAAGTGCATTATAGGGGTATATATTCATTGTTGTTAAGGAGAGGACCAACTTCAATTATAAAAACTGATTTGCACGCATAAAAAAATATTTTATGGTGTAGTAAAAATTCGTAGGTTTTTATTAATATAAAAAAAACGAGCTAAATAAATAAAGTACACGATTAATGTTTTAATACATTATAATACCAATACATAACAATAAAAAATCATAGTTGTCGCTGAAATTATTGAGTATTACAAAATCAAAGTTTTTTGTTTACAATTTTTGTTTTTAGAAACCCAACTTTTTTTTTTTAATTTATTCGATTACTATTTTTATTCATAATATAACGTTTTTACTGCATTTTTTTGCGCTTTTAATTTAATGCTAAGGCATCAAATATTACGAAGAAAAATGATTAATTTCACGTTGGTTTTGGCCTTAAATAATATTGGGCGCTCCCAGTATGCCGGATAAATTATGCGGTTACTAAATGCATAACGAGTCTACTTTAAATATCCTCGCTACTAAGGAGCAACAATCTTGACTATAAACAAATGCATAAGGCTGCTGAAAACTGGTGAACCCACAGACTAAAACCAAAACATAAGTAAGTAGGTCACTTATTTGACAGTCATTGCATCTATAAAGTAGTATACTTATATTATGTAGGAGAGAATCATAACATCATTTAACTTTGTAAACATTGTATAATATATATATATCTTCACGGGTGCCTTACGGCGCCCGAGACCGCCTAGACGGCCCCAGGGTACCCAGCGGAGGGGTTTTAATCCCACCTCGTCGTAGCCGATGGTATGAGTCTACACCAAACAGTGGCTAGCTCGTCGCGATGTTTTGAATAGACACAATAACCCATCTATAAACAGTTTCACAGGTTGGCATAGTGAAACCGGGACCGACAGCTTAACGTGCTCTCCGAGGCACAGTTGGTGGTGTTGTCAAACAAATGTACATAATTTTTTTAATTAAAAACTCATTGGTACACACCGGGATTCGAACCAGGGACCTAAGTGTTTTTAAGTCCAAGGTCTAACCAACTCGGCCACCACGTATATACTCATTGTATATAAGTTGTATATAAATATATTGTCGTAAAGCGAAATGTACTTCCGCTGCTGTATAAACTACGCTGCACCGGTATAGTGAGAGTAATTAATTGTACTCTTAAGATGTTTAAAACATTTTGCTTTGTTGTGACTGAGACTTTGTAACCAACTACTTTACAGAGAGAGAGAGAGAGAGCCTTGTGACGGACGGGGAGAGGCATGTAGTCAGTTACAGCTAGCCATGTCGGTGTGATAATTCGTTACTATAAATCAAACGATAATTCGATAGCTCTCCCTATGTTCATATATATATATATACAGGATGAATTTGAAAGGATGTACTTTGGGCTAATATGAGGTTCTGCTGATTAAATCGAACAACTTTTCCCATGAAACCATGTGTCGCAAATGAAAAAAATTTTGGCTTCCCCATACAAATTGGTCATTTTAACATTACTAGTTTGTATGGAGAAGGCAATTTTTTTTTTATTTCCGGCACATGGTTCCATGGGAAAAATTGTTCGTATTGATCAGCAGAACCTCATATTAGCCCAAAGTACATCCTTTCAAAGTCACTATGTATATATGATGAATATAGTGGGAGCTATCGAATGATTGCTATCGATATCAGCTATTGAATATATGTAGGCGGCAGTTTCAGCTAGCCATGTCGATTTGTTAATGCATTGCTATATGAAGGTGTAATATGAACAAGACAAATCAAATGATAATTCGATATCTCTCGCTATATTTTGTTCAAACACCTCTCCTTTATAGTTCTAACAGCCAACTTTTAATATAAGAAGTACGTTTGTATTGGGGTCAAAACGATTGCATAGCTCTAATACAAATACGTGCTAAAATAATGGTATGGTGGCCTTTACTGCAACATAAGCAGACTTTGGACATAAAACCAGACAACGAGTATTTAAACACTTTATTGTACAGTAAACAAAACTAACCTTTAAGAGTGTGTACGAATCTGAGTCGGGTTCTTAATTAAAAAAAAAACCATTACAAATTATCTGGTTTTATGTTTTTATAATTAATAATAATAAACGTTTATTTCAAATAACTAAAAGTACTAATATTTTACCATTAGCTCTAAAAAAAATTTTTTTTCGAAATTTTCCACCTGCTTATTCATGTCCGTGTTTGTTGCTACTTGGACCCTGCAGCAGTGATTCATATAGCAACAATCACACCTACCCGCAATCATGGCCAGGCTGTCCCGCACTCTTTGCACTAAAGACGTACAACTCTTGCGCACAAGGCTGCTGAAACGGTCCACGCGCGCCTCCTCAAACATGCTTGAAGCCGCTTATGCCGCGTAGATAACCAGAATTTTATAACCAGTATTAAAACAGGAAAATATTTCTTGTTTGATAACCAGATTGTTATCTAAGAAGATTTTTTCATACTTTTTGACAACTGTGTTATCTACGAAGAATTTTAATTGCTGTTTGTAAACCGCGAGGACGTCATTTGATAACCAGTCATCTAGGAAGAATAATCATATTTTTTTCTAAACCACAGTTTCAACAAAAAAAGTCTTTCTTGATACTTATATAATCATTCTATGACATTGTCATATGAATGCCATACAACGGTTATGTAACAAACAATATTTTTTCTTTCGTAATTCATATTTCATAATATTATTATAAGAATTAAAATAGTATTTTTTTGTTAACAACTGCGGTTCTGAAAAAATAATGTGACGTCCTTGCGGTTTATAAACAGGAATTAAAATTCTTTGTAGATAACACAGTTATCAAAAAAGAATGAAAAATTATTCCTAGATAACTGGGTTATCAAACAATAATTATTTTCCTGTTTAAATACTGGTTATCAAACTCTGGTTAATTACGCTGCATAAGCGCTTCGAGCAACATCTTACTTTACGTTTAATTTTAAAAATCGATTTAACATACGCAACACAATGTATTTGAAATTCGAACAGTAACCGAAACACGCTCGGTTGTAAAATCCGAGCAAACTTGAGTAAAGTTGGTGCCATTATGAGCAGTGAAATATTGCTTCCTATTATGAGGCATGGTTCCACGAAACCACTTTGTCATGACTTACCAACTGCTCCGTATATGTCTGTATTGTTTGGTGTTCTTTGTTCAAATTAAGGGTCCAATTAGAGGTATTTGGAAAGAGTTATACGTTCCATTATTGTAAGTTTTGACTTGAAATGGAACGTGTTTCAAATTGAAATATACATTTTGTACCTATAGAGTAAGAAAGTAAAAATAAAATGCAAGCCGACGGGTACAGATGCAAAAACCGCCAAGTGACCTAGTCATGTTCCGGTTTTAGTCCGCGGGTTCACCGGATTTTAGGAGATTACTGCATCGATTGTTTGTCGAGGTAGTAGTCCTTTCAGGATGCGGTTACGAAATGGGTGGTTGAACTGACGATAAGGCAGCGAGTATATTAAAATATACTCGTAATGCAATTCGTCTTCGCCCATTTCGTAATCGCATCATTTAGCCGGCATAGTGGGAGCGATAAATGTTGTTTAAGAACAATTATTGATCGATCCCATTCATGGACTATGTAGGTTTGCTCCCCTCCAGGTAGATACAAAGTCTCATGCAGTGCTCCAATAAAATAAAAAAAGTGTAACTTGTAAAGTTCACCTATACAGAAACAAAAACCGTCAAGTGATCTAGTAATATTTTAATTTCAGTCCGTGGATATTGAATCCACAGATTTTTTAAAGTAAAATATTGTTATTATGTAATTAATTTAACCAATACTATTTAATATGAAGTTGATTAAATCGATTAATATCCCAAGAAGCGGTGTTTAACTTAGGGGCACTGCATTCGTAATCGCGAAAACTGCGTTCTCTATAAAAATTGAGCTTTCGCACTTCTAGTAATACTCGATTACTGTTTGTCGCAGAATTATAATAATATTTTTGTCGGTCCATTGTATTTATTAATCTTTCTGTGTTGTGTATTATTTTTTTACATTTTTATTTTAATGAGATTTTTATTTATTTTTATTAATAATACAAAAATATTTATTACAACAGATAGATTTTTACGTACAATTACTAACATAAAAATTAAAATCAAATTTCGACTGACTGCCAAGGTATAATATTGGAAGTATGTTTGTGTGGGCGTCAAGACGACTACAGCAGCCGAGCCTTATATTACTTCCTACAAATGTACTATCCACTGCAATACCACAGCTTTTTTACTAGGCTTTTATTATTAGTAGTCCCTGGTTCAAATCCCGGTGTGTACCAATGAGTTTTTATTTAAAAAAAATATGTACAATTGTTTGGCAACACCACTATAGTGCCTCGGAGAGCACGTTAAGCTGTCGGTCCCGGTTTAACTATACCAACTTGTGAAACTATTTATAGATGGGTTATTGAGTCTATTCAAAACATCGCGTCGAGCTAGCCACTTGTTCGGTGTAGACTCATACCATCGGCTACGACGAGGTGGGATTAAAAACCCCTCCGCTCTAGGCGATCTCGGGCGCCGTAAGCCACCCGTGATGATATGTATGTATGTATGGGTATCGAACCTTCTACCTCTAGATACAACAAACCAAAAAAATCACGAGAGAAATCTGCCAACAAACTATTTATTAATTTTAATATAGTTTGGCAGAGAAATACTTGTAAAATTCTGTATTTTTTTGTTGTTTAAATAAAGAAAAAAAAACACATCACAGTTTTTGAAAATTGTGTAATTAGTTAAAATTAAAACTAAACCTTTCGGAAATAAGTAATAAATAACAAAAAAAATCGCAGATTAATAAGTACATATTTTCTCGTAGGCATGAAAGTATTAATAAAATCCAATTAGTGAACTGAACTCGTTCAGTGGAGCACAGAAACGATAATGCCTAACACGAGGTGTGGAGGTACGGTGGGCAAAAAGGTCGGGTAAATATTCCATACAACCTTAACACTAGAAGGGTTGACGCGGACAATTTGACGGTAGAGCGATTTTTATCGCGAATATCTTTTTATGTATGATTTCATTTGTTTATTTTATAACATTTCTCTAATTTGTGTTTTTTTTTGTTTTTCTATTAATTTTAGTTCAATAATATGAGAGATACAAGTTTCAAACTTAGTTCAGGAGCTGGTTGCTAACCGTAAGATTGTTTAATCTAGATGTAATTGTAGTTGTAATTTAACTCCTTGTAATGTTACTAGATTAAGTTTATGGAAATAAATAAATCATTCATTTATTCATTCAAATCATTCATTCAATAGAAAAAGGTTTGTTATGTGAAATAAAAAACCCGTTTTTTTAATGAAGCACGGCATCTGATTTTGTATCTACCTGATGGTAAGAACACCTACCAAATAGAAATCAAATCAAATCTTTATTTCACTAAGATAGGAGAACACACAATTAATTTAACAGCGGATCCTCCACTAGGTAGACTTTGTCGCGGGCCAAGCAAAGGTACCGACATAAAATAAATAATATTTTATTACAAGAATATGATTCTCTGTAAAATCTTTATTATTCATTATTTTTTTCAGCCGCGAGCATGGTTGAGTCATGTAAGCGGCTGAAGTACAGGGATTTAATACCATATTATCATTTCGTAGCATTTGGGGTTGAAACTTCTGGAACCTTAGGAACCGAGGCTCGCGGATTTATCCGAGACCTCGGAAAACGAGTCTTCTTAGAATGTGGAGATCCCAAATGCTAAGCATATTTACAACAAAAAATCAGCATTGCCATACAAATAGGCAATGCTGCTAGCGTATTAGGTACCCTACCAAGTGGCGCCTCATACAGTGATTTTTTTTATTAGTTTAAATTTAAGTTATTGTTTTAGGTTAATTTATTATACAGGGTGAATTTAAAAGGATGTACTTTAGGCTAATATGAGGTTCTGTTGATCAAATCGAACAACTTTTCCCATGGAACCATGTGTGGCAATTGAAAAAAAATTTTGGCTTCCCCATACAAATTGGTAATTTTAACATTACTAGTTAGAAGGCATTTTTTTTTTCATTTGCGGCACATGGTTCCATGGGAAAAGTTGTTCGTATTGATGAGTAGAACCTCATATTAGCCTAAAGTACATCTTTTCAAAGTCACCATGTATATTTTGTAAAGTTTTATTAATTAACTAAATTATACATGACAAAACTTACTTATTCTAAATTATACAATTATATTGACTACAGTGGCTCCAAGCATCTCAGTACTAACCGACTGGTTTCAGAATTAGATGATGCAAATACATATTTGTTTCATACCTTTGCCCTATTCTATTTAAAAAGCGAATCGCGCGAGGCACAGGGGCACGCTGTTGTAGATATCATAATACTTATTTTATCAAAGTTTATTTTAATTTAATTAATTATTAATTGATAACTACATATTTGTGCCATTTACAGCGGAGACACTAGGACCGTGGGGGTAGTGTGCAAGACAATTCTTTAAGGAATTATCTTCACAATTGGTCTCCGTCACTGGTGATCAAAGGGCTGGCTTTTTCCTCGCACAGAAAGTTTGCATAATTATACAGCGAGGAAATGTAGCCACACGGGCAGATATTAAAAGATATTTTCTTTTTGTAGGACACATATATTTTTGTTATTAATTTTAATTATCTTTTGTAAATTAATTATTTGTACATACATACATACATATCATCACGGGTGCCTTACGGCGCCCGAGACCGCCTAGACGGCCCCAGGGTACCCAGCGGAGGGGTTTTAATCTCAACTCGACGTAGCCGATGGTATGAGTCTACACCGAACAAGTGGCTCGCTCCTCGCGATGTTTATAATAGACTCAATAACCCATCTATAAACAGTTTCAGAAGTTGGTATAGTGAAAACAGAACCGACAGCTTAACGTGCTCTCCGAGGCACTATAGTGGTGTTGTCAAACAAATGTACATAAACTTTTAATTAAAAACTCATTGGTACACACCGGGATTCGAACCAGGGACCTAAGTGTTTTTAAGTCCAAGGTCTAACCAACTCGGCCACCACGTAATTTATACGTTAATTATTTGTCCTTTGTATTTTTTTTTATTTTTTGTATTTTTTTTATAAAAAAAAATATAAAGAGCCAAATTGACGACAACGTTGTTTAAAGTCATGGAATGCTAGTCAACACTTTTAGTGTTAATATAAAATTATAGAGTACACACACGGGTAGTATGGCATTCTTGTCCACTGTACGCACTTTGTCATATCTTTTAATTAAATCATATGAGTAATTTTCCATGTTGAAATTAATCTTGTTTTTAGGGTTCAGTAACTTAATTTTAAATATAACTAAATATAAAGAAAACCTAGATGGGCAGAAAGAAACGATTTGTTCATAGCTTTCTTTATTCAGAAAGTTAAGACGGTGTCATACCTAAAATCGCATAAAAGTGAAATCTTTTGACGCCGAGTTATACCCCTTGAAATAACATTCTAAGCTTAAATAAAATTTAATAAATAGATAAGAAATATACAATAAATTATTTACTAATATAATAAAAACATGTTTATTTTATTCCATAAAAAAAAACAAATTCGGCTTGGAAAATAAATTTCACGTCGAAGTTCTCGTTATTTTGTGCGGTACCTATATTTTTTTAATTTTATAATTAATTATATACGTGGTGGCCTAGTTGGTTAGACCTTGGACTTAAAAACACTTAGGCTGGTTCGAATCCCGGTGTGTACCAATGAGTTTTTAATTAAAAAAAATATGTACATTTGTTTGACAACACCACTATAGTGCCTCGGAGAGCACGTTAAGCTGTCGGTCCCGGTTTCACTATACCAACTTGTCAAACTGTTTATAGATGGGTTATTGAGTCTATTTAAAACATCACAACGAGCTAGCCACTTGTTCGGTGTAAACAAGTCTTGTCTTGTTCTACGACGAGGTGGGATTAAAACCCCTCCGCTGGGTACCTTGGGGCCGTCTAGGCGGTCTCGGGCGCCGTAAGGCACCCGTGATGATACATATAATTAATTAGCTATATTATTATACTAGATTATTAACTAGTTAAAATTTTTATTAAACACACATTTATAATAAAAAAAATATAAAACTTGTAAAACAAATATTTTTTCCATTTATTAATTTTTATAAATTCCTTATTAGGACAATCTTATATTTTTTTTAAAGCTAATTGAGGGCGTCTGTGTATAAGTAAATAATAGCAAGCAATGATAGAATTCGTAAGGGTTAGAACCAGGTTGGCTCAGTGATTGAGTGGTTGCCGCGAAAGCGAGAATCGTGGGTTCGAGTCCCGTATAACAGGATTTTTTTCATTGTTTTTTTTATTATTTTTTCCATGACTTCAGAAATACATTATTCTATTGTATACAATATTCAACCTTATTTCTTACGGGCTTAGTGTTATGCATAACGGTGCAATTTTTATTCCTGGTATGACACCGCCTTAATTTTATTTTGAATAATAAATCATAGACGAAAGACGAACCGTACCTATAAAGACCATGAAACTAATATTAATAATACATGGAGCCGCCCTAGGTACTAAAATCTACAAAACGAAATGTCAAATTCTTCAACCAATCAATACTCAATGATTGGTTATAAATATTTTTTGTTCTCACTTTTTTTAAATGCCTTGGCCATTTTCTACCAGCTAACCTTTGATAGGGTGAAATATGTTTAGGGTGCAGAACTTAAGCCCTAGGGCGGCTTCCTATATATATTTCCATTGTATAATTATAAATTATAAATACCATCACGGGTGCCTTTTTAGCTCGCGAGAACCGCTTAATCGGCCTCAGGGTACCCAGCGGAGGGATTAACCCGTCCTCATTTCGCCGATGGTATTCGGAGGCAACACCTAACACGTGGCGACCTTGTTCCGGTCCTTAAGATAGTGTAGCCTCGTTGTATAAAGCGGTCACCCATCCCAGGTCTGGCCATTTCCATTGTAGAAACACACTTTCTATTTATAATATGATGAAAGTATAATAATTTTATATACGTAATATACGTGGTGGCCGAGTTGGTTAGACCTTGGACTTAAACACACTTGGGTCCCTGGTTCGAATCCCGATGTGTACCAATGAGTTTTTAATTAAAAAAAATATGTACATTTGTTTGACAACACCACTATAGTGCCTCGGAGAGCACGTTAAGCTGTCAGTCCCGGTTTCACTATACCAACTTGTGAAACTGTTTATAGATGGGTTATTGAGTCTATTCAAAACATCGCGACGAGCTAGCCACTTGTTCGGTGTAGACTCATACCATCGGCTACGACGAGGTTGGATCAAAACCCCTCCGCTGGGTACCCTGGGGCCGTCTAGGCGGTCTTGGGCGCCGTAAGGCACCCGTGAAGATATATATATGAAAGTATAAATCATATATAAAAGTGTACACGTTGTAAATAGGTAATAATCTGTTTTACTTGCACTCATTCAAATGTATATTTTACATTACTACTTTTTGTTTATTTTAATAGTTTAACACTATACTTGTATTAAACAACACTTTTCAAGTCAACTTCAAGTTTATGCACCCACTGCACGGTTATATGGTAATGTAATGTATTGAAAGCCATATGTTTGTAAATAAAAATAAACCTTATTTCTATAACAGTAAGGAATATTTTAACATAATATTTTAGTTAAGTATAAAACTTTTTGACTTTAAAAGTTTAACTTTGCAAGGAAATGTACTTAGAAAATAACAATGCTGAAATAGTAACCTTTATTTAGTTAAATAATACAATGCGGTATTTCTTTAAGTATATACGGGTATATACTTTATTATACATGGTGACTTTGAAAGGATGTACTTTGGGCTAATATGAGGTTCTACTGATCAATACGAACAACTTTTCCCATGGAACCATGTGCCGCAAATGAAAAAAAAAATTGCCTTCTCCGTACAAACTAATAATGTTAAAATGACCAATGGGAAAAGTTGTTTTATTTGATCAGCAGAACCTTATATTAGCCCAAAGTACATCCTATCAAATTCACCCTGTATATAAATATATATATCATCACGGGTGCCTTATGGGGCCGAGACTGCCTAGACAGCCTCAGGGTACCCAGCGGAGGGGTTTTAATCCCACCTTGTCGTAGCCGATGGTATGAGTCTACACCAAACAAGTGGCTAGCTCGTCATTATGTTTGAATAGGCTCAATAACCCATAAATAGTCTAAGGTCTAACCAACTCGGCCACCACGTATATAGGTAACAGAATGCGTGCGCATTCTGTGGCAGATATACCAACCCGCACTATAAGATTTGGTGATTCGTACATCTGTCGCACTATTAAAATGTGGAATGCTCTACCTGCTTGCGTGTTTCCTTCATCCTATAACCTTGAGTCCTTTAAACAAAGCGTGAATAGGCATCTTAAGCTGGCATAATGGATGAAACCAGCTCTTACAACACAGTTCTAAGAGCTGGTTATATTCATTCTTGGACCTGCATACTTTTCGCTTTCGATCAGGTGGATGTGGGGTCACATGCCGAGCTCCTATAAAAAAAAAAATAGGTAACTACGTTTTTTAAGTAGGTATTTTATTTGATTATACTTTTTTTTTTAAATAACTTTGGCAGGTTGTAATTTAGGTTAATAATAGACTACTTATATGTATCATAATGTTAAAATAACCAATTTGCATGGAGAATCAAATTGTTTTTCTTTTGTGTCGCAAATGGTTCCATGGGAAAAGATTTCCGATTTGATTAGTATAATCTCATATTAGCTAAATACAACCTTCCAAGTCACCATGTATAAAACAAACAAAATATTAATTGAAGAACACAATAGTGCTTTGGAGAGCATGTTAAGCTGTAGGTCCCAGTTTCATTATATCAACTTGTAAATATTTATCATAATATGCCACGACGAGCTACGTGTACCTATTGTTTCGGTGTAGACTCAAAATATCACCAGGTAATAATAAATGAATTTATAAGTTTGAACTGTTTCAGTCTGTAAGTTCACCAGTTTTCAGCAGACAACTGCATCGATTTTTTGTCGAGATGGTCTTCAGTGTGTGTCTACGAAACGGGCAGTTGAATTGACGATAAAGCAGCGAAGATATCAAAATCGAATCGTAATTTAAATTCGTTTTTGTTGCCGCCCATTTCGTAGCCGCATTTTGTAGTAGGAGCCATCTATGTTGTGACCCTAGTCAGAGACTTTGTATGTTTTTTTTATTAGAGCACGGCATGTGACTTTGTAGATACAAAGTTATATGCCGTGCAGCGCTTGAAGTTAAGCAGGCCTAAAAGTCCATGAATCCACGAATGGGGTCGATCAATATATTGTTGTTAACAATATTGATCGCTCCCACTATGCTGGCTAACTGATGCGGTTACGAAATGGGCGGCGACAGATGTATTAATTTGCTTTGCGACTCTATTTTACTATCCTCGCTGCTTTGTCATCAAACTAATTGCCCGTTTCGTAAACGTACCAAGAAAGAAGACTACTACCTCGATAATAAATCTATGCAGTATTCTCCGGAAAACCAGTGAACCCACAAACTAAAACCGAAACTTGACTAGGTCACTTGACGGTTTATGCATCTTTATAGGCGGTGGTAACGGGTCCGGTCGGTTGGCCTAGCAGAGTTATATATAGAAGGCGTTTCTCCAACCATAAACGTCTGTTTCAGTCAGGTAGATACAAAGTCACATGCAATGCTCCAATAAATAATTTAAAAAAAAACGTCTAGCTGTAGTCAGTGACGTAGTAAATTGAAATCGCTTTATTTGAAACCTACAAAGGGTTCGAAAATAGAATTTATGCCTTAACAAAAGATTTCATTAAGGAATGCAATCCAAGCAAGCTGTGCTTAAGAGATCATTTGCATTGAATTCAATTAATTTATTTTCTAAGTAATAAATTGAATTTATTTTATCATCGCGTAATATTATCTTTTGAAATTCTCTTTTACTTAGGTAAGTAATAAAATATATTATTATTATTTTAAAAAGTATTACATATATATTAGGTATAGTTTTAGCAACTTTTTTTAGAGATCTTATGTTTAATTATACCTAAATGCTTGTATTTATAATAGCTACCAAATTTAAATAAACAATTTGCATGCAAACATCCCTATTTCCCTTGCTCACGGCATCGCGCGTGAACGGCTGAACCGATTTCGCTAATTATTTTTTTGTTGTGTTTGTTATTGTCTGGAGAAGGTTCTATAAGGTTGTCTGGAGAAGAAAGAAAAAATTGCGAGAAAAATTAAAAAAATTAAGAATAACCACCATACTAAATTATTAACCTTATCGCTTTTGACAATTTAAACTTTTTTAATGTAACCTTATGGGCGTTTTACATAACATTGACAGAATGCGTCAAATAGGATGTAAAAATAATGAATCTCGTTTAAAACACATTTATTTCTTACAAAGAGGATGTCAAAAATACGGTTAGTTCAGAGCTATCACGCTTAATATTAAAAGATCAACTTAATATGGAATAAACTTACAATTAAAATAGACTAACATACACGTTACTAACATAACACGTGGTATTGAGAGCTTTCGTTGCGTGCGCTTCGTAAATAGTTAAAGTTATGCAGGCGAAGTTGCGCGGGTTAGCTAGTAATAAAATAAAATATCACAAGCGCCCGAGATTGCCTAAACTGAGGCCGTCTAGGCGGTTATGGTTGGTATAAATCTACACCGAACAAGTGACTAGCTAGTCGCGAGTTTTTGGATAGACTCAATAACCCATCTATAAACAAATTCACAAGTTGGTATGGTTAACTAGGACCGACAGCTTAACCTGCTCTTTGGGGCACTATAGTGGTGTTGTTAAACAAATATACATATTTTTTTAGATTAGAAACTCATTGGTACACACCGGAGTTTGAATAAGGGGCCTAAGTGTTTTTAAGTCTAACCAACTCAGCAAACCAAATTTCAGATAAAGAAAATAAAAAACACACGTTACTTAAGTGTTTTTTTATTAGAGCATAACATATTATGACTCTGCACGCATCTGATGGTAAACGTTATGTAGTCATCTTCGTATACAATCCTGAAAGTTATATGTTAGATAACACCTAAGTTTGTCTTTGTACATAACTTTTGTTCTACTATGTAATAAAATGTAAAAAAAAAATAGAGGAGTCAACCAGTAGTCATGAGTGTGAATGTAAACCTGTTCGTTGCTTCCTTTCTTATGCCGACTTTAAATGTCACAGGCTAGTTTTTAATATGGCATGCCATTTCTTAACTAACCACCTAGTCTTAAACTGGTTGGTTATGTAGCGTGTGTTTGATTTAGTTGTTTTTTTTCTTTTTCTGACTTTGACTTTAAAGGTATATATAGGTATCGTTTTGCCTCTAATATGTGAGATCGATACTTAAATTGACTTATATATTTCAATAAAGTCTTTAGTTTTATTTGTTTGTTAGGTATTTTTAATGTGTTATAATATTTTTTGTTGTTAAATATATTAATTGACTCTTTATTGATTCTGCTATTTATGTTTAATATTTTTTATTTATTTTTCCTTTGCTTGTTTCTTTTTGTTGTATTAAAAAAAAATCGAATCCATATCAGTTCAAGCATAATATTTTTAAGTTTCCGCCTATCACGACATAAAAGTGGAATGCCGACGACATTTTTCCCTTATCCTTTAATCTTGAGTCCTTTAAGCGAGGCGTGAATAATTTCCTCAAGCAGACATAGGGGACTCAACCAGAATCATTGATATTTTTGGTTAAAAACAGTATTTATTTAAATTATTTTATTGTATACAAAATATAAAGACTTAATGCCGCTAGGCATTAAGTCAAACCTTTGGTTTTTAAGTGTACTAGTCAAACCTTTGGAAGAATCAGAGCAGTAAATAAGTGAGGTAGGTGCAATAGTGTAACTGAGTATAAAACAAAGTGATTACTATATAAAAAAATAAATACCATTACGGGTGCTAATTTGGCTCCCGAGAACCGTTTAAACGGCCTCAGGGTCCCAGCGGAGGGATTAACCCATCCTCATTTCGCCGATGGCATTCGGAGGCAAGACCTAACAAGTGGCGAGCTTGTTGCGGTGTTTATGATGAAATAGCCTCGTTGTATAAAGCGGTCACCCATCCCAGGCCGGTCTTGTTGTCATCTGCTTAACCTTGTTATCAGTTGCGCAGTGACTTAACCACTAGGCTAGGGCCGCTTTTACTATATAAAATACTTACAATCTAATATACACTACTTAAATATAATAATATCTTATATATGTATCTACGAGTAAGTATTATATACATAATACTACCAACTACACAATGATATAGAAAATCGAAATACCTATGTACAAAGTGGAAAGGAATAGCATAATGAAAGATGAATAAAAACTACATATGAATTTAAATAATAATCATAGACTCTATGATTTATATTACTCTATTCGGCGCTTGTCTTATTTTGACTGGTAAATCATTGCATAGTCTTGCAGCGAAAATTGAAAAGTTTTACATACAAAGATGGTTTGATGCGAGGGGAAGGCTTGAAGGCTTGAGGGGATGGATTGAAGAGGTGGTATTAAAAGTTGATCGAAAGGTTTTGTCGTGATGCGAGCCAATATAAGTGAATCTGTCTTACATTATTGGACTTTACACTACAACCTACCATAAGGTGGATGTTAAGTACATGTCATACTCCATTAAAAATGCCTTTTTATTTGTAAAACTTCTATTGAAGTCTTCGAATTTAAATATGTTTATAAGCTATTGACTGCTATTGAGTTTTGTCTCATGCTTGATATGGAATACGTTTTATATTTCGAGCTGACATAATATTAGACTCATAATGCAAATTCGTCTTTGTCGCCGTCCATTTCGTAACCGCATCATTTAATAATGTTGTTAAACAACAATGTATTGATCGTCGACCGCATTCATGACTTCTGGTTATCCATGTAGGTGTGATTACCACAAGGTTGAGTATATATTCTATAGAGTACGATATATATATCACGAAGTTATGCCCTTATGTTAGTAGTAAAACGAGTCTAAGGCAAATTTGTTATTGTCGTCGCCCATGTCGTAATTAATCAAATAGAAGAACTTTTCCCATGGACCCATGAGTCGCAAATGAAAACAAAAATTGCATTCTCCATACAAACTAGTAATATTAAAACGACCAATTTGTATGGGGAAGCCAACATTTTTTTTTCGATCACAACCTTTCAAATTCGAATTGTATACCTATTTATGAACTTTTCAAATTTTCTTAGAGCTTCTCTAATTATTCACATTTCCATGGTCTCGAGCACAGAGTTATACTCTGTGGTCTCGAGTCACATATCTTGCTGTATAATAAATATCCTAATTCGAAAACATAATGATTCTTATTTTATTTTCTTCACAGTTTTTGGCAAAAGCCACAAGTGGACGTTTTTGGCAACTGCATTTATGACTGTAAACCTTTTTAGTAGAATATTTATGTTAGAAAGTCAAAACACTTCTCTTTGGCAAGGTAAACATTTGCTCAGACTCTAGTGCTGTTTATTTTGTAGGTATAATAAAAATACTTTTACAAAACGTTTTATTTGATAGAAAAACAGACGATATTGTAGACTTTTTTATATTTACTGTTTTTTACTGGAGCAAGTCTTGTCACTTTTTCTCTACCTGATGCCAAACAGACCTACAAAAGCCATGAACGGAAATGACCAATACATAGTTGTTTAACAAACATGGATCGCTTCCACTATGCCGGCTAAATAATGTAGATACAAAACAGGTGGCGACGTTTTTTTTTGTTTCGTTAATTCTGATCCAGGTACTTTGGGTTTAACGCTTCCATATATTTAACCTATTGTAAGATATTTTAATAACAACATATTTTTTATGTGGCAAACGAGCAGTAAATTTAACGATATCAATAATTCAAATGACAACCTCCGTAGACTAGTGGTTCGCCTTTGGCGTTGTATCCGAAGGTCGTGGGTTTGATTCTCACCCATTGCAAAAAAATCTTAGTACATTTTTTCTGTACAGTTTGTCATGGTCTGGGTGTTTATAAAATATAATATGTATTAAATAGTTGCTTCTGGTACACACAGTACAAGCCTAAAGCTTAGTTTGTGACTAGAGCAATATGTGTAATTTGTCCTACATATTATTATTATTATAAATTGAAGAACTGATAAAGTTATTGAACTTTTCTCAGCCAGCTTTAAGTAGGCAAGGATGCAGCTCAACAAGATTTTTAAGTAGGCAAGGATGCAGCTCACAAGATTTTTAAGTAGGCAAGGATGCAGCTCACAAGATTTTTAAGTAGGCAAGGATGCAGCTCACAAGTTTTTTAAGTAGGCAAGGATGCAGCTCACAAGATTTTTTTTCTAGATCCGAAGCATTAATGATATTATAATAACTAGCATTATTAATCTGTAGTTCTACCATGAGTTTTTTTGCAGTGTTTACTATAATCGCTAGTAACTATACATAGATGACCGCCTTCGTAGACTAGTAGTTTCGCTTTTGGCGCTTTATCCGGAGTTCGTAGGTTCGATCTCCACCCATCGCAAAAAATATTATTACGTTTTTCTGTACAGTTTGTCATGGTCTGGGTGTTATAAAATATAATATTTATTATATCATTGTTTCTGGTATACATAGTACAAGCCTAGAGCTTAGTTTGAAGAGCAATATGTGTAAATTGTCTTAAATATTATTTTATATGATGAACCAAGAACTATGTTTTAATTTTTTTCTTCATGAATGTGTTACTGTATATTTTTTTTGTAAATTTTATATTTGTGAATATCTTCAATAAACCTTAGTTTTTTTAATATTATTTTCTTAATCTGTAAAAAACCGCCACAGCCTAAAGGTTAACTCACTGCACACATACTGATCACAAGGTTAAGCAGATGACAACAAGACCGGATGGCCTGGGATGGGTGACCGTTTCATTTAAGAATATGGGTTAGATCTGAAAGTATGAATTATTATTCAAGAAAAGGGAAGAGCCCTAAAACTTTTGTAAAGTGTTCATATGTCTTGCTCGCACTCATTATAATCTACGTATAGAAAAGGGATAAATATTCACTTTTTGTTTGTTTTAATGTTTAAACAAAATTTACATTGATTGGTTATATATATTTTTTAATTTAATATATACTATTACTTTTTTTTTAACAGGCGATTTTAAGCTTCTACTTTAGAATATTAATTCTTAGATGCGTTAGATCTTATTATTATATATAATAAAGGTACTCGTAAAAGGTTCACGCGAAATAAATTATTTTGATTACCTTTAAAACATAGCTTATGCCCGATTTCACCAACTCTAAGGGAGCCCGTAATAAAGTTAAATGACAATTAATGACAGGGGCTTCTTTAGAGTTAAGAAGCCCCTGTCATTAATTGTCACTTAACTTTGTTACGGGCTCCCTTAGAGTTGGTGAAATCGGGCATTACTCTCGTAGATTTTTAAAATTAAGAGGGTAAATATTTTTGCTGTATACAGAACGTTACAGTCCAGGAATCTTGTCCAGCTGGAGTCATATAATAGTTATTTTGGTAGAAGACATTCAAATGCAAATCTAATTTTACCCACCAGAGCATCGCACTTCAGACCACGTTGGTACTGACTCATAATGTCATAAAAATAAACACATGTGCTAAACTGAAATAGCACCGTAAATACCACAGCCCATACGGATGCAAAAACCGTCAAGTGACCTAGTCATGAGACTAATGCATCGATTTCTTGTCCAGGTGGTTAGTAGTCTCCTATCAGAGTACGGTTACGAAACAGGCAGTTAATTTGACGATAAATCAGCGCTTGCTATTAAAGTAGACTCGTAATGCTAAATTGTCTCTGTTTCCTCCCATTTCGTAACCGCTTTATGTAGCTGGAATATAGAAAGAGATCAATGTTGTTTGTATTTTTTTTTGTTTTAAACAACATTGTATCGATCGACTCCATAGATTTTGTAGCTCTTCTCAACACCAGGTATATACAAAGTCACATGCCATGTTTCACAAAAAAAACTTTCTTTCACCTTACCATTAACTTTAGAGTAACGCGATTCGCGACACGTTCCAACGACACTGCACGAAAAAGACAACACTAGTATTTACTAAAGTTTGTATAAAATAACCTAATTTGGAAATATAAAAATCACGGACTGTCACGCTCAAAAAAATAAATATCGGCTAAACTGTAAACAAAAAATACTACCTAATATTTTTGTCCATGGGTGGGAATCGAATCCACGACCTCCGGCTCCAGATATAACGCCAAAGGCATAACTACTAGTTTACAGAGATGTCCATAAGAATGTTCTTCTTAGGGCCGATTCGACCAAAAGAACGCATTACTTATACTGGGGATAGTAATGTCTAATTTCATACAAATATTTATTAGTAGATTAAAATATCAGCTCAGTATAATTATTTGTATGTGATTTGACGTTACTAATATTGGTATAAGTTATGTCTTCTTTTGGTCGAATCGGTCCTTAGTCGCAACACTAGCTAAATCTTCACAATCCGTCGCCATCCCTCCCTGACTGCTGCTCTCCTGGTACATTCGTATAATGAACGCTCCAGTTCATCTCATAGGTGATCTACTGCGCATTCTCGTGGCCTTATCTTAGCTCTGTACCGTAAGACGCTCGATAGATCCATCTTCACGTCGAGTTACATTTCCATAAGTAAAAGCAATAGATACTTATTATAACTCAATGCGCCTAAAAAATGCCTTCAACCGCTAGCCGCGTAATTCTAAAACAAATCTTTAAATGGTATACTTATTACAATTTCAGAATATTGAAAATTATTTATTCACAAATAAAAGGGAATTGAATTAGTGAATCAGTCCAGGCCATCGCCAGACCAAAAGAATTTATGAAACGCTTTAAAGAATTTATTGTGGCAATTATATTGGAAATTGGTTCAATTGACAATAGCTTTCCCTTTGAGCTTTAAAATCTAAGTCCAAAAATGTAATCTAAGATTGTTATAAATTTCGGAAATTTATTATTTTTTAACGTTTACCTACGAATAAAGAATTTTTTGTAATCTTAAAAAATGTTTTTTTTATTATTTTTATTTATAGGATTTATTTTACTTGGTGGGAGAGTTTAGACTTAAAAACACTTTAGGTCACGGGTTTGAACCCCGGAATGCCTTTCTTAATCCGCTTCCGTAGACTAGTGGTTGCATCTTTAGCGTTGTATTCGGAGGTTATTAATTTATATATCTATTTTACAAATTAATATGTGTTTACATTATTGTACAGATACTAAGCTCTAGGCTTGTACTATGTCTACCAGAAACTCATTGTTTATAATAAATATTATATTTAATAACAAACCCAGAACATGACTAACTGTAGAGAAAAATGTGCTAATATTGTTTTGCCATTGGTGGGAATCGAACCCACGCCCTCCGAATATAACGACAAAGGCGCAACCACTAGTCTACGGAGGCGGTCAATATAAACCTTCCGGAAGGGATTCCCTAAATAATGGTGAAAACCGCATGAAAAGCCGCCGTAGTTTAGAATATATAACCGTAGAGACGCGGAGCGACTTCATTTTATACTAATTATGTAGTTGAATTTGAAATTTATTTTTATTTGTTTTATTTATTTACACACAAACGAAATAACAACAATAATTTAAAAATAATAAGGTAACAATAACAAATTATTTGATCGGGCTGTTGCCTCATACAACGTGTGCACTGTGCACCAACATGATCATGTGTGAGTGTTTTATTGTTACTAACCTAACCCAACTAAAATACTAAAAAATAAGAAACTTAAAACTAAATTATATTAAAAAAAGAAGAAAAAAAAACAATTATTAATAAAAACATAACAGAGTTATTCCAAAAATAATAATTAGTACTACAAACGTGAAAAAAATCTTTTAAGTATTTACGAAGAATATCTTGGATATATATTTTGAATAATGAAAATTTGTTGAAAGGTTGTACTTTGGGCTAATATGAGGTTATACTGATCAAATGGAACAACTATTTCCGATAGCCATGTGTTGCAAATGAAAAAAAAAGTCTTGCCTATACAATTTGGTAATTTTAACATTACTAGTTTGTATGGATAAGGAAATTTTATTTTTCATTTGCGACACATGGTTCCTTGGGAAAAGTAGTTCGATTTGATTAGTAGAAACGCATATTAGCATAAAGTACAACCTTTCAAAGCCACCATGCTTAAACTTCACAAGGTTTACATAACCCAATCAATTAAGGTTAAGGTTAACTAGGATGCGTAAAAAGGTAACACTCAGCCGCATTGGTAAATTAAATAGGTCAGAAAACCCTAGGGATGGGGTGGGTATATTTAATTATTTTTACGACACCCTCGTATTTCTCGGTTCCCCAGAGATATCTTCGTCAATATGAGAGATTGCCTATTATCGTCATGAATGAAATCATATTTTTATGTTTTAGTTAGTCATATATCAGTCATATATATTGACAACCTCCGTAGACTAACGGTTGCGCCATTGGCATTAAATCCGGAGGTCGTGGGTTCGATTCCCACCCATGGCAAATAGATAGTACGTTTTTCTGCACAGTTTGTCATGGTCTGGGTGTTTATAAAATATAATATGTATTATATCATTGTTTCTGGTACACATAGTACAAGCCTAGAGCTTAGTTTGTGACCATAGCAATTTGTGTAATTTGTCCTACATATTATTATTATTTATTACATAGAAACCTATATGTACTATATAATATACGTGGTACCCGCAATTTTAATAAATAAAACATTTGTTTGACAATATTAGTATAGTGCCTCGCAGAGCACGTTAAGCCGTCGGTCAAAGTTTCACTATACCAAGTTTCACATATATATACTCTACACCGAACAAGTGGCTAGCTCATCGCGATGTTTGAATAGACCCATCTATAAACAGTTTCACAAGTTGATATAGTGAAACCGGGACCGACAGCTTAACGTGCTCTCCAAGGCACTATAGTGGTGTTGTTAAACAAATGTACATACATTTTTTAATTAAAAACTCATTGGTATACACCGGGATTTGAACCAGGGACCTAAGTGTTTATAAGTCCAAGGTCTAACGAACTCGGCCACCACGTATATAATACCAGCTTGTGAAACTGTTTATTAAATATAGTTTGCGACAGGCAAGCCACTTGTTGGGTGTAGATTCATACCATCGGCTATGACGAGGTGGGATCAAAACCCTTCTGCTGGTTACCCTCAGGCCGTCTAGACGGCTCAGGCACTGTAAGGCAACCGTGATGATATTTATTTAATTTTTATATATCTTTGTAGTAATAGTAATTAATGACGAAAAAAGGAGCCAAGTTCTATGAGTTTTTCCCACTTCATAAAAACATTTAAATGGTTGAACCAATTTGGATAACAGTTGCAAATATATAAGGTATTTTTCTTAAATCTTTTAATTTTGTTTAATTAAATTTCAATAAATCAAATCTACAAAGTATTTTCTAATACTATTCGTTTATATTTATATTTTTTTATTTACGATTTTTTCGTTTATAGGTTTATAGTTATATTGATATAAATAATAAACATTTTTATTTAAATACGATATATTTCGCCTTATATGGCGTCTTCAGTCGTATGAAGACCTAATACCCTAATACTATTCGCAAACAAATCTCATTTGCTCATAAAGTCGTAACCAATTACGACCAATACTCTATTTTGCTGCAGTTTGCTATTGGAAGAAATTTACACGGAAAGTTTTCTCAAAGCAAAAATCTTTAAACTTGGCTTTTCCAACTTCAAATGTCATATTTTCAAAGTTTGTGTTTGTTGAATACCAATACAGCCAAACAGTCGTGCTGTAATATGTATTTTTAATATCTTTTCCTAACTTATAAGTGGTGGCCTACTTGGTTAGACCTCATACCTGTGATGGTTCTTGGAATAGACGAACGTAGATCAATCATTTTTTTTTTTCTTTTATTGGAGCACGACATGTGACTTTGTATCTACCTGGTAGTGAGCAGACCTACAAAGTCATATTTCAGAGGAAACTGTTATTATTGCGTGATATAATAAATACATAGGTTTAATGCGTCGATCGACACCGCGCCGTGCGAGATTCGGATAAATCAGAGAAGTGTCACAATGACAGTTGTCGATGGTATAGGTTAAGAATAGACCATAGACAAATGTTCTTTACTTTTAATGTGACAATACCTAGAAACACTGCAGTTCTCCGTTTTAGGTCCTCGGCTCAAGACAACGCCATGCAAATCTAACTACAAAATACGTCCTCAGAAAATTCTTAAACGTCAGAGAGAGACATTTTTTTGTTTGACGCCACTATAGAGCACGTTAAGCTGTCGGTCCCGGTTTCACTATACCAACTTGTGAAACTGTTTATAAATGCGTTATTGAGTCTATTCAAAAACAACGCGACGAGCTAACCACTTGTTCGGTGTAGCCATCGGCTACGACGAGGTGGGATTAAAACACCTCTCCGCTGGGTACCCTGGGGCCGTCTAGGCGGACCCGTGATGATATGTATGTATGTCAAAGAGAGATTTTGGTTTTTAGGTGGGCGGAAGGTCTCTATAACTTCGTTAGGCCGTCAAGTGACCTAATCATGTTTCGGTTTTAGTCTGTGAGTTCACCGGTTTTCAGGAGATTACTGTATCAATTTATTGTGGAGGTAGTAGTCTCCTGTCAGGGTGCGGTTACGAAATGGGTGGTTGAAATGACGATAAGGCAGCGAGTGTATTAAAATATATTCGTAATGAAATTCGTCTTTGTCACCGCCCAATTCGTAATCGCATCATTTATCTGGCATAGTGGGAGCGATCTATGTGGTATAAGAACAATCTTTGGTTTACCCCATTCATGGACTTTGTAAGGCTGTTCAACTCCAGTTGGATACAAAGTCACATGCCGAGCTCCAATGAAAGTTAATAATTAAAAATTGAAAACCTATTATTATACCAATTGGGTTAAATTAAAAATAAACACTCTCTTATTATATGTTTGGCCGTCGTATGAAAATCGTGCGGACTCTAGCTCGCTCGGACAAGAGTCAAGAGTTAGTCAAGGTATGTCGGTGAATATACCTAGAGCGCGGACGGGTTCTGGCTTAGCATTTCGTCTCTTACGTAAGTAATAATAACCTCGGTTTCCATGATTTTTTATAAAAAAAAAAATACATTTGTTTGTCAACACCGCTATAGTGTCTCGGAGAGCTATAGCCTTCTTTGATTACTGAGATATTCTGCTAAAATAAATGTTCAATTCGAACTAGTAGTTCCTGAGATTAATGCGTTCAATCAAACAAACTTTTGAGTTTTATAATATTAGTATATTATATATACCAATTAACTTTATATCTCCTTAATAATTATAAAGGCAACATACATACAACCAACATACGGTGGTTCTGGTAATTGTGAGATCGCGTGTTGGGCTGACAAATGCTATGAGATCGAATCTCACTGTCAGTCATGTCTCGCCGCAACATGCAAAACTACTCTTCAAAATTATTGAAATTGTTAGCGAGCAGCTGTTTGTTTCAGAAATATTAAATATATTGTATGTTTTTTGTCACGGTGATAAAAAATTTATATTGTAATCTATATTCTATCTATGATAAAAATAATGAAACAGGTATGTTTTCCTTTTAGTGTCGCCTATACAAAAACATAAAGATAAATAACTTAAAGTACAAAAAAGATCTACAAATCACTTTAACTTAAAAAAAAATTTTTTTTTACTAAACATAGATATCTGTAAAGTTTTACATGTAATTATTCATTTTGACTTTACTAAACTCACGAATTAAAGCCTATCACTTGTCTAATTGTTGTTTACTTGTTAGATAATTAAAGCCTACCACTTGTCTAATTGTGTTTTACTTGTTAGATACGAAGACTTATTTTGTATTTGTAGGAGTCATTTTAAGCATATAGACGTTTGTTCATATAACAATTTATTTTTCCGACTTTTTTTTTGAAGAAAAAATACTTACCTACCTTTTTTATTTTAAAAATGTGTTCTAAAAGTGATACTGGAGGCAAAAATATTATCATAATTTAAAAAACACATCATATTTCTGAAATATATACACCAATTTTTTGGGACCGACTCTTTCATTTTAATGAAACTTTTAAAATCGATTGAGATAAGAAGTAAGATCCACATAAAAAAAAACATACGCGTCAAATTGAGAACCTCCTCTTTTTTTGAAGTCGGTTAAAAAAGTGCAAGATATTGTGTTGTTGTAGGGACTGCCAGACATATACTTGCTGGGTGCAAGACTCTACTTGAAAAAGGCCATTATTCGCACCGACATGATAAAGTACTAGAAATTACCCGTGAAGCTCAGTATTGCTAGAGCCAGAAAAGGATTATCAACAAATGAAAGACTAACTACTTTTGTAAAGGAAACAACTCAAGAGAACTCAAAGTAAACCTTTCCCAATCCTGGACAAAGCACAGAACTGGAAAATGTTCATGGATACATTCAAAATACATTACAAAATTTCAGACGAACTAGCAGTTTCAGCCTATAGACCAAACTGGTACTCTCGGTACTTGAAGAATTTGACATGTATTTGTTTACATTTTGTATCTTGAATTTTCTTTCAGAGTTTAGTCAACATTAAGAATTAATTAAACCAATATTAAATATAGGTACTGATACTATTTGATTAACCTAATCAATAATTAACTATAGATACCTATACATATGTACGTAAAGGGTTAAGTGAAGTGAACAGACTTGAGGTTTGTCAAGTAAACAGGATTGTGTGTGATAAGACCTTAAGAGCTTCAAACCTTTTGATACGATAAGCGCTTTAACTGCTTTGCTTTAACTAACTCAATATACTTATAACATATTTATAATATATTTATACATATACATACGTCCTTCTCTATAATACTTTATTTAATACAACGGGGTTTTAAAATTGAAATTCATTCATTTTCTTTTTACATTATACACATATTGCTCTGGTCCCAAACTAAGCTCTTGAACTATGGTACTAGAAACAACAATATTAAATTAATTTTATAGGATTTTATAAATATACAGACCATGACAAACTTGGCACTATTTTTTTTTCTTTGTCTTTGGTGGGAATCGAATCTACGACTTCCGTAGACAACGCCAAAGGCAACCACTAGTCTACGGAGGCTGCCAAGAGAATATAACAAGGCCAGGGATGGGTGACCGTTTTATACAATGAGGTCTCGCAACTAGTAAACAAATTGCTTATGTAGAATCTACCCTAGTTTAGTAGGTATATAATGTCCGATATTGTAATCATTTTATATTACATAATTTATTTTCATTACATTATGTAAATTTTGTCTTTGGATAAGGTAATCATTGATGATTACCTACTTATTTATACTAATAGTATACTGTGTAGTTATGTACATTGGTACAGTAACAAATAATCTGCCATAGGGTGTTCTACGCATGCTGATCAGTGCATTTTGAGTATGCTACTATATATATGCTATATAGCATAAGTCAATCAATAGCTGTGCCCCTCTTTTAGTTTGTGTGAAGCACTAGAGTTTTTAACTTGCTGGTTTTTTTTTCTCCGGGGTCTCTCTGAGGAGATCGACTTTACAGTTAGTGTTTATGCCCTTAAAAATACCGATCCTTATACCTTTACTTATATGTGATTGGTTACTTACCTTTTATTTACAATAAATATTTAAGGCATGGATATGATCGGTGAAGTTGGTCGCCTTGGTGGCTCTCTTGTATGGCAGATAATGATTGACAGGTCAATGGAATCAGCTAACCACCTAGTCTTACACTAGTTGGTTATGTAGGGTGTGTTCGGTTCGGTAGTAATTTTCATATTAAGATTTCCATTCCATCGTGTTTAAGTTCAATTAATATTTGTCGTTCTTTTGTTAATGAATAGCTGCCTAACCAAACGCACTCTAAGACCTCATTGTTAAACTTTTTTTTTTTGACTTTTCATAAAATCAAAAAAAAAAATCTGTAAAGATTTACATGAAATAAATAATTTTGACTTTGACTTTGACTATCATAAACACCATAATTGAAATTCATGAGATACTCGTAGATACTGATATTTCAAAGACTGTTAAGAAAAGACTCACAATGAGTTTAAAGAGGATAAAGCGTTTATATATTTATTACCTACTGAACCAATTTGACAAAAAAAAAACTTAGTACAAGTTTAGTTGATGACCAGATCAATATGTGTATATTGTCCTACATTTTAATGATTATTCGTCACCTGCCATGGCGTAACTGAATTTTTGAGTCGAAACATCATTATAAATTCCAAATGCTTCTATATGCGTCTAATTTTAGGGGCCCAAAAGTTAACCTCGTAAATAAGATGTATGACTGATTTACTCACCAGTGGGACTATACTATAAAACATAGGGGCCGTGGTCCCACTTATGTTTTACAAGGTCGCAGTAAACAAGTAAAAATACTGTCATTTTGGGTTACGAATTTGTTATTTTTAAAATAGAATTCTTATGGTATCATCGCGACGAGCTAGCTACTTGCTCGGTGTAGACTCATACCATCGGCTACGACGAGGTGGGATTAAAACCCCTCCGCTGGGTACCCTGGGGCCGTCTAGGCGATCTCGGGCGCCGTAAGGCACCCGTGATGAAATGTATGTATTTACTTTTATGGTGATAGTCAGATATAAAACTCAAAATAAAAGTTTAAAAAATAAACATAAAATTTTTAATGTTTTTTATTCAATTTGGTATTATTTTAGTTAGTATTTCTAGTAATACCTTCTGAGAGTTATGTTTGGCTAAATATCGCAACCGTTTTAATTCTCCAGAATTATTGTTGTAAAATGTCTGTGCTCTAACTGCAGTGATCTGATTATGATAATATACATATAAATTATACTAAAAAATATAGCTATAAATAATTTGTATTTTAATAAATAATATTTAAAAAAAAACATCACGGGTGTCTTACGGCGCACGAGACCACCAAGACGGCCTCACGGTACCCAGCGGATGGGATTTTTATCCCACCTCGTCGTAGTCGATGGTACGAGATTATATTCGTCCGTGTTTGGATAGACTCAATAATCCATCTATAAACAGACTTACCGACAGCTTAACATGCTCTCCGAGGCACTATCGTGGTGTTGTTAAACAAACATACATTTTTAGATTAAAACTCATTGGTACACACTGGGGTTTGAACCAGGGACCTAAGTTTAAGGTCTACCCAACTCGGCCACCACGAATATAAAATAAATAAAATATAATAATAACACGAAACTATTTTAGTCTAGACAAAGCAGTTCTCGTGATAGCCTTATAGTGTATTGTGTGGAACGAGCGAACTGTAACGCGATAGGGTTAACGAATGTACTCAGAGCTAGTGTTCATATTCATGTAGGTACTCTAAGACAATGGAGAGGATGACATACCTATAGCGCAGATTTTCAAATTATCATTAAACCTCGTTAAACTGTATTATATATTATACGATATAATTTTAGGTGGGAAGGTCTTTAGGTGGGAGGAAGGTCTCTATAACTTCGTTAGGCCGACTTACCGGTCTCGTTACCACCGCCCATACAGATGCAAACACCATCAAGTGACCTAGTCATGTTTCGGTTTTAGTCTTTGGGTTCACCGGTTCTCAGAAGATTATGCATCGATTTCTAGTCTAGGTAGCTTCTATTCAGGGTGCGGTTACGAAATGGGTGGTTGAATTGACGATAAGGCAACGAGTATATTAATTATATTCGGAATGCATTTTTTTTTGTCGCCGCCCAATCCGTAATCGCATAATTTAGCCGGCATAGTGGGAGCGACCAATGTTGTTTAATAACAATTATTGACCTATCCTATTCATTGATTTTGTAGGTCTGCTCACCACCAGGTAGATACAAAGTCACATGCCGTGGTCCAATGCAAAATATATATATATATATACAGTATAATACAAATGTATAAGTACAGGGTAGCCGAGTTGGTTAGACCTTCGACTGAAAACACATCAGTTTATACCCTGGTTCAAACCCCGATGTGTACCGAGTTTTAATAAAAACATAAATGTTAAAATATTACACGTTTCTACATTACTCTAAATTCTGCACTAGCAAACGCTATTAAGCAGTATTTATATACTTTGTTAGGATGAATATTATTATATTTTATAGTATTCATAATAATAATAAAAAAATCTTCAATAATATTATAATCTAAAAACAGAATATGTGCTAATCTTGTGTTAAAGTGCTAAATCTATACTAATATAATAAAGCTGAAGAGTTTGTTTGTTTGAACGTGCTCATCTTAAGAACTACTGGTTCGGATTTTTATATAAATTGGATACACTATTTATCGAAGAAGACTATATAGTATTACTCTACGTCCATTAGGAGCTGAGTATCAATGAAAAATGTTACAAAAACCGGGTAAAAATATTCATTTTGAGAGCTTCCGTTGCGTGTAAACGGTTAAAGTTACTCAGACGAAGTTGCGCGGGTCAGCATTTATCGAAGAAGTATATATAATATTACTCTACGTCGATTAGAAGCTGAGTATCATTGAAAAATGTTACAAAAACCGGGTAAAAATATTCATTTTGAAAGCTTCCGTTGCGTGTAAACGGTTAAAGTTACTCAGACGAAGTTGCGCGGGTCAGCATTTATCGAAGAAGACTATATAATATTACTCTACGTCCATTAGGAGCTGAGTATCAATGAAAAATGTTACAAAAACCGGGTAAAAATATTCATTTTGAGAGCTTCCGTTGCGTGTAAACGGTTAAAGTTACTCAGACCAAGTTGCGCGGGTCAGCATTTATCGAAGAAGACTATATAATATTACTCTACGTCCATTAGGAACTGAGTATCAATGAGAAATGTTACAAAAACGGGAAAAAAATATTCATTTTGAGAGCTTCCGTTGCGTGTAAACGGTTAAAGTTACTCAGACGAAGTTGCGCGGGTCAGCATTTATCGAAGAAGTCTATATAATATTACTCTACGTCCATTAGGAGCTGAGTATCAATGAAAAATGTTACAAAAACCGGGAAAAAATATTCATTTTGAGAGCTTCCGTTGCGTGTAAACGGTTAAAGTTACTCAGACGAAGTTACGCGGGTCAGCATTTATCGAAGAAGACTATATAATATTACTCTACGTCCATTAGGAGCTGAGTATCAATGAAAAATGTTACAAAAACCGGGAAAAAATATTCATTTTGAGAGCTTCCTTTGCGTGTAAACGGTTAAAGTTACTCAGACGAAGTTGCGCGGGTCAGCATTTATCGAAGAAGACTATATAATAATACTCTACGTCCATTAGGAGCTGAGTATCAATGAAAAATGTTACAAAAACGGGGAACAAATATTCATTTTGAGAGCTTCCGTTGCGTGTAAACGGTTAAAGTTACTCAGACGAAGTTGTGCGGGTCAGCATTTATCAAAGAAGACTATATAATATTACTCTACGTCCATTAGGAGCTGAGTATCAATGAAAAATGTTACAAAAACGGGGAACAAATATTCATTTTGAGAGCTTCCGTTGCGTGTAAACGGTTAAAGTTACTCAGACGAAGTTGTGCGGGTCAGCATTTATCAAAGAAGACTATATAATATTACTCTACGTCCATAAGGAGCTGAGTATCAATGAAAAATGTTACCAAAAAGGGAAAAAATATTCATTTTGAGAGGTTCCGTTGCGTGTAAACGGTTAAAGTTACCCAGACGAAGTTGCACGGGTCAGCTAGTAAATAATAAAACTGATTACTTATATTATCTGTTGAATTTTTAATTTCGAAAAATATTATTCAAAGCCTTTTTGATGACATTTTGATATAAAATTATAATGAAGTTGATAATTTTGTATTCAAAATCTGTTTCAAAATTTGAATAGCGTGATTAAAGTAATCACATTTATTTCATGTAAATCTCTTACTAATTTTAATATTATAAATTACACAAGCTGGACTAGAACCTTATTTTTAATTAAGCTTGTGAAATGGAAATTTTCATGAAAACACCTTGTCAATGACAGTGTTTAAAGGGGACATTTTGTTTTTAGGACCTTTGACGCGTAAAATCAAAGCTTTTAACATATTTTAGGCTTTGTTTTTGATTTAATATTTTATTTTATGACTGGACTTCAAAGTAATGTCACATCGAGTCGTAAAATATTTTTAATTACCTAGGTATTTGTTTTTTAATAAATATATTTAATTTTTAAAGATAAAAACGCAAAGAAAAAATTCCTGGTGGCGGGACTCGAACCCACGAACCTCGCTATCGCGGCAAGGCGCTCAACCGCTGAGCCAATCAGGTTCTAGTCAGCCCTCACGAATTTTGTCATTGCTTGTTATCTACTTATACACAGACGCCCTCTATTAGCTTTCTTCTAATAACTCTTATACGAGTGAAGTTAGAAGTCCTAGTTTCTAATACTAGATGGCAGAGGAGTCTGTTTTTTGTTTTTTAATTTTTTCAGTATTTTATATTTATGCATTTTTATAAATTCCTTTTATAGGATAATCTTATATTAATTTTTTAAAGATAAAAACGCAATGAAAAAAATCCTGGTGGCGGGACTCGAACCCAAGAACCCCGCTATCGCGGTTAGGCGCTCAAATTTTTTAATAAATTTATGAGATATTTTTTGATATTTATTTATACTCCGACTAACTTATATTATAAAATACAACAAAAAAGGTAGAGATGAGTGATTCTTTTTATTGGGGCACGGAATGTGGCTGTATCTATCAGATTGAAGGCAGACCTATAAAGTACATGAATTGGGTCAATTAATACATTATTGCTTAGCAGCACAGATTGATTTCACTATGCCAGCAAAATTTAAGAAATGGGCAGAGGCAAATCCGAATCTTTTTAACTCTAATATCCTTGCTTCTTTATTGTCAAATAGATTGCCTGTTTAATCAACAGTACCCGTTATAAGCGACAAAATTTAAATGCAGTAGGCTCTTCAAAACCCACGGACTAAAACCGAAACATGATTATGTCACTCAACGGTTTTTTGCATCTATATGAACGGTAAATATAGTGTTTTACATTTGGCAATAAATGTAATCGCTTCAATTTATATATTTTACCTAATAAAAACACATTTAACACAATTTGCTTGTTTTAAATAACAAACATAATCCCTGTAGCTACGTAAAAAAAAAATTGTTGTATCGGAACTTAAAACCTGGAGCCCTCTGATTCTTTTAAGTTTATTCTATAACTAAAGTATGTATTACATAGCCTACTATTAGATATTATACTGTGAAATAAAATATGTGAATTTATATATTTTGTATATATATTTTTTATATAAATTAGTTATATTTATTAAATTAGCACTGAAAAACAAATACTATATTTTATTTAGTTTTTATATTCAAATATATAAAATAAGTACTATTTCTTAATAAGCTATAGTTTCGCTTAAAAAACAAATAATATACTTTATTTATAAACTATTCTTATTTTATATTCAAATATTTTTCAATTTGAATATTATTTATTATCGGCTACGACGAGGTGGGATTAATAAGATATATATATGAATATTAAAACTAAATAACGTACAGTATTTGTTTTTCAGTTCAAAACTATACATTATTTAGAAACTATACTTATTTTACATACATATCATCACGGTGGCCATACGGTGCCCGAGACCGCCTAGACGGCCTCAGGGTACCCAGCGGAGGGTTTTTTAATCCCACCTCGTCGTAGCCGATGGTATGAGTCTACACCAAACAAGTGGCTAGCTTATCGCGATGTTTTTGAATAGACCCAATAACCCATCTATAAACAGTTTCACAAGTTGGTATAGTGAAACTGGGACTGAACGTGCTCTTCGAGGCAATATAGTCGTGTTGTCAAACACATGTACATTTTTTTTTAAATTAAAAACTCATTGGTACACACCGGTATTCAAACCAAGGACCTAAGTGTTTTTAAGTCCTAAGTTAGATCTTCTACCAACTCGGCCACCACGCATATTAGAACTATACTTATTTTACATTCTAATATAATTTTCTTTTTGAATATAAAAACTAAATAAACTACAGTATTTGTTTTTCAGAGCGAAATAAACCAATATTGAGCTTAAAAACAAGAAAATCTGTGGCGCCATCTAGTTTCACATGTAAACGGCAAAGCTTTCGAAATATTCAGGAATAATTTTCCGAGAATTTCCGGACTGTTCTCTGTATCCGGTCCACACATGACTGAATGTGGAATGTTTCGTGATAGAGTATTGCATTATTATGAATATTTTTTATCAATTCGTCTCTATTCATGTGTACAATATAATTGAAAAAAAAACTGTAGGTATTTTTTTGACGTGGCTTGTTATAAGCTATTTTATTTTTAATATATTGGAGCACGACATGTGACTTTGTATCTACCTGGTGGTGAGCAGACCTAGGTGAGTAAGTCCATGAATGGGGTCAATTAATAATTGTTCTTAAGCAACATTGATTGCTCCCACTATGCCGGCTAAATTATGCGATTACGAAATGGGCGGCGACAAAGACGAATTGCATTACGAGTATATTTTAATATACTATATATATATGTATATTAATACATTATGCTTGTAGATATATTGGATTTATCGATAAGTTATTTCTACGGACATGTCCGTGGTCAAAGTAGCTACGATCGTTTACGTTGTATCTGGAGGTCGTAGGTTCAGTTCCCACTCAAGGCAAATAATATTATTAGGTACGTTTTTCTGTATAGCTTGTGGTGGTCTGGGTGTTTATAAAATATAATTAATTTAATAATAATTATAATTTTAGGTGGGAGGAAGGTCTCTATAACTTCGTTAGGCGACCGGTCTTGTTACCACCGCCCATACAGATGCAAAAACCGTCAAGTGGCATAGTCACATTTAGGTTTTAGTCTGTGGGTACACTGGTTGTCGCGGTGGTAGTCTCCTTTCAAGGTATGGTTACGAAATGGGTAGTTGAATTGACGATAAGGCAGCGAGTATATTAAAATATACTCGTTATGCAATTCGTTATTGTCGTTCCCCATTTCGTAATCGCATCATTTAGCCAGCATAGTAGGAGCGATCAATATTGTTTAAGAACAATTATTGATTAATCCCATTCATGAACTTTGTAGGTCTGCTCACCACCAGGTAGATACAAAGTCACATTTCGTGCTCCAATAAAAATAAATATATATATTATATTATTATCGTTGTTTCTGGTACACATAGTACAAGCTAAGAGCTTATTTCAGTTCGTTATACCATCATGTAAAGTAAATTATATAACAGGTATTTTATAAATCATAAAATGTATTATGTATGATCCTTGTTCGATTTTGATAATAGTCTATGGATGCTATTCTGTGGTCATGACCTATTAACAGATCAGTCAGTTAAGAAAAAAAGAGTCGTCGTAAAAATTGTATTAAGTTCTTATTTTAATTTTGTTTTTCTATTATAGTTGTTAGTCTAGTATATTTGTGCCGTAATGTGATTTAGTGCGGCCTTCTAGACAATCAATAGAAATTGTGTAGCGTCTTGTTCGCCATCTATTAGGGGCGAAACGCACCCGTGTGAGAAGCCTGGATGAGTTTTGGTTCCCGGCTTCTCGCACATTAAAGCAAAAGTCTCGATTTTATAGAAATAATCTACACTTCCTTATTTGTCTAAACATTGTCAACTTCAGAATGTCTCACGTCGGGATTATTCATTCGACCTCTATTTTCTTTTGCCAAGAAAATCCAAAAGTAAAGAAAGGATTTTTGTTTCAACAGAGACAGGATTTTTCTCCCTTAAGAGACGGGTCGGGATTACCGCAAATACTTGTATAGGAGACGCGAGGTAAAGTCTAAACAGCCTGAGGCGAAAATATCTTATCTAAATCAAGAAATATTACATTTACATTTAACCAAATATGTTATGTTTTTCTGTAATCTGTAGAAAGGAATATATTTTATGTAGTTCTATATTTGAGTATATAGGTTTATATACGTGTTGGCTGAGTTGGTTAGACCTTGGACTTAAAAACACTTAGGTCCCTGATTCGAACCCCGGTATGTACCAATGAGTTTTTAATTAAAAAAAAAACATTTGTTTGACAATACCACTATAGTGCCTGGGAGAGCATGTTAAGCTGTCGGTCCCGGTTTTACTATACCAACTTGTGAAACTGTTTATAGATGGGTTGTTTTTATATGGATTAAAACCCCTCCACCTGGGTCCCAAGGCGTCGGTCTTGGGCGCCGTAAGGCTATATAATTATATATATTTAGATCCCTTGTACATGTTATTCACAATTTTAATTTTAGTAGATACATTTTTGATATTTACTAAATATTTTATATAAAAAAAGTATAGGTATTTTTTAATTCATTGAAATTAACTTTCTGAACATAAAAAAAAGTATAAGAGCTTTTTCATTTCATTTCCACTATTGTTTCTTACAATCTCATTTGTACAGATGCACTCAAAAGATTAGTGTTCCGTCTCGTCACTTTTTAAAAATAGTATAAGAGAATGACGACTTTGTCACTCGTTACGACTCTTCCTTTTATGATACCTACTTAACTTTTCACTGCTAAGTAGGTATGTAATGGCAACACACGGCAAGTGATTTTTTTTTTATTCACATTACTTTTAAAATATTTTAATTAATAATAAAAAAACGGCCAGCCTAGTGGATAAGACACTGCGCAACTGATAACAAGGTTAAGCAGATGACAACAAGGGCGGTCTGGGATGGGTGACCGCTTTATACAACGAGGCTATTTCATCATAAACACCGCAACAAGCTCGCCACTCGTTAGGTGTTGCCTGCAAATACCATCGGCGAAATGAGGACGGGTTAATCCCTCCGATGGGTACCCTGAGGCCGTTTAAACGGTTCTCGAGAGCCAAATAGTGATAAAAAAATATCCCAATAATAATTACCTACTGTTAATTTATACCTAATAAATAAATTACCTTTTAAGCATAGATATAAATATTAAGTCAATGCTTTTAAGAAAGTATTTTATTTGGTTTAGCTTTTTTTTTGTTCTTTTAGACCGTTTGTTATGGTCAGGGTGTTTATAAAAAATAATTTGTCTTATATCGTTGTTTCTAATACACACAGCATAAGCTTTAGTTCGTGAGCTGAGCAATATGTATTAAAAACGAAAAAGCATCAGGATCTTTAGTATTTATAAAAAAACCCTGGATAATCTTTTATACTATTTTTCTAACAAATTATCACCATAGCAACCAAAAATATTATAATTCTGGCTTTGGTTCGTGACAATATGTTTAATTTGTCCTACATATTTTTAATATTATTAGTTTGATTTTGATAAATAAAAGTCAATTGTCAAATGAATATAGATTTTTTAGTCCAAAATTCATTATTCAGACAGAATACAAAATATCTTCAAAAATTTTATAGAACTGACAGATTCACGTTCGGATCAGTAATATAACATAATATAAAATTTTGTTAAACAAAATATCATTATGCACATTAAATATTCGATATTTATTTCTTAAGAAAGTTTTTAAAATTAATATTTGAAACAAAAAAGAAAACCGCAAATATATCATGGCTTTATATAACTAGGCTATTAATCTAAAGAAAATCCTATTAAAACCCTCTGAAATTGATAGGTTTCGTGATTTGGGTTTCTCATTGAAAAAAAAAATGTAAAAACATTTTACGAATGATGAAAAAATATTTAATGTCTTACTCGTAAAATATGTTTTGCTGTTAAGATTTTATTACATAAATAAAATTGTGTTAACAGAAAAACGTAACATTTTATTTGTATAGAAAAAAGTCTAAATTCTTATTACCTTGTCTGTAAGTAGTCGTTTCTGACAGGGTTTTATAAATAGAATACCTAAACATCAAAAAATCTACATATAAAATTTTATATAAAAAAACATTTTTTAAATAATCAAAGCTATAGATTTCTTTTTGAATACCCATATAAATCAAAAACTTTTTTTATGGTCACAAAATAAAATCGGATGCCAATGAGATGGCGCTAACAGGATCATATAGTATTTGGTTGAGTAGAGAGGGTAGTGAACACAGTGCAGGTGAGAGTTCAGTCTCAAGTCCGGGAACGCTGCAGTTCAGTTAAATGGCTATGATATCTGCCATTGGAATTTTAAACGTATATTTATAACTGGCTGGTATAACTTCGTAAGCTGGTTTATTAAAAAAAAAAATGTATTAATATTGTGATTTAAAAACAAATAAACTCTTTGGTATTATGTTTTAATAGATACCTATTATTACTAAGATAAACTAAACATGTCAACCATGGCTACCATCCCCGCGTATACCCTTTTATAATGTACATAAATACCCAATTTATATACATAATTTTGGAAGTTTTTAAGATCTTACTATCTATTCTACCAATTACTATAGATGCCAAAAATATGACATGAAATTACAATTTTTAAGAAAAAAATAAATTTCTCAAAAGGTTTATATAACTTTACTTTTTTGTCATTAAAGCAAATTTATGTCATTTGCTGCATAGAAAATTTCTTTCTAGCTGGTGTAAAGCTTTATATAAATCGGCCCAGTAATTTTTAAGTGAAGCCCCGACAAACAAACATAGATTATTGTTCCCTAGCATATTTAGAGTCCATTCAGCAATTTTTTTTAATCGTTCAATTTTAATCATTGTACAGCCTTTTTTCATTAAAAAAATTTATTATATGTTTATGTTTATATTCGTATAATATATATATATATATATATATATATATATATTTATGGAGCGTGTTTCCAGGATGGCGCTAACAGGATCATATAATATTTGGTTGAGTAGAGAGGGTAGTGAACACAGCGCAGGTGAGAGTTCAAAAGGCCTTTAAACCTACTTCGCGGTCTCAAGTCCGGGAACGCTGCAGTTCATTCCCCTGCCTTTTAGTGAATCCATGGTTTGCTAAGAACATTGTCTCTCATTCTTTGTTTCAAATTCCCGTGTGTAACTCGTGTAAGCTTGTGAACATCTCGTGATTCGCTCACATAAAGACAAAATAGTGCTCTTAGAAAAACGTGTATATTCTTCTATTTGTTTTTAGACTTGGACCTGGTCTTACATTTTGTGCTAAGTAATAGCTTTTACAAATAAACTATGATAAAAAAAAATAACTAATAAAATAAGCTATGATAAAAAATAACATCTGAACTAAAATAATAATACGAAGGACATTACACAAATATTGCACTGAGGCTCTACCATGGATGTGCATTGTAGTAACGTAACGTATACGTAAAAGTGAGTAACAACCAATAGGGCCGCTTTATTTTTGGTAACAGGATTGAATAAAGCGATCCTATTGGTTGTTGCTCACGTATACGTTACGTTGCTACAATGCGCAAACCCATGGTAGTGCCTCTGATCACAAACTAAGCTCTAGGCTTGTACTATGTGTACCAGAAACAACGATTTTAATACGTATTATATCTCAAACCATGACAAACTGTATAGAAAAATGCACTATTATTTCTTTTCCATGTGTGGGAATCGAACCCATAGTCATGTTAATAAAGTGTAGTTTTCTATTATATATATTAACTTTTCTATTTGATTTTATACCATACAACTCATTTGAAGAGAGTGAATAAAAATATATTTGAATTTCAAATAGTTAACAAAACATTCCCTGGCACCAGTTTTTCATAATATTTTGTTAAAAAAAAGTTTTGTTTTTGTTTTCACAGGTTAAAATCCTTTTACAATATTGTGTCCATTACAAAATAAATTTGGAAACTCTACCGGTTAAAGGGAAATTTTACGTTATACGACATTTATTTTTTGCTTCAGTTTTTTATGGATATTTTTTCATAGCCTTTTAACTGTTTTGCATATAGATAGAAATATAATGTTTTCAATTAATAGCCAGCCTTTCGTAACGTCTTACTTTATGAAAGAAGTCGAATAGTTAAGGCACTGACTTGTAGTGTAATGGGAATTATTTTCCGATCTTTTTATAAAGTGGGAATTATCCCATATTTATAATTTTTACCAAAGTAATAACTTCACAATACCCATTTCCTATAACCCACTAAAAATAAGAATTTTACACCCTTTTTATTAATGAAAACTTTCCTCAATACCCATGCTCATATAATCCCACTTTCCCATAATATAAAAAATATTCCCTAACTAATACTATTCCAAAATTATGAAACAATTTCACGCAAGACTTTTATCTCTCTACTTAAAGCCGAACGAGAGAAAAGCCCGCTATAACAGTCTTTAAAGAAATGAAAAATCTTTAAGTCTTGGGCAGCCATGCTGAGAAGAGTGAATGAAAACAAGACTGATACTTTATAGCACGATTTTGAAGTCTTGTCTTGGGGACCCGTGCTAGCAAAAAGTCACGCCACACCGTTTTTGACGTTTGACGGTTGGCCGTGCTAAGGCTGCTGGCGTATTTCCAGGAATATTTAAATTCCGATTACTTATTAAAAAAAAAAGAACGTTTACTTTTAGTAAAATTTGCTTTCATCAATATTTAGGTTACTTTTCTTACAAGATGAAGATAAAGAAGAAAGACTTCCTTATAAAGAGGACACATTTGTATTTTTGTTGAAACGATTTTAAAAATTCTTTCAATAATAGACTTATTTTTTTATTTTATTTTTTTGTAATTATATTAGATATTTTAGATCCGATTGCTTCTAAAATAAATACGAATGAAAAACGCTAACATTCACTATAAAATGGATACTGACATAATAAATTATTTGTAAAATTAAACCATTGGAAATATTTTTTATTTAAAATATTATTACTATACATGAGCAGTAGATGTACTAACATTTCAACTTTAAATTAAGCACCCGACTTAGAACTCAATCTTAAAGGTGAGCTGGTAGATAATGCCTAAGGCATTAATTTCTTCTTTGTATATAACTTTTGTTTAATATGCAATAAAGTGGTTAAATAAAATAAATAAACTTTCTACGTTATCAGTCTGGGGCAGACTAACAGACAGAAAAACTGAGGCTTAACATAATGGTTTCGTTAAAAATTAAAAGATAAATATAAGGTATACGTGGTGGCCGAGTTGGTTAGACCTTAGACTTATAAACACTTAGGTCCCTGGTTCAAACCTCGGTGTGTACCAATGAGTTTTTAATCAAAAAATGTATGTACATTTGTTAAACAATACCACTATAGTTCCTCGGAGAGCATGTTAAGCCGTGGGTCCCAGTTTCACTATACCAACTTGTGAAACTGTTTATAGATGGGTTATTGAGTCTATCCAAACATCGCCATGAGCTAGCTACTTGTTCGATGTAGACTCATACCATCGGCTACGACGAGGTGGGATTAAAAACCACTCCGCTGGGTACCCTGAGGCCGTCTAGGCGGTCTCGGGCGCTGTACATATGTATGTATGTATATAAATATAGGGGACTCAAGCGGTGAAACTAACACGATATTGCAGCGAGCGATATAGCGGTGTTGTACTACCCAGCCCAAACTAATTTCCGAACACATTTCGATTGGGACACCGTTCGTGTCAAGGTGTAAAGATTTCTATTTCCTACAACAAATTACTAAATATCACGTGAATTTGTCGTTATATCGTTTTATTTAATAACTCTATTTTGTTTTATATTTTGACTGAAAGGTAAAGGCACCTTGGATTTTAATGTTGACCCTTGAATGTTGTATGAAAGACCAATGCCCATTTTCTATAACGCTAATTAATTTATTTCATGTTTAAAATTAGCTAACAAGGCTCAGGATTGGTGTAATTTCACGTCATGAAAATCTTTCACCAATCATATGCCTTGAATGCTGTTTTAAATTATAGATTAATCTAATTAGCGTTCTAGAATCTGGGGGTAAAATAATGATTATGATGATTCCTAAAAGCTCTTAGATATTTATTTACTTTACTTACAATTATGTTAATATATACGTGGTGGCCGAGTTGGTTAGACCTTGGACTTAAAAACACTAAGGTCCCTGGTTCGAATCCCGATGTGTACCAATGAGTTTTTAATTAAAAAATGTATGTACATTTGTTTGACAACACCCCTATAGTGCCTCGGAGAGCACGTTAAGCTGTCGGTCCCGGTTTCACTATACCAACTTGTGAAACTGTTTATAGATGGGTTATTGAGTCTATTCAAAACATCGCGACGAGCTAGCCACTTATTCGGTGTAGACTCATACCATCGGCTACGACGAGGTGGGATTAAAACTTGACACTGGGTACCCTGGGGCCGTCTAGACGGTCTCGGGCGCCGTAAGGCACCCGTGAAGATATATATATATAATTATGTTAATACAATAAGAATGTGTTTAAACATTTTCATACTATAGGAATAAGAGATAATTCCATATTATTATATGTGATTCTGTGGTAATTTTTAGGTGAGAGAAAGTCTCAATACTACGTTAGGCCGACCTAGTCATGTTTCGGGTTTAGTTTGTGGGTTCACCAGTTTTTAGTAGAGTCCTGCATAGATTCCTTGTCGAGGTGGATTAAATAAAGGATTTCACGTCGGTGACAATACAAAACCATATTCCCGATTACAATTTACCGAAATTAAATATTTTAAAGGTAAATCGCGTTAAGATCCGCTATATTTAAATAATAATTTATAACGTGTTTAGAGTTTTTTTTTTATCAGAAATATCCTAGAATATTTTTTTTTTACATTATTTTATTATTATACTAGCTGACCTGCGCAACTTCGTCTGCGTAACTTTAACCTTTGCACGCAATGGAAGCTCTCATAAGAAACAAATTTTCCCCGTTTTCCTAACATTTTTCAATGAAATAATTTTCAAAAATGTTACAGTAGACTGTAACATTTTTGAAAATTATTTCATTCTTGGATAGCCCATTTATCGAGGAAGGCTACGACCAATAGGAGCAAAGCATCAAGAGCATAGCATCTGAGATTACAACCTACAACCTCACAAACTTTACCACTTTATAATATTAGTATAGAGTATAGATAATTAATGTAGTTTTTAAAATTAATTTAGAGAATTCTGTCAGAAAAGTGCCATTTTTATAAAGTCTAATATATAAAAGTTTGTACGTTTCTTACTTAACTCCAAAACGGCCGAACCGATTTGTATTAAATTATCTACAAATGTCTAATACAGATCTAATGTCCTGTATTAGACATATACAACATATATAGACTTTTAAAGTTACTTAATTTGTTATTGTTTATTATGACTGGAGACCTGAGACACAGGCTTTGTGCCTAATTCAGGCTCCAATCTCACAAATATTGTTTCAAATGATGTGGCGAATTATCAATAGCTTTTGTGAGAAATAAATGAATTATTATTATTATATAGGTATTATTATTTCCACGACATGTTTTTTTTGTTACGTTATTAACAATATTTAAAATAAAATTGCCCCACTAATAAAAGTAATTTTATAAACTCTATAAAAAAAGAAATGCTTTATCATGGATGAAGGGTCAATTTCAAGGATTATGTTTTCAAAAAATGATCTTGTTTTAAAACCTTGGCTTTATTCTGTACGAGATTTATTAAGGGATTTCAGTATATGGGTGTTATCATTTTCGTGGTGCCGACCCTTCTCGGATTAAAATGGTTAGGTTATAATAAAAGTTACGATAACGTCCGACTGAAGCTTTTCTATTTTAGGATATAAGAGCTTTTACTCTTTATTTCTTAATGTAGAAAAATTTGGGTAATTTTGAATTTAATAAAATGATTGGTTTTAATAAAATGTATCTTATTTAAATAAAGAACTTATCTTACTAATAAATAAAATAAATACCGTCACGGGTTACTTTTTGGCTCCCCAAAACCGTTTAATCGGCCTTAGGGTACCCAACGGAGAGATTAACCCGTCCCCGTTTCACCGATGGTATTCGGAGGCAACACCTAACAAGTAGCGAGCTTGTTGCGGTGTTAATGATGGTATAGTCTCGTTGTATAAAGCGGTCACCCATCTCAGGTCCGCCTTGTTGTCATGTTATTAACCTTGTTATCAATTGTGCAGTGACTTAACCACTAGTCCGTGGCCGCTTTTTAATGTTATAAATATAAAAGATTTGACTGAAACTACGGAACCAATTTTAAAAATTGTTTCGTCTAAAGGTTTTAGTATGTAAGTTCACCGGTTTTTCAAAAATAAAGTATACCTATATAACTAGCGGAAGAATTTGCAATAAAGTAAATATTACATCTATATTATTATATAAAATATTGGAATTCCGCAAAATAACGCCTGATCCAATCAATTATATTAAATGCTGAATCCTTTGTACGAGTTACTCCTTACTTAGAGGACCACCAGTTGCAAATTTTATTCTTTCTATATAAATTAAGGATAAATTCGCTATCATCCTCGGACCACGGACCCATTGTCTCAATGGAAAAAGTTAAAAATATGTGCGAGTTCAGGAGCTCGGCATACTTCTGCATTACGCTTTATGTGTACTGCTTGTTCAGCTGCAGCTCCAGCACGTTTGGAAGATGACGAAACGTGACTCCGAGAAAGTGTGTTAACCCAGGTCGCATCCCACACCAAAGCCCGACCACATTTGTATGGTACATTATGTGTATAGTCATTCCGTCAGGTCTTATGCCATCAGATCTATGTAGACCTACTAAGGGTTCAAGAATAGAAGGAATGTTTTTTTTTGATAATGACTTACAGATAATGACGTTGAAGTTGTGGTGTCTTGATAAACTATCAACATTGTATTTGGTAATTTTTAAACTTGAAAGTAAAATTTCACTGTCTTTGATTTAAGATATTTATGAAGAGTATTTATATATCTTTTATTTTAAAAATATTGGTTTTAGTTGTTTTATGATTAAATGTAAATTACCTAAGTACATAATTTACATTATACAATTTGATTAAATTGTATACTTAATCGTAAAATGGATAAGATGAAATATTTATTATATATATATATTTACTAAATACATATAAATATTTATTTTCAAGAAAAAAAAATTACAAAATCCATTATCTAATAACCTATATAAAAAAATATCTATATATTTTACCTACAAATTAATAATACAATTTTTTTATGTTACACGATGGGCGCAGTGTACCAAGGACACTAGCTGCATTACCACGCTGGATCGCAATGCTGATCCTCTGAGCAAGGAGTACCTTGTTCTCCAGTAGCAGTTTTTTTTTTCCTAACATTCAAAAATTTTATTATTAATTTGTAGGTATTATATATAGATATTTTTTTATATATTTTTTATATCTACAAAAAAAATACTTTTGTTCTAAAAATATTGCTCCAGATTTTCACTCAAACATTTTGATTAAGGTAACACAATTTCGGAACTTCTAAAAAGAGAATTAATAAACGTTCGTTATTTATAAACTTTACTTAAAGTATTTAACACTTCCAACTTTTATTAGAAATTTCATAAATTATATATATATATTTTTTATAGACACAGTATGTTGCTACAATTTATATTTAGGTGGGAGGAAGGACTCTATAACTTCGCTAGGCCGACCGACTGGACTCGTTACCACCGCCTATACAGATGCAAAAACCGTCAAGTGTCCTAGTCATGTTTTGGTTTTAGTCTGTGGGCTCACCGGTTTTCCGGAATACTGTATCGATTTATTGTCAACGAGATACTCTTATCGAGATATTCGCATCTCCCTAAAGCTATTTTTATTCGGCCCACGCCTTAAGGACACTGCATTCACAATCGCGAAGTCTGCGTTCTCCATACAAAACGAGCATTCGCACTTTCAGTATTTCTCGACTACTGTACCGCAGAATTAAAATAATATTGTTATCGGTCATTGTATTATTTAATTAATATTTCAGTGTAGGGTATTTTTTTTTATTAAATCATTTTTTTTTATAGGTAAAAATAATACAAAAATATTTAATACCCACAATAGAAAGATTTTTGTGTACCATCATAAAAATAATAATTGAACTTCGACTAACTGCCAAGTTGTAATATTGGAAATACAATTGTATAAAAGTCAAAAGTCAAAATCATATATTTCATGTAAATCTTTACAGATATTTATGAATAGTCAAAAAAAAAAGTTTAACAATGAGGTCTTAGAGTGCGTTTCGTTAGGCAGCAATTCATTAACAAAAGAACGAAAAATATTTATTATATCTCGATATCAGATTTAGAACTTAAACACGATGGAAATCTTAATATGAAAATTACTATCGAACCGAATACACACTACATAACCAACTAGTGTAAGACTAGGTGGTTAGCTGATTTCATTGACTGCCTACAAGAGAGCCACCAAGGCGACCAAGTTCACCGATCATATCCCACGCCTTAAATATTTATTGTAAATAAAAGGTAAGTATAATAGGCATCACAATTACTACAGAGCCCTTTAAAAGATATAACATTATGTTATAAATTATTACCACTATTTCCTCTCTAAATTCACTATATAATAAATCTATCAAAGACCTATTCAAATATATTTACATATAAGAAAACTTTTTCAATACGTCAAAAATTATGAAACAAGTTTTGTATGTTTTATGTTGGCTAAAAGTTATATTAAAAGGGCTTTATTTAGCCGCTTTTTACCGAGCTTTTAAGTTGTACATAATGTTTTTATCAAACATTTTTTTTATTGTATTAGGTAACTTTTTTTCGCATGTCCGGAAAACTGGCAAATTTTATTTCTAAATTATATATATAATAAACTTATAATATAATATATCAAGGGGATTAAAAGGGGAAATAAATTATTGTTCAAAAAAGTTTATATTACGTACTACAGTCTTGGATTTAGGTAAACCCCTACTTTGGAAAAAATCTAATGGTGTTTTACCATTTTAGAAAATTTTATTAAGAACGGAGTCTGGTCAAACATTTCCCATACATTCACGACCTTTTGGTCCTAACTGTTACCCCCCACTAAACATTCATAGATTTTTATAACTTTTGGAGGCGTTATAAATAAGATCTATATCTAGGCTCGTACGTTTTCCTTTTTTTTAAAGTTTGGTATAGGAAAAATAATATCAACCCCTGAAGTTCGAAAAAAATCTCTCACATTAAAATAATTCCTATAAAATATCAAGGCAGAAAACTAAAAAAAGGAAAACGTACAGTCATCGTTTATTTTCTCTCTAATAAAATGAGACCATTTATTTTCAAATTCATTAAAGTTTAGGGGTAGAAAACAGTTATGTAAGTTATAATCTCACACGTGCTCTTCGGGGGGAAGGTTAACATAAATGTATGAAAGGGTTACCGACTCACTGTAATGCGCGAGGAGAGGTAATACTTTGCACTTGAATCAGCATGAACATCGAAGAGCCTCATCAAATACTCCTCTTAAGAGTGCGTTGATGGGTATGAAAACATAGGGGTAGTTTTTTATACTGTATATCTCTAAAAGAACTGGTTCAATAAACTTTAAAAAAATTATGTACCTAGACTTTTAATACTAATAGACACGTGTTTTTTTAATTTTTTTTATAGGGAAAGATAGGAAAGGGAAATTATAACGAGAAATTTAAAAATACAGGTGTCTTACAATCTGGAAATAGGACGTCATACTTAAAAAATAACAGGCGAAGCCGGGTTAACATAAGCTAGTAATATAAATACTTAAATTTATTTTATATTTTAGCTGGGAGGCAGGTCTCTTATAACTTCGTTAGGCCGACCGACCGGACTCGTTACCACCGCCCATACAGATGCAAAAACCGCCAAGTGACCTAGTAATGTCTCGATTTTAGTCTGTGGGTTCACAGGTTTGGGAGACTACTGCATCGATTTATTGTCGAGGTGGTAGTTTCCTCTCAGAGTGCTATTACGAAATGGGTAGTTGAATTGACGATAAGGCATCGAGTATATTAAAATATACTCGTAATGCAATTCGTCATTGTCGCCCCCCATTTAGCCGGCATAGTGGAAGCGGTCAATATTGTTTAAGAACAATTATTGATTGACCCCATTCATGAACTTTGTAGGTCTGCTCACCACCAGGTAGATACAAAGTCACACGCCGTGCTCCAATAAAAAAATACAACACCACTACTAAAAAAACAATTTATATTAAAGACTAATCACCAAAAGCAGGTGTGAATACATTATAATTTGAACACTTAGTACTTGTGAGTGATCGATAAAAAACCTATTTTAACTCGTAGCATATTGTATGTGTGCCACGAAACCATACATGAACTACTTCGACAAGGTTTCATGAAATTATAATCACTATTTCTTGCCGTTTCTTGTTATAAGAATATGTTATTCAAGACATTTTTAATAAACGATTTTATTAAAGTTGGAAAAATTGCAAATGTATAATATATATAGATATGATTTTATTCGATGTAAACTGTAATATAAGTAACTAAACATACCTTAAAAATAAGTATGTAAAACATATTAAAACCCTAGTATACAATAATTATAAATTAATAGTAGATTTTACAACAAGTGCACAAAACGAACCATTTTTATCCGAGGCTTTTAGCAGCCCGAACCGAAGTCGAGGGCTGATAGTAATGTCGAGGATAAAATGGTTTTGTGGACGAGTTATAAACTCTGCTTTTCACGGTTGCGAGGAAATAAAACAGTAGTATAACATAACATTTATTTAATTAAAATTCAAAGTAAAATAACAAATTCTATCTATCAAATTCTTATTGTATTTGGCTGTATGGCTCATTTTCTTTGCCTTAATATAGGTACATTCATGAGTAGATACGATAATGCACTTGTGCAAAAAGATCGATTTTGTGCAGCCTATATCCTGCACAATAAAGCACTTTCAGAGCATGAGAAGTGAAAAAATATGATCTACACCGCCCATATACATGCAAAAACCGTCAAGTGCAAAAACCTATTCATGTTGCGGTTTTAGTCTGTGAGTTTACCGATTTTCGAGGGACTACTGTATCGATTTCTTGTCGGGGAGGTAGCTACTTTTTACAGAATAAGCGTGCTATCTCTTGGAACTTATCATTGCTTTCCATCAGGCAAGGTCAAACACAGACTATGTTTATAATAACAAAAAAAAACAGTGAAACCGCAAGGCACAGCTACTTATATTATATATCATCACGAGACCGCCTAGACGGCCCCAGGGTAACAAGCGGAGGGTAATCCCACCTCGTCGTAGCCGATGGTTTGAGTATACACCACTTGTTCGGTGTAGACTCAACGGCTAGCTCGTCTCAATGTTTTGAATAGACTCAATAACCCATCTATAGACAGTTTCACAAGTTGGTATAGTGAAACCGGGACCGACAGCTTAACGCGATCTCCGAGGCACTATAGTGGTGTTGTCAAACAAATGTACATAATTTTTTAAAATAAAAACTCATTGGTACACACCGGGATTCGAACCAGGGACCTAAGTGTTTATAAGTCCAAGTTCTAACCAACTCGGCCACCACGTATATACGTATGTACTTATATTATTTTTTATAAACGAAAAAGTACGTGTTTCATATCTATACTAAATATATAAAGACTCTTGGGCTTTATATAATTAGTATAGATATGAAACACGTACTTTTTCGTTTATAAAAAATAATATAAGTACATACGTATATACGTGGTGGCCGAGTTGGTTAGAACTTGGACTTATAAACACTTAGGTTGTTTGTTTGGTTAAACACCCTAAACTTAGAAACTACTGGTTCGAATTCAAAAATTGTTTTAGTGTTGGATAGCTCATTCATTGAGGAAGGCTATAGGCTATTAAGTAGCCATCACACTGCGATCAATAGGAGCAGAGTTACAATGAAAAATGTTGCAAAAACCAGGAAAAATTAGTCCTTTAGAAACGTAAACGGTAAAAGTTACAAACGAAAATGGGTGGAACAGCCAGTTTTTTAAAAGTGTAATGCATTTATTTTGCCATTGTAAATACTACCCAGTATAATAATAATAATAATATGTATTTACACAAATTGCTATGTTTACAAACTAATTTCTAAGCTTGTACTATGTCTACCAGAAACAGTGATATACATATTATAATTTCTAAACACCCCAGACCATGACGGTACATGTAGGTACAGAAAAACGTGCTAATATTTATTTGCCATTGGTGGGAATTGAACTCACGACCTCCGGATTAACCTAAACATGTAATTTGCACACCTGAAAAAAGGTAAATTCTGATGATCATAAAACAATTGTAACACTACCATCATGTAAACACAGAGTTGTAAGCAATAAATATATTTGTATTTGTATTGTATTTTGGATGTAACGCCAAAGGCGCAACTCTCCTCCGTAGACTAGGGGTCTACGGAGGCTATCTATATAATGCAATGACTATGAATAGATTTTCTCAAGCATCTAAGAGATTTTCTAAGAGATACATTTGCATACAGAATCTTGTTTATGTAAGTTTTTGTTCACTTTGCAGATTAACTCTCATGAAATCCTAACTTCATACGCAATCTAAATTAACTGAATTAAAACCGAGGGAAATAGATCATGAATATGTATTACATACTATCTTGCTAGTCAATACACTTACCGTGATTTATTGATTTATATTTACATTGTAAATGTCAAAGAATATAATTTAATGTTTCTATATAATTTTTATTTTCTTTATTTATTATTAGGGTTGTTTATTATTTATTTTAAACGTAACATACCTAACTTATTTTTATAGGTAAGTTTAGAAGTGTTTAGCTTTTTCTTGTGTAAGTTCTATTATTATATTGTTTTAGTAGTGGTTTCTTCTTTATATTTTTTAGTATTACATACATACATACATATCATCACGTTTGCCTTACGGCGCCCGAGACCGCCTAGACGGCCCCAGGGTACCCAGCGGAGGGGTTTTTAATCCCGCCTCGTTGTAGCCGATGGTATGAGTCTACACCGAACAAGTGGCTAGCTCGTCGCGCTGTTTTGAATAGACTCAATAACCCATCTATAATCAATTTCACAAGTTGGTATAGTAAAACCGGGACCGACAGTGCTCTCCGAGGCACTATAGTGGTGTTGTCAAACAAAATGTACATACATTTTTAAATTAAAAACTCATTGGTACACACCGGGATACTTAAGCGTGTTTAAGTCCAAGGTCTAACCAACTCGGCCACCACGTAAATTTTTAGTATTAAAAAACAAAAAATACTTTTCAGAGAAATAAATATAACTTATATTATGATAAGGGAAATCATATACTTAAAAAAACCGTTAAAATGTTAATCATGTAGTTTTTAAATTTTTAAAAATATTTAAAATTATTCATCATAACCATTGAACATGGCTTCTTACAAAACTAAAATTAGACGAAATATTAAATTTGAATTTTCTTTGTTTCAGATATAAAACAATAAGCAAAAATGTCAGCTCCAACAACCGATAGTACTGAAGCCATCGCTAATTCTGGTTACGGGAGCAGCGATGAGACGGCCAGCCTTCTGGTGGCAGGTCCCTCGGTCACTGTCATAATACCAGCTGAAAACCGATCTGTCAAACCTGTTCTTCAAAGACAAGACTGTACTACGCACTTAAGGCCACAACTATCAGGCGGACCCGGCAGCGAAGAAAGCGGGGCTTCTATAAGAGTGGAAGACACTTCAGCTAGAAGTGTACCCGATATAGAACTACAATGTCGAGCAGACATCGTACCAGATCGACCTCAAACCTTAGTCTCACCAATAGCAACCTGCTCACACAGGGGATCCATGACCGCTTGTCAATTAGTCCCTCATCCCTACGCTAGATGTCGTGTCTGCGAACGAAGAGCTTCAAATGTTCCAATATCAGCTCTACAGCTCGGACGCTCTGTCTCCCGAGAGAGTGTTAGATCAGCCCTGCATTACACCTGCGGGTGTAGTTCTCTTCACGCCGTCTCTACATGCCCGGTCATTCAACCGCCGGCTTTGTTATTACCGGCGACTAGTACCAGAATTATCCGACAGAGTTCGCAGCCAGAATCTAGCGCATGCGCGGCACACTGCCCGCATCATTCTCATCACCACCCTAGCGCCTCCCTACGGCAGCTAAGAGAACCTGGTGACGGCATCGCGGGAATAGCAGCCGACTCGCTGCGGATAAATGGAGGCATGCGACCCTTCAAACAGGTGAGTACAACCACCGCTAGATGGCAGCAGTTTTTAAATTAGCTCTTTTAATTTAATTAGTTAAGACTTCGTTGAGTCAATTAGGTTTAGTTGTTACGGTAATAGTGTCTAATCGTTTATTGTATAGGATGCTAATTTAAAAGCAATCGAAATGGAATTAAGATTGCTTTTCTTAAATTAAACTATGCAATATAAGATATATATTAAAATAACAAAGACTGATGTAACAAATCACTTTTTTAACAATGTTAATCCACAGCCAACATAATTTATTATGTTTTCAAGCAACATGAATATTTCACTGCAGATCAAATTAAACCATTTCGGTAGAGAAATTGCTCGCAAACAAAAGACGAAAGATAAAATACAAAGAAAAGAAAGTGCCTTTTTTCTTAAAAATGTACAAATTTTCTCTCTACTTTAAGAATAAGACAGAAAGTTTGAGACCTGGTTACTCTAATTAAAGCTTTAAGTGAATTTGTCTAGAAGAAAACTGCTGTATAATTACTTAAGCAATTCTGCTAAATGGGAGGAAAATTTTAGTTTTGTATTATAATGTAAAGGCGAGTACACATTTAAAGTCACATTTAAAGTTGTATCCTTAAGAGGAGCGTCTGATCAAACATTTTCCATACATTCACAACTTTTTGGTGTTAACTATTATCCCCTCCCTAAACAATCATATATTTTTGGAGGCGTTATAAATATAACTGATATAGGTTTGTACATTTTACTTTTTTTTTAGTTTGGCATAGAAAAAAAAATATAAATCCGAAAAAAAATCGCTAAAAATCCCTCATATTAAAAAAAAATCTATAAAATATTAAGACAAAAAAAGGAGAGCGTACAGTTTTTTTTCTCTTTAATAAAATGAAACCATTTTTTTTCAAAACCAGTTTTGCCCCGAAAGTCGTTTTACTACCTATTGTAGGTATAATCTCATACGTGCTCTTTCTCTTATTGAGAGCCGGGCGGAAGGTTTACATATATATATGTATGGTAGCATTGGTAGCGTTACCGACTCACCGTCATGCGCGGGGAGAGGTAAATCTTTGCAGTTGAATCTCATATCCAAGAGCCGCTTCAGACGCTCCTCTTAACTCTTACTATTTTTCTTGAATTCTGTCAAAAGAGACAGACTTTTCTTAAGAGAAAAATAGAGTTGAGGATACAACTAATATGGGTGTTACTGAAAAATACGCTTATTAATTACATAATGAGGACTTAAAAACGAATGTAATTATTGGCCGTGTAAATAATATAAGTAGTACCATTAATCATTTAAAATGTAGTTAACTTAAATAAAAGGGTATATTTAAAAAGAGTACACTTTTTATAAAAAGCAGTTGGGTAAATGTGATTTGCGCTTATTCCTTTAATAGAAGAAAAAACTGTCCAGTTTTATATCCTGAAGTTTAGTTTAAGTGTTATCTCATTATCTATTTCAGATGAAAGATAAAATTAAATTAAATTTATAGCAATCTAAGAAATATAAATGTATAAATAATTATTCCTTTGTAACATTTACTAAATAGTAATAATATTAATTATAATGAAAGTCATATAACTCTAGAAGAGTTATGACTTTCGTTTCATGCTTGATGACGAGGCAAAAGAAATATGTAGAAATAGTAACAAGTGACGCTCGGTTGCCTTTGCTTTCCTCGTTAGTGATATGGCGTGAAGATAAATAAATAAATTACTAAATAGTAAGTGTAACTTAGATAAAAGCTGGAAATTTAACAGCAAAAATATATAATTGATTGATATAATTGATCAGGCAAAAATATAGTCAATAATAAAATTTTATGTTTGTACCCTATTTTTTTATTAACTTAATTAAACGGTTAATGCTACCTTTATTATTTATGTAGAAAATAAAGTCTTCTATTTATATAAAAAATATAATGTATTATTGAAATTTAGTAGGCACTTCGCTTATTCAAAAATATATTCTAATAAAAAAGAAAGTAATATCTAAAACACAGTGTACAAGGAGCCTTACATTACAAAGTAGTTTCAGTACACTAAGCCTCTTAATTCTTGACTTTACAACTACCTAAATAGTCTTACAACTACGGTATAATAGTTAACGTACTATTTCGAAATTTTGGTTAATATTAAGCTTGTTAGAACTTATATACTTTGTTTAATTAGTACAGAAAGCAGTAACAAATTTAAATAATTAAGACAATTTGTATAGATAACTTAATTTTTTAACACATCTTTTAACTTATTTTTATTATGCTGTGTATGAAAGTGTGAAATTCGGGAGTTCCCTATTTTGTTGTTTTTAACCTACAGGGGCTGCTACTCTGTCCACAAACCTTGTCGCAGACTCGTCGGGCCAGGCTGAGGCGCGCATTCACTGAAGCCACTGGTGACACAGTTCACTACGTAAGAACGGTGGGCTTTTTTAAATTTAGAACACTGAACGCACAGCTTTCGATTGTACAACCTCATCTTAACTTAACTTTTTAATAGTTTTTAACTTTTTAACTAAACTTAAAAGATTTTCTTTTCGTTTTGTGCTAAAGGTTTTTGTCAAAGGCTTTTGATAATTACTTTTGGCTTCCGGAACGAAAAGTTAAATTGTACCTTTTACGTATTTCTGAGTTTTTCTTTATTATATTTCTGAAAATTTAAATTATTTATATCATTTTCTGTTACAATTCTTGTACCTACTATTCAAACCTTACTTTTAGATATATATTTTTAGATACTATTATATTTTTAGATGAAATATCCAAAAATATAATGTATATAAAGTATAAACGGCCAAAATATTACAATAGTCTTTTTTATTTATTTAAATAAAAACTAAGTTTAATTAACTTTAATGTAGTGTGCATGTTAGACTATAAAAGCTTTACTAAACTATTTAATAACTTAACTATTTTATATATTTTTTCTAATAACTTAACTTTTTTTTTTAATTTCTCCTATCTACTGATAGGTTGTACAGTCGAATAATATTATCTGTGAAGTTATCACCAAAGCAATTTATTAGTTCGCGAATGTGACGTCCCCATAGCTTCAATTAATGACCACAGCTCCCCATTTCCCACCACCCCCTGATATACCCATAATGGCCTTTATCCGCAGTCCTATAGCACCACAAAACAGCAGCTTTTCAGACAATTCGTTTTCGTTATCTGCACCAAGTGCTGTAAAATAAATGTTTTTCGAAATATTTTATTAAAAAAAAATATATTTAATTTAGCTTTATTGTTATTTTTTGTTGTATGTTTAGGTTTTGGTGTAATATATAATTGAAAAATTGAATGTGTATTTTTTTATGTTTATATTTCAGAGTTATAGTAAATAAAGCAACATTTTCAGGTTATGAGCTAGTACTTAAAAAGTGTTAAACAATTTTTAATACAATCTGTAGCTATTAAGTTTTAGAAATATTTAGAGAAAACGTATTGTCATTATGCTTTGGGAACCCCTAATTTAAGCACACTACATACACAGCACCCGCCATTTATCATCAATTTAGAAATAAACTTTTTTTTGCACTTTAGGTAACGAGTTTTTAGCTTGCACCCCAAGCATAGGATCCTAGTATGCTTTAAATAATGCTACATTTTCGTTTATAATAGATGTTTAATGACCAGTAGAAGAGTTTTAAGTTTTAGACAACTATTTCGTAATAACTTTTAATTTTAATAACTTTTTTATTTAATAACTTTTAAGTATTAATTTTCATAAAAATTCTTATTATTAATATTTTATTCTAGTGAATTTTATTTATTGTTAAGTAGAGTAAAATATAACAAGATTGAAAGTTCGTAATAAACTGTCATCATTTTTCCTGTAATCTGCCCAAACTGGAATGGCAAAATATTTTGTCCGAAAATTTTATGAAAGAAAAGTAAGCTAGCGTGATATTGAGGATTACTTCTGCACTAAAGAACACACAATTTATCATTTTTGGACAGCAAAGACAAAGTGCCCCTGTTTTGAGTAGGTACGTGTCATTTTATATTTTTAATTTACTTCTGATGTGTTATTCATTTAACTTTTTAAGCATATTTTATTTAAAAGTTATATTAATACTTTACTTATAATTAACTTTATACAATGTAAAGTAGTATTTTATTATAGTATGGTAAGAATCAATAATTATCAATCTACAACCTACTTTATTTTTAAGGTGTGTTTTTTTAATATAAAGGTGGTGAGTTTCCCTTCCGTTCACTATAATTTAAGTTTTAATGTTAAGTGTCTAATAATTTAATAATATATGTAGGTAGTTATTTAATATTTTAGTTTTTTTATTATTATAATCAGAGATTACGTTTGACCTGATGGAACGATAAGGTAGAAGAAATAGCATGCTTACTCTATACAAAGGAGACTACCACCTCGACAAGAAATCAATGGCAGTATTCAAACCAGTAAACCCATAGACTACAACCGACACATGATTAGGTGACTTGAAGATTGTCGCATCTGTATGAGCGGTGGTAAAGAGCCCGAACAATTGGCCTACTGAAGTTATAGAGCCCTTCCTTCCACCTAATACAAATCAAAAATAGTATGGCGAAGATAATAAGTAAAATAAAATATAATGGAAGGACTTTATTTACTACTTAATTAATAAAATAACTGGACATACTACTTCAAATTCATTTACTTAATTAAATTATTAATAACAGTAGTACATTATTGAATACATGTTTAAAGTGTTTGCTCGACGCATCTGCCGAACACCAAAAGGCCGAATATTTTAACAAAAAGGGCATCAGCATCAATATATAACGAGGAAATTCTGCCAGCATTTTAAGGACCCTCTCCAGTTAATAATAAGCATGAAATTTATTATTTAGTACGTCGAATAGGTAGGTTATATAGTTGTCATTTATTAGGTATATAAATTACTTTTATAGCTTTCAATTTTATTATTAGTCAAATATTTATATAGGTCAGTAAATTAAATCACTACAACATTAACTAATTAATTAGTAATTTAATATAAAATAGATACTCGAAAATTGGTAAGTAGATACTTATCATTTTCACGTCCAATATACTTCCAACCGTCCGTTTTGTTTGGTAACCAGAAATTAGGTTTAAAACTAATTTCAAAACTCAATTAATGTGACAATGATGTTAGCAATTTGGCAAAGAGCCAGAGTCAATCTGATATGATTACTTAAGCAAACCACCGGGCAATGCCGCGCACCGCTTAGCAATAGGATGCAATTATATGATATGGAGAGGCAGCTTGAAATTATTTCAATATGCTTAGCATGTCATGAATACTATACTTAACAAATGGTTTAATATCTACATTATTCCACTATAGTGCCTCGAAGAGCACGTTAAGCTGTCGGTCCCGGTTTCAACTTGTGAAGTTTTTAGATGGGTTATTGAGTCAATTCAAAACATCGCGACAAGCTAGCCACTTGTTCGGTGTAGAATCATATCATCGGCTCGTCGTAGCCGAAAGGTGGGATTAAAACCCCTCCGCTGGGTACCCTGTGGCCGTCTCGGGCGCCGTAAGGAACCCGTGATGATATGTATGTATAAATATGCACTTAACCCATTATAGGAATACATATGATATACATATGATTTTTAGCAAAATAAAATTATATGAATCAAAAAACGACATTGAAGTAATGTCGTTTTTTGATTCAAAATTTAGACGCCAAGCCTAAGGAAGCTGATTAACAATTAATATATTCTTACCTCTTTTGTTCTTTAATAATTAATTTATTTAGAAAAATTTACTAATTTTAAGGAAGGCTTAAAATATCCTAAAATATGCGTTTTTTAAGGTACAAATAGTTATTTAAGACACTTTACAAGGTGGGAAAGAAATGATAACGACCCGTTGAAAAAAAATATCCGTCAAAAAAATATCAATTACCTACCTATTAAAAACATAACTATTTTTCAAACTTTTTTAAAACACTTCAACCTCTTCAGATTTCGATTTCGCTTTTTTAAAGTCTTTATGGAATCACCGATATTTATTTAGTGATATCGATTGTTAATCGTTTAATTTTTGTAAAAAAATATTCGAAATATTAATTAAAATAAATAAAATTATTTATTTGTGAACAGAGGTTATTACATAGATATTTTACATTAGTATACAAATGTTGCAATTAATGTTTTTAATTCTAAAAACTTGAAGCATTACATTAATAAAGTTACAAACCATTTTATAAATTTATATTAATACCTACTCTACTAATTCATTTTCATCAAGTTATTCAATCAAATTAATTGCAAATTATAATTTTACCTATCCTTTAAAATATCAATTCAATAAAACATTTCTTAAATCATATTTTGTGTCAATTATTTATCTTAATGATATAATGTATATTATCTGAAACAAATATTCTGTGTTAGATGTGTTTCTTATTAGGTAATATATATAAATTGAAGCTGTAAAATTTTATTGCCAAATATTTCGCCTCTCTTTGGAGCGGCGTCATCAGTAACAGTGACTGAAGGTCTTTGTCATAAATTTTTAAAAAGTAATTTTATTTCTTTTAGCAATGGTAAAGGTAATGCACTATACAGTTTTGTATTTATATTTTTTTTTAAATATCATATACACCTAGCTCATCATGGAAAACATCATCAGCTTGTTATGTCCATTGTTGGTTCGATATTAATAAATTTACAAAACAAAACAGACAAAACCTAATTAATATATTTTTTATTTTATTAATTGCTAAATAACCTTCTTCAATAATTTAAGAAGTAAAATTGTTTCAATTTTCTGGCCAGAATAACTTTCTTAAACTAAACACATTAAAATATCTACAACCACTCGCCGAATTTTAATGAAAGGGATTTCCATTGTACCAAAAGTTGCCCAAAATTCGAATGAAAAGGAAATTAAAACAATTTCTTTGTATTGTTCTAAAACATTAAATTCCAGATTCATTTTGTTTGACCGTTCAACCGACATACTGTAAACGATTCTGTATCTGTATTTCTGTATTGTCTTTTTATTATGATACTTGTTTTTTTTTTGACCAGACTTACCTCGTTTTCCGTATTATATTCCACTTTAAAAATTTTAAGCACTGGTCTATGTTTATTTTAAGCACTGGTCTATGTTTATTTACACAAAGAAACTTACAAAACATAGATAAATAATAAAAATAAAAATAAATTAAAACTATCTAAAATTATCTAAATTAAATAAAAAATCTCCTTAAATGGGATACCACTTGGCAGAGTACCTATAACACTGGCAGCATTGCCACGTTGAATGGCAATGCTGACTTTTTGTTTGAAGTAGTTGTGGCATTTGGGGTCTCCACATTCGAAAAATACACGTTTCCCGAGGTTATGGAGAAATTCTTTAGCCTCGGGGCCGAGTGCTCCCGAAGTTTCGACACCAAAAGCCACAAACTTATAATTTTGAGTCAAGTCCCTATACTTCAACCGCTTACGCGCTTCCGCAGCGCCAGCGGCCGAACCAGGGACCGACGAGGAGGCCGAAACATTGGACTGTGCATAGGTATCCACGCAAGTAGCATCCCAGATTAGGGATTTTCCATTGGCCCACGGCACCAGTGTAAGAATATAATAGCACTGGTCTATTATATTTCCGTGATAATATTTAGAAAAAACACGTAATGTTTGACCTTGCCCCTCCTTCCCCTTTTTTTTTTAAACTAAGTGAAACTGTTTCTATTAGTTTTATAAGAAGAGTCTACATATATAACATTACAAGGTTGTAGCTCGCGTCTTACCAAAAAAAAAAAAAAATTTCATGTAAATCTTTACAGATATTTACGAATACTCAAAAAAAAATATAACTATTATAGATTAATAAATAAAAGGTGACCAGAAACATAGAACGGTGTGAAAAACCACTCCTAATCCTTTTTACACCCCTCACCCAGATCTTTCTTGAACTTGAAATTTTAACACTTAATTTCAATTTACAGTATGTCTAAATTTAAATTCTTACATAAAATTCATTTATCCTCACTTTTTACCTTCTTAGGATTAGAATTTCGAAAAAAACCCTGACTTGATACTGTCCAAATTTCATATTCCTAGCATTAGTTAATTAATGGCAAGCTCTATTTAGTGTTTTTAAATTAAGTATACAAAGTTTTAGATTTGTTTATAATTTTTCTAATTCTTAATATATTAGATTTATAGTTTTCAATAAAAATCAATAATTTTAAACGATTAATTATACCTTTAAAACTTACAAAAACCTAGAACATGGAGGTAGATATAGGTACCTTTAGAAAAAAAGCTTAAATATATAAACCCAAGAACCTAAGTGAGTACTTAGAGAGATTGCCCACAAATAAGTTCACTACCAAAACCACTTCCCTTATTGTGGGCAGATATTTATTTCTTTTGCTCGTAGATTTTCGTAACAGAATCTTGGTCTAATATTTTTCCCTAATGGAGCATGCTTTCTCATATATAAATACTTATAGAGTGTAAATGTGTATTAAGTTTCGTATATATGATTTTATGTAAAAGTTATAATATATACCTACCTGAATGTATGTTTGGTGGGTTGGACTCGAACCCACGATCCTCGCTTTCTCGACAAGGCTCTCAACCACTGAGATAACCAGGTTCCAGTCACTCCTTACGAAATTTGTCATTGCATTGTTATCTAATTATATTCACTCTTTCTTCTAATTACTCTATATTAGAGTGAAGTTAGAAGTCCTAGTTTCTAATACAAGATGGCAAGAAGTCTGTTTTTTATTTTTACTTTTTTCAGTCCCACCCACAGGATTTTTAAAATTTTAATTTATCTTAAAAAAAATATCCTGAAAAGGAAATTATAAAAAAAAAACTGAATGTATTTTTGTGTTATTTGAATTACGATCATCATATATATTTTTTTAGACAGCTACAATCTGAGGCTCTACCATGGGTTTGCGCATTGTAGAAACGTAACGTATTCATTTACGTATACGTGAGCAACAACTAATAGGGCCGCTTTATTTTTGGTAACAGGATTGAATAAAGCGATCCTATTGGTTGTTGCTCACGTATACGTAATACGTTACGTTTCTACAATGCGCAAACCCATGGTAGAGCCTCTGGATCGTTTTTAGCCTAAAGTAAATAGGTACTAACGAAGTAAGAGTAAATTCAACCTCGTCGATGCTCGTCATCAGGTGGGCAATTCTCACGGTTTCGACATTCATCTCGATTAGAGATTTTTAAACGAAAAATGACTAAATTTGCCATTTTACGTTCAAAAATATCGAACATTAAACGAAATAACCAATAAATATTAATTAATTAATAAAAAATATACAAATATTGAACGAAAAATGACAGACGTGAGAATTGCCCACCAGGCACGATTAAGGTTAAAAGCAGTCTCTGTCAATTAAAAAAATAAAGTTGTTGGACTAATAAAATTGCCAATTCTTTAAAATCAACCTTATTAAAAGTCACTGTCACTTACGTTGCATATATTGAAATGAAAATAAAATTATACACTTGGTTTATTAGGTTTAAATAAATACAGCTTCTGTTTTTTTGTTACATCTATTATAATTAAAATGTGATATAAATATAACTATGTTATTAAATAATAATGAATTATTCGTCTATATTCTCAAAGCAACTATGTAGGTAACTAGTAAATATATATATGTATATATTTGTATTACATTTAATTTTAAAGGAACAGGCTATTTTAATCTACATAGCAAAAAAAATCTAAACATAAAAAAGGATACTCGGCAATTCTTAAAAAAGTTTGTAAGAATATTCCGGATTTCCGGTTGCAAACTATCTAAGGAATCTTGGGCAAAAATATAAGTCTCTTGGGTCCAATGATCGAGTACAAAACGCGTACAGCTTACCGCCCTGGTAGAGTGGGCGGATCGGGCAAATATCCAAAAGCTGTTTGTATGTTTTACGACCAAGAAATATATCTATGTTTTCCTTTCTTCCCACTGTTTGTGGTTTCATCTTAAGTGCCGCATATATTATTTGTTTCATTTTATGTTTTTAGCAAAAAGTATTTTAACTTTGAAACTTACTTTAAAAAAGTTGCAAAACGTTACTTTTTTTTTTAACAAAACATGTTTGGCGATTGTATTGTTGTGGCCATGTGTTTAGTAAAAAATATATTTATATAGTAGTAGTTTTTAAACTTACAATTTAATAAACTATTTTATATTTGTGATTGTTAATTTTTATATTAATAACTAGCTGTAGACTGCCTCCGTAGACTAGTGGTTGCGCCTTAAGCGTTGTATCCGGAGGTCATGGGTTCAATTCCCACCCATGACAAAAAAACATTTGTACGTTTTGCTGTACAGTTTGTCATGGTCTGGGTCATCATAAAATATAATATGTATGCTATCGTTCTTTCTGGTACACATAGTACAATCCTAGAGCTCAGTTTGTGACCAAAGCAATATGTGTGAATTGTCTTACATAAAAAAAGCCATATCACTCGCTAATAATATAGAAATGTCTATTAGTAAACGAATTTTAAAAATGGGTTCAGTCGTTCTTGAGTTTATTCGGGACAAAAAGTCAAATTTTTCCTTCTATAATATTTATCTTCTCTGGTATAGATATATCTGGTATTCAGATAACAATTACACAATAAATTATAGTTAATATTTTATTTTTATATTTTGCTATCTTCCGCTAGATATTTAAAAAACAAATTTTAACTATAATTTAAAATGAACTTTCGCAAAATAACGCCTGATTCAATTAATTACACAATAGTCTCGACTAGTAATTAATAATATAATTATTTTATTTCTTTGCTTTTTCTGTACAGTTTGTCATGGTTTTTATAAAATATAATATGTATTATATCGTTGCTTCTGGTAAACATAGTACAAGACCAAAGCAATATGTGTAAAAGTATCCTACATATAGAAAAAAAAACTAGTAATTAATAATATAATTATTATATGGTAGGGTATGCAAAATTTAAATAGTTGCCTACAAAATAATTTCATGCATATTTGGCGACGTTCCCGTTCGGACCGCATTGCTAGCATTCAATTACGTGCTCAGATTAAATTTTGTTGTTCCCACAGTAGTATGTGGTTAGTATGGGAGTTATGGAAGATAATTTCTGCCAGACCACCATTAACATTATCCCAGTACTGTGGTAACTCTGATGTGTACCAATTAATTCTGATCTCATACACCAATTTATAGCGGTTCGTACGCTATGATAAATTTTCTCTGGTTTTGGAAATTCGCAATTGGTGTTGTTTGTAATTGATTTTGTTGGTATTCTGCTTGTATACCACAATTTATATCGTTTTGCTAATTCTCAATTGGTATGTTTTTTTGTTTTTAATTTACAACTCATAAATTTAAGACAATAAAATAAATAACAAGTACAGTTACGGCATCAGGACGGATTGCTGTTGTTAATATTAGAACAAAACTGTTAAAAAGTTATTTAGTTCAAATTCAAAAATTCCAAATTATTTATACTATACATAAAAAGCGGCTCCAGCCTAGTGGTTAAGTCACTGCGCAACTGATAACAAGGTTAAACAGATGACAACAAGGCCGGCCTGGGATGGGTGACCGCTTTATACAAAGAGACTATTTCATCATAAACACCGCAACAATCTCGCCACTTGTTAGGTGTTGCCTCCGAATACCATCGGCGAAATGAGGAGGGGTGTTAATTCCTCCGCTGGGTACCCTGAGGCCGTTTAAACGGTTCTCAGGAGCCAAGTAGGCACCCGTGATGGTATTTATATTTATTTTTATTAAAATTATTTATTTCATGTAAATCTATTAATGATATTTATGATAAGTAAAAAAAACATTTTAACAATAAGGTGTTAGAATGCGTTTGGTTAGTTTGACCGTGTTGAGTTTTTTTCTTTACTAATTTTACTTTTGACTGAGATTGTTTATTTAAATAATAATGTTACTTCAGTTCGCAACAAAACTATTTATTTTAATATAATTTTGTATAAATATCTCTTTGGAAGTGAGCAATCATGTTCTTTTGAGAAATGAATTAAACTGAAAATAAAAAATAATTAATTTTATATTAATCTTATGCAATTAACGCTCTTCCCAAGTTCTTGATAAGTATTTCTATTATTATCCAGTACAATAGGCATTAAGGTCTGGTACTCATTGTCATTGCAAATAAAGCCTTAATACAATGGCATAGAGTCGCTAAAGACCCTTGTCTGAACAAATGAAGGAACAGCCAGCGTCGCAATCACCCCCCAGCGGGCAATTTTGCTATGTCGTAAAGATTTTCAACTTAACTAACGATGTTTCATTTCCCGAATACTAAATTAGTAATTCAATAAAAGAACGTTTATTTTCTAAATTTATTCATAAGAGTTCAAATTTATGGTGAAGAAAAGCAATCAGCAAAATATACAGTCATATTGAATGATAAAATTTCTGTAAAAAAAAAAAGGTTTTATTTTTATCTTAATGACTGAGGGGAACTAATATTTTTAGAAATATTAAAAAAATTGTCCTATTTCGCGGTTACAATCCTACAGTTACAAACTAAGTTCTAAGCTTGTTCCGTACCCACTGCCTAGATTTATTGTCTATATATAAGTAGTAGACTCCTTTCACGCAGCAGTAATTAAATTTGTAGTAGCCAGTAGCCGGCATAGTGGAAGCGATCATTATAAGGGACACTATCAACTGGTGCAATAATACAGGATAAGTTTTTATTTTTCAAAATCAACCGGTTCAATTCCCGGCTAAAGGAATACATTTTTCAAAAATCTAATGTTTTTTAGTTTAGTTTTTATCAAAATCGGCCTTGAGACTCCTTTGAGCATTTTTGGCTATTCTTTGTAGTTTCGGATTTGCCTTCAAGGCCCACTTAAAAACTTCACCCTGTATATATATATATATATATAATTTTTCGAGAGCTAAAGTCTCTCACAGCTTATAATGATGCTGGAATTATAATTATCATCGGTCCATTCACCCGATGGAAAACGACGATAAATAATTATTTTCTGTATAGTTATATTTAGAGCAATTTCTTCCTTTATTCTTCAATAATTCTAAATGCAGTTGTATTTACATTATTTGACAAGAATTTAGATACTATTTTGGAGGTATTTATTGCTGCTTGTTTTTGCATTATATCAATTCTAATTTCTGATGATAATTTATATATATTAGGGTGTCCCTTATTTTTCAAAGTTGTAAATTTCTAACGCATAGGTCTTAGTTTGGTTCATTTGCCTCTAAAACACTCGGAAATAAATTTATACCTTATTTGGAGTACGATAACCCGTGCCGACTTGCATCGAATCATGTTCATACATGTTGCGCGACAGTAGCGGTGAGTTTTCACCGCATTTGTCATTTGTTCTCAATTATTCTCGCGATTAACACGTATTGTTTTACTTTAAAAGATGGCAGTGGAATTAAGGAGCAATAAAAAATGTGTTTTCTTAGTTGGTGACGTAAATTATCAAATAACAGGCGCAAAGTTACCGTCTAATCGTCAAGTTCTTGCAGTACTTTTTTTTAACATTCGCGAAGTTAAATTGACTGTTAGTGAAAGCGCTAATCTCGTAATTCGAGAGTGTATTATATTTTGGGAAAAAGCTAGAATCCCTACCAGAGCTACACCTAATTGTGTAAAAAAACTTGTGGACCTTCACCATGCTTGGAGGGAGTTGCAAAAAAATTCTAAAAAAATACAAGATATTTACAAACGCCGTGAGGAGGACTTTAAGAACAATTTAGATAATTTATTTGATATAGCACACGCTGATGCTTTGGAACGGGTGAAAATTAAAGACGATAAAATATTTTTACAAATACAAAGAGAACCAGGGCGTCCAGGGTGTTTAGCGGGTGTAGACAAAAAGTTAGTAAAAAAGAAGAAAGGGCAAGACAAAGGAAATTAAATGAAGAGAAAAAAAGACGTAAGCAAATGTGTTTCGGAGGTTTATCGTCATCTGTTACTACGCAATATTCTATTCAAATGCAAGGACACCACGATCAACTTACCAGCTCTGATGAAAGCCTTGAGGAACCAAAAATGAACCATCCACCTCTAAAATGGTAAGTTCTGAAACTACTACAAAAAGAGGAAGGAAAGACTTTATCACGCCTAAGTTAGTTGGAGCTTTAGATAGATGTCAATTAAGCATAAGGGATTCTGTCTATATACTTCAGGCTGTAGTAGAAGCACTAGATCTTAGCTGTGATGATTTTCCGATAAATAAATCGTCTATTTAACGTATTCGCACACAGAGTCGAAAAGATAGAGCGGAATCTATAAAATCAGATTTTCAGAATAATATGCCTGACACGGTGACCGTTCACTGGGATGGGAAATTATTACCTGGACTTGACGTGAGAAGTTCTAAAGAAGAACGCCTGCCAATTCTAATTTCATTTGGAGAAAAGGAACAACTTCTGGCGGTACCCAAACTGGAGAGCTCTTCCGGCCAGGATCAAGCTAAAGCTGTGTTGAACGCACTTTATGACTCCTCGACGACAAAGTACAAATAATGTGCTGTGATACCACTGCGTCTAATACAGGGCGATTGAAAGGAGCTTGTGTACAATATCTAGACAGGGAATTACTACTCTTTGCTTGCCGCCATCACGTTTACGAACTGGTTTTAAAATGCGTATTCGAAACAAAAATCCACCAAGTCACAAGTAGCCCTAATATCCCAATGTTCAAAAAGTTTAGAGACAACTGGAAAACTATTAATCCTACTGCCATTGAAACATATACCGATATCGTCACACGACATTTTTGTAATACAACAATAGAAGATTTGTTGACATTTTATAATCAAGAACTGCAAAAAACCATTGGACGTGACGATTATCGGGAACTGATAAAACTGTCTATTATTTTCTTAGGAGGGGACAGTGAAAAACAAATTAAAATTAGACCTCCTGGAGCGATGCATCAAGCAAGGTGGATGGCAAGAGCTATTTACTCTTTAAAGATATGTTTGTTGCAATCCCAGTTTAAAATTAGCGCCAAAGATAAGCGAGCACTTCAAGACGTCTGTTTATTCATTGTGGTTTTATATGTAAAACCATGGCTTGGATGTAGTCTGGCGGTGAAGGCACCAAATCAAGACTTGTGCTTTTTAAAGAGGCTTAAGGAATATGAAACGGTTGACAAATTGATCTCCAAAGCAGCCCTGAACAAGTTTTGTCAACATCTTTGGTACTTGTCAGAAGAAATTGTCGTTTTATCACTCTTTGATGATGAAGTTAATGAACAAACCAAAACGAACATTGTAGTGAATTTTCAAAGAGAGAGTTTGTATGATTCTGGGAAGAGATACATTCCATCTGAAGAAGATAAGTCTGATTATTTGAATAGTAAGTAGGAATACAATAAATAGTACTATTTTTATACTGTTTTCAATAAATTGTTAATAATACTGCCTTATTTATTGTTGCAGGAAAATCATTAAGTGACTTTGTGTCTGTCAAGAGCACAAAATTATTTTCTCGATTAAAAATTGATAAGAATTTCCTCCAGAGACCCGTTTCTACATGGGATGAAGATGTTGGTTATTCCGAGGCGAAAAGGAAAGTGCTTTCTTTAAGGGCAGTTAATGATACGGCTGAAAGAGCTGTAAAACTTATGAACGATTTTCATGGTTTGATCACTGCACAGGAAGAACAAAAGCAATTTTTGCTACGCTGTGTTCAGGAGCATAGAAATCTATATCCAGACTGTAAAAAAGAGACCCTCAAAAAAAAATATCCTGCCTGATCTGTAATTTTATCTTCTTTTAATAAATATTTCAAAAAAAGTAATATTTCAATTGTTTTAGCTATATTCAAAATGTTCAGAGTTCTGTCGGCACGGGTTAACGTTGACGTAGGACGATGAAATTTTGTTTTGAAGTAAGTCTAGGTAGTTTAAAAAGAAATAGGGGGTATGCATTTCGATATCTAAAAAAAAATTTTTCTCCCATATATAAGGGACACCCTAATATATATATATATATATAATGTTAAGCACAGAAAAACAGCAACTTGCTTCTTTGAGAACCATAAAGCATACTAGCTTTACTAGTACGCTGTAATTCTAATAATTTAAAATGCAATAAAACACAAAGCAACAAGTTAGTAGCTAATGCAATTTAGAACGTAATGCAAGACATAACAGTTTACATTACAATAAAGGTTTCGCAGCGAACTCTGATCATCATCAAGATATCCATATTGAATATGGCTGAGTTCCAATTTTTGAACAATACCATGAAATCGGGAACATTGTCAAATAAATTAACTCTGAATGCGACCGCACAATACGTTCCATTACATTGAGCTAATGTGGTGCGATTGCGATCGGGCGTTATTTTAGCGATTTAAATATTGTTTTATGTTCCGCGGTTGATTTTACGATTTTGTTTAGTGCGTTTTAGAATTTAAATTCTTTTCATGGTAATAAATCGTTTTGTTTGGGTGTAAAAGTATTATTAACTTGCTATAAAAAAAAAAATTGCTAATTTTTTAAACTTTTTATTTTTAATTAGAGCACAGCATGAGATATTGAACGCACCTTGTGGTAAGCAGACTAGCAAAGTCCAAGAATAAGGTCGATCAATACATTGTTGTTTAACAATATTTATGGCTTTCACTATGCTGGCTAAATTATGACTTATGAAACAAGCGGCGAAAAAGACAAAAATTTGCATTGTGTAACCGCCCGTTTCATAACCGTACCCTGAACAGAGGCTACCACCTCGACAAGAAATCGATGATATAGTCTCCTGAAAATCGATGAACCCACAGACTAAAACCGAAAATAGTCATTAAATTTACAGTTTCGTAACACTCGAAATATTTTTTCGTAACACTCGAAAGATTTCGACAAGAAATTGACAGCCTCCGTAGACTAGTGGTTGCGCCTTTGGCGTTGTATCCGGAGGTCGTGGGTTCGATTCCCACCCATGGCAAAAAATATTAGTACGTCTTTTTCTGTACAGTTTTCATGGTCTGGGTGTTTATAAAATATAATATGTATTACATCGTTGCTTCTGATACACATAGTACAAGCCTAGAGCTTAGTTTGTGACCAGAGCAATATGTGTAATTAGTCCTAAAAAAAAAAAAAAAGTAGGCTTCTAAACACCGATGAACCAATAGACTAAACTCGAAACTTGATTAGGTCACTTGGCGGTTTACGCATATAGATGCAGGGCAGTGGTAAAGAAACCGGTCGGTCAGCCTAGTAAAGTTATAAGAGACCTCCTATCTTAAGAGGGCGTAAAAAGTCAAATAAAACATAAGAAATAAAACATGCATGTTATAATACGTGCAAGTGAGTAACAAAGAAAAACTCGCGCGGAAATCTTGGAAAATATACAGTTTTTTACAAAATCGCAAGGCCATGTGCCTACTAGATCATATACATATATATTACCTATAAAAAACATGGCTTTATAATCTGCTCCATATTGAAGTAATAGGAAATATCGATAAAAAATGGAGAAAACTTTTAGATTTTTTTCTATCGAAGAAACTATTACGCTTTTTAAAAACTTGTTTAGTTTGACGTATTCTCATAATCGGAGATTTAGATTTCTGATTCGCTTTTCTTAAAATAATATTCCCTTTTTAATATCCGCATTTTAATACAATTTTAGTAACATAAGCCAGGTAGCTGGTACTTAACCAAAGTTTAATTAACGTAGCGGTTAAATAGCCGGTTTTGAGCATATCGCATTTCGCATTTATCTATAGGTACTAATCTATATCACATAATGTATATACTATGTATCAGTCATGGTGTCAGTATGTGTCAGCTTACCATCAGGTTACCACAGTAATTATTTTAATATCTCTTAAAGAGTTTATGATTATCTAGTTGGTAGTTTTCTTTTAACGTGCGGTTAAGAAACGGGAAATTAATCTTTACTAATATTATAGGGCTTAAGAGTTTGTTTGTTTGCTTGAACGCGCTAACCTCATGAACTACTGATTCAAATAAATAAAAAAAATAAAAAAAATGAATTGGATAGCCCATTTATATCGAGGAAGGCTATATAACATCACGGTATGACCAATAGGAGTAACAACGAAAGATGTTGCAAAAACGGGGAAAAATGTTCCTTTTGAGAGCGTACGCTGCGTAAACGGTTAAAGCTACGCAGACGAAGTTGCGCGGATCAGCTAGTTATATTATACATGTGAAATGCGACAGTAAAGTATTCCGTGTTTTTTTCACAGAGCAAGCGATCGAAATTAATTTTTGCATAGTGGTAGTTTTGGTTCACAGAATTACAAAAGAGCCTAAACGGCCTCAGGGTACCTAGCGGAGGGCTTTTTTAATCCTAATCCGTCGAAGCCGATGGTATGAGTTTACTCCAATCAAGTGGCTAGCTCGTCGTGATTTTAGCAATAGCAAATAGTTATTATTGTTTATATTAAGACTCACACGAAGTTGCGGGCCCCAGTGTGTATGTGGGCCATAGTGGGAGTGATTAATGTTGTTTAAGAACAATTATTGATTGCCCCTATTCAAGGACTTTGTAGATCTACTCACCACCAGGTAGATACAAAGTCACACGCCGTGCTCTAATTTTTTTTATTTTATTTTAGGAATTTATTTATATTATTTGATATTTATATACTCGTATGTCACATAAAATAAAAAAAAAGCTAGTAACATTTGTTTTATTTATTTTTTATTTTAGGAATTTATTTATATTATTTGATAGTTACATATATATGATACATTTTAATTATGTTAATTATGTCATTAATTTACATATGTACTAAAATATTTTAATAATATTTAATGAAATTGATACATAAACAATAAATGATATATTAATTATTACATATTTTAGGGCATATAAAATAAATTAAATCCGATCTAACATAAATAAATACATGGTAAAACTCGAAATTCTGATGATTTTAGGTACTAATTTATTTTATAAACTTTGTAAATATTAACTTTGACAAGCGATTTAACCGCTACCATGCTTTCAGCTACTCGAACTTTCTAAGTAACCCCTAGTGGAATCACAGTCGTAAAGGTATAGATTGATTATCCAGTAGAGTATTCCAGCTACAGTAAATTCCTACAAAGTTGGATTGGCGACTAAGATATATGGAGCAGAGATGACGAAGCAATATTCCAACTACTAGGTACAGTGTTTGCTTTGTATTATGAATCAACTGAAATTATTGATGTATTTGCAAATATCAAAATTCTAAATAGTTTTGAAACGAAATATTATATATACGTGGTGGCCTTGGTTACGTGGTATACGTGGAGTTGGTTAGACCTTAGGTCAGTTTCCAATCTAAAAATGTATGTACATTTGTTTAACAACACTACTATAGTGCCTCGGAGAGCACGTTAAGCTGTCGGTCCCAGTTTCACTATACCAACTTGTGAAACTGTTTTTAGATTGGTTATTGGGTTTATCCAAACATCGCAACGAGCTAGCCACTTGTTCAGTGTAGTTTGATACCATCGACTACGACGAGGTGGGATTAAAAACTCGTTCGCTGGGTACCCTGAGGCCGTCTAAGCGGTCTCGGACGCTGTAAGGCACCCGTGATGATATTATATAAATATAATTGAAACGAAAAATACACGTTTTCAGAAGACTACTGCGTCGTTTTCTTGCAGAAGTGGTAGTCTTCCTTTAGGGTGCTATTACGAAACAGGCGGTTAATTTAACCATAAATCAACGAGAATATTAAAAAATACTCGCAATGCATTTTTTTTTATTCGAGTACGGCATGCGACTTTGTATCTTCTTGGTGGTGAGCAGACCTACAAAGTTCATGAATGAAGTCAATCAATAATTGTTCTTAAACAACATTGATCGCTCTCACTATGCCGCTAAAGATGCGATTACGAATTGGGCGGCGACAAAACGAATTGCATTACGTATATTTTAATATATTCGCTGCCTTATCAATTCAACCACCCATTTCGTAACCGCACCCTGAAATGAGACTACCTCGACAAGAAATCGATTTAGTAATCTCCTGACAACTGGTGAACCCACAGACTAAAACCGGATCATGACTAGGTCACTTGACGGTTTTATATACCCGTTTGTAAATATTAATTATATGCACAAACGGGTTCATATACAATTAATATGCACAAAATTATTGCCATTCTCATAAATTTTAAACTGAGGCTTTAAGTCTACTTCCTCCTTTCTGAAACTTTATAATGATGAGGACTATTAAATATATTAATAATCCCAGAAGAGGAACTAAGCGGGAGTAAGCGGAAATATATGAAAATGTCTAAGATTTTACTAATTGGATGTTGCGGGAATATATGAAAATGTCTAAGACATTTCTTGGTAATTGGAAGTTTATAGTCTTATGCTTTAGGCTACCTAATTAGTCAATGAAAATTAGGAAATAGGTAGAGAACCATTCCCTACCTCATGGCCTACATTTTCCGTTCTATATTAAAATTTGGAACTTTTCAAACACATTTTTTTTAAATGCCTTATTATATAAAAGTATTTAAATATATTATTCGGCTAAATGATTGACTATAATCAGTGATAAACTTATAAAAATAATAAAGTATAAATGTATAGTCAACGATTGGTAGGTCAATAATAAAAATAATAATATGTAGGACAATTCAAGGTCGCTCAGCGAGCTATGCTAGGAGTTTCTCTGATGGTTAAAATCAGGATGAGGATATTCGTAAGAGAACTAAAGTCACCGGCATAGCTCTGAAAGTTGGCAAACTGAAGTGGCACTGGGCTGGTCACATTTGCCGTAGGACGGATAACCGTTGGAGTGGAGACCACGCCTTGGCGCACGTAACGTAGGACGCCCCGCAGCTAGATGGACTGTAAACAATTTTTTTCTGTGACCTCCATTCGCGTGCAGCTTCAGTAGTTGTTTTGATTTTACCACCCTATTCCAAGTTGTTGTTTAACTAGTTTTAGTTGGTTGTGTAGCGTGTTTGGTTTGGTTATTTTTTTCTCTCGTAAGGATAATAGTTTAATTTAAAATAAAAAAAATAACTAAAGTAAACTGTTACTACATACTGCGTAATTAATTTGTTATATAATACCACTCGGGAATAACCCCCAGAATTTAAACATGATTATTTAATAGTAACACTAAAAACATTTGCAAACAAACACCTTGTATAATACAACTTATACAATAAACCTTAGTTCTACAAAGCTGAAACTTGGTATCCACATAATAGAGCTCAAAGTACAACGACGGACATTTTCTACGTGTCGTTGAATTTATAACAAAATGCTGAGTAAGGTCTTTTAGAATGGGCACGTATTTGACTATGCCATAGGAATGGGTTAGACTAGAAGAAGGTACATGTGGATACGATAAGCATGGTTAAACTACTATATATTAATCAGTTTTCACACTATCAAGATAAATGTGTCGATCGCATCCCATTACGATTATGTAAAGAAAATTAAATATTTTAAATAAATCAATTATATTTTTTATTGCAAATATTTTTTTCTCATACGCTTTACAGCACTGAAAACAAAAATACAACCAACCTCCAAAAAATAAAACCTTTTTTTTAATACTTAAAAAAAACTTTATATTATGAAATATAATATGAATTCACAGAATTATGAATTAAATTATCTCAATATCACTTCTTTAATTTGTTTATTTATGAAGTACATATGTAAAGAAAAAGTTACAAAATTATTTACCAACGAGATCATAAACATAAGAACCACGTACATTTAACTACATTTAAATAAATAAGGTTAAAGTATAACCGTTTTAACCAATCGTGTAGCATCATTCTAATTTTCGGCTCTACTATGAACTTTTGATTCGTATTAAAATTACGTTATTTGTATTAACGTAATTTTAATACTCGCTATATCAAAAAAATACGGTCGCTTTTATTTATGCAAACATATAATACGAGGATATATAAATAAAATATTAGGTAATATAACAATACATTATATTACAAAGTATAGACATATACAATTTTTAGGTACATAAATAATAATACATAAATAAATAAGTTCGCTTATAGTAAAAAAAGAAATGTTAACAGTTTTGATTATTGAGGAGAAAAGAGTGAAGATGGGTTTTAAAGAAGTCGTTCAATAAAGCCGTAAATATCTGATCAGCAAGTAACGTGGGTTCCAGCTAGTATATATGTTATGGACCAGGTAATTAATGCGGGCATTATTAATAATGTCCAAGCATTATGAATAATGTCTAGCTCTATCGGGCAAAGTAATAATTACTATCTAAATTTCATTATTTATCACATTGCATTTAATAATAAAGCTAAATTTGACGTGGTGCGGGGAGGGAAGCACGCGTGACACGCTCTGACCAAGAGAAAAGGTTGTGTAACTCAAACTGCCAAATTATATTTATTCTAATAAATAAATCTGTTACTTGCTACATATTATATTTATTAGGGTATAAAACAAAGATATGTTGTGAAATTTTTGTTTTAATTTTTATGTTTTGTGTTACAAACTTATATTTTTAATATGACTTTCCTTAAGTTTTAAATGCAAAAACTAGTGGACTCATAATGTAGAAGTCTTTGCTAATTAATCTAATAATCAGTCTGATTATTTAAATTGTTTAACATTTAGTTAATTGAAGTTAAATGACAATAATAATAAAAAAATAGTAATTATAAATATGTTTGAATTACTCTGCCCAAAAGGTGATGGACAATATGTATAATGCCCGGTCAATTTGATAATTTGAATAATATTATCAAATTGCACTCACATATTGGTCATTTTTCATAATGGCCGGGCATTATACATAATGTCTAATTTATTACTTGGTCCATAACATATATACTAATAGGATTTTTGCACGCATATTTTTACTTTACACGAAACCCTTGAACTATCTAATGTTTCACGTTAGGTCTGTGCTTTCAACGTTACACGTATGTACGGTTTTTGGTTTGCTCCCCTTGCTACCAAATCGCTCGTGAAAAGCAGAATTATCAAGCTATTAGGTTTTTTAACAGAAATTTTCTTATATAATTATTTTATTTTTTATTTAAAATACTTTATTGCACAAAATTACAAAATAAAATTGTACATAGGCGAACTTAATGCCTTAGACATTTTCTACCAGCTAATCTTTGAGAGAGTGGAAGATTATGCATAGGGTGCAAAAGCAAATAAATAATAATTTAAAAGACATATAACGAATAGTATATAAATTACTTAAATATTACATGTAAATACTTAAATATACGCACAATACATAATATACTACTTAAATAAATCATACAATATAATATATATAATACGGGTTTATGAAAATTATAGTGTTTATTTTAACTAGGTTTCCATAATTTAATGTAAATTGGATTAATTTATTTTACTGACTTTAAAAAAGGAGGGATAGTACATAATTCTAGCCATATTTATGTTTTAAATTGGTACCAACTGACCCAAATAACTTAAAAAATATAATTTATACTAGGCCTATTAGTGTTTTGGTGCCAACTGAAATGTACCTACAATGGGACTAAAATTTTCGCTACCACTATTAGTGTTCTTTATGACTGTTTAATATTTTTGTTAAAAAGTTATTTTAAACCTACGTGTAGTGAAATATAAGATTTTACTTTTTTTTAACTGGCCTGAACCCTTCTTTTTTAATTTAAAAATCTTTTTTGATTTAAAGTGCATAATATAATCCATTAGTGAGTATGTCTGCTCGGTCCACTTTAAATACAAATGAGCTACTCGTTATAGTAATCCATTAGTAAATAGCAGTTGGTCCAAGTTTAACTATACAGACTTGTGAAACTGTGTACAAGTATAAGGCTACGACAAGGTGGGAATTTTTGTTCCCCGCCGCTGGGTTTTTTTTTTTTTTTTTTTTTATTTTTTTATTGGAGCTCGACATGTGACTTTGTATCTACCTGGTGGTGAGCAGACCTACAAAGTCCATGAATGGGGTCAATCAATAATTGTTCTTAAACAATATTGATTGCTCCCACTATGCCGGCTAAATGATGCGATTACGAAATGGGGGGCGACAATGAAGAATTGCATTACGAGTATATACTCGCTGCCATATTGTCAATTCAACCACCCATTTCGTAACCGCACCCTGAAAGGAGACTACCACCTCGACAAGAAATCGATGCAGTAGTCTCCAGAAAACCGGTGAACCCACAGACTAAAACCGAAACATGACTAGGTCACTTGACGGTTTTTGCATCTGTATGGGTGGTGGTAACGAGACCGGTCGGTCGGCCTAACGAAGTTATAGAGACCTTCCTCCCACCTAATTGGGTATGATTAAAGCTTTTTATTTCGTTATCGTGATCATAATTTTTAAATAAATTTTAATTAAATAAACTCTACGTTCTCCAATTCCAAAATAAAACTAAAAATCAACTCTGCTGGATAATAAACCAAACTAAAATATTGAAAATAGTAATAAATCTAAGGAAACTAAGTGTGAAAATTTCTTTCGAAAAATAATTCTTGAATCTTTTCACAAACTTGGCAGTTGAATATACATTTATTTGACGATAACGGCTAGCATATAGATATATATGCAGATTTATGGCGTAGAATAGGCTCTGTGCCAGGTTTAAGCGAAGGCCTGAAGCTTGAATATTTCATATAAATATCGCAGGCACATTTTTGATGACATACCTAGGGAAATACATCTTAAATAGAGCTTTAGGGAATCATAAAGTCGTGCTTTGAACTTTAAGTATTTTATATAATATCATGGTAACTATAATTAGTTCTAGAAACTTAATACATCTTTAAGAACATTCAATACTACAGTAACTGTAATGAAATGTGATTAAAAATTATGTTTTAGTAGAACTGGGACTGATGACATAACGTCCTAACGGGTGCAATATTATAAAATTTTATATTTTTATAAAAAAAAATGATAGGTATTGGAAAAGTAGTACATGAGAATTTTAAAATACATGAACAAAAAGCATGTCTGTTTTTTTTTATTCAGATATGAATATCTCAATAAAAAAAACAAGACGTCCTTGTTAAAAACCGATTATGTCTATTTTGTTTTTGATTTAAGTCAATTATGAATAACAAAACTTGCTATGTTCACAGGGTTATCTACTGAAATCTCATAGCAAATAGGGATGTTTCTCGCTTTGACTCGCCTGAGATTTAAGTGAATTTTTCGACATATCAATTAAAATATAGAATTAAACACTAAATCTCAGCAAAAAGATGACAATTGTAATTTTTGTCTAATTGACATGAGGTTTATTAACTTACATGGAACCTTAAAATAAAGACATAGAGAGTATGGGTGTTTACTTTTAGAACAAGGAACTTTGTTTTTTTTTTTAAACAGACCGTTTTATAAAAAAAAGAAGTATAAATCTAATATAATATTATATTAGTTAATAATCGTTTTATAATAAAAAAAATAAAAACCTCTATGAAAATGGTTATTAATCTAGAGTTATTTAAACCAAAAATTTACCCTTTTTTAGCAAAATACCTTTGTGTAAATCTTGAAATAAACAAGGGTTCTTTAATAGGCAGCTATCAGTATAATGACTTGCGAAAGCAGGGCTTTTCAACCTCATCGAAGTACAAAGACTTGGCTTTTTGTTAAGACTTAAGTCAACAAACGCTTACAGCAATGATGTGCTGAAAAAAATTTTCACTGCGTTTAGTACAAGGTCACATTGACTATTTTTTATAGCTTCAGCGGGTTAATAGTCAAATTGACGTTGACAAAAAAAATATATAGTCAAAGTAAATTAATGACCCACCTAGTAGTATTTAAAAAATGTGCTATTTATAATAATATTTAGGACAATTTACACATATTGCTCTGGTAACAAACTAAGCTCTAGGCTTGTACTATGTGTACTAGTAACAATAATATATTACATATTATATTTTATAAACACTCAGACCAAGACAAACTGTACATAAACGTACTAATATTTTTTGCCATGGGTGGGAATCGAACACACGACCTCCGGATACAACGCCTAAGGTGTTTTAATGTAATTTTATAAAAATATCACAAGTTTTATTACCACAGTTTTTTTTTTTTGTATCATCACTGGTGCCTTACTGCGCCCGAGACCGCCTAGACAGCCCCAGGGTACCCATCGGAGGGGTTTTAATCCCACCTAGTAGCCGATGGTATGAGTCTACACCGAACAAGTGGCTAGCTCGTCGCGATGTTTTGAATAGACTCAATAACCCATCTATAGACAGTTTCACAAGTTGGTATAGTGAAACCGGGACCGACAGCTTAACGTGCTCTCCGAGGCACTATAGTGGTGTTGTCAAACAAATATACATAAATTTTTAAATTAAAAACTCATTGGTACACACCGGGATTCGAACCAGGGTCCTAATTGTTTTTAAGTTCAAGGTCTAACCAACTAGGCCACCACGTATATACCGCAGTATAACATAACTTTTTTTTAAAACTAGGATTATAATAATAAATTTCATGCCAATATGTACTGCTTTTTTATAATAAGAAGAATATAAAGAGACAATATTTTATTGTTTGTTCCGGATAAACTCAAAAACTGCTGAACCGATTATTTTCTTCCAAATTATTTCGCCAATACGAAGCTTTGTTATTAGCGAGTAACAGACGGTAATTTATTTTAATTAAACAGCGGGCCAAACCGCAGATATAGTTAGTTTATGTAAAATAAATAATATTTATAAAAGTTGCAACAATTTATATATTGTTGCAACAATTGCTTGCACCTAGATAATAATAATAATATGTACGACAAATTACACATATTGCTCTGGTCACAAACTAAGCTTTAAGCTTGTATTATGTGTACCAGAAGCAACGATATAATACATATTATATTTTAAAAACACCCAGACCATGACAAATAGTACAGAAAAAACGTACTAATATTTTTTTTGCCATGAGTGGGAATCGAACCCACGACCTCCGGATACAACGCCAAAGGCGCAACCACTAGTCTACGGAGGAGATATTGTATAATATTCTGTAAAAATAGCATAATTTAATGTAACAAAAATGTGAAAATATCTCTTAGTTTTTTTTAAATGTTCAGTTCGTCGCTCCTAAAGAACGTGCAAACATTCTCGCAGTCCTAGGCGGTATGCTCTTTTAGTCTCCCTTTCAGAACAAACACCAAACGAAACGCAGAAATGTTCTCATGAAAATAGTATGAATAGCAAAAAAATAAAAAGTTGTTGGATATGCTATTTAAAAAGTTAATTGAATTGAAGGTTTTTTAAATAAAATAAATACCATAACAGGTGCCTTTTTGGCTCCCGAGATCCGTTTAAACGGCCTACGGGTACCCAGCGGAGGGATTAATACGCCGTTTAAACAGCGTCCTCATTTCGCTGCTGGTATTAGAAGGTAACACCTAACAATTAGCGAGCTTGTTGCGGTATTTATAATGGTATAGCCTCGTTATATAAAGCGGTCACCTATCCCAGGTCCGGCATTGTTGTCAACTACTTAACCTTGTTATTAGTTGCGCAGTGACAACTACTAAGCTGGGGCCGTTTTTTTAAATAAAAGTTTTAACAAATCACAGTTTGCTTGAGTTATTCTATAAATTAACATATTTTTCTTATTAAAAAAAAAAAAAAAATTCTTTAACATCACCAGAACAATATTTCTAGCCCAACATGTATATATATTAAGCCGTCTGTTATGATTTCACTAACACTTTCTAATAGAATTGTAATATAACATCCTTTCAAGTTAGTAGCGATTGCAAGGTTAAATTAATATAAGATTTTATTCATTAATTAATATTATTTATACAACGAGGCTATTTTATCATAAACACCGCAACAAACTCGCCACTTGTTAGGTGTAGCCTCCGAATACCATCGGCGAAATGAGGATGGGTTAATACTTCCGCTGTGTACCCTGAGGCCGTTTAAACGGTTCTCGGGAGCCAAATAGGCACCCGTGATGGTATATATATATATATATATATATATATATATATATATATATATAATTAATATAAAGTGTATAAATATTTAAGTATATATTAACACATTACTTACTACCTACTTAAGTATTAGCAGAATTGCTTATAAAAATTGTGTTATCTACAAAGTAAATTTGTATTATTAAAATTTACATCAACCATGCTAAAACAGATCCATGTAACTCGGTTTAATATTCCATTAAAAGGAGTTATTATAAAAGTTAAACACTTAAAATTGCAACAATGTTAGAGCCGTATAACATATTATATCATCTGAACGAAGATTTTAATTGTTTTACTTTGTTGGAAGTTATTAAATTTGTTACTGTTGCACAGGTTATTTTAATATTGTTTTTAATTACATGAAAGTGACAGGAAATAATTAAAAACTTTAACATGTTTCGTATATTATTTTATTTTATTAAATTTGTTCCTTTTTAGAATTATAAAGTTATTATATTATACATATCATCACGGGTGCCTTACGGCGCACGAGACGGGCTAGACGGCCCCACGGTACCCAGCGGAGGGGTTTTAATCCTACCTCGTCTTAGCCGATGGTATGAGTCTACACCGAACAAGTGGCTAGTTCGTCGCGATGTTTTGAATAGATTCAATATCCCATCTATAAACAATTTCACAAGTTGGTATAGTGAAACCGGGACCGACAGCTTAACGTGCTCTCCGAGGCACTATAGTGGTGTTGTCAAAGAAATGTACATATTTTTTTAAATTAAAAACTCATTGGTACACATCGGGATTTGAAACAGGGACCTAAGTGTTTTTAAGTCCAAGATCTAACCAACTCGGCCACCACGTATATAATATATATATATATATATATATATATAATATATATATTAAAGTTATTTGGTGTAATCTCCTTCATATTATTATTATCATTAATATGTCATTGTATAAAAAAAACTACCGGTATAGTGAGAGCGATCAATGCTCTTAAAAAAACTATGTATCGATCGACCCGATTCATAGATTCTGCTTACCATTAGGTATATGCACATGCCGTGCCCCAGTAAATAATAATAACAATAATGGTATCAATAAACGTGCATATATTTTACACGTAAATATATTTTATAGATTCACGAGAGAGATTTTCAATAGTGATTTTGGTGAACCATTTCTCCCACTACCCAGGGATAAAGTTCAGTTGGACTACAGTAAAATGTGGTTTTCGAATTAGTTGGCTTGCTAGAACCACCACAAATTACTGACTCGCTTCTATCCACATCTAGAATTACTGAAAACATAATGGAGTGTGTCGAGTAAGCTGGGGCTTGTAATTTAGAGTCGAAGTTGGTTTGTTTTCTATATAAATAAAACGTGTTCTTAGGTTTTTTTTTAACTATCGTATTTTTTATAGCTAAATAAAGTGGTCGCAGGGTACCCAGCGGAGAAATTTTAATCCCACCTGGTCGTAGCCGATGATATGGGATTGTGGAATGTACACCGAACAAGTAGCCGACTCGCCGCGATAATTTGAATAGACTCAATAACGCATCTATAAACAGTTTTACAAGTTGGGATAGTGATTCCGGGACCGACAGTATAAGTGTTTTTAACCAACTCAAATTCACAAACAAAGTCAAATTGACCCTACCACATCGACTTTGATGGTTTAAAAACATATTTTGGTGTTTTTTTAATTAATAAAAATAATAATACGTAGGACAATTTACAAAATATTGCTCTGGTCACAAACTAAGCTCTAAGCTTGTACTTTATGTACCAGAAGCAACGAAAGAAATTATATAATACATATAATATTTTATAAACACCCAGACTATGACAAACTGTACAGAAAAAAATGTACTATTTTTTTTTGCCAAGGGTGGGAATCGAACCCACGACCTCCGGATACAACGCCAAAGGCGCAACCACTAGTCTACGAAGGCTGTCATTGTTAATGAATTATTGTTACGGTACATATGTTGTTTGTTTCTAACAGTTTCGACTATCAACGAATAGCTGTTAAGTTATTTTTAAAGAAGAGTATCATACTCTTTACCTTCCGTTACCGAGATATTAACTTTCCTGAAAATTTATTTATTTGCCACTTTTTAACCCCTTGGGATTTAAATTTCAATAATCCCTTATCCTTGGTCTCCAACAATATAAAAAGAAGCTACTGTCCCAATTTATAAAACTGAATAAAGATATAAGTTTTATATATAACTATATATTATATTATTCAACACAAATATAGTTCAGTCAAGTAGGATTATCTTTGGCTCCAGTGAAAAATGGTATACCAAAATCAGCAAATAAAAAATGTTAAGTATACAATAATATGTCCTATATAATTTAAAAGAAAATATTTGGCCACTTACCAAGATCGAAAAACAATAATAATAACATGTATTTAACACATAATTATATAAGTATCTATGTATTATATGTATCGATACTGAAATATACTGTATTATACAAACACTTAGACCATGGAAAACTGTCCAGAAGAATCGTACCAATATTGTTTGCCATGACAGTTAATCGAATCTACGATATCCGGATACAACGTCTTCAGCGCAACCACCAGACCACGGGGGTAATATTTAAAAGATTCGAATCTCATATTGAACGCATTTCTAAGACGCGCAGATAGGTCTACCATATCATACTACCATGTCATACCAAACAGAGTGAAGGAAAGCGTTGATTTAATAAAATACCTGTAATCCCATGGCCATACGTCGAGGAACACTGCAGTTCACTCCCCTGCCTACCAACCAGACAATGGATGCTGTACCCACACGCTAAATTAATCCATGAATAGTTACACAATTTTATTTATCTTTTTTACAATTAAAGTTAAACTATTGCTAAAACTATTACTCTGAGTCCAAAATATCTAAATTTTACACATCAAAGAGTATTATATTATAAGAAACAAATTCAAGTTCTCAAAAACTCCAGATATTAATTAGAATGCGATTCCAGTAAAAAAAATCCCATTGTCACTTATCTCTATATTACATTTATTTTAGTGGTGAATTATAATTAGAAATATACAATTTAAATGCAGCTGTAAAAGGGCCTTGTCATTATAGAATTACCACTAATTATTATCACCACTACGTGGCTGTATAGATAATATACAGCCATATAGTGGTGAATTATAATTAGAAATATACAATTTAAATGCAGCTGCAAAGAGCCTTGTCATTATAGAATTACCACTACTAATTATCAATATACAATAAAATAATAATAATTAGAAAAATACAATTTAAATATGTATGCAGCTGTAAAGGGGCCTTGTCATTATAGAATTATATAATTACTTACACCTGTTTTCTCTGAAACTAAAGATGAGTCTGTATGCACCCGAAGCACTTAAGTCTCTCCTGTCAACGCTCACGTTTCTAACGACCTGTGACGTATATTATACAGCAGACGCTAATGTTGCCTGAAACATAACTGAAACTGCTTATAGCATGATATATTTTGAAACATATATTGTTTGCTTCATAGTATAATATATATGGTTGCAGCTATATATAATTAATTACCTATTATCGTTGCCTTAGCTGAAGTACGAGAATATAAATTGGTGAATTACCTAGTAAGCTTATTATTAATTGAAATGCAATGGGATATTGGAATATATTATACGTGATGACCGAATAGGTCTGATCACAGCACATCTAAAATGCGTCACGTATCACCCAAAAACAAAACCATATAAATCTTACAGATATTGAAAATTAAGTATTTTTAACAATAAGGTCTTGGAGCGCCGAAGAGCTTATCAATTTATGAAACTGTATATAAATCTATATAAATAATAAAAATAAATACCATCACGGGTGCCTATTTGGCTCCCGAGAACCGTTTAATCGGCCTCAGGGTCCCAGCGGAGGGATTAACCCATCCTCATTTCGCCGATGGTATTCGGAGGCAACATCTAACAATTGGCGAGCTTGTTGCGGTGTTTATGATTGTATAGCCTCGTTGTATAAAGCGGTCACCCATCCCAGGCCGGCCTTATTGTCATCTGCTTAACCTTGTTATAAGTTGCGCAGTGACTTAACCACTAGGCTGGGGGCCGCTTTTATATAAACACCTTGAAAACTTGCCACTTTTTCGGTGTATAAATAATATTGGCTACGATGAGGTAGAAATAAAACCTTTTCATGCCCTTGGCAATCTAGGCATCCGTGAGGGTACGTGAATTATTAATGTATTGTTATAAAGCTCATATGCGGCGCTACTAATCTTTAAGAAATCTTACCTATTACAAGCTTTTTTAACGTGTTCAAACTTTTATTATTTCAACATCACTAGTTTTACTAACAATTTTTTTTTTTTTATTTTTTTTTTATGTAGGACAATATGTGTAATATTGCTATAATATAACATTTAATAAAATCTTGAAAAGGTATAAAAAATAATATGAAGTTTATTTTCAATTAAAGCGGCCCAAGTCTAATGATTAAGTCTCTGCATCTGATAACATAGTTAAGCAGATGATAACAAGGCCGGACCTGGGATGGGTAGCCGCTTTATATATACCACCATAAACAAAGCAACACTCACCACTTGCTAGGTGAAGCTCCGAATACCATCGGCGAAATGAGGATGGGTTAATCCCTCCGCTGGGTACCCTGAGCCCGTTTAAACGATTCTCGGGAGTAAAAGCACCCGTTATGGTATTTATATTCAATCGTACAATATTAATTTACTTATAATTTATTAATATTAAGAATTTATGAAATATTTCGATAGTAACTTTAAATGGATCGAAATTGAGAGTAGGTGGCCCTGAATATTGCAGTTGACAAGTTGTTTTGTTAGTATACCCAAACAATGAAATATTAAATGATTTTATTGATATTTTACTGTACTATATGGAAGGCGTAGTGGTTTTCAAGATCGATTTTGCTTATTACGTGTTTTCAGAAGTATACTTCTCTTTTATATTCCTTAAGGAAAAATTTGGCGGTGGTTGCGTGAGTATTAAGTTTATACTATCTAATAAAACAATGTTTTGCTTCAAAATAAGACTACTCGTAGCGTTCATGCTATATTTGTCTATGCTACCAAATATGTTATTATATGTATTATATACAGTAGTGTTGATGGTATGTAATATATGATATATAACTATATTTTTTTTTATGACAGTTTTCTTGTAGCGTTCATGCTACGAGTTTCAGTGCTACGATATATTTATGTGAGGAATATACATACATATCTTCACGGGTGCCTTACGGCGCCCGAGACCGCCTAGACGGCCCCGGGGTACCCAGCTGAGGGGTTTTAATCCCATCTCGTCGTAGCCGATGGTATGAGTCTACACCGAACAAGTGGCTAGCTCGTCGCGATGTTTTGAATAGACTCAATAACCCATCTATAAACAGTTTCACAAGTTGGTATAGTGAAACCGGGACCGACAGCTTAACGTGCTCTCCGAGGCACTATATGCTCGTAGCCATCATGCTACGAGCATCAGTACTACGATATATTGATGTGAGGAATATGCTCATAGCCATCATGCTACGAATGCTACGATATATTTATGTGTGGCTGCTCATAGCCATCATGCTTTAAACTTCAGTGCTACTATATTTTTATGTGAGAAATATGCTTGTAGCCATCATGCTACATCAAGAATTTCAATTCTACGAAATATTTACGTGAGGCTGCTCGTAGCAATCTTGCTATAAACTTCAGTGCTACGATATATGAATGTGAGCAATATGCTAAAAGGCATCATGCTATGAGCTTCAGTGATATGATATATTTATGTGTAGCTGCACGTAGCCGTTACGCTATACTAACGTCCGCGCTACTATATATTTATGTTTCTCCTGGTAGCTGGAAATATTTGTACTGATAATGAATGATTGGGTACCCGCGATACAGGATATTTCCTAGTGAAGGACCCGCTGATTATTATAATACTGTTATTATTTTCCTGAAATAAATGTGCTTGTATCTATATTGTATGTGAGGAATATGCTCGTTTCTATCATGCTATATAATTCATAACGATGATATAATTAATAATAATAAATAGATATTTGTTTTACACATATTGCCACAAAGTAAGCTAAGCTTATGCTATGTGAACCAAAAATAAAGATTCTAATACTTATTATATTTTATAATATTAAATAAAATATACAATACTGTAGAGTTTTCCGAGACCATGGGCAATCTACGGGACATATTTTTTGTCTGGAAATTGGAACTTTGAAGCCAAACGCGTAACAATCAGACTACGGAGGTGGTTGAATTAATATGAAGCTTATTGCAGTGTTCGTGCTACGAACCTAAGTGCTACGAAATATTATTTAAATTATAAGAAACATATAATAAAGATTACGCAGCAAGCTTCTAATGTCACGGTTACCTTACATTTTATTTGAGATTTGATAAAGCATTTATTTCATAAATATCGTTAATATAATATTTATATCATTTGCAGTTAATATTTTTATGCTTCTTTTCTTATCTACACTTAAAAATGGGTAAATTTTATAGATCCAAAAAATATTATATAATAAGAATTACTTAATATATAGGACAATTTACACACATAGCTCTGGTCACAAGCTAAGCTCTAGGTGTGTACTATCTCTCACAGAAACAATGATATACTACATATTATATTTTATAATAAAGTCTCCGAAATCGGCGTACATGTATGCGAAGAGTTATGACTGTGGACGAGGCAAAAGAAGAATGTAAAGATATAGACAAGTGGCGTTTGGTTGTCTCTGCCAACCCCGTAAGAGACCTGGCTTGAAGATAAATAAATAAATAAATATATTTTATAAACACCCAGACCATGACAAACTGTACAGAAAAACGTACTCAATTTTTATTTGCCTTGGGTGGGAATCGAACGCACGATACTCGGATATAACGCCAAAGTCATATAACAACCTGTAGTTAAATTAATTAATAAAAAAATTGTAACATCATACCAACACAGCAATTACTAAGTATGAAATAAACCATGCAATAAGCTAAGGTTTAACGATCTAAGTGTCATGTGTTGGTTAGACGGTAATAAAAATGCAATTCTGCTATTTATAGTCGGGAACTAATTGCTTTAGTACTTAAGAACTTTTTCTAGAAAATATACTACTGTTTCTCTTTTAAATTCAATTCTAGTTTCAATTAGGTATAAATGACCCATTTATTTTCACTGTAAAATTGCAGTGATTATTCTTGTAAAATGCTCTTAAACATGGTTGAAAATGATTATTTTTTTCATTTATTTATTTAATAATAATAATTTAAATACCATCACGGGTGCCTTTTTAGCTCCCGAGAACGGTTTAAACGGCCTCAGGGTACCTAGCGGAAGGAGTAACCCGTCCTCATTTCGCCGATGGTATTCGGAGGCAACACCTAACTAGTGGCGAGCTTATTGCGGTGTTTTAAGATAGTATAGCCTCGTTGTATAAAGCGGTCACCCATCCAAGATCCGCCCTTGTTGTCATGTGCTTAACCTTGTTATTATTATTTATTTATTTATTTAAATTTTGATATTGTTTAGTTTAAAAATTATAATTAGCTTCTGTGGTGTAGTAGTTCCGCCTTTAGTGTTATATCCGGAAGTCGTGGATTCCATTCCAACTCTTAGAAAAAAAATTTTAGTACGTTTTTCTGTAAAGTTTGCATTGGTCTGAGCGGTTTTAAAAGACTAGGTGATCCGTGCAACTTCGTCTGCGTAACTGTTTACGCTCTCAAAAGGAATAATTTATCCCCGATTTTGCAACATTTTTCATTGTTACTCCGCTCCTATTGATCGTAGCGTGATGTTGTGACTATATAGCCTTCCTCGATAAATGGACTATCCACCATTGAAATAATTTTTCAATTCGAACCAGTAGTTCCTGAGATTAGCGCGTTCAACCAAACAAACAAATTCCTTATCTTTATAAATTAGTATAGATATCGCATTATACAAGTACTTCTAGTATCATTGTTTCTGGTACACATAGTATAAGCCTAGAGCTTAGTTGTACAATATGAGTCGAATTTCCTACATGTCAAAAAATTGCCCTATCTGCAGCCTAGTGAATAAGTCACTGCGCAACTGCAAGGTTAAGAAGATGACAACAAGACCGGATCTGGAATGAGTAACCGCGTTATACAAAGAAACTATACCATCATAAACACCGCAACAAGCTCTCCACTTATTAGGTATTGCCTCCGAAAACAATAGGTGAAATGAGGACGGGTCAATCCCTACGCTGGGTACCCCTTGAGGTCTTTTAAACAGTTCTCGGGACCCAAAAAAAAGGCACCATGATGGTATTTATTATTATTAAAATATAGTTTTTTGGTGAGTTTGGCCATATTATATTTATATTTATTTATTTTCTGTTAATTAATTTACAGACTCTAACTATAATTTAGTTAATACAGACTATGTATATAAACACTTAAACACTATCTGTACGCACTTCTTTTAATATAGTCATAACTCCTCTTGTCTTTAAAAAAATATTTTAATATAAGAATTTATTATATATGTAAGTCGCAGTTATTTCTACTTTAATCATAATATTTTATTATAAATATATTATTTATAACTTCATATATTATAGGATAATAGAGTTTTCATAGCTTTTCGCAAGTTACTGATCTTCTAAATGTAAATTTTATTCACAACGACTTTCTTATGTAAAACAAAAACGGGAATTTCTGGAAAATCTGACTTAAATTAACAAATTTACAAGTTTTCTGAAAATTGCCGATGTTATTGCGATATAATTATATTATTAAGTGATAACGGAGGCTTACAAAACCATTCGTATTAAATTATGTCTTGAATTACCTTTTTTAATCGTAAACGATAATAATTAATGTGTTTATATATATATATATATATATATATATAAACATTCATATATATATATACGTGGTGGCCGAGTTGGTTAGACCTTGGACTTAAAATCACTTAGGTCCCTGGTTCGAATCCCGGTATGTACCAATGAGTTTTTAATTAATAAAAAATTATGTACATTTGTTTGACAACACCACTATAGTGCCTTGGAGAGCACGTTAAGCTGTCGGTCCCGGTTTCGCTATACCAACTTGTGAAACTGTTTATAGATGGGTTATTGAGTCTATTCCAAAACTAGCTACTTGTTCGGTGTAGACTCATACCATCGGCTACGACGAGGTGGGATTAAAACCCTTCCGCTGGGTACCCTGGGGCCGTCTAGGCGGTCTCGGGCGCCTTAAGGCACCCGTGATGATATGTATGTATGTATGTATATATATGTATAACGGTATTAAAATTAATATCTACCAAAAAACCCAAATAATAACGGTAGTTAAATATTATGGCAACGTTGGTATCGGTAGTGGTTACAATTAAGAGGAGCGTCTGATGAGGGTCTTCGATTCGTTTTCAACGGCAAAGTTACCTCTTTTCGCGCATAACAGTGAGTCGGTAGCGCTACCATACATGTATGTAAACCTTACCTTCAATAAGAGAAAGAGCACGTATGAGATTATAATAATATAATATATTTTCGGCTCCTAAAATTTGTAAATGTTTTTTTTTTTAATCTCTCGTTGTATTAAAAAAGAGTCCCGCTTCTCTTAATACCGGTTCTCGAAAGATGGCCTCTACGAAATTTATAATACCGATATTAACAGTTATTTTTATAATTCGTGATTGTTGTTTATGACAATATTTATTTTATAACTTTTAGGGATTTATTTTATTTTATTAAAAAAAATCAATTCAATTGAAAAACTGTTTTATAAGAATTGCAAATTCTGACACAATTTTTCTAAAGTTCTATCATGAATTTGATAGTTTAAGTCCCAAGTAAGCCTCCAGTCAGAATGGTAGAATTGTAGCTTAGTTAGGAAGTTAGAAAACTGTCATAGGTTTTGACAGATTTTGGTACACGTTGCAGAATATAATTATTACTGCAACACTGTCTAAATTTGTATGTTCGTAACATTATTAGTTAGACATGAATTAATTTTGAAATTTGTTGGTGTACAAATGTGAGTCTTAAGTTGTAAATTAAAGTACTTAATTATTAAGTTAAATTTATATTTATACTTAACATAAATAATGTTTAGGTATATGTATCATACACACATACATAAAATAAACAAGGACATTACACACATATTGCTCTAATCACAAACTAAGCTCTAGACTTGTACTATGTGTACCAGAACAACGATACATATTTTATTTTATAAACACCCAGACCATGGGCACTACAAAAAAATCCTTTTTTTTTCTGGGTAGGAATGGAACCCGAAAGCCCAAGATATAACCACAGTTGGATTTTAATAAAAAAAAAAATTCTGATTTTTTGTAATTTTAACAAGATTTAATAATGAAATTATTAATTTCTAATATAACTGCCTCCAACTACTGGCGGAGGCACTATTAAGGACACTGCATTCGTAACCGCGAAGTCTGCGTATTTATTAATATTTTGATTTTGGGTTTAAAGTAAATAAGCTTTTTAAATATTATAATACAAAAATATTTATATGCCATAACAGAAATATTTTAACTTATAATTACCAACATAAAAATAATAATTGAACTTAGACTAACAGCAAAGTTGTAATATTGAAAGTACTTTTGTATGAGCGTCAAGTCGACTACATAGCCCTTAATAACTATTTTTTTATTATTGCAGTTTTTTCATAACATGATTACCAATCTATAATAATAATAATATAATAAAATGTTATTACTTCCAAAGTCAAAAGCTAAAAAAAGAACGTGAAACTTGAAAAAGTCCCCTTCTTTTTATGACGTCTCCAGCGATATTTCCGCCAAAATGGTTTCCGCCAGAGGTAAATAGCGGTAAGGAGAAATACTTAAGTCGTTTATTGTCAGAACTACGTAAAAACACGGAAATGTCACTCTTACGTCGAAACCTATAATAATTTCTATGGACTCTTAAAACCAACGTTGTCTATTTGAGTTTGTTCCATTGGCAAAAATGTCCTATAAAAAAATATGTCTATTTAGACAAAGTGGATAAAAAAATGTGAACAGTAAAATAAACAAAATATGTTTAATACATTTTTTTTATGTAAGACAATTATTTACACAATATAGCTCTGGTCACAAACTAAGCTCTAATAATAGGCTTGTACTATGTGTACCAGAAGCAACTATATAATACATATTATATTTTATAAACACCCAGACCATGACAAACTGTAGAAAAAACGTACTATTTTTTTTTTGTCATGGGTGGGAATCAAACCCACGACCTCCGGATACAACGCAACTACTAGTCTACGCAGGCTGTCATTTACGCGCTACATTTGTTTGACAACACCACTATTAACTTCCTCGTTGAGCAACGTTAAAGACACTGCATTCGCGATCGCTAGGTCTCTACACAAAATTAGCTTTCAAAGCTCCAATATATAATTCTCTCCACTACTGCTTTTCGCAAAATTAAAATAATATTTATGTCGGTTATGTTACTTATTAATCTTTCTGAATGTGAAACTTTTCTTTTTTAACTAAAAATATCTAAAAATGGCTTTATAATTTAATTTAATTTAAAAAAAAGCGGCCCCAGCCTAGTGGTTAAGTCACTGCGCAACTGATAACAAGGTTAAGCAGATGACAACAAGGCCGGCCTGGGATGGGTGACCGCTTTATACAACGAGGCTATTTCATCATAAGCACCGCAACAAGCTCGCCACTTGTTAGGTGTTGCCTCCGAATACCATCGGCGAATTGAGGACGGGTTAATCCCTCCGCTGGGTACCCTGAGACCGTTTAAACGGTTCTCGGAAGCCAAATAGGCACCCGTGATGGTATTTATTTTATTTATTATTATAATATATAATTTCTATAATTCAGGTTATATACATGGTGACTTTGAACGGTTATACTTACGGCTAATATGGGGCTATATCGATCTGATCAAATCCATGGAAGAGTGTCGTAAATAAAAAAAAAATGGCTTCTCTATATAAATTGTTTATTTAAAATACTAGTTCATATGGAGAAGCCAATAAATTCTGAGGATATATATATGGATTTAAAACTTTGTGGTGGATGTTGGTACAAGAGGAATTGCAGCAAAGTCTTTGCACAGTCTATTCAGATCTTGGCCTTCCGTGATCAGCCGTCGGAACTTTTATGGAGTGTGTTTCCAAGATGGCGCTAACAGGATCGTATAGTGTTTGGTTGAGTAGAGAGGGTAGTGAACACAGTGCAGGTGAGAGTTCAAAAGACCTTTAAACCTACTTCGCGGTCTCAAGTCCGGAAGCGCTGCAGTTCAATCCCTGCCTTCCAACCACGCGATGGACCTGGCACCCGCACGGTAAAGCCATGGATAGCTAAGAACATTCTCTCTCTCTCTCTATAGTGACTTTGAACTGTATCACTTTGACCTAATATTTTTTGGGCTTTACTGATCAAGTCAAAAACTTCTCCCATGCACATACACCAGAAGCTCTCAAAAGAAATATTTTTTCCCCGTTTTTGCAACATTTTTCATTGTTACTCCGCTCCTATTGGTCGTAGCGTGATGTTATGTAGCATATAGCGTCCCTCGATAAATGAGCTATCCGATACTAAATATTTTTTCAATTTGAACTAGTATTTTCAGAGATTAGCGCGTTCAACCAAACAAACAAACGAACACACTCTTCAGCTTTGTAATATTAGTATAGATAAATATATAGTATTTATATAGATATATAAATTAGTATACATAGAAAGTATGGATTATTATTTTTAACAACAAGTTTATTACGGTTAGTTTGTAAAGGTGTGTGTGTATCATCACGGGTGCCTTACGGTGCCCGAGACCGCATAGACGGCCCCAGGGTACCCAGCGGAGGGGTTTTAATCCCACCTTGTCGTAGCCGATGGTATGAGTCGTCTACACCGAACAAGTGGCTAGCTCGTTGCGATGTTTTGAATAGACTCAATAACCCATCTATAAACAGTTTCACAAGTTGGTATAGTGAAACCGGGACCGACAGCTTAACGTGCTCTCCGAGGCACTATAGTGGTGTTGTCAAACAAATGTACATATTTTTTTTAATTAAAAACTCATTGGTACACACCGGGATTCGAACCAGGGACCTAAGTGTTTTTGTAAAGGTATTAAATTTATATAATTAAAACTGTTGTAAAACCTCGGCCTATCACGTTTTACATAGTTTCAATTTGACGTACATTTTGTACAGAAATACATTTCATTGTGGTCGTAATGATTTATAAAAGTGGTTATTATTTTAAGCAATAAAATGGAATGGAAAAAGTTTACTGCGTGTAGTAAAACGAAATATGATTAATTTCCGCCGAAAAAAAATATGTCGCAGGTGCAATATTTTTTTTTTCTCATAAAATTTAGGAATTGTATAATGAAAGGGACATTTTATTGGTTTTTTATTATTATTGTATATATTATATACCTACATGGTGACCTTGAAAGGTTGTACTTTGGCCTACATGAAGCTCTATTGAACAATTCAAGACGTTTCCCTATGGAACCATGGGTCGTAAATAAAACAAAAAATGTTTGGATTCTCTATAAAAATTGGTTATGTTACAAAAATGTGAACTACTGATCAAATCACAAAACTTGTGAAAATATAAATGAAAAAAAAAAGTGGGTTCTCCATACAAACTAGTACGTAATGTTAAAATAACTTATATAGAGTAGCCAAATTTTTTTTTTTAATTTCCGGCACATAGTTCCAAAGGGAAAATGGTTTATTTTATCAGTAGTACTTCATATTAGTCCTCTTAGTATTTTTATATATTACTAATATAACAATACGTGGTTTCTAGTTTTTTAGACTTTAGACTAAAAACACTTCCCAGGTTCAAACCCTGATGTGTACCAATGATATTTTAAACTAAAAAATATGTACATTTGTTTAACAACACCACTATAGTGCCTCGAAGAGCACGTTAAGCTCTCCCAGTATCACTATACCAACTTATGAAACTGTTTACAGGTAGGTTATTGAGTCTATCCAAACATCGCGACGAGCTAGTCAATTGTTCGGTGTACACTTATACCATCGGATACGACGAGGTGGAAAACCCTGGAAAGCGGCGCCATAAGGCACTTGTGATGATATATATGTCAGAACGGGAAGCCGATTTTATTCGTCAGACATTTTAGATGGGCGGTTCTCTTACGACTCTTGACCACAATATATGGCAGCATTCGCAACCGTCGCTCGGTGCACGCGCAGAGACTCCGCCTAAACAACATAGGCGCAAAGTTCCGGCATATATATATATATATATATATATATATATATATATATATTTACTAATATTGTTTTACTGCGAATAAGAATCAAACCTCAGCACCTGATAACCTGTCTATAAATGTCTGATACTATGGACTATACCTCAGAAATTTCAATAAGACCTTGACTAGATTGTTTCTGGTATCACTAATGAAGGTGAATAAATAGTTTCTTGTGAAATCTGCCTTTCTATTGTTAGTGGCACTTGGCTTAGAGCCAAACTCCCCGAGAGTGAAGCACTTAAGTTTAAAGTTATCTTGTAAAGTATAAAGTATCTTTTGTAAAGTAACAGAGTGGAGCAAAGCTTTTCTAAGGTAACCGAGTGGAGCAAAGCTTGGGCTTGGCTTTTAATTTTATATATCTTAAATGTGAGTATTAAAATTTGATCAGAAGAGTCTGTATATTAGACCATAGTACCGCCTAAATTAAAATGTAGTTTTAAAATAATATAATTTTACCTTTTGTAGGGTATCAAACATAACTTCATACTTTAACTTTAAAAGGTGGTACTTTGGATAATAACATGATACTCTTTTATCAAAATAATCTCATTAAAAATAATAAAATATCTAAGAAATAAGTCATCTGATCTCCTGGCGCGTTAACGCTTGCACAACAACGGTAAAATTAGGAACTAATAAGTTGTGCTTTATTTTAGCCGTAATGAAAGGGCTGATTTCTCGATCAGGCAGATCGTTAAATGTGCACTCGTCATTATATTTGGCTAACCGTACAATTAAACGTCTGAATATCGTTTAGCCATCTAATTGACTGTCGTCACTCAACGAATCGGCTGCTAGTTAGACGGAAAGTTAAACTATGTATATAGTTGACTATATAATAGTAATAATCATATGTAGGACAATTTACACATATTGCTTTTGTCACAAACTAAGCTCTAGGCTTATACTATCACCCAGACCAAAAAAGCTTATAATATTTATTCAAAAAAGTAATACAATAAGGAGTTTAAGTTACGGGATTTTTTTCAAGGTTAAAAAAGTCGAGCTTCAAATTTATAAAAGTTAAAATAAAAAGATACATTTAAATACTTCTTTTTTCAAAAAAATGGATTGAAGTGAGTTTTTTACAAACTAGACCTGTTTTTAAAAGTTTATAACTAGTGTGGATTTGAAGGTTTTAAAGTGTTTTTATTTATTTTAAAACTTTATTGCATAAATTTAGTACAAAGGCGGACTTAATGCCGCTAGGCATTCTCTACCAGTCAAACCTTTGGGACAAATTAAGCAGTAAGTAAGTACACTTTGATAAAAACCTATAACACGGAGGGGGCAACTATAATCCCATGTAACTATTTTTATTTTGAGTTTTACAAACTTGAGGATTTTTGTTCGATTTTTGCAAACAAAAATCAAATGCAGGCATAAGAACTATTAGCAAATTCTTATTATAAAATAATATAATGTAACATATGTTCATGCTAAGAGCAAGAATATTATTCGCATATAAACCCTTTTTCTTTTTTTATGTAGGACAATTTAAACAAATAGCTCTGGTCACAAACTAAGCTCAGGCTTGTACTATGTGTACCAGAAACAATGATATAATACATATTTTATTTTATAAACACCTAGACCATGACAAATTGTATTGTATGTAAAAAACGTACTAGTATGTTTTTGTCGTGGGTGGGTATCGAACCCACGACCTCCGGATACAACGCTAAAGGCGCAACCACTAGTCTAAGGAGGCTGTCAATGGCGGCATTTTTATCTTTAAATTTTTGTTAAATTAACCAATCAACATTTTTTTTCTTTACCTACTTTCACCCACAAAAGAAAACTGCACTAAAAGATACCTACTACTACAATTTCCCCTGCAGTTAGTGTTATTGCAATGCGACACCTCTGAGGAAACCCTACAATCCCTGGCTCTAGATATTAAGGTTACATTTACAAGAAAACTACACGATATTACATTACTTATGTTTATTTTTTAACTCTTCTCTAATTACTCGTATCTCTGAATCTCTAATGGGTACATATACATACATACATATCATCACGTGTGTCTTACGGCGCCCGAGACCGCCTAGACGGCCCCAGGGTACCCAGCGGAGGGGTTTTAATCCCACCTCGTCGTAGCCGATGGTATGAGTCTACACCGAACAAGTAGCTAGCTCGTCGCGATGTTTTGAATAGACTCAATAACCCATCTATAAACAGTTTCACAAGTTGGTATAGTTAAACCGGGACCGACAGCTTCACGTGCTCTCCGAGGCCCTATAGTGGTGTTGTCAAACAAATGTACATATATTTTTAATTTAAAAACTTATTAGTTCACACCGATAGATTGGAACCAGGGACCTAAGTGTTTTTAAGTCCAAGGTCTAACCAACTCGGCCACCACGTATATTAACTACTTTAATGAGTAAATAATAATAAATCATTCACACAGGTGCCTTACAGCGCCCGAGACCGCTAAGACGGCCTCAAGGAACCCAGCGGAGGGATTTTAATCTCGCCTCGTCGTAGCCGATGCTATAAGACTACACCGAACAAGTGGCCAGGTCGTCGCGATGTTTTGATAAACTCAGTAACCCATCTATGAACAGTATAATAATAAAATATATTTATTTCCATTAATTGTTTACATTACAAAGATCTTACAAATCTTACAGCTAGGTAAATGTTACAAAATTAGACCGAATGGTATCTGCCGCCGAACTAGGTAAACACCTATTTCGGCATACAGCGCCCATCCCTACGGTGAGTTACTCTTGCAAACTAGCATAGTTTACTAGGATAAGCTTATTATTAAAATGTGTAAAGGTGTTCCTCTTTTTGTGTGTTATGATAATGTGAGAGTGTATGTATCACAAGTTAACAGTGAAACTGGGACCGAAAGCTTAACGTGCTTTCTGAGGCCCTAAACGCTTTCTTAAATTTTATTACCAACTATTTCTAATAAAGCTTCACGTGAACATATAAATATAATTTTTTTTTCAATAAAAAAACGTTATAAAAACATTTTTGCGCAATACATTTTATTATAATACAACGTAAAGAGAAGTGTAGTAGGCCTCTTATTATTCTTATATAATATAAATAAGTAATATACTTAGATAAGTAGGTACATACACATTACAATAAATAATACATAATACTTACTTTATATACATACAAATAAATACAGTACCTACATATTTTATTTATTTATTTAAATCTTTATTGCATACAAAATACAAAGGCGAACTTAATGCCGGGACAAATCAAAGCAGTTTATAGGTGAGGTATGTGCAATACAGTAACTGAGTAAATAATGCAGTAAATATTATATAAAATATTTACACTATTTCAATAATTATATTATATATATACATACATAAACTACATAATAATATACATAACACTACCAATTACAAAATGAGAAAGAAGAAGTACAAAGTGGAAAGGAATGGAATAATGAAAGATGAATAAAAACTACCTATGAATTTAGATGTTATCATAGACTCCATTTGTTATATATTAATAATATATGAAAATATTAATAAAAACTTAATCATTCTTTGTCACAAAATCGATGTAGGTTCTTTTTTAGAACCTCATTTCAAACGGCCTAGTTCGAGGCGTTTAAAAATTTATAACGACACGAAATGTTCGATGCAGTTATCGAATTCTGGTATATTTGAGTTGGAAAACAAAACGAAGCGGGTATTTCTTACTTAATTAATTATTAGTTAACGATTAGGCGAACATTAGCTATTGCCGCAGCTGTGACATGCAACGTAAATCGATCTTCTTTACTATTGATAAGGTTCGATTAAACCAATTGGGGATAAACTAGAACTATACCTAATTAATATAAAAGTGGCTCAGCCTAGTGGTTAAGTCACTGCGCAACTAATAACAAGGTTGAGCAGATGACAACAAGGCCGGTCCTGGGATGGGTGACCGCTTTATACAACGAGGCTATACCATCATAAACACCGCAACAAGCTTGCCACTTGTAAGGTGTTGACTCCGAATACCATTGGCGAATCCTCATTTCGCCAATGGTATTCGGTTAGTCCCTCCGCTGGGTATACTGAGGCCATTTAAACAGTTCTCGGGAACTAAAAAGGCACTTGTGATGGTATTTATTTATTTATTTTATTATTTAGGGAGGGTTCCCAAAAAACTGGCTGCGTTCCCTATTAATATTTTAAATTGTGCTTTTCTGTAAATCATTTTTTCACTTGAACTGTACGTGCACAGGAAATGGATTCGTAAACTCTAATGCAAAAAAAATATCTAAATGTTGTTTTTAGTGATAATAAAGTTTTTGTGGTACCCAGCGGAGGGGTTTTAATACCACCTCATCGTAGCCGATGATATGAGTCGTCATCAAACAGGTGGCTAGCTCATTGCGATGTTTGAAAAGACGCAATAACCCACGATTAACAGTTCACAAGTTGGTAAGTGAAACAGGGTTTAATGTTTATATAAAATATACCAAATATACTATTTCAGTATCTAAGGCATTCCAAAAGCATCCAAATTCAAGTAATTATATTTGTATCTGACACTTGATAGTTGTCAGTTGAAAGCAGCACCAACGTATCGATGCCATTGTGTGATTCGATTATATTGTATTCGATTAGCTCGAGTTCGAATCGAATTGACATAGTTGCGATTCACAATCGATTTCCCTCTGGAGTTTGGGATTGACTTGATCTTGACAACGTCAGTATACAACCATTATACAACCTGTATGACCAACCAGGACTGGTTTTATTGAAATTTCATCGACATGACATGAAAGTACGTTCCGATATTATAATACAAAAGACAATAATAACAGACACAGACACTGGCAAAATGTACTAATATTGATGGGAGTCAAATTCACGACCAAACGCTGCCAGTGGGAGCGATCAAAAGTATTAAAAATAATGCATTGATATATACTATTTATGAACTTTTTACGGCTGCTTTTAGGTAGATATAAAGTCACATACAGTCCTACAATAATAAAAAAAAAAGTATTGGTAAAATTAGGACTGACGGCTTAATGTGCTTGAGTTATTAGTCTTGTGCAATCAAAGTATGTTTATAACAACTGAGAACACTCCGAAAAACGAACCTGTAAAAAAAATATTTTCATAAATTTTAAATGCTTGTAACCGGGCGGAGTTCGAGAGCGAATGGCGCGTGCCGATTTGATCTTTTCAAGTGACAGATTTTTTTAAATTGAGCAAGTACGTTGACAGTAGATTGCTTTTCACTTTTCTAAATCTTTGATTTACATGAGGCATTTAACAGTACGGTCTTTACTCACTGTCCTTATTTATCAACATAAGGACAGTGAATAAAGACTGTACCTACTACGAGAGTCTTTATTCACTCTACGACAATAGGAGATACATATTTAATATAATGTATCTACATAAGGACAGTGAATAAAGACTATATATAAGGATATACATATATAATATGTATCTATATAAGGACATTGAATAAAGACTGTACCTACTACGAGAATCTTTATTCACTCTACGACATAAGGAGATACATATATAATATTATGTATCTACATAAGGACAGTGAATAAAGACTATACATAAGGACATACATATATAATATGTATCTACATAAGGACAGTGAATAAAGACTGTACATAAGGACATACATATAATATGTATCTACATAAGTACATAAGAACAGTGAATAAAGACTGTACCTACTACGAGAGTCTTTATTCACTCTACGACATAAGGATATACATATTTAATATTATGTATCTACATAAGGACAGTGAATAAAGACTGTACATAAGGACATTCATATATTATATGTATCTAAATAAGGACATAAGGACAGTGAATAAAGACTGTACATAAGGACATACATATATAATATGTATCTACATAAGGACATAAGGACAGTGAACAAAGTCTGTACATAAGGACATACATATATAATATGTATCTATATTTATATCTATATTTTTGACCGCCTCCGTAGACTAGTGGTTGCGCCTTTGGCGTTGTATCCGGAGGTCGTGGGTTCGATTCCGTACAAAGTCACATGTCGTGCTCCAATAAAAAAAAAAATAAAAAAAAAAAAAAAACATATTAATATTATTATTTATTATTAATTAAGTAATGAACACAGTGAAGGGAAGAGATTAATTCGGTATGGCATTTAACCTTGCTTCGCTATCTCAAGTCCGGGAACGCTGCAGATCACTTCCCTGCTTCTCATCCACGATAGACCCGGCACCCGCACGGAGAATCCATGGATAACAAACAACTTTTGAGGTCGGAGGAAGGTCTCTATAACTTCGTTAGGCCGACCGACAGGTCCCGTTACCACCGCCCATACAGATGCAAAAACCGTCAAGTAACCTAGTCATGTTTCGGTTTTAGTCTGTGGGTTCACTGTTTTTCAGGAGATTACTGCATCGATTTATTGTCGAGGTGGTAGTCCCCTTTCAGGGTGCGGTTACAAAATGGGTTAAATTGACGATAAGGCAGCGAGTAAAGTTTGTCGCCACCCATTTCGTATTCGCATCATTTGACCGGCATAGTGGCAGCGACTCCATTCATGGACTTTCACGTCACATGCCGTGCTCCAATATAAAAAAAAACATTGCCTCATTATGCATTCTTGTAAGATTTTACTCTAAATCCTAAAATTAAGAAAAATGGACGAATAGGAAATTTGAATGGATTTACATTAGGCATTTTATATATGGACTAAGAGCAATTGCAGTACGAGCAAACTCTGAGTAAATTTATGTACTGGGTTCACTTCGTGAAGATGTTAATGACTGAAAATAAATTCAGCACTTCAACGCCTGCAGGTCAAGCTGACTGAAAAACAAATGGAAACTTATGTAATATTCAGACCTAAATTAATGATCTTTACGAACTCCGGACATGATAGAAGTTTTCATTTTATTATTATACAGGTTTACTGTTTAGAAATATTTTATTTGGCTACGAAACGGGCGGTTGATTTGACAGTAAAACTGTGAGGAGAAATAAATAGATTCATAATGCAAATTTAAGCCGACCATTTCTTAACTGCATCATTTAGACGCCATAGTAGAAATGATCGACATTTCCACTATGGCGACTGTTAAACAACAAAGTATTGATCGACCTCATTCATGGACTTTATTTGACTGCTCATCATCAGGAAGTCCAATTGCGTGCTCCATTTTTTATTAATATATATTACCAATAGGAGCGGAGTAACAATGAAAAATGTTCCAAAAACGGGGAAAAAATATTCCTTTTAAGAGTGTACGCTGCGTAATCAGTTAAAGTTACACAGACGAAGTTGCGCGGATTGGCTAGTCAATTATAAACTTATATACATGATCACTTTGAAAGGTTGTACTTTATGCTAATATAAGACTTTATGTATCAAATCAAACAACTTATCCCATAAAACTATGTTCGAAAATGAAAACAAAATGGCTTTTACATAACTAGTAGATAATGTTAAAATTACCATTTGCATGGAAGAACCCTCTTTTTTTTTTATTGGAGCACGACATGTGACTTTGTATCTACCTGGTGGCGAGCAGACCTACAAAGTCCATGAATGGGGTCAATCAATAATTGTTATTAAACAATATTGATCACTCCCACTATGCCGGCTAAATGATGCGTTTATGAAATGGGGGGCGACAACGACGAATTGCATTACGAGTATATTTTAATATACTCGCTGCCTTATCGTCAATTTAATTACCCATTTCGTAACTGCACCGAAAGGAAACTTCCACCTCGACATGAAATCGATGCAGTAGTCTCCTGAAAACCGGTTAACCCATAGACTGAACCCGAAACATGACTTGACACTTGACGGTATTTGCATCTGTATGTTTTTTTTTCATTTGCAACACATGGTTTTATTAAATATTTAATTCGATTTGATCAGTAGTACCTTATGTTAGTCCAAAGTACAAGCTTCTAAAGTCTTCTATATATAACATATACTAATATTAAAACATTACGTTATGTGAAAACACAAATATAGTCCGAGTGTGAACAAGAACTAGTCGAAAGAAAATCTGTAACCTAAGTACCTAGAACCAATTCTATGCTTCGCTTTGGAGAGCTAAGCGAATCCGATGGAATGGACCGATTCGAGCGAACGGATTTTACATAACGGTCTGGTTAAAAGGTTTTTTCTTGATATTTTGATCAGGTTTTCTTTAGATTTTCTTTTCACATAGTTATTGATCAAATTTCGTTTGCTGTAATTGTTTTTATTTTATTTTCGGGTGTTGTCATTATACAAGAAATTATTAAAATAATAACAATAATCAAATTATTAACATTACTGGTGCCTTTCTGGCTCCCGAGAACCTATTAAACGGCATCAGGGTACCCAGCGAAGGGATTAACACGTCCTTATTTCGTAAATGGTATTCGGAGGCAATGCCTAACAAGTGGCGAGCTTATGGCGGTTTTTATGATGGTATAGACTCGTTGTATAAAGCGGTCACCCATCCCAGGCCGGCCTTGTTGTCATCTGCTTAACCTTGTTATCAGTTGCGCAGTGACTTGACCACTAGGCTGGGGCCGCTTTTTTATTATTAAAATAATAACAATAATAAAAGGAATAACATCACGGGTGCTTCCTGAAAACCGTTTAAAAGTTTTGGTTCCTGAAAACCGTTTAAAAGGCCTCATGGTACCCAGTAGAGGGATTAACCCATCCTCATTTCGCAAATGGTAATCGAAGGAAACACTTAACAAGTAGCCAGCTTGTCGCGGTGTTTATAATGGTATAGACTCGTTCTATAAAGCGGTCACCTATCCCAAAAGCCCAGCCTTGTTGCGATTGTTTAATTATTAAATTTATTAATAATAAAATACATTATTTCTATGGTAAAAAAGCGATTAATAAAATATTTTAGCCATTCGTTTCTTATGCCTATAAACTTAGCTAGTTTTACTTTAACGAGCGATTTAACTGTTACCATGTTTTTAACAACTGGACCATGATAATGACCAAATTACAGTTAAAATACAAGGAAGGAATAATTGGTTATAATTATACACAAAGTTATAAAGCCTAGGGGTTAAGGTAACTATTAAGGTAAATGTATAGTAGGTATAATCATGTTTACGTGGTGGCCGAGATGGTTAGACCTTAGACTAAAAATACTTAGGTCCCTGGTTCAAACCCCGGTGTGTACTAATGACTTTTTAATCTAAAAACATATGTACTACTCTTTAACAACACCACTATAGTGCCTCGGAGCGCACGGTAAAGCTGTCGGTCCCAGTTTCACTATACCAACTTGTGAAACTGTTTTTGTATGAGTTATTGAATCTATCCAAACATCGCGACGAGCTGTCCACTTGTTCGGTGTTACCATCGGCTACGACGAGGTGGTCTTAAAACCCCTTCCGCTGGGTACCCGTAAGGCACCCTTGATGATATTTTATTTATATTTATAATAATATATACAAATACCTTAATAGTTACCTTAGTCTGTGGGTTCACCGGTTTTCAGGAGACTACGGCATTAATTTCTTGTCGAGGTGGTAGTCTCCTTTCAGGATGCGGTTACGAAATGAGTAGTTGAATTGACGATAAAGCAGAGACTATATTAAAACATACTCGTAATGCAATTCGTTATTGTCGCCCCCCATTTCGTAATCACATCATTTAGCATAGTGGGAGCGATCAATATTGTTTAAGAACAATTATTCATTGACCCCATTCATAGACTTTATAGGTCTGATCACCACCAGGTAGATACAAAGTCACATGTCGTGCTCCAATAAAAAAATAACAATAATATCTAAATTTATCTGTTTTTTAAACTACACATAATTGAAAATCTGAACAAAGTAAGATTTTCAGATAATATTACGAATGCCCAAAGGGTAAACTGAAATCCACTCAGGTCTTACAACAATAGCACTTATAGAATTGTAAGGTAAATTTGTTGAGTTCAAGTGAGATGAACACAGAACATGGTTAAGATAGAAGTATTGTGCTAGTACGCCTCTGCGTCACAAAATTTTGAAAAATTTTGCAATAAGGAGGAAATATTATTCATTTTGCCTTTACTTTGGATTAACTTGAGTCTCTATCTGATTAAATCAAACAACTTATTCCATAAAATCATGTGTCGCAAATAAAAACAAAATTACTTTTACATATAAACTAGTACCCAACTAGTAAAGAAATGTAGTTCCAGCAAAATTTTGTGCAGCACATTTATACATCCAGCATATACAAGTAACAAACCACTTTATGTTGCTTCTATTTAAAAAAACTATCGAAGTCTCTGTTTCCACAAAGCACTCTGTGTAAACACAATGTAAACTTTTATAAACATTCACATTAACAAAAATTACAATATTTATTAATAACTTTGTTTCTGGTACACATAGTACAAGCCTAGAGCTTAATTTAAGACCGGGTAAAAATGCGTAAAATGTATTCTACATATAATTAGTCGTAGTATTGATTATGCGTGAAATAGTTCCTTGTGCTCCTTTAGTGCACCTTCGTCCAACTTATGGAAAAGAGTTAAGTATTTGTGTGCGTATGCTTTTTTACAAATCTTCTAAATATATATAACTCAAAGGTGACTGACTGACTGACTCACATAGTGATCTATCAACGCATAGCCCAAACCACTGGACGGATCGGGCTGAAATTTGGCATGCAGATAGATGTTATGACGCAGGCATCCGCTAAGAAAGGATTTTGATAAATTCTACCCCCAAGGGGATAAAATAAATGAAAGTTTGTATGATAAAAAAATCACTCGTTATCTCTAGTCGAGACATTGCATTTAGCCCTTCTGGTCATCTAAATCTGTGGAGATGAGCCTGCAAATTCTACGTCCATTCGATGAATATGTGTATTGACAAATTCCGTCTTCGAATATCTTTAGTCATCGTTTATAATACCATTTTAGAAATATAATTTTGTCTTAGTCTTTTTTACCGTCTCCGTAGACTAGTGGTTATGCCTTTGGCGTTGTATCCTGGGTTCGATTCCCGTCTATGGCATAAAAATAAAAAGTACTTTTTTGCTACAATTTATAGTCTGGGTGATTATAAATTATAATATGTGTTAATATCGTTGTCTCTGGTACACATAGTACACATAGTTTTTGACCAATATGTGTGTCCTTCTTATTATTATTATTTAAGCAAGAATGTTGAATTATCACAATATCTAAATAGTTCAATAGTATAAATAATAAATAAAAAGCGATTAATCGTGAATGATGTGTACACTTTATGGGATTCAATATAATAAAATAAAATAATAACTATCTTAAAAGGTTTCTAAAATGATATTACGGAAATCAAACTTTTGCTCCAATTTCCCCCTTGGAAGCTTTTTTTCGAATTGATACTTCGGAATAACTCCAAATTTCAAGTTTCTACCTCAGTCTTTTATTGAGATATCGGTCTGGTTAGAGAGATTTGACTTCATTAGGGTTTAGTTTATTTTTGAAAATATATGGAACTCAAGAAAAAATCTAATCGAAATAAGTATATTTTTATTTCGATTAGATGCCAATCTATTTTTATGACATTTATAAATAAGTATATTTTTATTTTGATTAGATTATTTCTTGATTTCCATATATTTTCAAAAATAAACTAAACCTAAACTGAAAGTGGATCAAATTAGGAATTGACGATCTATTCTACGATAAAGCAAAGAGGATATTAAAATATACTAGTAATGCAAATTGCTCTTTGTTGGCGTCGATTTTATAATCGCATCAATTAGCCGGCATAGTGGAACGATCAATGTTGTTAATCAACAATGTATTAACCGACCCCATTCTTGAACTTGTTTGTAGGTTTATTTACCATCAGGTTGATGTCAACATTTGTATATGTCAACAAATATGATATGTCGTGCTTTAATAAAATAAAGATTTCAATTTGTTTTTGTCATCATCATCATCATGCCAGCCTTTCGCGCGTCCACTGCTGGACATAGGCCTCCCCCAAGGATCGCCACAACGACCGGTTCTGCGCTGCCTGTATCCATCGGCTTCCCTCGACCTTTTTCAGGTCGTCGGTCCATCTTGTGGGGGGGCTGCCTCTGCTGCGTCCTCCAGCACGCGGTCGCCACTCGAGAACCTTAATGCCCCAACGGCCGTCCGTTCTGCGAGTTATGTGGCCTGCCCACTGCCACTTAAGTTTGGCGATTTTGTAGATAGCATCTAATTACACAAACCTAATCTTAGTAAGCCTTTTATTTAAAAAAAAGTGCCAATAAATTTCTCCAAACAGGATTTTTATATCCAAATCTAAACCGAAAGCGTACACCAATAACGGCTAAAATCATAAAAATAAAACGTTCGAATCCGTCGATAAACGAACTGTGAAAATGGCAGCAATTAATGCGGACCACTTTATTTACATTTTGCGTCTCAATAGCCTTGGACATCCAATACAAACATAATTGTATTTGAAACCCAACTCTGTTTTGTTGTGAATAAAATACAATTTTCAGGGGCAATATGTTTTTCAGGGAGTGCTTTTGTGTAATAAAACGAATACTTTGCTGTTAGCCAATGCGTGCCATAGACAGTGTTACGGGACGTCCCGTGAAATCCGGGACGTCTTCCCGGATTTCACGGGACGTCCCGTAACTTGACATGTCCACCGGGACTGACTTTGTCCCGTATTTCAACCGTGCATGTTTGTTATTGGCTATTCAATTGTGTTCGGCTGACAAGTAATCATACTAAACGTTCGAAATAAATGTGTGTACCCCTTGCTTAAAAAAAAATTAATGCTCGTTTTAAATTATAATTATAATAGTATAATATAGAGTATATACGTAGTTGCCGAGTTGGTTAGATCTTAGACTTAAAAACACAATGAGTTTTTAATCTAAAAAAATATGTACATTTGTTCATAAATACCACTGTAGGATATTGGTCTAAATAAAACCATTAGCCGGTCGTAAAATAAGGCCTTATTATAATATTCTTTTTATAAGTATTTGTCGTCTGTTTGATGTCGTTGTATATCATAGAACCCTGTCAAAGTAACCACTATAGTGCCTCGGAGAGCACGTTAAGCTGTCGATCCCAGTTTCACTATACCAACTTGTTAAACTGTTTATAGATGGGTTATTGAGTCTATCCAAACATCGCGACGAGGTAGCCACTTGTTCGGTGTAGACTCATACCTTCGGCTAAGAGGTGGGTTTTAAAACCTCTCCGCTGGGTACCCTAAAACGTCTAGGCGGTCTCGGGCGCCGTAAGGCACCCGTGATGATATATTTATATTTTATAATAGTTATTTTTTCTTAAGTATGTTAAATCCAACAAAATCTTGTTTTTGTTGGCATCAGAAATCTCATAAAAAAAAAATTTGGTCATTTAAAAAATTGTCCCTTATAGTCTGAAAAAAAATATGGCAACACTAGCCATAGAGCTCACTGCACTGACCAAAGAATTTCGTGTCACGAACTTTTTATTTAGGACATTTTAAACGTTAAATTTTTGAAAAAGAATGTCTATGTTCACGAAACATGCAATGTATGTAAAACGGAATCCCGTTTAGTTCAGAAAAGGGTTGTCTAGTAAAGTGCCCGGGCTCAACTTACTGTAATTATAATGAATGACATACATACATATTATCACGGGTGCCTTACGGTGCCTCGTCGTAGCTGATGGTATGAGTCTATGAACAAGTGGCTAGCTTGTCGCGATGTTTTGAATAGACTCAATAACCCATCTTTAAACAGTTTCACAAGTTGTATAATGAATGAATGAAAAATTATTTATTGCACAAAAGCTTAATATTTTTACTTAGTAGAGATTAATGCCTTAGGCATTATCTACCAGATAACCTAGAGCGACTAGAATTATTGGAGACGAAACGCTCAATAAAACCTTGGAGCCGTTGCAGCTTCGCAGGGATGTGGCATCGTTGAGCGTATTTTACCGCCTATACCATGGACAGTGCTCTGAAGAGCTTTTCAACATTATTCCCCCTTCCCCTTTCCGTTACAGGACAACACGCACTGGATGCAAAATGCATATGTATACCGTGGCGGATGTACCAACTCATACCAAACGTTTTGGCGATTCATACATCTGCTGTACTATTAAAATGTGGAATGCTCTACCAGCTTGCGTGTTTCTTTCCTTTTATAAAATTTTTATTATTCCTAGAGTCCTTTAAACGAAGCGTGAATAGGCATCTTAAGCCGGCATAATGATGGCAACCAGCGGTGCACCTGTATGCATCCGCTTGTTGCTATCATTCCTGGACATTGCATACTGCTTAACATGAGGTGGATGCAAGGTCACATGCTGAGCTTTTATAAAAAAATAAAAACCTTTGGGAGATAACTAATAACAGGCAGAGTGCTAATGCAAACATAATATATATCTAGAAAGAAAGAAAGAATGAAGAAAGAACAAAATATTTTATTTATCACACAGCAACATAACAACAACAAAATAAAATAATTGAAAAATAATATATAATCATATATCTATACTATAATATAATATTATAAAGAGGTAAAGTTTGTGAAGTTGTACATATATAAATATTGTATAGGTTCTTTATTACATAAATAAATAAATTCGCATACAGTAAAAACATCTTAACAGCTTTGATTTTTGTAGAGAAAAGAGTGAAGATGGATGATGTACCCATTATATAATGGCTTCTATATCACTCATATGTCACCCCCAACAACCAATAAGATAAAATAAGATAGGGGATACTGAAAGGAAAAAATATATGTTTTATTATTTTCATCATAGAACATAATATTGTTTTTCCATTGTAACAAAAAAATACACAGTATATATATATATATATATATATTTAAATAAACAAATTTCAATAAAACATATATGTTTACTTAAATTTAACATATTATAAGTAAAAATCCATTACGAACTTAATTTACAAAACACCATTTCAAATTGTCGACAGCTAAAATTTCAGTTGACATTGAGTTGGGGTCCGACAAAATCCCCAAAATACTTCTTTTTATATAACATAATATAACGTTTTTACCCCATTCAGGATATTGCGGCAGTGACTGTTCCCCAAAGACCGGGTAACCGCTTCACCGAGGACTGGATTTAAGCTAAAAAGCTGCATTTTGTTATAAAATACCTAACTCTGTGTAACTCACCGACCGTCAGGATAGCGTTTAGCTTTTAGGTTTATTAAGTTTAAAAGAAAATGCCTTTTGTTGTTAAATGATATGTGTTTAATAATATATTTTTATCTACACCAAAAAAAAATTTATTTAACCATTTAAGAATATAATTGTTTTATGCATAGTACCTATACAGAAAACGTATTCGCGAAATTAAACGACAAAAACCATCTAAATGTCGTTTTTAGTGATAATAAGGTTATTTAAAAAAAAAAGTACGTGGAGGTGTAAATATTATTATCAATATTATTTTGACGAAAAAAAAGTTGCCTATATAACCATAACCAAACAAATTAACGAAGAGGCTGTATGGCTTAGTACCTTTGCCTTTCCTTAATGGATAAAACAAATAACGAACTAACCAAACAAACTCTTTGACCTTATTGTTAAAAACTTTTTGACTCATTTTTTTTTTAAAGATTTACATGAAGTAAACAATTGTGATTTTTTAATAGTTGTGATGATAGAATAATAATCTGGGTTACAATCTGATTAAAATTCGACTTTTAAATCTATGCACTGACATATCAATAACAGTGTTCCAGTACGTGGTTGAAGTCCAAAAAAAAAAAAAAAAATTGATATTAAAAAAAAAAAGTTAGGTAAATCCTCCATTTATTTTTTTTTAAATTCTTAATGGCATAAGATTGTACAGGCGATCTTAATAACTTAGGCATTTTCACCCAGCTTGCCTCATAGTCAATATTAATTCCATATCGTCATAATGGCTGTTATTCCCACTTCATTATTGTAAATGTTATTTCCACTCTGTCATAGTATTTTTTATCCATATATATTTTTTAAAGTTTTATTTCAAACAAACCAAGTTGTACATAAATGGTATTCACATAACTATATAATCTTATTTATTTATTTCACCTGTAGACCCACTTCATCATAGTCGATATTATTCCCACTTCATCATAGTCGATATTATTCCACCTAATCATAGTCGATGTTATTACCACTTCATCATAGTCGATGTTATTCAACTTCGTAATGTTATTATTATGTTATCATATTCGATGCTATTCTGAGTCTCTGCCGAATAAGTGGCAAGTTCGTCGCATGGTATATCAATATAATGAGGCTCTAGTTGATACTATTTTATTTTAAACGATATAAAGTAAGATATATTTATATCTACATTTGAAAATTGTGTCCTAAATCACAGAACCCGGATACAGGTACGGTTTGTTGGTTATTTTAACAACTCGACATGTACAAGATTAATGTTTGTTGCCCGCCAAGGCAAAATATTGTGAAAAACATGTCGTGATAGAAAAGGTTTTTTTAGAAAAAAACAGAGGAAGTACATTTTATTTTTAAATGTTAAAGGTATACTTCAAAAATTTGTAGTCGTATTTGTTTACTAGCTGCTTGTTTTATCGGTTTGAAATTAAAATAATTTTGCATTTGCATATGAGATAAAAAGTATCAAAAAAATATCACGGGTGCTAATCTAAACTAAACAAGTCATGTGCTATACATATTAAATAAATATCATCACGGGTGTCTTACGGCGCCCGAGACCGCCTAGACGGCCTCAGGGTACCTAGCGGAGGAGTTTTTAATCCCACCTTATCGTAGCCGAAGCACTATAGATATCTATATATATAGATATACATAGATATATACACCCTGTATATATAGATATACAGGGTGAATTTGAAAGGATGTACTTTGGGCTAGTATGAGGTTCTGCTGATCAAATCGAACATCTTTTCCCAAGGAACCATGTGTCAATGAAAAAAAAATTTGGATTCCCCATACAAATGGTCATTTTAACATTACTAGTTTGTATGGAGAAGGCAATATTTTTTTTCATTTGCGGCACATGATTACATGGGAAAAGTTGTTCGTATTGATCAGTAAAACCTTTAATTTATATTTACCTTCTCTGCTTTGTGTAACTTTTTATTTTATTTTTATGTTCAATGTATTTCATATTAAAATTTTGTTGCAATTTCCATGTTAAGTGAATGTAATGTTCTTTTGGAAATAAAGATTCTTTAACCCTAACCTCATATTAGCCTAAAGTACATCCTTCCAACCATGTATATAATAATAGTTTTTTTTTTGTTCCATGTAAAATTTGCGATTTCATCAGTAGAGCCTCATACTAGCCCAAAGTACATCCTTTCAAATTCACCCTGTATATCTATATATACAGGGTGTATATATCTATGTATATCTATATATATATATATATATATATATATATATATATATATTTAGTGCTTTGGAGAGCAAGCACATGCACATGTCACCCTGTATAGACCGCTGTTTTTTTATAATAAAAAAGTCAGATATTATATAGAAGCCGGGGCAACAAAAGCTAAGCTAGTTTACTGAAACACAAGCAGCTTTTGGCGTCAAAGTATTACAGAAAGCACTAACCTGAAACGTATTATAAAGCAAAGTGCTTTGTTGTGGTTAACACATAGACGTATTTGAAAGCTCTAAAGTCATTCGCGTAAACCAGAAGGAAGTAACATAAACCATGATATATTATTACTAGCTTGATATAGCATTGACAGCCTCCGTAGACTAGTGGTTGCGCCTTTGGCGTTAAATCCGGAGGTCATGGGTTCGATTCCCAGCAAATAAATATTAGTACGTTTTTCTGTACAGTTTGTCATGGTCTGGGTGTTTATAAAATATAATATGTATTATATCATTGTTTCTGGTACACATAGTCCAAGCCTGGAGCTTAGTTTGTGACCATAACAATTTGTGTAAATTGTCCTACATATAAAAAAAAAGTGCCTTTTCAACAACTAGACATTAACGCGTAACGTAACTCTGACGTTACGCGTTAAGCGAAAAGTCTTTCATCAAAATAACTGTATTAAATCATCACTAGCTTTTACTGTCCCGGCTTTACACTTTATTTATGTTACATGTAAAAACCGTGTAGTGACCTAGTCATGTTTCGTTTTTAGCCTGTGGGCTGTCGGTCTCAGATTCACTATACCAACTGGTAAAATAGTTTATAGATGGGTTATTTACTCTATTCAAACATCGCGACTTTCTAGCCATTTATTTGGTGTAGGTAGACTCATACCATCGGCTAGGACAAGGTGGGTTTAAAATCCAACGCTGAGGCCGTCCAGTGTGCTCTCTGGGGGCCGTAAAGCATCCGTGATGATATTTATTTATTTATATATTTTGTAACTTAAACATTTAAAATAAGTATAGAACTAAATAATAAAACCACAACCCGTTATTTTAAAATAAAAAAAAATAAAAACTTGCGTGAAGAGTTTTTTACTCTTGACGCAAGTGCCACTTGCTGTAATTTTATTTCGAATCCTTATAATTGCATGAACGCGCATAGGAATATTATTTATATAATAAAATGTCGTTTTACACTTACTATAAAAATAACTTACTTTTTTTTTCAGGAGATTACTGCATCGATTTCTTCGTGGTAGTCTCCTTTTAGGGTGCGGTTACGAAATAGGTTGTATTTACAATAAGGCAGTGAGTATATTAAAATATACTTGTAATGAAATTTGTCGCCACCCATTTCGTAATCGCATCATTTAGCCGGCATAGTGGGAGCGATAAATTTTGTGATCGACCCAATTCATGGAGTCTGTAGGTCTGCACACTACTATAGTGCGTCGGAAAGTGCGTTATGCTGTCGGCCACAGTTTCACTATCTAAGCTTCTAAATTTGTTAATAGGTTTATTGAGTCTACACCGCGACTAGCTGATCTAAACCGAACAAATGGTGTAGACTCAGAATACCTTCAGCTTCTTTGATGGGGTTAAAACCCCACTGATAGATTGTCAAAGTGGGCGATAACGTCCCTTTGTGGACGTTTAAGGCTTTCAGGGGGGCGGTAGAAGACCCAGAGAAAATTAGGGGGCATTGAGCTGAGACAGTGAGGGCGTGCGCATATATAATAAAACATGTTTAGTATGTGATTAATACTAATAAAGTAAAGTAAACTTAAAGTTAATAAAAATATTTCTCAATATATTTAAGTATGCGTTTTAATTGTTCATACCCTTAGAACTATATTATATTACAGTTCAATAGGGTATTTGACTCCTTATTAAAACTCGTTTAATATGATACTTCATTACATAATAAGCACACTACATTGTTATTTCCGGGATGTCTACTCTATTATTAATAAAAATTAAAGTTTGAATTTCCTCAGTGGCGCTAAAAACGCTGTTTCGCAGTCTATGTCAAGTGTGACGTCACACACAAGAAACAAGAACAAATTAAATAATCTCCTATATATTATACTCTATTCTATTTCATCCACATGATTTATAATCTGTGTATTGTTTTATTTACTTGCGTGTGAACCCAATCAAAGATGTTTTTTGTTATAAATAAAATTGTAAAAATATTCAATTATATTTTGTGTAATCTACAAAATATATACATAATTTAATTTAAAATAAAGTTAAATATGTTTTTTATGCCATTGCCTGATAGGATGACTACAATTTATAGTATATTTTTAATGTAGTCAAATAGCCTATTACACGTTTAACTACTCGCGGTAATAACTATTACAGGTTCGCCACAGATGTTAAGTAAAAAAAATGGAGGGTTCTAGAAATAAAAAAATCTTAAAGTGGGCAGTGAGCAATATACGTGGTGGCCGAGTTGGTTAGACCTTGGACTTAAAAACACTAAGGTCCATGGTTCGAATCCCGGTGTGTACCAATGAGTTTTTAATTAAAAAAATGTATGTACATTTGTTTGTCAACACCACTATAGTGCCTCGGAGAGCACGTTAAGCTGTCGGTCCCGGATTTCACTATACCAACTTGTGAATAGATGGGTTATTGAGTCTATTCAAAACATCGCAACAAGCTAGCCATTTGTTAGGTGTAGACTCATACCATCGGCTACGACGAGGTGGGATTAAACCCCCTCCGCTGGGTACCCTGGGGCCGTAGGCGGTCTCGGGCGCAGTAAGGCACCCGTGAAGATATGTATGTATATGAGCAGTATAACATTAAGAACATATATATTATATACAAGTATGTTTTATTTATTTATAATTTTTGAACATAGTTGATACGCAAAGGTTCTGAAAGTTTAACTTAACGATCAAAGTTTTCTACTGAACTTATGCCGTAGTTTCATGAAAAGCGGAATAGTTCGAACAAATAATTTAACAAACTATTTTAATATGGACTACTTCCGGTTGTAGCTCAGTTCACAAGTTCTAGCTTACTCGTACTTCCTGCAACTTTACTATTAAATTATAGGGCTGGATTAAAAAAAAAAAAAAATCTAATTAACAAAATAATTTTCTATCCATACATACGTTACACGAATACAGACACAAACTTACACATGTAGAAATTTACCTACACACACACACGCACGCACAAACACAACATCACACCAATATATATTTATAATTTATACTAATAATTACTAATCAATGGAACAGAAAAGTGATCAGTGGGCTTCCTCCTAAGACAGGTTTTTCTAAAACTTAAAAGGAGAAGCTCAAAGATAATTGTAATTTCAAAATTGTACTTGAATGAATAAACCATTTTTTTTTTTTTTTTTTTTAATTAAAAAAAAAATTGTATCACGTAAAATACTCGTAGGTCATAAATAGGCTAAAATGAAACAACAATCTATTTTTTTTATATTTCATGTTAGTCTGTCTGTATTTATCTCAAATAATACTGACAGTTTTTGTTTACAAACACTTAGCAATTTTCTCAGTAATTCATCGTAACGCTCAGTTACTTTAATATATTTTTATAAATTTATGTAGATAGTGTTTATTTTTAATCTTTCATAAAAATCATTAAACATGTTTAGATAGATATAAAACAAGATTAGTGGTCTCTGCCTAACCAGTAAGGGAATTATCATAAATATATTAAATATATATATATATATATATATATATATATATAAATCATAATTACACAAATGAAGTTCAAAGACTGGCTTAATGCCGCCAGGCATTCTCTACTAGTGAGCTTTGGGATAAATTAAACAGTAAGAAGGTACGTAGCAGCAATAAATAAATTAATGAAATATGAAATGAAGTATAGAGTCTATGATATCTAACTAAATTCATAGGTAGTTTTTATTCATCTTTCATTATCGTATTTCTTTCCACTTTTTACATAGATAACTATTTTGATTTTCTAGATTATTGTGTAGTTGGTAGTTGGTATGTGTATGTAGTTTATGTGTGTATATATAAAATATATACTTAATAATAAATAGGGTCTATTAGATTACCTAGGTACTGTATTGAACCTACCTCACTTATAAACGCTTAAATTGTCCCGAAGGCTTGTCTGGTAGAAAATGCCCAGCGGCATTAAATCCGCCTTTGTATTGCATGCAATAAAGAATTGAATAAAATAAATAAATAAAGAATGCTTAAACTAGGTTAGTGAATTAGAGTAAATGTACAATTTTAAAACTTGGATTAGAATTTTAGACTAGAACTTAGCCATGATCGTTATAATAATAATAATAATAATATAATAATAATAATATGTAGGACAATTTACTCATATTGCTCTGGTCACAAACTAAGCTCTAGGCTTGTACTGTGTGTACCAGAAACAACGATATAATATATATTATATTTTATAAACACCCAGACCATGACAAATTGTACAGAAATTGCGTACTATTTTATTTTTTTGCCATGGGTGGGAATCGACCTCCGGATACAACGACAAAGGCGCAACCACTAGTCTACGGAGGCTGTCAAATATTAAGATATTAAGGTATTAGAATAAACAAAAATTTTCAACAAATAAAACTATATTCATACGAGTATATACTATACTGGGTGTTTCTTGTTACAGCGGAATTCTTTTTATAGTTCGTTCTACGATGAAAATAATGGAACACGTATTTTTCCTTTTATTGCAGTTATATAAAAAGATTAAGATAAAATCACTTAAAACACAAAAAAAATAGCTTGATACGAAAACAATTGTATTTGAACCTTTTTTATTTAAATAATGTGTAATGAGTGATACTTAAGAAATAAAAAAAAAACACACCCAATATTAATAAAATTATATACACTACAGTGAAAGTTGATATGCTGGTTATATAAACAGCAATGATATTATAAAAATTGATAAACAGCATTATCAAAGTCAAAATTTAACGCATTATCTATAGGAAAACTTTAATTCAATTCATTAAGTCAGGCCTCAGGATGAGAGAGAAAGTGAGAAAGTTTTATAAATTTTATTGAGAATACTTTTTTATTTTATTTTGAAAACGTGTTTATTTGACATAAAATTTAATTCCGAAAAGGTTTTTGAATGAAAAAACGAAACTGGCTGTTTGTAAATACAAACTATTTATAACAATATCCTGAAAAGATTAGGGGATTTTTTAACCTTGAGGCCGCAAATCGTTTCATTAGTTAGGGGATTGACCAATGTTAGTTTGTCACGCATTTAAGGTAGAGAATTTATTTCGGTCATTTTTTTCTGTTTGGCATTTTTTTTTAATAGAGCAGGCAATGTAACGTCCAAGAATGTTCTCAACTAATAGTAGCAATGATGTTTCAATTGGTTGATTCCATTATAATAAAAATAAATACCATCCCGGGTGCCTTTTTGGCTCCCGAGAACCGTTTAAACGGCCTCAGGGAACCCAGCGGAGGGATTATATTATATATTATATTAACCCATCCTTATTTCGCCGATGGTATTTGGAGGCAACACCTAACAAGTGGCGAGCTTGTTGCGGTGTTTATGATGGTATAGCCTCGGTGTATGAAGCGGTTACCCATCCCAGGTCCAGCCTTGTTGTCATCAGCTTAACCTTGTTATCAGTTGCGCAGTGACACTTTGCTGGGGCCACCTTTTTTTTGTTTTTTTTTATATTTTTTATTCCACTATGTCTGCTTCAAAAACTTATTCACGCCTCGCTTAAACGACTCTAAATTAAAGGATGAAGGGAAAACGCACGCAGGCAAGGCGTTGTAAACAAAATAAACACATTTAAATAATAACTCAAGTGTTCTTCTCGGACTCACTTTTATAAAATAAAAGTGCATGCACATGCATCTGGAGGACGTGGGTTTGTTGATTCCCATCCATGACAAAAAAATAGTAGTACGTGTAAACGTGTTAACAAAACCGGTCGATTAGAATTAAAATAAAGCTAATCTTTTTATTATATACGTGGTGGCCGAGTTGGTTAGACCTTGGATTTAAAAACACTAAGGTCCCTGGTTCGAATCCCGGTGTGTACCAATGAGTTTTTAATTTAAAAATTTATGTACATTTGTTTGACAACACCGCTATAGTGCTTTGGAGAGCACGTTAAGCTGTCGGTCCCGGTTTCACTATACCAACTTGTGAAACTGTTTATAGATGGGTTGTTGAGTCTATTCAAAACATCGCGACGAGCTAGCCACTTGTTCGGTGTAGACTCATACCATCGGCTACGACGAGGTGGGATTAAAACCCCTCCGCTGGGTACCCTGGGGCCGTCTAGGCGGTCTCCCGTGAAGATATATATATATATAATCTTTTAATCAACAACTCATAGTGTAGCAATTAACTATAAAGGAAAAAATAAGTAAAATAAGTAAAAGATTATAATGACTAACAGAATATCGAAGATCCATTAATATTAATAAATAAATAATATACTTTACCTACTCATATTCGTTACATATTTCATTGATCTTTTATAGTAACGATGTATGGCCTTGACATAGTTTGTTTTTTATGTATGGGTCAGAAACTTACGGCAACGAATCAAAATCAAATCGGAGGAAGTGATATGTATATAAAAATATATATTTACCTCACCAAAGTTAATTTTTAAAACGTTATTTTCTTGGAAATAAAGAATAGGGAAGTGTTCTTAGGCCTAAATTGGCTTTCCAAAAAAATTGAACAGAAGATAGCGCCCGCTTTCCGAACCCAAAACAAATAGTGAGAACGAAAAATATAACCAATCAATGCTCAAAAAGTGAGAACAGAATTTGACGGAAACGACATGTTTGACATTTTATTCGAAATTAAAATGGAATAATTTATAATATAGGTAATAAACATAATGGAATTGTTATTATATAAAAAAATAAAGACACTCGTATCTTCACCTACACCTACCGCAAAAAGTTTTTTTTTTAAACTATTTATAGTAAATTCATTATTGGAATTATAGTATTTTAATATTTTAAATACTATAAACAGTTTCAGTATACCAACTTGTGTAATTGTTTATAGATGGGTTATTGAGTCTGTCCAAACATCGCGACGAGCTAGCCACTTGTTTGGTGTAGACTCATACCGCGTCGGCTACGACGTGGTCGGATTAACCCCTCCGCTGGGTACCCTGAGGACGCCTATCGGAGGCGGTCTCTGGCGCCATAAGGCACCAGTTAATATATATATCCTATAAATAAAATTTTAATTTATTATAAATAATTTATTTATGATACTTCCTTTATTTTTATCAACTTTTTCAAAGTTAATTAAATCCAATTGGACAAATAGTCTACATGAAAGTTTGGGTAACTTTTTTAAAAGGTATTTTTTACAAAAAAATCCAGCTGTAAAAACTGTGGCTTGTTAACGTTTGCATACTTGCTTGGATTATTTTCAATAAATACCAAGTGTTGAACTTTTATTTTTGTTGGTGAAAAAAATATCTGAAAAAAAAATTGTTATTATAAATAATAACACCATCACGGGTGCCTTTTTGGCTCCCGAAAAGGGTTCAAACGGCTTCAGGGTACCCAGCGGAGGGATTAACCCGTCCTCATTTCGCCGATGGTATTCGGAGGCAACACCTACAAGTGGCGAGCTTGTTAGTTGTATAAAGCGGTCACCCATCCCAGGTCCGACCTTGTTGTCATCTGCTTAACCTTGTTATCAGTTGCGCAGTGACTTAATCACTAGGCTGTGGCCGCTTTTACAATGCAGTGTTATATTGATGACAATAAAAGGCATTATTTTCTTTAAACAACATTATTACAGGTGGTTATTTTCTTTAAACAACATTATTGCAGGTGGTTTTTTATTCACCATATTTTTTTAGATATTAATTAACATTTAAAAATTAATAAAAAATATCCTGGAAACATTTGACTACCTATGTAAATAAAAAATACTATTGTTAAATATCCTGGAAGCATTTGACTACCTATGTAAATAAAAAATACTATTGTTAAACAGCCCTAAACCATTATTTAAACCTTAAAAAATACTTAAAAATAATTGACCGCCTTCGTAGACTAGTGGTTGCGCCTTTAGCGTCGTATTAGGAGGTCGTAAGTTCGATCACATGGCAAAAAAAAAATTGTACATGTTTCTGTACAGTTGGTCATGGTCTAGGTGTTTATAAAATATAATATGTATTATATCGTTGTTTCTGGTACACATAGTACAAGCCTAGAGCTTAGTTTGTGACGAGAGCAATATGTGTAAATTGTAAGTAAATAAAAAAATACCTATTTTTGGATCACGGCTTGAAACTTTGTATCTACCTGGTGGTATGCAGACCTACAAAGACCATATAATTTTTTTTTTATTTTCAATATATGCCACATTCTCTCTCTTAAATATATATTAAATAGATAAAGCCTTAATTTCGGCATCATTTAGAAGAGAATTCCTGCTATCTTAATGTAGGCAGTTTGGGCGAACTGCAGACTGAATCTAGGCCTTCATTGGCGATAAAACCTGAAAGATCTCGTGTAATATAGGTCTAATCTTGTTAGGGTACCACTAGATAATTTGATTCTATGAGACAAAGTAAATGTCAGCAGAGATTTTGATGTTAATATGTTAGTTTGGATTTCGTTCTTTTACTTGTAGGTTATTTTTTGTTGTTGGGTTTATTGAAATATATAGGAATTTGGACTCCAACCAAATTTCCGAGATTTCTTATTCCATGATAAATTATATGATGATCTGAGTATCTTTAAATATTTTTTTTTTAATTTAACATTTTGATTACCAATTCTTTACGAAAAAACTAAAACATTATTTTAAATAATTTTAAATGAACGGGAAACCAATAAAAGACTTTCAAAATAATATGTATTTATTTATTAATAAATACCAAATATTTGAGTTTCGATATAAAAAAATACTAAAAAACTTGTCCAAATATTTAGTTAGGGAAAGAATTTAATAAATGGAATTTGAAATATTGAAATGTTCGCTCAGACTATGCGGATTTTGGTGTCATTTAGGCAGGAATTATCTATACTAATATTATAAAGCTGAAGAGTTTGTTTGTTTGTTTGTTTGTTTGAACGCGCTAATCTCCGAAACTACTGGTTCGAATTGAATAATTCTTTTTGTGTTGGATAGTCCAGTTATCTAGGAAGGCTATAGGCTATATAACATCACGCTACGACCAATAGGAGCAAAGATATAGTGGTAAATGTGTAAAAAACGGGAGAAATTATTTCATCTTTGAAGCCTTCCGTTGCGTGCGCCGTGAAAACGGTTCAAGATACACAAAAAATATGTATTAAAGAATAATCTAAATATATATAACTCAAAGGTGACTGACATAGTGATCTATCAACGCACAGCCCAAACCACTAGACGGATCGGGCTGAAATTTGGCATGCAGGTAGATGTTATGACGTAGGCATCCGCTAAGAAAGGATTTTGATAAATTCTACCCCCAAGGGGATAAAATAGGGGATGAAAGTTTATATGATAAAAAAATAACTATTCCACGCGGACGAAGTCGCGAGCACAGCTAGTGTTATATGAAATACATTGTGATAGATATCCAGGACATTTATATATAAATATATATATATAATAGGTGGCCGCCTCGGTGGCAATAATTGTCAATGGACTATAAAATTATAGGCAACATCGCACTAGCTGTCTCTATTCTCTATTTGGATGAATGGCAACGTCGCAATTGTTTTTTTATAGCTAAAGTTTATTTTCTTCTGTTGTGCTTTGTGGCTATTTTTGACCCGCAATTTTTGAGATGCCATATAGTATTAAAAAGTTGTTATTGCCTTATGTCGATAAATTATTAAAAAAATACTTCCCACCCACAGATAGATGGCGCTAAATATAATTTTTTAAATGTTATTTTATTTATTTAAATATATAATATGTATTTTATGCGAACACACAAGTATTTCGCGAAAATTATAAATAAAAGAGAATTATCTGAAACAAATAAAGTGTGTTAGATGTGTTTCTTATTAGGTAAAATATATAAATTGAAGCTATAAAATATTTATATTTTATCTAATAAGAAATAAAAGAGAATGCAACTAGTATAATACTAGCTAACCACCTAGTCTTATATTAGTTGGTTATAGTAACAAGTTGATAAAACCCAATTCCGAAATCAGACCTTTAATATTCGGCTTAGGATATGTTATGCAGACAAAGAGACAAATTGTCGAGAGATTTCGTTTCGTTAACTAAGCAATCCAAAACTAATATTTACCGACAATCCTCAAAATTATTTGCTGATTTACCGATCAATCTGCTAATGTAATGCAATCACCAAGATTCCATGACCAAGAACTCAAATAGACAAAACGAAAGTCCTTGAACTCTCGGAGACAGAATTGATAAAGGAAACTATAAGGAAGGCCTGTTCTATATACAAATTATATATTTTGTCATGGACATGCGTATTGGCCGTTGATACGTAGAGTTTCTTCATAGAAGTCAATTAGGCAGGCGAATTTTTACTTTAAATCAGTCAAGTAAGGTTTGAATTGAGTTGGGCGGGCGGTCGAGCAAGCGCGATGTACGGGCGGTTGGTATAGGGGTTGATTCAGTCGAACGTCCGCCGCGAAGGGGGAAGCTACGAGTTCCCCGACAATATTATAACCGAAGCATTTACCTTCCGAGATGACACCAAAATCTACAACGCATCATACAAAATAACACGTCAGTTCATACTTTAATTATCCAGAAAAAGAAATTTTATATTTAGAATTTAAATAAATTAAACCTCCCGGTGTGTCAAGCTATGAAAATAACGTGTCACTTCGAATTTGTAACATGCATTAGGTTTTGTAAACTGAGTTTGAAGGAAGACGGTGCTATTTAGATTATAGTGCAAGATTTTTTTTTTAATGTGTTCCTGTAAAAATACATAAGTGCTTATTTAAAGGCTGTGATTCAAACATTCGCCGTTGGGTATTATTCCTTCTCTATTTTTTTTTATATAATAATAAAATATCTACTAAGTGGTATAGTGATAAAGCTTTTTTTTTGCGCGTAACTGAAAATTGAATGCACAAAATTAAAGTGCAAATTATATAGGTAATTTTTTTTAAACTAATTAAATTATTTAGTTATATATAAAATACTGTACGAATAAAATATAATATTCAGAAAACTATACCAAATACGAAACATCTAAATATATATAACTCAAAGTTCACACCTTGGGGAAAGTGTTAGTGATATGTATAACCAAGAATTCAATCTTGCCATGGCTTACAGTTTTTCCGCTGTGGGATGCTGTTCATTAAAATAAAAAAGGTGACTGACTGACTGACTGACATAGTGATCAACGCACAGCCCAAACCACTGGACGGATCGGGCTGAAATTTGGCATGCAAGTAGATGTTATGACGTAGGCATCCACTAAGAAAGGATTTTGATAAATTCTACCCCCAAGGGGATAAAATAGGGGATGAAAGTTTGTATGATAAAAAAATAACTATTCCACGCGGACGAAGTCGCGAGCACAGCTAGTAATCTAAAATTTTATTACGTTGCAGGGTTGGTATGGAAGTTTTTTTATAGGCGTAATTATTTTCCCCACATCTGCCAGTCACGTTTGTAAGAAAACGATAAGAATAAAACGTCAATTTTGACGTTCTCTAATAAAATTTATGACAAAAAATCCATAGAAACGTCCCTATAATATATTTAAATTAAATGGAAAACTACTGGAATAATAATGGTTTTTAGCCAGGTATATACATACATATCATCACGGGTGCCTTACGGCGCCCGAGACCGCCTAGACGGCCCCAGGGTACCCAGCGGAGGGGTTTTTAATCCCACCTCGTCGTAGCCGATGGTATGAGTCTACACCGAAAAAGTGACTAGCTCGTCACGATGTTTTGAATAGACTCAATAACCCATCTATAAACAGTTTCACAAGTTGGTATAGTGAAACCGGGACCGACAGATTAACGTGCTCTCCGAGGCACTAAGGTATATTATAGTATAAAAATATATTTAATGATAATATTATTAATTTAGTTCCAAACCTATATCATAAATTTAGGTGGGAGGAACGCCTCTATAACTTCGCTAGGCCGACCGTCCGGACTCGTTACGCCCATGCAAATGCAAAAACCTTCAATTGATCTAGTCATGTTTCGGTTTAAGTCTGTGGTTTCACCGGTTTACCGGAGTATACTGCCTAATGCCCAATAATATATTTTCGTATATTTTTGACAGCATAAGTCTCTGAAACAAATCCTGCCACATTACTAGATCCAAAAACATAAGTATATATAGCTCTCGTTTCGTGTCACCTTGTTAGGTTCATACTAACTCACAGAGTCAGAACTGACAAATTATATAATCATATTTTTTCATTGTGCATAAGGCCTCATTTTATTGTTCATAAAATAATGATTCATCATTTTATTGTTAATAATTTAATGAATTCCTGATTTTATTGTTCATCTATATGTATATGTATATATTTTAAAAAATGGGATAATTACATAACTCACGGCTGAACCGATTGGATTTGTCTCTGCCCCATATAATTTTTTTTTTATTAAAGATCGGATTATTTCACGAAAAAAAAAATAAGTAAACTTATTTTCTCATACTTTTTTTTATAGACATTTTATTTGATATATCGAGAACGGGTTGACTAAATTTCATGAAATCATTTTGATTTTTGTACATTTATAGAACTTGTGAAACTGTTTATGGATGGGTTATTTAGTCCATCCAATCATCGGTGTAGACTCATACCATCAGCTACGACGTGGTCGGATTAAAAACTTCTCCGCTGGATACCCTGAGACCGTCTAGGCGGCCACGGGCGCCGCAAGGCACCCGTGATGATATGTATGTATGTGTAATAGGTTTATTGATTCTGAGGCGGTACTAAGTTCGCAGGCAGAGCAAGTAATACCTTAAAAGTTTTTTATTTTTAAAAAAATGTTGTAAATGATACGGAATGGGTTTATTTATTTGTCACAGTAAAAATAGAACTCGGTAGGTATATTATATAAATATTATTCCTTCCGCTAAATTGACTTGTTCATCACCTTTTCTTCTCACCCAAATTGTCAATTTCATTCATGTATTCTTCCCCACCTTACCCATAAAATACGTTCAAAGGGATGATAGGGCACAAAGGCACGTATTACAGAGATTACTATTGGGTGTAATCTGCACTACGACCTCGACCTCCCTAATGAAATTGGCTATCCTATGATAGACAGCCTCCGTGGTTGCGACTTTGGCGTTGTATCCGGAGGTCGTGGGTTCGATTCCCACCCATGGCAAAAAATATTAAGTAGTAGGAACGTTTTTTCTGAACGTTTGTCATGGTCTGGGTGTTTATAAAAAAATAATATGTAGGTATTATATAGTTGCTTCTGGTACACACAGTACAAGCATAGAGCTTAGTTTGTGACCAGAGCAATATGTGTAATTTGTCTTACATAGCCGAAACCGCAAATTCAAAAAAAAAATTGTCAAAAGCAAAAACAGTGACACCTAGTCATGTTTAGGTTTGGTCTGTGGGTCTGTCTTATTATCTGAAAACTGTTAAGGTTTTCAAATAATCTTCTACATTGATTTCTTGTCGAAGTGGTAGTCTCCTTTCAAGGTGCTGTTACGAAATGTATGCTTAAATTGATACTCGTGCAATCCGGCCAATTAGCCGGCATGGTGGGAGCGATCAGCGTTGTTTTAGAACAATAATAGAGACAAATATAATCAGTCCACTATAGAACAAATTCTATATATACAAAGTCGCTAACATAAGCTAGTAAGTATAGTATAGTATAATATAGTACAAATAGTACAAGTACTAGCTTGCATCGGTTGCTAGCGATCTGCGGTGTTAGATTGTCACCTTGCGTTTTCCCTACCTTTGTTTTGTAAGCAAAAACGCTAACTGCCGTTTAAACGATTAAGGACTTGCAATTCACGCAACAAATAAATACTGGTGTTTCGTGGTGACCATCGCTTTTACTTCCGGCATTATTTCAAAACGCTACAGGGGCCTTTATTTTTTTGTTATTTCAATAATAAAACGACAATCACTATATCTTAAATGCCGGAGTCTACTATTATTATTATATCTGAAATGCCGGAATCTACAAACTAATCTGTAAAAATATGTATGTAGTTTCTTATATAAAGTTATATACATGGTGTTTCACATTTAAAAATAAACATAAGTTATAGGAAAAGGCGAGTGACGGTGAAAAGAGGATGTTTTATAAAAAATATGGCGGACGCCGCGCCGAGTTAATAAAATCTTCTAAAGTATATAATATTAAATCTAATTCCGACCGCCTCCGTAGACTAGTGGTTGCGCCTTTGGCTGTATCCGGAAGTCGTGGGTTCCTCACCCACGGCAAAAAAAAGTAGACTTTTTCTGTACAGTTTGTCATAGTCTGGGTGTTTATAAAATATAATATGTATTAATAGCGTTGTTTCTGGTACACATAGTACAAGTCTAGTGTTTAACTTTTGACCAGGGCAATATGTGTGTATGTCCTTCATATTATTATAATTAATATTACAAGGGAAACCTTACATTCGTTTCTAATAATTGGTTTAACCATATATAACTATATAACTATATATAACTACTAAATATATAACTATCTGAACTTTAGTACATATTTCACGTTTAGTACATGTTTTACAGTGGTTGCTTTCAAATAAAAAAATATATAATACATATATAGTAGTTAGTATTTACAGTATTAGCTTGTATCTTGACTTGGTACACAATAATCATTTTTGATAAAAAAAATATATAAAAATATCATCACGGGTGCTTTACCGCGCCCGAAACCGCCTAGACGGCCTTAGGGTACACAGAGGTTTTTAATCCCACCTCGTCGTAGCCGATTGTATGAGTCTACAGTTCTACACCGAATAAGTGGCTAGCTCGTCGCGATGTTTGGATATACTCAATAACCCATCTATAAACAGTTTTACAAGTTAGTATAGTAAATTTGTGATACTCCTTTTTTTTTTTATTAAACGCTACATTTATAAGTGTTAAAGTATATCAATTTATATTAATTGCTTTTTGATCGAACTTTATTACTTTTACATTTAAACGGATGATGACATAAAAGCATTACGAAGTAAAATTTTTATAATCTTTTTTGTCGTATTAAAACTTCATTGATAATCTTCAACATAAATATCTGTTTAATGTATTTACAATATCATAGTAAAATTTAATACATATTTAAATACAAGTTTGCAAGTTACAATAAATAACTACAAAACTTATTATACTATTCCTCTTCTATATAAATATATATATGTCACGGATGTTTTACGGCGCCTGAGACCGACTAGACGGCCTCAGGGTACCCAGCGGTGGGGTTTCTAATCCCGTCTAGGCGGTCTCGGGCGCCGTAAGACACCCGTGATGATATATATATAAAAAAAAATTGCCTTCCCCATACAAATTGGTCATTTTAACATTACTAGTTTGTATGGAGAAGGCAATTTTTTTTTTCATTTGCGACACATGGTTCCATGGGAAAAGTTGTTCGATTTGATCAGCAGAATCTCATATTAGGCCAAAGTACATCCTTTCAAATTCACCCTGTATATTAAAGTTGCAATATTATTCATAATTGTATTACATGAGTTGTATTTTTGAACAACCCTTACCATAACGTATACAGATGAAATGTATTTCCAATATTACAACTTGGCTGTTAGTCGAAGTTCAATTATTATTTTTATACATAAAAATATTTCTGTTGTGGGTTTAAAAATATTTTTTTGAAACGAAATAATAAAACCCAAATATTATTTTAATTCTGCGGAAAACAGTTGGCGAGTAATACTGGAAGTGCGAAAGCTCATTTTGTATGGAGAAAGCAGACTCGCATTTGCGAACGCAGCAGGGTGATTACGCGTCTTAAGTTCGCTCGCACGCCAATCGTTATGACGTAATTTTTAAAGATTTTTTGGAGCCATTGTTAAGTAGCCAAGCTTGATCTACGTCAGAATGATGTCATAACGATTGGCGTGCGAGCGAACTTAAGACGCGTAATCACCCTGCTGTGTCCTTAAAGGTAGGTAATATATTATTATATTTTGATTAACGCGTTACGCGTAATTTTGCTAATGTCAAGTGGGTAGTTTTAAATTGTTCAAAATATTATTTGTGAAAGAGGGATAATTGGATGGAAAGGAATTGGGAAAGGACTAGGATAGAAAAAGGTATGGCGACATGACCGTATGTAAGATACGGTATAGTCTTGCCAATATCAAGTGAAGAAGGAAAAGTCTACAGTAAAATGGGTACCGCCATTTTACTGAAGATTGTGGGATTATTTGAGATAACACAAACACCGAGATCACTGCGTAAATGCTACACTTCTCACGCTTAATATTACTATATGAATACTTATCCTACAAAATTAGTACACTTTTGCACAATAATATTCAATAAAATTAATTTTGAAAAATATAACATAAACACGCGTCTATAGTGTTCGGGCTACCCTCAAAGAATCCAGGTAATATAATTGTCATTGTCTATTTTGACAAGTTGCAATAAATATGACAGGCTTCTGTGGAATCTCGCCAGCATTATATACTGGCGATTGTATTAACTTGTTACCGACCACATGGTAGCGGTTGCCCATGAATTCATGTTGTGGCTTTAACATTGTCAAACACTCACCTCATAAAGGAATTTTATAGTAGGGTATGCACTAAATAACCCCGAATAGTTGCCTGTGGTTTAGTGGTTGCGCTATTGGCATTGAATTCGGAGGTCGTGGGATCGTTTCCCACTCAATTAATGGTTTACCGGCTTTCTTTGGTCTGAGTGTTATTTTGTTTATTTATATAAATCTTCATTATATGATGCTGATAGATATTCTCGACAAGTCAAACCAGAGATATATAAAAACATACTTAATAGGTTTAATACAAAATAAATACATATTAATATAAATCATCAAAGTGAATATTCTATATCAGATAACAATTTCCATAAAATTGAGAGAGAAGGGAAAAAGTTTCATAGTAAAATTCCTTTGATAAAAAGTTGAATATCGAATGAAAAATCTGTAGAGTTTATTAAAAAGTAAAACTGAGATTTCTTCGGAACGCGGTTAACGATGCACATTTTACGTCAGATATTAAATGTCAATATTGGATCGTATTTTGCGAAATTTAATATAGAAGTTATACTATTATTTAAATTTGAAAGTTTATATGATTTTTACTTAATAACTCCAAAATAGCTGATTTGATTTTATGGTATTATTATACAAAAAAAGTACGTTTTTCTATACAGTTTGTCATGGTCTGGGTATTTATAATGTGGTAGATGTAATATAATGTATATTGTACTATTATTGTTTCTGGTACACATAGTACAAGCCTAGAGCTTAGTTTGTGACCAGAGCAATATGAGTGTAAATCGTTCTACATATAATTATATTATCATTATTGTTATTATATTACATATTATATATATACTAATATAATAAGATCAACAGGACTCTAGCCCATGAGTATCAATAAAATATGTTGCAAAATAAATTAAAGTTACGCAAACGAAGTTGCGCGGGTTAGCTAGTAATTATATACAAGTACTAGCTGACCCTCGCAACTTCGACTGCGTAACTTTTACCGTTTACGCAGCGTACGCACTCAAAATGAATATTTTTTCTCCGTTTTTACAACATTTTACATTGTTACTCCACTCCTATTGGTCGTAGCGTGATCTTATGTGACCTAAATATTTTCCTTTATAAATGGGCTATCCAAAAATAATTTTGGAATTCGAACCAGTAGTTCTAAACAACGGTTATAAACAAGGAAACTATTGAAATTTTATTAACAAAAGTACGGATAGTTACTATTCGTCAAAAAAAAGAAGATCAATAATTATTATGAACGGCCTTAAAGATGCCTAGAAACTTAATAGACTTTGCCGCTTTTTATTTTTTTAATAAAGCCAGTTTTAATAAGTTCACGTTTGACCGCAATCTTGTCTAATGAATAGTCTCTTAGGAATTGCCCATTCGCTGTATTCTTATAGACACCCAGACTCAATTATTCAGGTCTGGGGTTTAACCCTAGAATGGTGTCGTGCGTAAATTATACCCTAAGAACTAAATAAACAATTAGTACATGTCATGTATTGTAAATATAAAGTATATCTTGGCATTTATCTAGGTATATGGTATTTTTTTATATGAAGGAAATTACACACATAGGCATGGTTATAAACTGAGCTCTAAGCTTGTACTATGTCAATTAAATCAAATAAGTTATGTTTCATTGTTCCAGAAATAACGATATTAAAAGATATTATATTTTATAAACACCCAGACCATGACAAACTGTACAGAAAAACCTACAAATATATGTTTTTTCATGGGTGGGAATCACATATACGTCCTCCGGATACAACTCCGAAGGAGCAAGCCACTAATCTATGAAGTCTTGGTCATACACAATGACTGAAATAATATTTTATTCAAAAAAAAAAAATATTTAATCATACATTAGTAACACAGCCATTTCAATTTAATTATTTCATTAAAAACCAAGTACCTGTACAAAATAAGTGCATACAAATACATCCATAAAGAGGGTTATTTTTTATAGACAAACTTTTATTGAACTTAACCCAATTTGTTGAACTTAAGGTAACGATTCCGGTCGGCCTTCCTCCCAAAGGAAGGCCGACCGGAATCGTTACCTACCACCGCCCATACAGATGCAAAAACCGTAAAGTGATTTAGCCATGTTTCGGTTTTAGTCTGCGGGTTCATATATCCGGTTTACCGGGGACTACCGCATCGATTTATTTTCGAGGTGGTAGTCTCTTTTCTTGGTGCGGTTACGAAACGGGCGACTGTTTTAACGATAAAGCAGCAAGGATATTAAAATAGACTCACAATGCAATTACATATCTGTCGCCTCCCATTTCATAACGGCATCATTTAGCCGGCATAGTAGGAGCGATCTTGTTAAACAACAATGTATTTATTGACCCTATTGGACTTTGTAGGTCGGCTTACAATCAGGTGATACAAAGTCACATGCCGTGCTCCAATAAAATCAAAAATTACGATAAATGGATAACTGGTTTAACATCATCTATAAGTGTCATTCATTCATTGCTAGTGACATCCTTTTAGATGTCAGACAAGGATATTGTAAACCTGTCAGCCTACAAAACGCTATCTCATCTAACTATTTGTGGACTTCAAGGGTCATAAAGTTATCAACTCAATTTCCCTATAGGAGGGTATCAGCATGTTAAGTTTGCTATCAGGTAAAACCACATGTTTAAACTTGTATCTTAGATCGTCTTCTATAATAAATGCTGCTTACACTTAGTTATTTTTATAATCAAAACCCTTAATGCTATTGGTATAGTTTTAGGACTTTTCACACATATTGCCCAGTAGGCCAGGTTTATTATGTCATACAACGATAAGCTAAACTACTAACCAAAATAATGTACCAGAGATAACGATATTATAGGCTTTATAACATTCGAAGAAGGCTGTATAACATCACGCTACGGATAAAAGAAGTGGAGAATCAATGAAAAATGTTGCAAAAACGGGAAATTTTCTTCCTTTCAAGAGCTTCCGTTGCGTGCGCTGCGTAAACATTACGCAGACGAAGTTGCGTGGGTCAGCAGTCATAAACATATGAGATGTAACATACAAAGAAATTTAATTGATGCGCAATTTCTTTGTTCGGTGAGATGATGAGAATACTACCGAAATCGCATGAAAAAATTAAATATATTTCATTTTGACTCAGAAAATGCAAGGCTTGGATAATAGATGAACTTAGGTAGCAGATAGTAAGCGTTGAGTGATTTCAACAGATAGTTGTTATGCACAGAATGAAAATTTAAAAAAAAAATATATCGGTATATGTTTTATGTGGGAGGGAGGCCTCTATAACTTCTCTAGGAGGACTGACCACACTCGTTACCACCGCCCATACAGGTGCAAAAACCGTTAAGTTACCTAGTCATCCATCGATTTCTTGTCGAGGTGGTAGTCTTCGTACATGGTGTGGTTACGAAACGTGCGATTGACTTGACTATAAAGGGCGAGGATATTAAAATAAACTCGTAAGGCAAATACGTCTTTGTCGCCGTCCATTTCGTAACCGTATGATTTAGCAGGCATAGTGAGTTCGATCAATTTTATTTAACAAGAATGTTTTGATTTTCCCCATTCATAGACTTTGTAAGTCTGCTTACCATCAGGTCAAAGATACATGCCGTGCTCCAATAAAAAAAAAATATAAAAAATGTAGGTGGGTCTGACAGACCTGGCATACCATCATCACGGTTACTTTTTGGCTCCCGAGAACCATTTAAACAGCCTCAGAATACCCAACGGAGGGATTAACCAGTCCTCATTTCGCCGATGGTATTTGGAACGCAACACCTACAAGTGCGAGCTTGTTGCGGTGTTTATAATGGTATAGCCTTGTTGTATAAAGCAGTCTCTCATCCCAGGTCCGGCCTTGTTGCCATCTGCTTAACCTTGCAATTAGTTATGCAGTGACGTAACCACTAGGGGGCCGCAGACCTGGCATACCAGGGGTTAAAATTAAAAACTCATTGGTACACACTAGGATTCGAACCAGAGGACTAAAGAGTGTAGCGTTTTTAAGTCTAAGGTCTAACCAACTCAACTACGTATACATAATAAACAATTCTAATCCAAACAAAGTACAATTCTGGATAGTAATACCTACCCAAACTTTTGACCTATAAAATCCATCAGCATTTCTCCCAAAATAGAATCAAATTGTCCAGCACCGGCTTTAGATGGATGGCATATTTAATCCGCTTTGATATCAGAAGCTATGCAACGAAATTCCATTCCGAAATGACAATTTTAATGAAATCATAAACCATCTGCTGCAAACTGATATTTTTTTAGTATTTTAATATTAAAAGTAGTCCTATTTATTTATGATCATAACTTTTTCAGTGTATTGCTATTCGAAACTTTTTTTTATCTCTTTATAGTATACTAGCTGGTGCACGCAACTTCGTATATTTGTTTATTTATTTTGAATAAAAAAAAAACTAACCCACAAACTAAATATTTTTAGGAAACATCATATATTGCCACTCCAAAAGAGTCGTGATATTGCAGATTTAGTTTTTCTTTTACAGATTACCGGTGGCAATATAGATTTACCTGCTCTATTGGCACAAATTTAGGTTAATGTCAGGTCCTTTAGGTTTAACGCACCCCTTTTCCTACCCTATTGTAATACATATTATAGAAAAAACACTTTTATGTGGCGAGCGAGTAGTAGATTTAACGAGATCGGTAGCTCAAATTCTGTGTTAGATATAGATCTCTTCTTGACCAGCTTTAAGTCTGCGAGGTTAAAGAGGCTAGTAAAGAGTGTTTTTTTCTTCTGTAGAAAATAATTTTATAATATCTATTACAATGCTTTCTATTTATATATATTATTATATTTTATATACTTTTACTTGTTATATACGTGGTGGCCGAGTTGGTTAGACCATGGACTTTAAAACACTTAGGTCCCTGGTTCGAATCCCGGTGTGTACCAATGAGTTTTTAATTTAAAAATGTATGTACATTTGTTTGAATACACCACTATAGTGCCTCGGAGAGTTAAGCTGTCGGTCCCTGTTTCACTATACCAACTTGTGAAACTGTTTATAGATGGGTTATTGAGTCTATTCAAAACATCGCGGCGAGCTAGCCACTTGTTCGGTGTAGACTCATACCATCGGCTACGACAAGGTGGGATTAAAAAACCCCTCCGCAGGGCACCCTGTGGCCGTCTAGGCGGTCTCGGGCGCCGTAAGGCGCCCGTGATGATATGCTAACTTCTACTTCTAACTGTCATATCTCTATGTCAATTTTATATTTGTGAAAAACTTCAATGGTCCTTAGTTTTTTGTGCTATTTTCCTAATATGTTATCTTGTTACCAATAAATAAACTGTTAAACAAAAAGTATTGATCGGCCCCATTCATTCATTGAGTTTCTAGGTCTGCTTACCATCACATATACACAGTGCCGTGCCACAATAAAAAATATATAGTAGGTAACTAAAACTGTATTCATATTATATTTTGAAAATTTTGAACTCATAACAAACCACGAATAGGAAAAACTTTGTAATTATAAATAGCACCAAGAATAAGTTTAGAACAAATTCAGAATTTCCAAAAGTTTTCGTGTAAACAGGCCCCTAATTAAGACATTGTATGTTTCACATATAATCATTTTATATGAATACAAGAGAAGCGGCTTACTGAACTGCTACAACAAAAGGAATAATAAATTATATCCAAAAATATTCTCGATTTTGAACCTTATACATAACACATAGAATATACTATTAAACAGAATAAAAGTTATGTATAACTAAAAGTTTGGCAACTGAAGCATTTTCCTAAATCCTTATAGATTTTTTTCTGGTTTTCGACTTTGTATAAGATTATTTATTATAATTAAAAGTGTATGTACCTATACCATGGAAATAAGAATAATATACAGAAGTCGCCTATTAAAACCGGGTATCGAATAATATATTTGTTGCCGCTATATTCTATTTTCATTTCTAGAACTGAATTGGTTTTTTTTTTTTTTTTTTTTTTTTTACTGAATTGGTTATATATATTTTTTGTTTTGAGTTTATAAAGACGATTTTTCGTCATTATTGCAAGCAAGATTTTATGTTGGAACTATCTTCAAAGTGGCTTCAAGTCTAGACAAATGTCTTGAAAAGAAGCCCATTTTTATACAGCCTTCATAATTTATTATAGTCATTTATTTATAGGCAATATATTAGATTTAGTGCCAATTTCATATACGATAAATTTATAACATAAAAATAAATACTTATAACTTTTTTTATACTTATATTTTTATTGAAGCACGGCCTGCGACTTTATCTGCTTTATGGTAAGTAGACCTACAAAATCCATGAATGAGGGCATTATTGCACTAAACGCTAACACTATGTCGGTTAAAGACGAAATTTATATTATGGGTCTACTTAAAAATGCTCTCAGCTTTATCATCAAATTAACCGCCCGTTACGTAACCGCGCCCTGAAAGGAGACCACCATCTCTATAAGAAATAGGTGTGGTAGACTAAAAACCGGTAAACCTACAGACTAGAATCACAAAATTAGACTAAAACCGCATTAGTGACTAGGTCACTTGTTGTTTTTTGCATCTGTATGGGTATGGTAGCGAAACTGTCGGCCTAGCGATATTATAGTGATCTTCACTCCTTCCATACATTTACCATCAACGTATTAAAATTAATATTAGGTTTATAATCGACGGCCTCTGTAAACTAGTCATTGTGCCTTTGACGTTGTACCCAAAAGCCGTTGGTCCGATGGCAAAAAAACAACACTATGACAAACTGTACAGAAAAATGATTTTCTGTACAGTTTGTATTCTGATCTATGTCTATGTATGTCTGGATATTTATAAAATATAATATTTATTATATCGTTTTGTCTTGTACATATAGTACAAGCCTAGAGCTTAGTTTGTGACTAGAGCAATATATTATTATTATTAATTTATTACGAGGTTTTTAATATAAACTTTTAAGAACAATATTTTATTTTACATTGTAATATTAATTTACCTTCTATCTTCCACGACTAAATATCTAATTAAAATTTAAGGCTTTAATTTAAATTCGTTTAACCTTTAAATTAAATAAGCGCAAATCCTTCCACGTGTGTCGGATTACGGCCTATAATCTCTTTTACTCACTCAAACTCTATCTAAATCCGCTAAAACCTTTTTCCTTAAATGAAGCTTGTTTACTTCAAGCAAGTGCTAAAATACTCATTTTATTAGAATACCAATTGGAGGGAGTGCGTCGATCTCTCTCTCAAACAGAAGAGAGTGAAGACAATGAGACGACGCCTTCTCTCCGGCGCTATTCAGCGGCGTCGAGCATCGACCGGGGTCGACGCCAACTTGTCTGACTGGATCTTGAATCGCTGTTATAACGGCATAGATTATCAACCTAGACTGTAATACGTTTTTGGGGGACTGCTATTTCTTGATTTAAAAAAAAAACGTGTTGGCTGAGTTAGTTAAACCTTTAGAGGTGTACCAATACGTGTACCAATGAGTTTACAAATTAAAAATGTATGTAGCTACATTTGTTTCAACTCCAATATAGTAACTCGAAGAGTTAAACTGTCGGTCCCAGTTTCACTATGCCAACTTAACTGTTTATAAGTAGTAGTAGTAAATATACCATATATTTAATCTATCCAAACACGCGACAAGATGACTACTTGTACGGTCTCAGAATATTATCGGTCGAGTCTACAACGTCGAGTGAAACTGGGACCGACAGATTAACGTGCTCTCCGAGACACTACTATTTGCGAGAAAACCACAGGGCACAGCTAGTCATTTACAATTTAAAAGAGTTACAATAGTTGTATAACAGGTATAAGATTTTTTTAATTATTTTAATACAAAACATTTAATAAAATTATTCTAGTATGTCGGTTGTCGCGTCCAGAGTGCCGAAAACACTTGCTGGAATTCCCCTCTGGACCCCTAGAGCTATTCTTTGGACAAAGAAAGCCTTGGACTCACGGCTTCCGGTTATTTAGCTTACCAATTGTTTTAGCAAAAGCCTTTGCGTCCGGTAACCAAGAGCCCTAGGTCATAATTTAATTAAAAATTATACGCAAAATATATATATATATTATTCAACCTTTATTAATTAGTAACAAAACATGCTTTATTTAGGGACCGACTTTCCATTAATTATAACTATTCTAATTTCACGTTTCTATTTGAAACAGTAACAAAATGTTTTCGTAAGAATCCCGTTTTAGACTCTAAAATAAACTTTAACGTTTATAACTAATTAGAGAACATAAGCTAACTTATATTCCAGGTGCCTTAGTCGACCTATTTTGGGTCTATAACTAACATGTGGCAAGCTAATCGTGTTCTTTATATAGACTCAATAACCCATCTATAATTCAGGTTGGCATAGTTTTATTTTCGGCGATTCTGATCTATTCTAAACAAGTGGCGATTATAGTATTGATTTGGTAAAATAAAACACAATATATAATTAATAAAATTAATGAAACTCTTCAATTAATTATATATATTACCAAAATATGTAAAATCAAGCGAGGATTGTGGGTTCGAGTCCCGTCCACCAAGATTTTTTTTCATTGCATTATTATTTATTTAAACACTTTATTGCACATTAAACAAAAGATATGTACAAAGGCGAACTTAATGCCTTAGGCATTATCTACATTAGCTAACCTTTAAGATTATGTGCGAAGATGAGTTATCTTAAAAAAAAAAAAGATTATCCTAATAAATTGATTAAAATGCAAAATATATAAAATACATTTTTGAATTTTGATACTATAAATATTTTTTTAATACTTTTTTTTTTCTTTTTTACAATTTTACACATATTGCTCTGGCGACAAACTAAGCTCTATGCTTGTACTATGTGTACCAGAAATAATGATATAATACATATTATATTTTATAAACACCCAGACCATGACAAACTGTACAGAAAAACGTACTAATATTTTTTTTGCATTTTGGGAATCGAACCCATGACCTCCGGATACAACGACAAAGGCGCAACTACGAAGGCGGTCTATTGAAGGTCTACTTAATAGTACTTTAATATTTTAAAAGTCTTGACCGCTGAGCCAACCAGGTTCCAGTCACTACTTATTATATAATAAAATCAAACACTGAAATAAATGTATTATATTATTATAGGTAATGTAAAAAATTGAATAGTTTATGAAATAACTTACAACTACGTACTGAACCGTGTACTCTGAATTGCAACCCTAATTCTGAAATTAATGGAGTTTTTTTATTTATGTAACAGTTTAGTAGATATACACGTCTTTTATCTACTATGAAAATAATTTCATACATTTTTAAATCGACTTCCAAATACATTAAAAAAAAAACAGAATTTTTATTAAAAAAAAAAAAAAAGCTTCTAAAACTATTATTTTAATAGGTATAGGACCAAAGAAAAAATCTTGACCAAAAGTGACGGATTCATTACCTAACAAATATAGTAAATTTTTATACTCGAATCTAAAAATGAGAATTTCTCTCTATTTTAACAGGAAAAATTGTAAAGATTTTAAGAGCATGTAGGTACAAGTTTTCTTCGTAATTGCGGGTTTAAGTATCGATTCCGTTCGAGGCAAATGGAAACCAATTTGATACCAACTTAATGGTTAATAGGATTTATTTATTGCTTAATAAACTTAATTAGTTAAAAGGTTCGTTTCATGAAGTTTAGAATTTTATGAAGAATTTTTAGGAAAATAACTCTTTTCATTTATTATTCAACAAAACTTTATTATTGTTCATTAAGTAGATATACAAATGGAAACCATTAAAGACTATAGCATATATTGAATGCTGTACACATGGATGCCATAGTGCACAGATGAATTATGTCTTAAGCCGGCATAATGGATGAAACCAGCTCTTACAATAAAATATTAAGTGCTGGTTGTATTTATTCTTGGACCTGGATACTGCTTCCATCAGGTGGATGTAAAGTCACATGCCGAGCTCCTATAAAAAACATAATGTATAAAAAATATTAATTTACAAGAGACATATTTAAATGTTTAAATATGCCTTGATAGATTTTTTTAATAATTAAATTAAGAATCCTATATTGCTGTATATGGCATTAATTGATCCACCACTTTCCTACACAGTAAATTTAATATTCAATACAAGCCGTGTCTGTACCATCAACTCATTTTTATCAATAAATGTACACAACACATTTGTGTACTATAACATATGTGTATACTTTACATAACATTAATTGTTTTTGATAAGTTTTGTAAGCATTGTAGGAAGATTTTTTAAACTCGAGCATTTTGTAATCCTAAAATTTAACCGGCTTAGTGGAAGCCACCAATGCTGTTAAAAACCATGTTCATGGATTTGATTGACCATATTCATGGATTTTGTAGGTCTTCTTAATCAGATACAAAGTGATAAAGATACAATATTATTATTTTATTAGAACAAGTCTAATATAAAAAAATAATAAAATATTCATAAAAGGAATTTAATTATATGGTAATTAAATTCCAATAGAATCTGTCGAGATTCCAACGGACCCGAAGGTTATTTTTTTTATATTAACTGTTTAGCAAATATTAAATTGGAAGAAATAACGTTTGAACCTTTTTTGATATACATGTAAAACCTTTTTATTAATTCAAAAAGCCAACCTTTTAACTAAAATTTTAGATATTTCGTCACATATATTTTCATTTACTTACGTTATTTTATTTTATTACGAATTTTTGTACACAAAATACTTTATGTTTGAATTTTGTATAATTTTCCACTTTACTTGTTTTCGTAAAAACATATCTTTTTTATGTAATATATTCGAACGAAAGACTCTTTCTTGTGTATTAATAAATATTCAATTTAATTTTCTTTTTCTTACCACAAAAAGTTGTGGGAAAACTTCAGGGAAAACAGAGAAAGCTAATAAAATTCTTTACTTACAAAGTTTTTATTAGGTATACATTGAACAGAATCCATGTAGTTGGAAATCTTATTTTTTGTATTATCTAGGGATTGAAATGTATCCCTACTATTCAACAAAAAACAAACTGAACGAAATCTAGAACTATTTATAGATCCACCAATGGGTAGAAATATGGAATATTTGTACATATTATAGAACTCAATATTTTTTTATGTTAGGTTTAATAGATTTTACCTATTTGAAATAAACATATCAATAAGATAAAAAAAATCCTGGTGGCGGGACTCGAACCCACAAACCTCGCTATCGCGGCAAGGCGCTCAACCGCTTAGCCAACCAGGTTCCAGTCAGCCCTCACGAATTTTGTCATTGCTTGTTATCTACTTATACACAGACGCCCTCTATTAGCTTTCTTCTAATAACTCTTATACGAGTGAAGTTAGAAGTCATAGTTTCTAATACTAGATGGCAGAGGAGTCTGTTTTTTGTTTTTACCCTTTTCAGTATTTTATATTTATGCATTTTTTATAAAGGAATTTATAAAAAATGCATAAACATATTAATAATCAAACATTTTGAATAAAATCTATTTCAAAAATAAAAACTTTTTATTAAACTTAATCTTCTGAAAAATAGCGGCTAAATTCTGTATCTTATAACGTAAGCGTTAGCTTGTCAAAATAACGAAATTCTTTATAAACGACATTTTTTCAGCAACAACAATAACTAAAAAAAAGCATGTACGTTATTCCCTTGTGTTGCAGGAGCTTTTGCTTTTAGCATCCGTGTGGTGACAAATGTACTTAAAGAATTTCGTTATTTTACCTTTAAAAGAAACAGAATATGGCCGCAGGTTTTTCTGACCCTTCCGAAAAAAGAAAAGTGTCATAAGTTTGACCATATATTTGTATGTATGGTTGTGAAATGATCGTCTACAAAATAAAGAGCGCTTTTAATGCGTTGGTTTGTTTCACATCGCGGTTTAAAACCCGTAATCTAAAAGAAATTGTGTTTTTAAGTCTAATGTCTAATCAATTGAGTTATTGTATATATAAATGTATCTACATGAGTTTTATTAACTGATAAAATCATTACTAATTTTACGCATATATCAAAATCAACTCTAAACGTTATTTCAAACCGTGTCTATAACAGACATACACTGAAATATTGTGTGTCGCAATATTACGGCTTGAATGGTTCATTCATTGCAGCAACTATTCTGAACATATCGGGCAGCTGCTATATTGTTATTATACAGCGAGATCCTATAACACTCATATACGACTATTTTGTTCGTGATATTGTCGGATAAAGCGATTATATCCGCTACTTTTATGTTCACGTTTATTTCAAATTGAATTGTCATCGGATATTGAGTTTCGATTCCTACATCAAACGAATGTCGCTGTTCTAAATTGTTTCCTTTCTTGAATTAATTTAATTTTGAATTTCGAATTTCTTTCTTTCTTCGTGGTTTTTGGTTCGGAATTATTTTCCTTATCTTCATTGAATATCTAATGTAATTTTACTTTATTATTTACTATTTGAGTATTGTTGTTTATGTAAGTTGATGTTAAATAAATAAATCCATCTACTTCTTACAGAACCACTAAGCTTCTCTTTTTTTTTTTTAAAGAGCAGGACATAATAAAATAAATAAATAACAATAAATACCATCACGGGTGCCAATTTGGCTACCGAGAACCGTTTAAACGGCACCCAGCGGAGGGATTAACCCGCCTTCATTTCGCCGATGGTATTCTGAGGCAACACCTAACAAGTGGCGAGCTTGTTGCGGTGTTTATGATGAGATAGCCTCTTTGTATAAAGCGGTCACCCATCCCAGGCCGGCCTTGTTGTCATCTGCTTAACCTTGTTATCAGTTGCGCAGTGACTTGACATCTAGGCTGGGCTGCTTTTTAAAGAGCAGGACATGTGACCCTACTACATCTACTTGATGGTAAGTGGCAATGTAATGTCTAAGAATGTTCTCAACCAATAGCAGCAATAACGCTTCATTTGGTTGATTCCACTATGTCTGCCTGAGAAGCTTATTTATGAATCGTTTAAAGGATTCTAGATTAAAGGAAGAAGTTATATAAGAATCACCATAGCTTCTAGTGGGCAAAAACGGGGGAAAAATATTCCTTTTGAGAGGGTCGTAAACGGTTAAAGTTACACAGACGAAGTTGCGCAGATCAGCTAGTACTAAATATGTAGAAGAAAAAAACACATTTCTTTGCCATCTAGTGTTCAAAAACTATAGGACTTTTAACTTAATGTCATGCCGTAAGCACAAATAATATACTTATTATTGAATTCGCACTCTGTCTGTCATTTGTCTATCTTCCAAAGGTTTGCTCGTAGATAATGCCTTTAAGCATTAAGCTCGGGTCTTAAATAGTTAGTAGATGCGAAGTAAATAATAATAATAACATGTAGGATATTACAATCACATTGCACAAATTAAAATCTAGGCTTATACTATGTGTACCAGAAACAACGATATTAATACATATTATATTTTATAAACACCCATACCATGACAAACTGTACAGAAAAACGTACTTATATGTTTTTGTCATGGTTAGGAATCGAACCCACGACCTTCGGTTACGATGTCAAAAGCGCCATTAGTCTACAGAGGCGGGTAACATAATCCAACAAAAAAAAACTAAAAAAAAATATTTAGAGCGGGTGTGTATGAAAAGATAAAAAGCAATGAAATTTTTTTTATTTCCGCCTAGAAACTATATAGTATATATCATATGTATATATTTATCATAACAGTACCTATGTGTTAATACCTTGTACATGAGCTGATGTTATATTGCTCAGAATCCGGTGACGACATTTTCAGAGTTCTAGTAAAGCTTGGCGACACATTTTGATCGATGTGCCAGCTTTGAGAGCGAGTTCTGCACTAGATCATGCTCAGTTATGTCCTGCCTTGGGGCTAGTTCACACTATGTTGGAACGGCATATAGTAATCCTTTTCAGAACAATAACATATAGTATATAGATTTTACATATGTTACTCTGGTCACAAACTAAACTTTAGGCTTGTACTATGTGTACCTTAGACAACGATATAATACATAGTATATTTTATAAACACCTAGATCATGACAAACTGTACAGGAAAACGTACAATTTTTTTTTTCCATGGGTGGGAATCGAATCCACGGCTCCCGGATTCAACGCCAAAGGCTTGTAAGAACTGTTCAGATTTAGTACGATGCCCAATTTCCTAGCTTTTAAATAATAATAATATGTAGGATGTTACATATACTGGGAGGAAGGTCTCTACAATTGCGTTAGACCGCCGACCGGTCTCGTTACCACTGCCCATACAGATGCAAAAACCGTCAAGTGACCGTCATGTTTCAGTTTTAGTCTGTGGGTTTACCGGTTTTAAACCGCCGTGATGTAGCCGCGGTGATGAAAGCGATCAATATTGTTAAACAATATTGTATTAATCGACCTCTTTCATGGAATTTGTAGGTGTGAATATCAACATGCCAATTAAATTTAAAAAATGCCCTGACTAAATACTTTTTTCTAAGTTTTCCTTTTCTTTTGATGTCGTAATTTATATAAATAGCTGTTTACATATTGAACGGTACTAAATTTCCTAGTTTTAAGAGCAAGTTTCTGCAGTAGATCACGATCAGATGTATCCAGCCTTAGGGCTATTTCACACTAAGTTATAACGACAAATTATATATCGCTTTAAAAAAAAAAACTTATAATAAAATTATCTTTCTCATGATTGGCTGCCATGTTTAAATATCATATACATTACATTGTTACTAACATTAATAATACATTAATACAATGTTTAATTGTCGTGCCCACCATAAATAACCGTCGTAATAGTATGTCGTATCCTAAAACAAAATAAAGCCATCAACAATTAATCAAAAATGTAATCATGCAGAATAAACTGTAGTACCACCTATCAGAGACAGGCGATTTCCCTGAGGTTGTTACCATATCACTGTAGCAAACTGATAGTAGCAAGCAACACTGCTAAAATTCTGCATTGCTTTGTAAATATGATAAGAGACATGACAGAGGAGTAAACTATCTCTTCTATTAAAAAACCTTCTATTGACTATAATTTCATTCTGACTATATCTTCTAATGAAAGCATTGACTATAATTTTATTCTGACTATCTCTTCCAATGAAAGCATTGATTATAATTTTATTCTGGCTATCTCTTCTAATGAAAGCATTGACTATAATTTTATTCTATCTCTTCTAATGAAAGCATTGACTATAATTTTATTACTACACCTATGACGTTGTATGACCGCCTACGTAGATTAGTGGTTGCGTCTTTGGCGTTGTATCAGCGGTTCTTGGGTTCGTCCCACCCATGGCAAAAAAACTAGTACTTTTTTCTAGTACTACAGTTTATCATGGTCTGAGTGTTTATAAAATATAATATGTATTATATATTTGTTTCTGTGCACATAGTACAAGCATAGCTAAGTTTGTGACCAGGGCAATTTATATGTGTGTAATGTCTTACATATTATTAATCAAATCAAATCAAATAATCAAATATTATTTATTTCATGTAAATCTTTACAGATATTTATGAATAGTCAAAAAAAAAAAAAGAGTTTTAACAATAAGGTCTAGAGTGCGCTTGGTTAGGCTGCTATATATATATTAATTAATAAAAGGTGTCATAAAATAAAAATATTAAAAGAGAAAAAAAAAAACAACCAACCGAACGCACGCTACATAACCAACTAGTGTAAGACTAGGTGGTTAGCTGATTCCATTGACCATCCGATTATCATCCGCCATACAAGAGTGCCACCGAGGCGACCAACCTCACCAACCGTATCCACGCCTTAAATATTAGTTCTTATATTATATTATTGTCATTATATTGGCTGTATATATTTTTGAATGACCATCAATCGCATTAACATAGTTATATGGATCGGTATCTTCAAGGGCGTAAACACTAGTTGTAAAGTCGATCCCCCCGGAGACACCCCGGAGAAAAAGGTACTAGCAAGTAAAAAACTCTGGTGCTTCACACACACTAACAGAGGAACACAGCCATTGAGTTACCGATATGCAAACAGCATATGGTAATTATTAATTATTATTATGAGGAAGGGCTTCAAACAATAAAACCGTCGTTTCGATCCAGCGGAAAAGTGTCGACAGTTGTTAAACGATAAAACAAAGCAACATTGCAGTGGGTACTAATCCTTACTCAAAACCGAAAATATATCTGTAAGCTCTAAAGGAACAGCGGAAAATTTTAACGTCGAAACTTTCTTTTTGGAGACCAATTCACCAAATTTATGTTATTCCTTTGAAACTTTATTCGGAACATAAAAACTTTGAAAAATGCCGACTTTTTTTTACTTCAAACTCAATTAATAAGTTCACTTAAAGTTTGTCTTAGGTTGAGATTAAAATAATATGAAAGCTGTCTAGTTTTAAGAATTGTTACCAATCATTTTTGTTTTTCTTATTATTGGGACACGGCATATGACTTTGTATCTACCTGGTTGTGAGCAGACCTACAAAGTCCATGCATGGGGTCGATCAATAATTGTTTTATAAACAAAATTGATCGCTCGTGATTATCGGGCGGCGACAAAGACGAATTGCATTACGAGTATATTTTAATATACTCGCTGCCTTATCGTTAATCCAACCACCCATTTCGTAACCGCACCCTGAAAGAAGACCACCACGACAATAAATAGATGCAGTAATCTCCTGAAAATCGGGACGGTTTTTGCATCTATATGGGCGGTGGTAACGAGACCGGTCGGTCGGTCTAAAAAAGATAGAGACCTTCCTCCCACCTTATATTATGTTGATAATAAGGTATATTTGATTTAATTGTTCAATTAGTTTACCACTGTTTCAGTTCAGTATATATTTTTTGCCTTAAACTAAATGTGGGTGAATTTTAGTACTTTAATTTAATAAGTTTAACTATTTTAATCTTCTAGTTTAACTGTAAGAAACATACCCAGTTGGGAGTAAAGATCTTATTCCAACGGTTAAACAGTCAACGGAATGAGTTTATTATTAAATCTTAATTTTTTGTAGTTTTTTCACCATGAAATTTTATTTTTATTAGCTAAATATTTAAAATTACCGCTAGCTTTATTTAATAGTACTTAAACTATCCATTGGAGTGACCTAGAGTTTTAAATGTAATTAATGAGGGTTATAGTAAAACAATGCATTATCAACTCGTTTTTTTATCATGACATAATTTCATACATATAAATAATTTGAACATGCAACAAAGGACATAAATACTAACTACTTCTTTAGGATATAATCCTTTTGTTTATGGTATAATGGTTATTTTAAAGTTTCAAGAGATTAATTTAATTTCATTTAAAATTCTTTATTGCACAAAATTGTGCAATGGACATTTTCTACCAGCTAACCTTTGAGAGAGTGAAATATGCTTAGGGTGCAGAACTTTTTGAAAAAAGAAATAAATATAATCTTACCAATGATGCACAACAATACTTAAACTACTTAAATACTGTATATAATATAATAAATGTAATACATAAACATACATACCATACCAAACAAAAATTGCCACGAGGATTAAGGTCGAATTATATTTAAAAAAAAAACGTATTATCAACTCATCCATTCATATATTAAAACTTATAATACAATTTTATTAACATCAATAGGAAAACCAAAATAAACTGAAAACACTAAAAAACCTCCCAGAATAAGTAGACTTAATCCATCTCGACACCAGTAAAGTCGGAGTGACCACATTTCGTAGTGAAGATAATCCCACTGCACTCACTCAAGATCGATAGACATCCCTTAGGCTCCCAGCCTAGATTTTGGTTAAACAATTTGAAGCACCAATTTGATGATATACGACCAATACTGAACCTTACTGAAAGATAATAAGGTTTAAGTTTTATAGACGATGTAATATGAGATGGCATATAAATGTTTGTGACTGACGCTTTAATTGCCTCTGCCAATCTTTTTATTGAAGGTGCGTTTTCTTAATTGGTTAATTATTTAAAAGGTTAATAAGATAAAGTAGAATATTTCTTTATTTATTTTAATCTTTATTGCATACAGAATATAAAGACGGACTTAATGCTGCTAGGCATTGTCTACCAGTCAAACCTTCGAGACATTCAAAGCAGTAAATAAGTGAGGTAGGTGCAATACAGTAACGTTATATACTAATAACGAAGTGATTATTATATAAAATACTTACAATCTAATATACACTACTAAAATATATATTATTTATACATACATAAACTACATATACATAATATTACCAACTATACAATGAATATACTATACTACATAATGAATATGCTTTATTTAAAGTTTATTAGTCGGAGCCTCAGGTCTTAAAAACTTAAGATTTAATAAAACTTAATGTCATTAAAGTTCGAGCTCGCCACTTATTCAGTGTAGCCTCACAATACCATTGCTAACGATAAAGCCTAATTCTGGGTATTCTAAACATTTACGAAATTAGTGGTAGCCGTGATGATTATAATTTTAATAAACTAATTAAAAAAATAAAAAATAAATAATCTAAAAATCAATTACGGAATAATTTGCACTTCACTCCCGTACTAGCCTCGGCTGTATTACATATACAGATATAGACTAGTCTTTGTAGACTAGTGTTTGAGCCTTTGGCGTAGATTTTTAAATAACTATAAGTACATTTTGTGTACAGTTTTTCTGGATCTTTATAAAATATACTATGTATAGTTTTTCTGGTACACATAGTACAAGCCTAGAGTTTAGTTTTTGACCAGGGCCATATGCGTTTTTTTACTATTAATTAATATCTGTAAAAATTTACATAAAATAAATATTTTTGATTTTGATTCCGGAGAATTTCCGATCGCTAGTCATCACAGATTCTATACGGTGCAAGAAACCGCCTAGATGTCTCAGGATATCTAGCGAACGAATTTTATTCCCAACCTCGTCATCGCCAATCGTATTTGAATCTGCATCGAATAATTAGCGTGTTTGTAGAAAGAATACAATTTTAAAATATTAGATAAAATTTGATATTAAAGGTGTATACGTGGTAGCCGAGTTGGTTAGACCTTGGACTTAAAAACACTTAGGTCCCTGGTTCGAATCCCGGTGTGTACCAATGAGTTTTTAATTTAAAAAAAAATGTACATTTGTTTGACAACACCACTATAGTGCCTCGGAGAGCACGTTAAGCTGTCGGTCCCGGTTTCACTATACCAACTTATGAAACTGTCTAGTGTCTATAGATGGGTTATTGAGTCTATTCAAAACAACGCGACGAGCTAGCCACTTGTTCGGTGTAGACTCATACCATTGGCTACGACGAGGTGGGATTAAAACCCCTCCGCTGGGGGGTTTTAATGGTTTCCGCCTAGACGGCCTGGGGCCGTCTAGGCGGTCTCGGGCGCCGTAAGGCACCCGTGAAGATATGTATGTATATGTAGATAAAATTTTACTGCTTTTGTAGTTACAAGCATTGCTTGCAGAGGTCGTGTTTTTTTTTGCTTAAAGACAAATCTTTAAAAGTACTTTTCTGTACAGTTTGACTTGGTTTGGTTGTTTAGAAAATATAATTTGTAAAGTATCGTTTTTTTCTGATACAGTTCTAAAGCTTAGTTTGTGACTCGGGCAATACGAGTAAAATGCTTTAAAAATAGTCGTAAATAAGGTAATTAAATTAAAATCTTATGAGAGAATAATTATAATTAAACAAAACTTCATGAAGTAGCACCTAAACAATAATAGCTTATCTTAAAATTGGGTTCAACGTGGTCTTACCATTTTGTAAGACAGAATAAACTCTCAGTACCCTTAACCAAGTTTGTGGCCTTAAGCTATCTTATAATTACGTCTTTGAATACCTGCTTCTGTAGAAAACTTTCATCCGACCCTGTGATATTAAAATAGCAAGAATATAATAAAAAAAATAAATAAATAATAATTATACATAAAAAAAACATTTAAATTCAACCTAATAAAAACTAAAATGAGGTACAAACTAAAAATACTAAAACTAAAATTACACATTTGAAAGGAATGCCACTTGGTAGAATACATATGATACTGAATTTTATTTGTTTGGGATTGTGAACATTCAGAAAATACTTCTTTCCGAGATCACAATATAAGTAACTGACGCCAGCCATATACACCCTTGAAACCTTGTTGTTAAGTCCACAAACTGATAGTTTTGTATTAGTGACTGTAGTATAGATGCTTACTAGCATCAGAATTCTGGTATCAGCTTCCAACTAATCACAAAGCCATTAGCCTATAAAAGTGTTCTATATAATATCTCGGTAGCAAGATATATAACATCTTGCTTATAAGTTTTATAAATGTCGATGTGACGTCTCGCCAATTAACTGTATTACAAATGCTTTCTAGTATCTGCAGTACCAAGTCCAACCAAACTCTTTAACCATTTGCCAACAACCCTTGAATAGTGTTCTATCTGATGTCTTGGGATGTTCTGGTACATAAATGAGATTTTCATCAATTAATTTACGAAATTCATACAACTTTCAAGATAGTGTTGGGGTTACTTTGTTCTACATGGAGCAGATACTGACAGGTAGACGCAAGTAGCATCACAAATAAGGTTTTATTAATCATAGCACCCAGTGTAAGACCGTCTGTTAAACTAAATCAGTGTAAAACAAAATGTTTTGTGATGAAACTTGGACAAAATAATGCTAAATAAATTACAATGTCGTGGAGGTGACCGTGGATTTGACCTGGAAATTTCAACCCCACTCGAATGCTGGAATTGCTGGAACTTCGGAATTGGAGTATGCGCTATCGCCGCCCTCGCCGGCTGTATTCTTGGAGCTGATGCTGGAAAATAACACAGTCCATGATAGTCTGTTTTGTAGCTGAACTCTCCTCGCTTCAGGTTAGTTTTATTTATAAAATAAGAATATCTATAATATACCTATGCTTATTCCTCATTTTCTATAACAATTGTATATTTTAAAAGATATTTCACAAATATTTTATTTGAACTTTTAACGTTTTTTTTACTATTATTTTAATGGAGTAACGCACTATGTCTCCAAAATCAAATTGTGACTTTTAAACTTTATCTGTATTTTTTTTTTAATTAATAAGGTGTGTAACTGCGATCTCTATTATTAAATGTGGCAGTATTATATGATGATGAATTGGGGACACTGTGTTCGTGTTATATATATATAAATATATTTCAAGTTCGTCTATAATTGGTTGGTGGCTAAATGACTTTACTAAACCTTTAATTACTACTATCCCTATAGTTACTACTACACCTCAAGCTACTACTAAATCTACAGTTACTACTAAAACTTTAGTTACTACTACACCTAAGGTACAATACACAGTATACATATAAGGTAAATATACAGTTAATAATACATCTACAGTTATTACTACAGCTACAGTTACTAGTATATCTACAGTTACTATTACATTTACAATTACTATTATACTTACAGTTCCTTCTTACTTAAATCATAATAAATTGCATGCTTTTATATAATCTAAATTCATTATTGTTCTTAATTTAAAATTCAAAATGTATTCACAACAGTAGAACACTTTCCATAGAACAGGTAATATTTATTACATAACATTCATAGTCTAGGTATTATCGTTTGTTTCATAAGTCGACGTCTTTGAATAAAACAACGCGACACCGACCTGTGTCGAGTCGAATGAATAAAATAGGAGATAAGCCAACAATGTAAATGCTAAAATGACTTTGACCTTACCCCATAATGTTAGACATTACCAAAGATAAATATAACAACACAATGCTTATAAAAAACATGACAAGAGCGAAAAAAATTGATAGCAAAAGATTTTATTTGATATTTTCTTAAAATCCTTTTACTTTTATGATAATATTTTATTTGTTGTTTAAAATTTTAGATTTAAAATATATTGCCCGCAGATAAAATCTAAGAATGGTATTATTTTCAAGATGATGGTTACAAAATGAACAAAGATAAAATAGCTTTTAAATTTTACGCAAATTTATTAAAAACACAAAGATTTTGTAACTTTTCTTAAAGAGAGTTTTTTTTACAAGACACTTTTTAGCTTTAACCAATTTATGACATTTTAGTTATCACATATATAGATCTTGGACTCAACTTCACTTGGAAAAATGTAATCATTCGAACAAGAAGATAGTTGCCGGTGAATTTAAAGCAGCCATTTAAATAGAAGGACTCCAAACAAGAGTTCCTTTTAGAAGAAAAAAATGTTTCGGTACCCTAAAAACCTTCTCAGTCATAATATTCAAATTGTTGTAGCATTAAAATAATAGACTGGCTATTTGGTTTGCCGCCTCCGACGTTTTATTTAAAATACAAACTTTGGCAAATGTTCTTGCTCAGAATTTCTACTCTTTAACTCCTTTAATTTTACATTTATTTCCAAAATGCTGTGTTAACAAAAACATTCATTCTTCCTGTTTAAGCTTTACTTTGGCTGAAATTAAATACGAAGCGACGAACGGTGGAATGTGGGAGCTGAATATTAAAATTATATAAAATGTACTAGGTGTTAAACCGTGACTAATACGTCTACGGCCAGTGCTACTAAAACTAATTGTTTATACTAGTTTGTCTTGTCTATTTTCACCAAATATAATAGTTAATAAATTCCATCATGAGTGCCTTTTTTGGCTCCCGAAAACTATTTAAACGGTCTATGGGTACCCAACCGGAGGGATTAACACAGATCTCATTTCGCTGATGGTATTCGGAGGTAACATCTAACAAGAGGTGAGCTTGTTGCGGTGTTTATGATGGTATCGCCTCGTTGTATTAAGCGGTCACCCATCACTGTTCCGGCCTTGTTATCAGCTGCTTACACTTGTTATTAGTAGCGCAGTTACTTAACCACTAGGCTGGGGCCGTTTTCACCATATATTAAATAAAGAAAGCATTAAAATATAATATATGAGATCGATTTATAGACAAGGGACATCCAAGATATCTAAAATCTATTATTTAGAATGTGGTTTATTCTTAACATCACAATCTTTTTTTTTAATGGGTTAAGAAAAATATTAAAAAAAAAAAATTATAAAAAAAAAAAAAAAATTTTTTTCATTTACAAGGTATGTTAACATGGTTTGGGACTCTCCTGTTAAGTGTAAAACACCTGTATTAGGAGAGCCCCGCTCTTCCTATAGATATTACACTTGTAAAATATATAATAAAATATTTATGTAAATTAATATTATTAGAATATTATTATATTTGTGTATATTCATGAATAAATAAAAGTTTATATAATAATAATAATGTGTGCGTGTATGTGTGTATGAATGTATGTGTGTATGTGGTGTGTGTAGACTTTGTTATATAAGTATTTATTTATATAAATAATAATAGTATATAATATATAATAATAATAATAATGTGTGTGTGTGTGCTTTGTGGAGAGTTTGTTTTATGAGTATTTATTTAATTAAAATAATTATATTGATAGATCATTGGAAGCTACCCTGCTACTCTTATACTTTCGATGATACATATAATACATTATAACATACAATATAGTACTAACTGGGGTATGGGGCTCCGAATCCAAGAATTTGTATGTTCTTTTAAATGACGCTACTGGTGATCCCTGTTCCGGACACTTCTTCAAACAACGCGTATCACTGGCAGTGCAAAGGGGGAATGCAGCCAGTGTTATGGGAACATTCGGAGCGGGAAAGGTCAGGACTTAGTGGACATGTAGGTTTATATATTTATATTAGACCATTTTTTATTATGTTTCTTTGTAGATTTCTTTTTTTCATTAGTCTATATTTGGGTAAGGTTTTATTAGTATTATGTTTTATTTATATAATATAGTACTATATCGAAATAAAAACATTATTCATTAATTAAATATAATTTACACAAAGTTACTCTGTATATTTAATGAGACGAAATTGCTTTATTTTAATCTGTACCACTAGTTAAAGTAATTAATTAATTTTCAATAAATAATAAATTCGTTTCATTATTAAAATAATATTACCCTTTAATGTACATTATATAGCGTGTAACGAAAACTCTATACAGAAAGGTGTATATATACACGAACAACTTTTATCTACCAAATCTGTAAGAGCGAAAAAATTCCAGCTGTATCATATAGAAATGTACATCACATTTGCAATAGCGTATTGAGTGGCCTGATTACGAAAAAAAAATCGCCAGGCTTGTACCTACTATGTGTACCAGAAACAAAAATATAATACATATTATATTTTATAAACACCTAGACCATGACAAACTGTACACGTACTAATATTTTTTGCTAAGGTGGGAATCGAACCCACGATAATATCCAGATACAACGCTAAATGCGCATCCACTAGTCTATGAAGGCGATCAAAATTATAATAAAAAATATTTAAAAAATCTACTAAATACAAAATACATTTTTGCTCGTAATGAACTTTCTAAAAGCTTCCTAGAATTCCTTTAATAAATAATATAGCTTTGAACTTATTTTTTACTGTTTTCCCATAGGAATATTTTAAGCACTTGCATATTCAATTTTAAAAGGTTTCCTATACGTTTGTTTGCCGAGTTGTCTAGCTATAAATTTTAAAACAAGTCACGGGTTCAAACCCCGGTGTGTATTAATAAAAAAAATATGTGTTTGACATTAACAACATACATACGAGAGGGATTGTTCGCAGTAGTTCCATTGCCTTGTTTCATGATGGAACTAGTGAGAGCAGTTATGGGTTAATTTAAAAGGTTGTACTTTGGTCTAATATTAGTCTCTACTGATCAAATCGAAAAACTTTTCCAATAGAACCATGTGTCGCAAATGAAAATAATTTTTGGCTTCCCCATACAAATTGGTCATTTTAACATTATTAGTTTGGATGGAGAAAGCATTTTTTTTCATATCAATTTGTAAAAATGTTTTTTTTTTTTTACAAATGCCACGAAAGCTTGCCATTTGTTCGGTGTAAACCAAAATACCATTGGCTATATTGTACGTACAAGTTCAAAAATTATTTAGGTCTTAGGGATCTAAATATAAACAAAAAATATACTATCACGGGTGCCGCCTAGACGGTCTCAGGTCACCCAACGGAAGCGGTGGGAATGTATTCTCTCCTTGTCGTAACCAATGGTATTCTGAGTCTACGTCAAATAAGTGATCCACTCGTCGCTGTATTTAGACCCAGCTATAAATTGGTTTTACAAATTGGTATAATGAAACTGACACCGACAGCTTAACATGAGTTTCCGTGGCACTATACTAGTGTTGTCAAACAAATGTAGGTAAGTATATTTTATTTTTTATGTTATTTAGTAATGCCAAGTACCTACTGTAAAAAGCACGTTTATAATAGACATCATTGCGTGCAGCTTACAGTTACCTAAACACGAATTACTGTAAACAACATAATATAAACACCCTGATCTTGGCATACTCTATTTCATTGTATTAAGGTTCTATTCACTATAACAATGAGTATAATACCTTGCTGTCCGTACATGCGTGCCTCGAGCCACCTCATCCTGAATATTTTAAGACAAGGCCTCTGTTGGACACGGGTCATGGCGTCAGTTTTTGCTGAATTCCCTTAGGCTTGGTTGGTTGTAATTTACTGAGGTTAAATGTTAACCGTAGTATTTTTTTTTTTTTTTTGAAGCACGGCATTCGACTTTGAATCCATCTCAGGATATTGAGCTGCAGTAAATTTTTTAAAAAATATTGTTAGATGCGCCTTTTTTCACTGATTCCAAAACTGCAATTAACTCTATTTTGAAAAAAAATTGGGTGAGTTTGAAAAGTTGGAAGTTTAATAGAAAGTCGTATGCCGTGCTACAATAAAAAAACACTTTATAAATATATAAATAATTTCGTACGTTGACCCCTATGTGTTTTTACGCATTTCAATTCGGACGGACAATGGTTGAATTACAAACACTATAGTAACCCGATTTTCTTATCGTAGCTACACTACCTACATTTATTCCAACAGAGTTGGCGAGTTACAAATAGGCGCAAGTACAGATGCCAAAAACCGTCAAGTGACCTATTTCGGTTTTAGGCTGTGAGTTCACCGGTTTTCAAGAGACTACTGCATCGATTTCTTGTCGAGGTGGTAGTCTCCTTTCAGGGAGTAGTTACGAAATGGATAGTTGAATTGATTGACGATAAGGCAGCGAGTATATTAAAATATACCCGTAATGCAATACGTCATTGTCACCCCCAATTTCGAATCGCATCATTTAGCCGGCATAGTGGGAGCGATCAATATTGTTTAAGAATTATTGATTGGTCCCATTCATGGACTTTGTAGGTCCGCTCACGACCAGGTAGATACAAAGTCACATATCTTGCTCAATAAAAATAAAAAAGTGAGAGAGAGAGAAGTTTGGGGTTAACGTACGAAATGATTTCTGTACTCGAACGCACTTAAAAATGTTATTGATTTTAATTTTAACTGACAGTTTTACTATTACGCTTCTTCTAAAAACCCGGCCATGTCCTTGATACATCAGTTGGAGACGAATGAAAGTTTTAGTATAGAACCTTAGCGGTATTTGCGTTGGCTTAAAATTTGTCGACCTGCTGTTTGCTCATTAGATCTGAGTTAGAGTTTGTTTTGGGATTTCGGTGAGAATGTGTTTCAACAGTATCTCTTATAGAATAATATATCTTAAGGGCTCTGTAGTCGACTTGACGCCCATACAAACGTTCTTATATTACAACTTGGTATTAGTCGTAGTTCTTATATTTTATTTTTTTAATGTTCGTAATTCAAAAATCAATATGCAGAAATCTTTATGTTTTGGGTTATAAATATTTTTATATTATAATATTATAAAAAGTATTTTTTCTGATTTCCAAAAAAATCTAAATATTAACCCAAAATAGAAATATCAATAAATAGAATGACCGTCAAAAAATATTATTTTAATTCTGCGACAAACAGTAATTAAGTATTACAACTTTTATTTCTTGTACTGTTATTTCTTCCGTGGTATTACTGTAAGAGCGAAAGCTTTTTTTATATGGAGAACGCAAACTTCGCGATTACGAATTCTTAAATAAAATTGTCCTCATAATATTATGAGGAATCTTTAATATTTGGAATATAGTGAGACCCCTAATATTTCTTAAAGTATCTATTGGAAAATATTTAGCACATGTCATTCCTAAAATATTTTTATTTTCTTAAAAAAAAGCGGCCTCAGCCTAGTGGTTAAGTCACTACGCAACTGATAGCAAGGTTAAGCAGATGACAACAAGACCGGCCTGGGATGGGTGACCGCTTTATACAACGAGGCTTTTTCATCATAAACACCGCAACAAGCTCGCCACTTGTTAGGTGTTGCCTCCGAATACCATCGGCGAAATGAGGATGGGTTAATCCCTCCGCTGGGACCCTGAGGCCGTTTAAACGGTTCACGGGAGCCAAATTGGCACCCGTGATGGTATTTTTTTTATTTTTTTTATTTATTCATACCGGTAAAACAGCCATCGATATATTTTATTTAAGAATATAATTATTAGTTTCTTTATGGATATATGGTGGAATCCATGTGGAAACGTTCACTGTTCGTTAACTAAAAAAAAAAACACCAAGACGTATTTTCTTTTAACAAAGTTTATTTGAAGGTTTTACAAGACCAGAAATCTGGCAGCTGTTTCTGTTAGCGAATAAATTTCACAATATACCAGTATAATGTTACCAGCTTTTTGGGTACTATACTAAATATAATAACACCATATGACGACATATTTTAATTATTTATTAGGTACATATTACTTTTAACTTTAATTTATTAGGTAGTTTTAATTTATCTTTATTTAGAATTGGAGAAAGGACTGTTTAACTTCACTAGGCCGACCGTCCAGTCACGATACCACCCCGCCCATACAGATGCAAAAACCGTCAAGTTTTGACTAGGTCAGTCATGTTTCGGTTTTACTCTGTGGATTTACCGGTTTTCGGGGGACGGCATCGATTTCTTGATAAGATTGTAGTCCCCTTTTTACAGAATAAGCGTTCTATCTTTTCGGCCTCATCGATACTCTCCATCAGGCAAGATTGAAGTCTAAGGCAGACTCTGTTTATAATTAATAACAAAAAAAAAAAGTTTTAAATTAGATCTCCAAAATTAATAATAATTCAATTATACCAGATTTTTTATTAAAATATTTAAATTAATAAACACTACACCTAACATCACTGTGGCGAACAGACAGACAGACTGACCGACTGACTCTACTTGCTAACTACTGTACAAATATTCTAGGTTTCAAATGACATTTCCTTCAAATTGGCACTGACGACGAGAATGACAGCTTACCTAACTACGACACAAGACAGGACTAAAAATATAATAAATATATAATAAAAGACGACGAGTTTCATTGCATCAGCAACAACCACAATAAAGTGTATTAACTAAAAGCAAGACGTCAAGAGACAGTCATAAATTTTTGTTACTTAATTATATTTAAAAATTCCCCCAGTAATAGAACACGCGATTTAACTGTTTGTCATAAGTCCTTTTTGTGCTGAACACAAGGGATTTCATCAAAAACAAACGGAACGAATGTCCTCGGAAGTTACTGCCTAATTAAATAAATGTTTGCATTCTACATTTCATGACAGATATTTTAGGCTGTTATAAATTCTTTAGGGTTATTCTAAAACATAATATTTATTATGTATATATGCCATCCTAAATAGACTTATCAATAGATAAGCAGAAATTTCTTGAATTGACGTAGATTATTAATATTTCGATAAATAAATTAAAAAAAATGCATCGGAGAGCACGTTAAGCCTTTCCAGTTTCACTTACTCATAAACATACTCTAAAATCATAATCTGATGTAAAATATTAAAATATAGTACAAAAACCGGATATGTATTCGATTAACTTTGTATATATATAAGTATCTTGATAACTACGTATTAGTCGGCTACGATATTGTACTCGACAACCACATGTAACTCGGCAACCATATATAACAGAGCTGCCACGTATAACTCGGCTGTTCTCGGCTACATAGTATAACTCGGCTACCACGTATATTTGGCAATCACATGTAACTCGACAACCACGTATAACCAGATAACAACGTATAACTAAATGACCACGCATAACTCGGCTAACATGTAAAACTCAGTCACCATGTATAACTCGATAACTACATATAACTCGGCAACCACATATAACAGGTATGTCACATAACTCAAATACCTCGTACAACTCGATAATTATATATAACTTGGCTACCGTGCATAACTCGCCACAACGTATAACTCTATAACCCTGTATAATTCAGTTATCACATATTACTGAGCTATCTCTTATATTTCGGCTACCACGTATATTTGGCAATTACATGTAATTTGACAACCACGTATAACCAGATAACAACGTATAACTAGATGACCACGCATAACTCGGCTAACGTATAAAACTCAGTCACCATGTATAACTCGATAACTACATATAATTCGGCAACCACATATAACAGGTATGTCACATAACTCAAATACCACGTACAACTCGATAATTATATATATCTTGGCTACCGTGCATAACTCGCCACTACGTATAACTCTATAACCCTGTATAATTCGGTTATCACATATTTCTGAGCTATCTCTTATATTTCGGCTACCACGAGACTATCGCGTTTTACTCAATGATCCACCACGTATTACTCGACTGTCTATTACTCGGCTACCACATTATATTCCACAAACACATTACTCAGCTACCACATTATATACTCAACTTTTAATACGTATTTCTTCTTTGGTGTAACTTACGTAAAAACGTAGTACGTTACAACTCTTACGACGTTTATTCAGTTAATTACTTACTTGTTTAGGAAATCCTACACAAAGCGGTCATAACTTAAAGTGATTACTTTATGACTCTACCCCAATTACAAAGCTTACCTACGACCATAAATTTAGTAACCGCGGCGTAATTACTGCTTTATATTGTATATGTTTCCAGTAATAATGAACTCTTCGAAAATTCCCTAAATATTTCAAATACCTACTTAAGAGCGTGGCATCACAGGCAATATGTCATTAATTTCGCTAGAGATGATAAATTATACGAGTACTTCCTACCGGATGAAAAGATTTTTGGTATAATTTTGATACAAATTCGTTGTATTTCTATTACCTTTATTTTTATTATATTTTGTTTTGTTATTTATTGATATGATCGCATTTTGTGGGTTGTATATTGTCTTATCTCATTAACTTTCGAATTTATTTATTATTATCAGAATAATAGCGTAACTGGCATGCCATTGTTATATAATATTTATTGGTAGATTTATTATTATTAGTATATAATAAAAAAACTGGTTTCTTGGTATTTTTGTTTTTAATTTTACATGTATATATTATTATGCTAGTTTCTGACCGTGGACCATGCTAACAGATTTTTTGTTGAGATACTCGTATCTAAATGACACTTGTTTATTTTTGTCTATCTTTATTATAATTAATACCACTTATAGTTAAGAATATTTTAAAAAGTTAATTATAGTAGGTACTTATATTAATATGATAATTATATTGTCTACGTACATTGGTACATAATATATAGTACAATAATAATTTGAATGACATTCACATATATTGCCATGGTCATAAACCTGGGTGGGAATTGAACCTACGACCTCTGTATATAAAAAAATTGCCTTCTCCATACAAACTAGTAATGTTAAAATTACCAATTTGTATGGGGAAACCAAATTTTTTTTTCATTTGCGACACATGGTTCCATGGGAAAAGTTGTTCGATTTGATCAGCAGAACCTCATATTAGCCCAAAGTACCTTTTAAATCCACCCTGTATGTTTCATGTTTCACACTTTGACTTAAAACTGTCTCGTGATAACTTTCATACACACTAACACAATATGTAAATACACTTACAGATGCAAACATACACTCATACTTTAGGAAGCTTTAGGAAGGTCTCTATAACTTCGTTAGGCCGACAGACCGGTCTCGTTACCACCGCCCATACACATGCAAAAACCGTCAAGTGACATAGTCATGTTTCGGTTTTAGTCAGTGGGTTCAGCGGTTTTTAGGAGACTACTGCATCAATTTATTTTCGAGGTGGTAGTCTCCTTTCAGGGCGAAGTTACAAAGTGGGTACTTGAATTTATTGACTATAAGGCAGCAAGTATATTAAAATTTACTCGTAATGTAATTCAACATTGTCGCCCCCCATTTCGTAATCGCATCATTTAGCCGGCATAGTGGGAGCGATCAATATTGTTTAAGAACAATTATTGATTGACCCCATTCATAGGCTTTGTAGGTCTGCTCACCACCAGGTAGATACAAAGTCACATGTCGTGCTCCAATAAAAAAAAGCATATTAAATATGCAATAATCTCAAAATATTCCATTTCCTCTTAAGAAAACTGTCAAAATGGCAAACAATTGTTGGTTCTATAGACGCTCTCAGCGCCACTATATAAGAGCTTCCAAGACTCAGAACTAAAAGCCACTACGTGACTAAAAACTCTTTTAGCGTTCTTTCAAAAGACGGGATAGGATAACCCAGTAATTGACCCAATTTTGGGACAATTTACGAAATGAATATAGCTGTTTTTTGCTTCGACCAACGCTTGCGTCTTCTTTTATAAAATGTAAGGCAATAGAAAAAAATGGCGTTAAACATTTGATTGTATACCTGTTACTTTTTGAACGATTTTTTTTCGAGAAGCAAACTCTAGACTTGTACTATGTGTACCAGAAACAACGATAATAATACATATTATATTTTATAAACACCCAGACCATGCCAAACTGTACATAAAAAAAAACGAATACTGTTATGCCATGAGTGGGAATCGAACCCACGAACTCCGGATCAATTATATAAAATAATAACAAATAAATTATGTTAAATAATGAAATAATACCAAAATATGTAAATAAGCTATCGGCTTGTACCATTTAAAATTTTGAAAAAAGTTATATTAAATTGTATGTATTATTATTATTAACTTATAAAGTGTGAATTTGAAAGGATGTACTTTGGGCTAATATGAGGTTCTGCTGATCAAATCTAACAACTTTTCTCATGGAATTAAGTGACATGTACCTGAAAAAAAAAATTGGCTTCCCTATACAAATTCGTCGTTTTAACATTACTAGTTTGTTTGTATTTGCGGCACATAGTTCATTGGAAAAAAAAATTCGATTTGATCAGCAGAACCTCATATTAGCCCAAAGTACATCCTTTTAAAGTCGCCATGTATATTAACAGATGTCAAAAATACTTCTTAAATGTAGATTTAAGTATACTTTTACAGTCCCCAGGAATCCTTGAGCCATGGTCAACAGAATTTCTTGTCAAGCATCTCCAAGCTGTTTGCATGTTGACTTTGGAAGAGTCATTACCTGCCTCATTAGAAGAGCAAAACTTAAAGGAATAGTCGCTGGCCTTTTGCACTTTTATGCAGTCACAAAGAACAACTTCGTTATCTACTTAATTTTATTATGCATGAAGATTTTTAAATAGGAATTTTGGTAGAGAAAAACTTCGAATTTAAAGTTCAGATGTTAGTCAGTATTTTCTCTATTTAACTAGAAATCTGGTATGGGTGACCGCTTTATACAACGAGGCTATACCATTATAAACACTGCAACAAGCTTGCCACTTGGTACCCTGGGGCCGTTTAAACGGTTCTCTGGAGACAAAAATGCGTTATTTTTAACTAGAAATAGACGTTATCATAAAAGGTTATGTATTAATGAAAATGTTAGGCAATCTTTACCAGTGTCTACATTACGTTCATCAAAGTTCGAGCTCATTTCGCATGTCATACGCGATGACGTAATTTTTTTTTTTTTTAATTTTATTTATTAAGGCATTGGTATCAAAGACCATTAGCTTATTAGAAAAAAAAAAAATTGGAGCGCGGCATGTGATTTTGTATGTACCTGGTGGTGAGTAGACCTACAAAGTCCATGAATGGGGTCGATCAATAATTGTCCTTAAACAAAATTGATTGCTCCCGCTATGCCGGCTAAATGATGCGATTTCAAAATGGGTGGCGCAAATTGCATTACGAGTATATTTTATTATACTCGCTGCCTATCGTCAATTCAACCACCCATTTCGTAGCCGCAACATGAAAGGAGACTACCACCTCGACAACAAATCGGTGCAGTAGTCTCCTGATCTAATAAGAAGTTAACCCTGTATAAAATTAAAAAAAATAACAACAGCTATAATTTCAGGTAAATCTGACTGATTACGTAATTAATAAGGAGGCGTAATAAGCCTCTCGCCGACAATTAGTCATAGGTTTATGCGGGGTTTACTGTAAGCGCTGAATAAATACTCATACAGAGGCTTGAGGGGTGATTACGTGCATAACGCTAAGCTAAACTTTAATCAATATGATGCAATTCTGACATAAAGCAAACTTGCAGACAACTAGATCATTTTGGTTAAAGTTTAGCTTAACGTTGTGCGGCGTAATAGGCCTACTGTAAACGTTTATGGAATATAATAAATTTAGATAGATCTATAAATGCAGGTATTTATTTAATTAATGATAAAGAGTGTCGGCTTATAACGATTCAAAATATATAAGTTTTTAATTAAGAAGCCAAGAAATGGATTCGTGAATTCGAACGTCTAAAAACGTCTAAATATTGTTTTCAGTGATAATAAAAGAATTAAAAAAAACATAACACGGAGGTGTATATATGACTTACTTGATCCTAATTAAATAGTCTCTTTATAAAAAATCTATTAACTTTTGAAAAGATAACCAAACTATGATTGTTGATTCTAAAAACATTACTTTAGTTGTCATTTAAGACTTAATAGATTTTTTATTAAGAAATTATGTAATTTTTATCGAGTAAGTAAAATCTACACCTCCACGTTCTTTTTAAAACTTTTTTATCACTGAAAAGAAAATTTAAATGTATTTTATCATTCGAGTACCCGACTCCATTTCCTATGCACTTAAATATAATATTTTATGGCATTTATATTACATATTGTATAACCAGGTGACCAGAGGGCTGGCGCTTTCCTCTCTCAAAGATTAAGATTGATAATCCAAAGAGGAAATGTCGCTAGCGTTCTGGGCACTATGCCGCGCGTTCATTGTGAGGATTTTTTATTTTTTTGAGTAGACAGGAATTTTTTTATTTTTATTTTTAATTGGTTCAGTTTTTATTATTTTGTAAAATGTTACTTCGAATATTACATATAATATTATAAAGAGGTAAATTTTGCCTCTTTTGAGAGCTTCCGTTGCGTGCGCTGCTTAACCGGTGAAAGTTACGCAGACGAAGTTGCGCGGGTCAGCTAGTATATATATTTATTAAAAAAAACCTATAGCTCTACCACAAGTTTATGCAAACAATTTTTACTATAGTCGCTAATAACTATAGATAGGAATCAACCAAAAGGATAAATTTATTTGAAAAATAAAGCGATCCTATTCTCTACGAATCTACAGTTACTAGTTTCTTTCTCATACAAGCTTAACAGTATATTAAAAAGCGCTTTCTAAAATTTCATCGTGAATTTCCTGTAACATTTTGTAAGGGAAACCACCGTACTTAGTAGGCCATAAAGGAGTTTATTGAAGTACTCCTTGTGCCTATTAAACAGTCGTTTGCATCGTGGTGCCCAGCTACCAACCTCATTTGACATAATGCGTAAATTTTGGGTGGGAAGCCCGTATGGAAGGACCTTTATTTAAGTGGACACGCGATACGATAGTGTTCTGTATATATTTTACCAATGACGACTGTGTAAAAAAAACTCATCGACAGAGGGTTTTTTTTTAATAATAACTTTTTACTTGTTGATAACCGCAACTAGCCATGTTATGTTTTGTAGTTTTTCAGGAGACTGCTGCATAGATTTCTTATCTAATTGGTCTTCTTTCAGAGTTTGGTTACAAAACTAGCAGTTGATTTGAAGATACAGCAGAACGAATATTATTTAGGCTATTTAGGATTAGGTCCCTGGTTCAAACCCCGGTGTGTATCAATGAGTTTTTAATCTAAAAATGTATGCACATTTATTTAACAACACGACTATAGTTCCCCGAAGAGCATGTTACGCTGTCGGTCCCGGTTTCACTATACTATTGTAACACTATATTATAACTTGTAAAACTGTTTATTATTGTTGGGTTATTGAGTCTATACAAACATCGCGACGAGCTAGCTACTTGTTCGGTGTAGAATCATACCATCGGCTACGACGAGGTGGGATTGAAAACCCCTCCGCTGGGTACCCTGAGGCCGTCTAGGCGGTCTCGGGCGCCGTATACATGCTCGTGAACTGCAATATTTTGATATATTTAAACTATAGGGATCTACTAATAAAAAACGTTTATGAGTAGGTACTGTAACCCCTTATTTCGAATGCAACTACCTATGGTACTGGCTGGAAAAAGCTGACCATAATCTTCATCAATGCTTTCTCTTATTTAAATAGTTTGAAGGTTCACGGACATGTCAACAGAGTAAAAGAGAAATAGTTTGGCATCGCTCGAAATAGGTTGAAATCACATATTAATTTGTGTAAAATAATATATTATATATATTAATAATATATTATATATTATTTTAGATGATAAACCTAATAAAAGAAGTCCAAAATAAAGAATGTCTTATAGTTATTTCCCAAATGTAATGTAAAAAAAAATAAGCGACCTTATTGGTGGAGGTCTACAATTTAAATTGTAAGTGAAAAAATATTTAACAATAAAAACTTTTTAACAAAAAAAAAATAAACCAACTTCAAAAACGCTAAAAAGTATAAAATAATGAATATTTGTATTATATGAATAGTTGTATTTGTATTTACAAGTGTTATTTAGTTCTACTGGATGTTATGAAGTCGGTACCAAATTATCAATAATAGGTATGATTTTTGAAGCTATACCTTGTTGGAATTAATTTATTTAGAACAAACTGAACCAATCAATGTATTATAAATTGTCATGGTAAATTACAATTGTCACGTTTATGAAATAGGCCCCAGACATTTATTGACAAATATTTTATTAAGAGGTGCCCACTTTAAAAGTAGAATCCAATCGGACTAAATAATACTTGAATATATTCAATATTTTATACTATTTAGTGCTTTTGAAATCGGTTTATTTTAATTTTTTAGTGCCATGATTTTAATTAAATATGGTTAAATCTAAGTTTTTACCACAATACTATACTTATGCTCTTAGCCTTCAAAGAGTTCTTCTGATACTTTGACATAAAATTACATTATTTTTATTGAAACTTATAATAAGGTCGTCGGGTAGATACAAACTTTACAAAAAAAAAACCGAATTAGTTCAGGTGGGAGGAAGGTCTCTATAACTTCGTTAGGCCGACCGACCGGTCTCGTTACCACGCCCATACAGATGCAAAAATCGTCAAGTGACCTAGTCATGTCTTGGTTTTAGTCTGTAGGTTGAACAGTTTTCAAGAGACTACTGCATCGATTTCTTGTCGAGGCGGTAGTCTCATTTCAGGGTGCGGTTACGAAATTGGTAGTTGAATTGACGATAAGGCAGCGAGTATATTAAAATATACTCGTACTATATATATGTATACTATATGTACTCGTATACGAATTGCATTACGAGTATATTAAAATATACTCTTACTATATATATTTATACTATATGTACTCGTATACGAATTGCATTACGAGTATATTAAAATATACTCGTAATGCAATTCGTCATTGTCGTTCCCCATTTCGTAATCGCTACAATAGCGATCAATATTGTTTAAGAACAATTATTGATTGACCCCATTCATGGACTTTGTAGGTCTGCTCACCACCAGATATATACAAAGTAACATGTTGTGCACCAATAAAAAATATCGTATTTAGTTTAAACAGATAATACTTATGTTACATTCAAAAGAATATATATGCTACATTATAAAAGAAATTTCTATACGTAGCATATTCAACATTTTAGTCTCGTACCCACATTAAAATTATCAATGTTAAATTGTACATTTGGGACCGCGTTTGCTAAATAACGTACACTTGACGGGCACGAGTTGCGTTTCATACAGAAGTAATTTTATTACAGTGTTACTCCGGACAGTTTGCCTGAGCTTGCTGTCTACTACGAGTATATAAAGTAACTAGAATTTATTGTGACTAGAAAATAATATTTATGTCTTTATACGAGTATAATGTTATCTTAGTTTGTACATAAAAAGGTTTCTATTTTACTAAAAATAACTTAACTAAAATAGTCACGCCTTCTACCCACTACTATATGTTGTCCTCCTACATATACATACAAATAAGTAGATTTTATTGTGACTAGAAAATCATATTTATGTCTTTATATAATGTCATATTTGTTTATGCATACATAAAAATGTTTCTATTTTACTAAAAAAAATAAACAAAAATAGTCCAGCCTTTTACCCACGGGGATAGGCAGAGACAAGGGAGAGCCACCTACAACGATCCTGGCACAACTCTCTCGCTTCCTTCACATCTACAACTCTCTTCATACAAGATTAATGGTTATTATGGGCACTGCGGATACCAGCAGGTCATGGAACATTCTTCTGGGTCGTCCCCGCCTGATCCTTTCATTTACCTCTAATTTATAAATCTCTTTCGTCAATCTCTTTTCATTCATCCTCTCAATATTCTTAAACCACCATAACATTCCTTTCTCATTTCATGCCACTACATCTTCTTTCAAATCACACATATCACACACACCTGAATTCTTCACTCTATCCGCAATTGTTACTCCACAAGCACTCCTAATGACATTTTAACAGATTTACAAAATAGTATATTGTAACTGGGACCGGTAGATTAACGTGGAATGATGATGTCAAATGGTCAAAAAAATGTATATATTTATACTAATATTATAAAAAGGTAAAATTTGTGAGGTTGTAGGGGGTAATCTCTGGATCTATTGAACCGACTTGAAAATTATTTTCATATAGGATAGCCCATTTATTTAGGAAGGCTATAGACTACATACAATCACGCTACGACTAATAGGAGCGGAGTAGCAATGAAAAAACAACTTCGTCTGCATAACTTTAACCGTCTACGCACCGTACGCTCTCAAAGGGTATAATTTTCCCCCGTTTTTGCAACATTTTTCATTGTTACTCCGCTCCTAATGATCGTAGTGTGATCTGATGTTAGCCTATAGCTTTCCTCGAGATAGAAATGGGACACCACAATAATTTTTCAATTCGAACCAGTCATGAAGGTAAAAACCGTGCCCGTCCGCGCGCCCCGCGTTTTTTTAGCTTCATGGAACCAGTAGTTCCTGAGATTAGCGCGTTCAACCAACCAAACAAACTCTGCAGCAATAATATTATAGTATAGATAGTAATATAAGTAGTACATTTATACGGAGGTCGTGGGTTCGATACGTACTAATATTTTGTTGCCATGGGTGGGACCCATGGCAACAAAATATTAGTACGTTTTTCTGTACAGTTTGTCATGGTCTGGGTGTTCATAAAAATATAATATGTATTATATCGTTGCTGCTGGTACACATAGTACAAGTCTAGAGCTTAGTTTGTAACCAGAGCAATATGTGTAAATTGTCCTACATATTATTATTATTATATGACAGTACTGTCGACTGCAGAAACCTTAAGAAAAAAATATTACTTACGGATCTTTTGTTTACTCCCCCCTCCATTATGTAAGACAAAATGATCTCTCTCTCTCTCTTATAATGATAGATTAAATAAAATATCAATGTCATTCATAAATAACTTCCAATTCTTATCATAATTTTATTTTCATGTAATAATTTTCAGAGGGGATCCATGAAAAATGTGGTACCAATGAAAATTTTATCGTTTTAACCATTATTTCTACCTAATGACTCCTTAGGGGGACAAAATTGATGCTTAAAACTAACATTAAAGTTATTTAGTGGGTATACATTATCATTTTCTAATGAAGACTATTTCGTAAAAGAAATAGATGCAAAACCAGTCAAAGTGACCTAGTCATATTTTCGGTCATAGGTACACCATTTTTATAACTATTGCCTCGTTTTCTTGGCGAGGTGGTCGTCTACTTTCTTTCAGGTTAGAGCACGAAACGAGCGGTTAATTTGATGATTAAGCAGCGAGGATATAATATAAACTCCAAATTTGCCTTCGTAACGTTTATTTTGTAAATGCATCATAAAGTGCAGGCATTTTATAGGCACTTAAACCTTGAGGACAATAACTAGGGTAGTTACACAGCGGCCAGAAGTCGCTATAACAAACGTAAAATTGACGTATCGGTTAAATGTTTTTCATAAATAAGATTGTAGTTTTGAGCGTTGACAATATAAATAAACTGATTTAAAATAAATGAATTCCTGTTACATATCGATTTATCATTTCTTTGACGAGCGATTTAACCGCTACCACTTGATTATGTAATATGATTTGGTATATGATAATATATAAAATAAATAATGATTAATATATTAATTAATGAGTATTTTTATATTACTATCACCTTTATTATAGATACTAAATAAGTAACCGTAAACTACATTTTACAACTTCTACGAAACCGGGTCACTACAACCCTAAACCTAAATTCTGTCAGAAAAACAAATCTAGAAAGGTTCAAAGAATAAAAGAGGGGAAGTGTCGACATTTCTCCGTGTTAAATCTATCCCGAATAAAAACCCGCGATCATTCAACTGGACTTCAAATCCCGAAGATACGCTTGTAAGACTGAGGACGAATCAGCTGTGCCCTAACAAATGGTTGTAATAAAAATAAATAAAACTGGGCGCCGCCCGCCCTAAGTTTTATCAGGCTCAAGCGAGGCGGTAAACAGGAAATACGCGGGGCCAATTCGCTTAGGGCCTTTTTCACTTGCCTTTCCGCTGATAATCGATCTCGCGTGAAATTAGAACTTCAAGAATTTCTCGTTTGTTTCTAGGATATCTGGTGACAGGGACCATTTTTTATATCCTTAACTGTCAGGTCTTTAGATAAGATATGGATATTATAATTAAGAAACTGGTATAAGTTTAAAGGTTAATAAGAACTGTTTTTCATATATATATACGTGGTGGCAGAGTTGGTTAGACCTAAGACTTAATAACTACTTAGTTCCCTTGCTCAAAAACCAATGAGTTTTTAATTAAAAAATGTATGTACATTTGTATAACAACAACACTATAGTGCCTCGGAGAGACCATTAAGCTGTGGGTCCTAATTTCACTTTGCCAACTTGTGAAACTGCTTATAAGTTATTGAGTCTATCAAAACATCGCGACGAGCTTGGTATAGGTAGACTTATACCATCGACTACGACGAGGTGGAATTAAAACCCCTTCGCTATGTACCCTGAGGCTATCTAGGTGGACTCAGGCGCCGTAAGGCACCCGATATTTTTTTTTTTTCATAACATTCACGTTTCGATTTTAGTCTGTGGGTTCGCCAGTTTTCAGGAGACTATTGCATCGTTTTCTTATCGAGGTCTTCTTCTAGGGTGTGGTTACAAAATGAGCAGTAAATTTGACGATAAAGCAGCGAAGCTACTAATGTGGACTCGTTATGCAAATACGTCTTTGCCGCCGCTTATTTTGTAATCACATCAACTAGCCGGGATAGTGGGAACGATCAATTCTGTTAAACAACAATATATTAATCGATCCCATTCATGGATTTTGAACACATGTCGTGGTACAGTAAAAAAACACGAATTTCGTCAACCAAACTTGGGTTTCATTTTGTTTTTGGTAAAAGAAAAAGTTAATCCCAACAAATGAAGAGACAAACTAAACCCCTAAAACTTTATACATCATCCTTTTTGTGATGACCAACCCAATAGGTATCAGTCAATAACTTTCCCCTTTCTCCCAACAAACTTGTAAAAGTGACTGATGTTTTTTTCTAACTTCTTCCACCTAAAGAATATTTATGAGCAGGATTAGCTCCACGGAAAGATAAACTGTTACTTCAAAGTTTGTGTTTACGCCCGATTACGTTAAACCTTTTCGACAATTATTACGTGACGAAATATTTACCTTAAAATATTTGTTTGTTAATTAAGCTATGTTTGCATAGGTCTTTATTTGTTTCTTAAAAGGAAAAGTTAAAATTTCGAGGTGGGAGATATAGAGAACTATAACTTCGTCAGACGAATCCAAGATATAATGGGCATACAGATGTAAAAACCGTCAATTGACCTAGTTATGTTTTGGTTTCAGTTTATAGGTTCACAAATACATTTCACATTATAGGCTATGAGGAGACTATTGCATTAATTTATGATTTATGAGGTGGTAGTCTTCCACCTCGACAATAAATCGATGCAGGTTACGAACAGGCTGTAGACGATATAGCAGTAAAATTCTGCTTTGTTCCGCCCATTTCATAACATCCTCAATTAGCCAGCATAGTGGTAGCTATAAATGCAGTTAAACAACAATGTATTAAACGACCTATTTATGGACTTTACAGGTTTCAATAAAATAATATTAAAATAAATATCATCACGGGTGCCTAAAGGCGCCCGAGACCGTCTAGACGGCTTTAAGTCAGGTGTTTTTAATCCCACCTCATCGTAGCCCATGGTATGAGTCTACACCGAACAAGTGGCTACAATACAACTGTAACAAAATAAAACTTAATTTATTAAAAAACATTAATCAGTACAAAAGGAAACTAGGACAACAGAAAAAAAAACAGAAAAATTCCAACTCGACGACACGACACGACAAACAAAGCAATAATTTAATACCAAAGACATATTTGGGGAGAGAGTTTGTTTATCCAAAAATTGAGGGGTTGTGATAGAAAAATACGAACAGAATAAACATCGAAAGCAGATTTGGCCGACGGTTGATACGTCCAAAAGCGACATTTCGTCGACCTTTCTGAATGGGTTGAGCTATGTACAGATGTCAAGGAATCATAACCACATTTAGTACACGAATTTTGGTATAGGTATCTGTTCATTTGGTTTTGAAAGGAAATCTGATTTCTAAATAGAAATCTAGATATCCGATTATGGGAATACCTTAAACCCAACAAATATATAAAAAATCATAGTAAAAATACAAGATATTTAAAAGTAACTGTCTTTTTAAAAAACGTAATAGCATACAGTTGCCTCGATAGATAAAAAACGCAAAGTTATCTCCATTTTTTATCTATATTTTCTATTACTGGAGGAGATTATGAAGCCGTTTTTTTTTTATAAGTTATGTATATGTATAAGATCTAGGGCATGGCCTAGCGTTTTTGTTAAATTCAAAATATTTATTTTTCAAGTGTATTTTCCAAGAATTCCGTTAGTTTTTTTTTGTTTCTCACTCGCACGCTTTGTATGAAGCATCTTTTATTTCACCTGTTTTGTTTTTCTTTTATACGGCTCTTTATGGAGTGTTTAATTTAAGACAATTGCTATACAATTTGGGTCGAAAGGACGTCTCTATAACTTTGTTAGGCCGATTGTTTGGTTTCATTACCACTGGCGATATAGAAAAAATCGACAAGTGACTTAGTCATGTATCGGTTTTATTATGTGGGTTCACCGGTTTTCAGGAGACTATTGCATCGATTTCTTCACGAAGTTGTAGTCTCTTTTTAGGGCCGTGGAGAATTAGACGGTTCAGCAGCAGTTCGACCGTCTCTGTGGTCCAGTGGTTCCGCCTTTGGCGTTTTATCCGAAGGTCGTGAGGTCGATTCCCACTTTCTTTTTCTGTACAGTTTTTTTATGTTTATAAAAATAATATCGTTGTTTCTGGTATGCATTAGTGCAAGCTTATTCTGTGATCAGGGCAGTTTTAAGCTGGTTGCGTGAAATTACATTTTAGTACCTACCTAGCCATCCTATTATTTTAGTTTATCAGACAATGTCAGCTTAGAGATTTTTAATTTAGATAATTAACCTCATCTGAATATTATCTCTGCCGCATTTCATAATTATATAGCTAAATTTTCTGATAACAGATAAGTTTAATTTAAAAGCAATTTGTGAAAATAAAATCTAAGCTTAGCTTTCAGACGAAATATTTAATATATATTTTTTTTTAGCTTTTAGCCTCCTCCAGTTTTGTAACCGCACTAAAGAAAAAGTTTCCACGCCAATAAGATATCGATAGAATAGAAGAACAAATCGAATACATTATATAAGTAGATAAAAAGATGATAGATAGTCGATTTTATTTAAAACCAGCATGCCACTTGTTCAATATAGACTCAGCCAATAAGATATCGATAGAATAGAAGAACAAATGCATATAAATATATATATATATATATATAAGTAGATAAAAAGATGATAGATAATCGATTTTATTTAAAGACCAGCTTGCCACTTGTTCAATGCAGACTCAGAATATCATCAAGTACGAAGAGGTGAAAACAAAATTTCGCCGTTGGGTATCATTGTAGGCCAGTTTTGGGCGTCGAAATGCACCCGTGATAGTTTTTTTGTGATGTTAGTCACAAAAAAACTATCACGGGTGCATATATATAGATAAGGCGAGTGTAATTACTTCGGCTAAGCTTTATCGATAAGGTCGATAAAATGAAGTTAATGAATGCACATATTTTTGTCGACGATATCGACGCTGTTGATAGTGCTGTCCTAAGACCTAGACTGCACATCAAAACATTTAAAAAAGAAGGTCAAAAAACAAATAAAGAATACTGAGACCTAATAAAATAAGTCAAGTAGGTATTTCTCTCGATTTTCTGGATGTAGGTACATAGCTAATTGCGTAATATTTTTTTATGGTCCCTCAACGTTAAACGGTAGATAAGATCCACATGTCGTGCTAGGTTGGTGCCAAATTATAAGGAAAACTTTTTATATTCGATGACTTGCAGAAGGGATTATGGGCCGTTTCGAAACTTAACTTTTTCGCTTTCTCTGTTAGTATGGAGGGCAGAAAAGTATTAAGATGTTGCCGTATACAACTATACGGCCGATCAATGCATTGTTGTTTAACCGCATTCATCGCCGCTACTTTGTCGATGCGGTTACGAAATGGGCGGTGTTAAAGACGATTTTGCGATGTAACGATAACGCAGCAAGGATAACAGTTCTCGCTGCGTTGACGTTAAATCAACCATCCGTTTTGTATCCACACTCTGTTAATCAATTTTATACGTATACGCAATAGTATATTGAAATGTTTTACAGGTACATGGCTTTATATGATAAAAAAACAACATAAAAAAGTTGTGAAGCTAGAAGCCTTTTTAAATATGTCATAAAAAACATTAGCTAGTTTGAAGACGTTTTTTCACATTGCAGGAAAAATCAAGCGCAGGTGGCAATGCCTGTTTTATTATATTATGTATTGTATTCTAGTTATTTACATTTTTTTATCAATATCCTATGTCTAGTATAGACGGTATAACGTAGCATCGCGGTTAGTTAATTAATGAAAAATAAAATTGTTAATATATGAGTTTTTCTTTTCAAATATTTTCTTATGTTGTTTTATTATCATATTATGACCATGTACCTGTAAAACATTTCAATATACTATTGCGTATATGTATAAAAATAAACTTTATCTAAAGACTATATAAAATGGTCGGGTTATAAAGGCTGCTAGATTTAGGCAGCAAACTTCACACCCGTTAGGCGGTCTCGGGCGCCGTAAGTATATTAGTATGTTTTTCTATATACATAGTTTACCTTGGTCTGGATTCATATATAACTAGTTGATATGCGTAACTTCGTCTGCGTAATAATAATAATAATAATATGTAGGACAATTTACACAAATTGCTATAGTCACAAAACAAACCTAGAGCTTATAAAATATAATATGTATTATATCGTTGCTTCTGGTACACATAGTACAAGCCTAGAGCTTAGTTTGTGACCAGAGCAATATGTGTAATTTGTCCTACATATTATTATTATTATTATTATTATTATTATTATTATTATTATTATTATTATTATTATTATTATTATTATTATTATTATTATTATTATTATTATTATTATTATAAGCAATAGGCTTGTACTATGTGTACCAGAAACAATGATATATACATACATATTATATTTTATAAACACCCGGACTATGACAAACTACAGTAATACGTACTAATATTTATTTGCCATGGGTGGGAATCAAACCCACGACCTCCGGATTTAACGCCAAGGGCGCAACCACTAGTCTACGGAGGCGGCCGTTATTCTTCCCAGTATTTTTCTTTTTCCTCGTACCAATGTTCTAAGTTTAGATGGCGACAATCTCGTATTTTTGTTTCCCGTAAATATTGCCGCAACTCTAACTTTAGAGATACCAGAAAATTTATGTCAGAAATAGAATAAAACTAGGCCAGACAGAAATTGCTTTTGTTCGAAACTGGTCTTTATTAAATTGATAAAGTCATATAATAATAGAATTTAATATGCGAAAGTAAATTAAATATACTCTTAGTTACAAATAAAGTTTATATTTAACTCCGTTATTTATCTTAATGTATATAAATACAGGTTGACCTTAAACATACATACATATCATCACGGGTGCAATACGGCGCCCGAGGCCGCCTAGACGGCCCCAGGGTACCCAGCGGAGGGGTTTTAATCCCACCTCGTCGTAGCCGATGGTAATCAGTCTACACCGAACAAGTGGCTAGCTCGTCGCGATGTTTTGAATAGACTCAATAACTCATCTATAAACAGTTTCACAAGTTGTGTTTCACATAGTGGTGTTGTCAAACAAATGTACATACATTTTTTAATTAAAAACTCATTGGTACACACCGGGATTCGAACCAGGGACCCAAGCGTTTTTAAGTCCAAGGTCTAACAAACTCGGCCACCACGTATTTCCTTAGAAGTTTACCTTAAAAGGCTTTGCTTTGTGATAATATGAGGTTTTACTGAAAAAAAAAATCTTGGAAGTTTTGTGTGTATAACATCACGTTACGACCAATAGGAGAGCAGCATCAATGAAAAATTATGGGAAAATGGGGAAAATTTGTTCCTTTTGAGAGCTTCCGTTGCGTGCACAGACGAAGTTGCGCGGGTCATCTAGGCTAGGTCTGATCTTTTAGACTTAGTATATACATACTTAATTTTAAAAGTAAATCAGATTTATGGAAGTTGTTCATTAGGAACTGGATTGACCTACAATCTGAATGTCTTGACATGAGTGAATAGGCACTTACAGAATAAACGTGCTCTCCGTTCGACCTCATAGTTGTTTTCCATCAGGCAAGATTCAGGTCATACATAGACTGTCTATAATATTTTTTTTAGATGCAAGGAAGATCTCTATGACTTCTTTGGAACAATGCAAAACCGTCTAGTGGCCTAGTCATGTTGCGGTTTTATATAGTCTGTGGCTGAACCAGTTTTCAGAAGACTATTGCATCGATTTATTATTGAGGCAGTAGTTCCATATACATGGTGGCCGAGTTGGTTAGACCTTAGACTTAAAAACACTTAGGTCCCTGGTTCGAACCCCGGTGTGTACCAATGAGTTTTTAATCCAAAATATTATGTACATTTGTTTAACAACACTAGTTCCTCAGAGAGCATATTAATCTGTCGGTCCCAGTTTCACTATACCAACTTGTGAAACTGGATTATTTAGTTTATCCAAATATCGCGACGAGCTAGCCACTTGTTCGGTGTATACACATACCATTGGCTACGACGAGGTGGGATTAAAGACCCCTCCGCTACTAGGTGGTCTGGGCGCCGAAAGGCACCCGTCATGATGATATATAGTCTTCTTTCAGGATGCGGTTACAAAGCGGGCAGTTAAATTGACTATATACCAGCGAGTCTAAGGCTAATTCGTCTGTCGCCGCCTGTTCCAATCAATGCTGTTAAACAATAATGTATTGATCGGGTCCATTTATGGATTTTGTAGCTCTGCTTACCACCAGGTCGATACTAAGTCACATGCCGTGCTCTAATAATAAATAATTCAATTAAACCCGTGATGATTATGTATATGTAATTCAATTAAGAAAGTACAATTGTGGTTTTTAAACCATAGACACTTTGAGTATTCATATGACATACATGTAGACCAGTTAGAGAACAAAGAGTGCTCATATAGAGGACAAGAGGACAAGTTTAGCGACTCTTAGTCACGTCTGGCACCCCTTCAGTTGACCCGGGTTCAAATGATTACGCTTAAATAATGGTACCTAACTATATACGATTTATTGATAGAAAATTCATTGTCTAAATAAACTGCATTACGGCGCCCGAGACAGCCTTAATGGCCTACCCACCCATTCTTTAAAAGCTCGGTTACAAAACGTGCGGTTGATTTGACGATAAAGAGGCGAGAATATTAAAGGCACTGCATTTGTAATCGCTAAGTCTGCGTTCTCCTTCCAAATTGAGCTTTCGCACTTCCAGTAATACTCGATTACTGTTTGTCGTAGAATTAAAATAATAATGTTATAGGTCATTCTATATATATATATATATATCTAGTATTAGAAACTAGGACTTCTAACTTCTGAGGGCGTCTGTGTATAAGTAGATAACAAGCAATGGCAAAATTCGTGAGGGGTGACTGTGACCTGGTTGGCTCAGCGGTTGAGCGCCTTGCCGCGATAGCGAGGTTCGTGGGTTCGAGTCCCACCCACCATATTTTTTTTCATTGCATTTTTATCTTTAAAAATTTAATACAAATATTTATTACAGCAGAAAGATTTTTGCGTAAAATTACCTACATAAAAATAATAATTGAACTTAATATTGGAAGAACGTTTATATTCCAGGTAGCATATTGACGTCCATAATTACGTCGAGAATGACACTAAATTGACGTCATAGGGACGTCAAAATATTACCTGGAATGGCGTCAAGTCGACTATAGAGCCCTTAAAATACACTCGTAATGCAAACTCGTCTTTGTCGCCGTCCATTTTTTAACCGCATTATTTAGCCGGCATAGTAGGAGCCTCAATACCCTTAAACAACAATGTATTGAACTAACATTATCAGTATTGTAATACAATTCGTCATTGTCGCCCCCCATTTCGTAATCGCATCATTTATTTTTCGCACCATTCCGGCATAGTTGGAGCGATCAATATTGTTTAAGAACAATTGATTCAAGGACTTTGTAGGTCTCACAACCAGGTAGATACAAAGTCACATTTTCAGCTCCAATAAAAAAAAAAACAATTTATTGAAAAATAAAGTATCTGTCCGTTTAATAGAAAGAAGAGTGATTTAGTTTTTCATTGCATTATAAAGTAACGTCTATAAATACAACTTGAGTCCAAGAAGCGCTAGTTAGGGCGTGAACCCTTACCTTTCTTATAACAAATTTATTTTCTAGGGCAGGTGTTGACTTTACGACCTACCTGTGGAGAATTTCCCATTTGGCAGGGCACTTTCGAAATAACATGTTTTTCAAGGATATCTGATAGGTACAGTATGTTACAAAAAACATATATTATGTACTTTCGAAATATTTTTTTTAAGGATTTCTGAAAATACAAAATACATATATTTTTCAGTGTAGGTTAAATTTTAATACTTTAGGGCAAATTTTTTAATCGTCTTCTAAAGTTATTTATTAGATAACTTGTATAGAAAATTTAAAAAAAAAATACAGTTCTTCATACAAATTCCGTATGGAGAACAGTAATGTGTAAACGGCCAAATAACTGTACCTGACATAAAAAAAATCAACCCTTAAAATAAAAATTAAGAAAAAAATTCTGGCTATACACCTGATACTTTAACCGTTAAAAAATCTGACGTTTTTAAAAAAAAAATATTAAAAAAATATTATTATTATACTAGCTTTCATTAATTCTAGCTTTATTTCACAATAATAATAATATGCAGGATAATTTACACATATTGCTTTGGTAACAAACTAAGCTCTAGGCTTGTATTATGTATACCAGAAGCAACGATATAAAACATATTATATTTTTATAAACACCCACCATTATAAACTTATAAAACACCTATCTATTAATTTGCCGTTAGGTATAATATAATAAAAATAAAAAAACTGATATGGAGAATATAGTATTTCTGTAACATACTATATTTGCTTTTTCAATGCAGTATTAGTTAAAGTTGCGTTAACGAGGAGCCAACATTTATTTAGCAACAAATTTGAACGCTCCCTTTTATTGACTTACGTTTCGGAAGTTTTTGCATAATATTTACTCTCTTACTTTCGGCTGCCATGGAAGCAGTTTATTCTACTCTATTTACTTTCGCTGGATTTGCTTATTGAATAATATTTTTGTTTTATTTTACAGTCTCTTATACTCATAAGTGTATAGACAGTAGCGAGCTTGCCACTTGTTTGGTGTAGACTGAATTAGAATGAATTAGAAGTCCCTTTTATATATTATATAGCATAGTTTGTTATTTATTAAGGTTTAACTAGCTGCGCGAAAATACTTATATTATTAGTCGCGTGGGGTCCATCGGTACCCCAAATTTAACGTTAGAAAAATTTACATTTTGTTTGGTGTAATTATTTCTTTTATATAGGGCGTTTTAAGAATAACATCTTAACTGATTAACAATATAGAAGTTATAAAAAAATAAAAAAAGGTATACATATATATATATATATATATATATTATAAATATCAGTAATTGTTTAGTACAAGATTTTGTGCCTCTAGGAGCACTGAGGAGTATGTGGTGCACGCGGATATATTACAACAAGAAAAACGCTTGGGGTCCAATATACCCCACGCGACTAATTAAAGGTTAAGAGGGTGAAAAATAGGGTGAAATTTTGTATGGGTTATCAATCATTTCTCAAGAAATGGATATTTGATGAAAGCTCGGAGAAAAAATGGGTCACTCGAGGTAGGTACTAATTACACGCAGACAACGTCGCAGGCAAAACCTTGTAATTATATAAATATACGTGGTGGTCAAGTTGGTTACTCCTCAGACTTATAGACACTACAGCTTTTAGGTCCACTGTTCCAACTCCGGTGTGTACCAAGCATGAAGCTAAAAAACGCGCCTGCGGCGCGCGGACGGGCACTGTTTTTACCTTCATGGTACCAAGCATTTGTTTGACAACACCACTATAGTGTCTAGAAGAGCATTTTAAACTGTCGGTCCCGGTTTTATTGTACAAACTCGTGTAGTTACACGAGTTTGTATAATGAAACCGGTTTATAAATATATTATTAAGTTCATTCAAACAATGCGACGAGCTAGCCACTTATTTATTTATTTAAAATTCTTTATTGCACAAAATTGTACATAGGCGAGCTTAATGCCTTAGGCATTTTCTACCAGCTAATCTTTGAGAGAGTTAAATATGCTTAGGGTGCAGAATTTTTCAATAAAAGGATATAGATATAATTTTAACAATGATGCATAACAATACTTAAACTACTTAAATATTGTATATAATATAATAAATGTAATACATAAATAAACATACATACCATACCAAACAAAAATTGCCACGAGGACCTGGCGTTATCTTGTTATTTTTAGACTCATACCATCGGCTACGATGAGGTGGAATACCCTACTGCTATCTCGATAAAAAATGGATTCAGTAGTCTCCTGAAAACCGATGAACCCACAGACTAAAACTGAAACATGACTAGATTTTGACAGTTTTTGCTCTGTTGCAAGCCGGTCGGTTGGCCTAGCGAAGTTATAAAGGCCTTTCTCCCAGAGAAATCTATATACTTTGCCCAGAGTAAGGGTCCGGCTCTAAGTACTGCCTTCACTATAAATCTTGTTTTAATGATACTTACATTGTTCGGATCTTTTACTAAATTGTTATCTAGGACTGCGGAGTTGACCTTTCCTTTACGCGTGGAAAGTTCAACTGTGGCTTGTCTAAAATCAGTTTCATTGATATATTTTTTTTAGGTGGGATCTATAACTTCGTTATTACAGATACAAAAATCGTCAAGTGACCTAGTCGTGTTTTGGTTTTAGTCTGTGGATTCACCGGTTTTCAGGAGACTACTGCGTCGATCTCTTGTCGAGGTGGTAGTCTCCATTCGAGGCGCGGTTACGAAATGGGTAGTTGAATTGACGGTAAGGCAGCGAGTATATTAAAATATACTCGTAATGCAATTCGTCAATGTCGCCCCCATTTCCTAAATGCATCATATAGCCGGCATAGTGTGAGCGATCAATATTATTTAGAAACAACTATTGACCACATTCATGGACTTTGTAGGTCTGCTCACCACCAGGTAGAACAAAGTCACATGTCGTGCTCCAATAAAAAAACATAGATCAATCGGGCCTTTGGTCCTTTGGTCGTATTATTTCTCAATGACTCCAGTAGCAATTATTTATCTCAAACAGTGACATATCAGTTATAAGAACCGTCAAGTGACCTAGTCATGTTTAATTTTAGTATGTGGGTTAACGATTTTCAGGAGACATTTGCATTAAGTTCTTATCGAAGTGGCAGTCTACTATGAGGTATAGTTACGAAATGAGCTGTTAATTGGACGATAATAAGCAACAAGGCAATTAAAGTAACCACGTAATACCAATTCGACTTTGTCATCGCCTATTTCGTAACCGCATCATCCAGCATAGTGGGAGCTATTAATACTGAAACAAAACAATGTATTGATCGACCCCATTTATGAACTTTGTTGGTCTACTTACCATCAGGTAGATACACACTAAAATGCCTAGCTGCAATCAACAAACAAAATCAAATTCAGTCCCGTAAATAACATATTAATAAGTGTAAATATACGTGGTGGCCTAGTTGGTTAGACCTTGGACTTAAAAACACTTAGGTCCCTGGTTCAAATCCCGGTGTGTACCAATGAGTTTTTAATTAAAAGAAATATGTACATTTGTTTGACAACACCACTATAGTGCCTCGGAGAGCACGTTAAGCTGTCGGTCCCGGTTTCACTATACCAACTTGTGAAACTGTTTATAGATGGGTTATTGAGTCTATTCAAAACATCGCGACGAGCTAGCCACTTGTTCGGTATAGACTCATACCATCGGCTACGACGAGGTGGGATTAAAACCTCTCCGCTGAGTACCCTGGGGCCGTCTAGGCGGTCTCGGGCGCCGTAAGACACTCGTGATGATACATTTAATAAGTGTAAACGATGAAACATTACTAAAAGAATATTTCACAGTAATGTACTGTTTAGTAATCCGACATTCGCTGGAACGCTAAATTTAATAGCATTCAAAATAGACCACTTTGTTACCTAACCTACTGAATAATTCCTGTATTACCGTACTCATTTAAGAGCTGAGGTGTCAATTTTAATTTCGTTCCCAATGCAGTGCGCGGGCTCGAGACAGGCAAATCGATAACAGATGGAGAACCCAAGGCAGGTCTCTTTTCCATCTCACTCGTTCCACTGGCGAGACGAGATGGACGTACAAATTTATGACCAAGCTATGGATACGGTAATTGTTCTTTCTACCTTCATTAAAATTTATGTTAGTGAAGGCACGTTTGGTGTTGTAAGCTATGAGAAAGGCTGCTTAGAACTATTATTAAAGTTGGTTAAACTTTATTGTTATAGTTGTCGAATTGATTATTTGAAAATATATAAATTTGACAGTTCGTTAATCCAAGTTAACTGTCGAATAACTTTATCTGCAGATTGAAAAATCGACCCTAAGAAGAACAATATTGAGGAGATTTATAAAATCTAAATTTATTTTAACTTCTGTATATATTCGCTTTTCGATGGTATGATTCTACACCCACCACGTATTTTTAAGTGTATTATTTTAACTTACAGATATATAATTTATTTCTAAAATAAAACTACTATGAAATAAAAACACTCCCTAATGGTAACTATGGTAATAGGGGAGCCTAATTCGCCTTGGCGGTGTTTTATTTTTCTATAATATTCTAAGATCATAGGATATCCTATTGATTGATCGCTATCTATACTCTAATATTTAAAAAATCTAAAATAGAATATTATCAGCTATTAATTTTCTGTAACAATTTTCAACATAAAAACACTGTCTGATTCATATTTAAAACCTCTACCATATTTAATAGGATTAGGTATAATGAATTTATCTACATTTGTTTGACAACACCACTATAGTGCCTCGGAGAGCACGTTAAGCTGTCGGTCCCGGTTTCACTGTACCAACTTGGGAAACTGTTTATAGATGGGCTATTGAGTCTATTCAAAACATCGCGACGAGCTAGCCCCTTGTTCGGTGTAGACTCATACCATCGGCTACGACGAGGTGGGATTAAAACCCCTCCGCTGGGTACCCTGGGGCAGTCTAGGCGGTCTCGGGCGCCGTAAGGCACCCGTGAAGATATATATAGGTATATTGAATTATATTATGAGAATTTTGAAAAATATTCTAGCTCCATGGGATTGCCATTCAATCAAGACTACAATGCAGATTTGCGGGTTGTCCGCTCGGAAAATCATTGAGTTTCTTGCTTCTTTCTCTGATAGATTGGTTAGCCTTTTATCCAATTTACTTAATTCCCAGTTGCTTACTTAATTCCACTTTTTTCGATTTACGAGTTATTGACATAGGCATGGGATTTAGGTTACTATTCTGCGGGTATTCTCCAATTAAAGCTTTTCTTTAGGATTTTATTATATTTCAAAGACTTTCTATAAACTTAATATTAATAAGTTTCAGATCAGATAACTATTAAATATTAACAAAACTTCCCAACAAATCGACAAATTTTCAGCATGAGCAAAAAAAAAACACAAAATAAATTATAAACAATTTTACTGTAAGTAAATAAACCAGCGGCGTCATTACACGCACAACGCTAAGCTAAACTTAAATCGATATGATGGAATTATGACGTAATGTAAACCTGGTGACATTGAAATTTTATAGATTTTTATTTGCAGTAGCTGCTTTATTATTTTTCATAGATCATCCAATAAGATACATAAATAAACCTATGAAAAAATAAAATTTATAGACAATACGTCATTTAGGTTGAAGTTTAGCTTACCATTGTGCGGCGTAATAGGCTAACAGGTTTGTTACCAACCGTAACCGATAAACCCACAGATTAAAAGGAAACATGACTAGGTTACTTCTTACCTAGTCATGGTTTGGTTTTAGTCTATACGTCTTCTCTTCTTCAATTATTATTAAGATAGGTATTCTCAATTCTGGATGGTAAGACTCAAACCCACGTTTATTGCTTTCGCCTCAAAGTGCTCAACCGCTAAGCCTTTCATTGCTTTTACCTATTTTTTGACTTTTATTTAAACAAAGTTTTTATTTGAATATAAAATATCTTCAAAAAAAAAAAGTTACTATTTTTATTACCCTATGAAAAGAAGTGTGGGCATGAGTCCTTTAAACGAAGCGTTAATAGGCATCTTAAGCCGGCATAATGAATGAAGCTGGTTGTATGCATTCTTGGACCTGCATACTGCTTTCCATCATTGGCCTTATTCTACTGAATCAATTGTGTATCAACGTCGTATGAAAGTTAAAATTTGACACATTTTCTATGGGAAATATGTCAAATTTTAACTTTCACATGCAGTTGATATTCAAATCCATTCAGCATAAAGGGCCCAGTGACGGATCCACCTTAAAACTTACTATTTTGTAATATTTATTATGCTGGAGGACGCAGCAGAGGCAGGCCCCCCACAAGATGGACCGACGACCTGAAAAAGGTCGCGGGAAGCCGATGGATACAGGCAGCGCAGAACCGGTCGTTGTGGCGATCCTTGGGGGAGGCCTATGTCCAGCAGTGGACGCGCAAAGAAAGACTGGCATGATGATGATGATGATTATAAAAAAATCCTCTAAAAAGCTTGTCATTCGGCCCTAGACCCCCAAAGTCAATCCTGGATCTGCCCCTGAAAGGGCCCCCTTGTCACATGCCGCACTCTTTCAACAAAAAAAAAACTTATACATATTGAATTTTCAATATCAAAACAAAGACGACTTTGACCTTTTTACTAGATCTGATAATTAGCCACGGCAACGACCTGAATTAAAGCAAATCACTATTTAAGCATTAAGTTAGCATGCAAGGTTATTTTTTTAATAGCTACCATAGATTAAAATCTGATTATTAAAGAAACCAAAAGTTAAGTTGTTAGCAAATAAATATTTTTACTTAATGAACTTAAAAACAAACTACGATTTTAGACTGTGGCTTCACCGAGGAGTTTTAGGAGAATATAATAGAATAGAATATGTATTTATTCAATAAAATAAAAAATAATAAACTTACGCTAACTTACAATAGTATAATAATACAAATTTAATTACAATGCTAATAAAACTACATTTTATTGAAATGGTTTCACCCTCAGCTTGTGCGTGGTAACTAATTAAATAGTGCCTCGCGCTGATTTTCAGGATGCACCATGATTATTCCCCTTGATTTTATACATAATAAAATTGCTTATTTAATACCTACTTAATAATAAAAATGTCCTCCATTTCCTTTTTCTGTGCTTGCATTAACCACTACTTACGACTGTAAAGATTTATTGCGGAGGTGTTAGCCTCCTTTCAGGGTGCGGTTACGTAACGAGTAGTTGATTTAACAATCCTCGAAGATTATGTATTACCTAATATTTAAGAACTAAGTATCTTTATTCAAACCGTACCGTTTTTTTTTTTGAACTTGTCACGTATATAATTTTGTTTTTAATTGTGACTTAATTAAAATTTAATAAAACAGTAACTAGTAATAGCAACTAATGCTAATATTATTTTGTATTATTATTCCAATTGTTCTTCTTCTTTGGTATAGAACCCTGTTGTACTTGTTTATTATGAAAATATTTACTGTTAGCATAATTTCATTCTAAATGTTATTTATTCAGACCGGACTAAAAACAAATATTTGTCCTATAATTTTATGTGGACTGTGTAATAGAATGTATATTAAAAAAAATATATTTATAACATAACGATTTTTATATTCCCTTTTTTGTGATTGCTGAATAGGTTTATTTTTTATTAGAATTGACTACATTCTTAAGTGAATAAATCTCATTAACTACAAGAAATAGAAAATTAACCTCATAATTTAGGTACAAATAATTTCTTTGTCAGTCCAAAATCTAATTATGTACCCCATGAAATTTAGTAACTGAAATTTCATTAGCAACTTTTCCAAATTTCAAATTAGAATAATTTCGATTTGTACCGAACACAACTGTCTTTTATTTATATATTTTTTAGAGCAATAGGAGGCATCAATTTATTGAACTGATGGTAAGCAGGATTCAAATCAATGAAGGGGATCGATAACCGCAATGTTGTTTAACAGCATTGGTCGCTCCCACTATGTTGTTCTAGATTATGCGGTTACAAAATTGGCGACAGCAAAGACGATTTTGCATTCGAGTCTACTTTACTGCCCTCGCTACTTTATCGTCAAATCAACTATGGAGAGAGATTTATTTATTTCCAGAATACTATCAGCTATATAATACAAATACATATTTTCTTATAAGGTAACTTAAAAGTTATTAATAAGTTTTCGATGTTAAGTAATGTGAACTCTTAATTTTGATATTAAAATACATTCATTACAAAAAAACACACACATGAAGACAATATAAGCCTATACATAAGCGTATATTGTTACATGTAACGATTTAATCCTATACTGTGTCACCCGATGATTTTATCCCTTTATCGTTGACATCCCTATAGATAGGATTGTATCTATAGGGATGATCAGATTGTATCAACCAATGCGAGAGGTTTATTTGAAAAATTAAGCGATCCTATTGGTTAATCCCACTTGTAGTAGAGCTACAGATCGCAAAAAGCGTTTCGCTACATCGTTTATAGTGTGCACTGCTAAGAAGTGGAATTCCCTCCCAGCTGTTGAGTTTCCTGACTCCTACAATCTGAATGTCTTTAAGCCAAGAGTGAATAGGCATTTACAGAGTAAGCGTGCTTCCTCTAAGACCTTATAGTTGTTTTCCATCAAAAACGCAGCCTTTTTTTGACATTACTTGCGTGTTTCCTTCATGCTATAACCTTGATGCCCAATTTCACCAACGATCCCTAACTCTAAAGGAGCCCCTGAATATGAATTTTGACATATTTGCTATAAAACAACTGTCATTAATTATAGTTGGTGAAATTCGGGCATGAGTCCTTTAAACGAAGCGTTAATAGGCATCTTAAGCTAATGGATGAAACTGGTTGTATTCATTCTTGGACCTGCATACTGCTATCAGGGGCTTATTCTACTAAATAAATTGTGTATCAACGTCGTATGAAAGTTAAAATTTGACACACTTTGTATGGGAAATATGTCAAATTTTAACTTTGACATGCAGTTGATATCCAATTCATTTAGCAGAATGGACCCCTTGGTCATATGCCGTACTTTCTTAAAAAATAAAATAAAATGAGACTTTTTTCTGTGAAAAAAAAAATACCGTTACCTTTCGTAACCTAAGGCTTCTTCCTCGAATCGATTTCATTTAATTAAAAATAGTCGACTATAGTTAAACTTTTAATAACATCCACTAACGACCAATTGTATTGCCAATCAGTTATTCTACATAATATTACCAATTTAATATAATAGTACATAATAAAATGCAATTTTAAATGAATGAAATCTGTACATTTTAATAAAATGGGTAAGATGGACTCTGGTTATAGAACAGTAATCCAATATTTTTATAATTCTTGATTATCTTTTTATTTGTTTGTATACTTGTGTATCACTTAAAAACTATTATTAAAATACCAATTTATAGTTTTTTTTTGTTATTATAGCTCACGGGGTGTTGGTGGTTTAAGAGTCGCTGATATAGGAAAAGTTTTAAAATATACCAGATTAAAAAGTTGATCCAATCATAGAAAATAATAATCTAATAGTCATAATTTTAGGGAAATACGAAATCTAAACTTGAGAACAGGAGATGGCCTTCCGCCATACAAATCCAAAACACAAAGTAAGAACTAAAATTAGAAACGAAGAACAACATACATACATATCATCACGGGTGCATTACGGCGCCCGAGACCGCCTAGACGGCCCCAGGGTACCCAGCGGAGGAGTTTTAATCCAACCTCGTCGTAGCCGATGGTGTATGAGTCTACACCGAACGAGTGGCTAGCTCGTCGCGATATTTTAAATATACTCAATAACCAGCGGAGGGGTTTTAATCCCACCTCGTCGTAGCCGATGGTGTATGAGTCTACACCGAACAAGTGGCTAGCTCGTCGCAATGTTTTGAATATACTCAATAACCCATCTATAAACAGTTTTACAAGTTGGTATAGTGAAACTCTCCGAGGCACTATAGTGGTGTTGTCAAACAAATGTACATATTTTTTTTAATTAAAAACTCATTGGTACACACCGGGATTCGAACCAGGGACCTAAGTAAGTAAGTAAGGGAATAAATGTTTAAATTGCATACTAGTTGAGAAACAAGGTTACTTGTAAGTAATTCAAACATAGTTAACGTAACCTTGTAAGGTTGCAAAGCAAATGGACCTGCGGGGAAGCAAGTGATTTATCTGGCCAACTCTGACCGAACTCGCGGTTCGGGCCCCACGGAATGGCTGAAGTTATAGCTGAAATTCTTGTTCTGATTCTAAAATCGGTGTTATTTATGTATTAAAACTTTATTATAGACATATAATTGGTAATTTTGATGAATAACAAGAAATCTAGAATTATAGTAATATATAATTTAATATCAACAAAATATAGACATAATTTATATATTTTTTTTTTTTAATAGGTATATTAATCTGTGGTTAAAAAAATAACTAAATAGGCAACATATTCTAAATATATGCTAAAAATTATAGACATAATTTCAATTTTAAGAGAATTTATTGGTTGTGGTGTATCCATTACAATTTTTAAAACTTAGATTTCATTATATAATGTATAATTTAATCCAGAGAATCGAATGAGAGAAAAAAAAAATATAATAATAGTAATAATATTTACTTTATTACAAATCCTTTCGCTTTATGTCTTCATACGTCGAAATGTGAATTTGCAATAACTTACATAATATATTATTATTTTAATATTAAATATTGAAATTCATTAAAAAAAAACGTCTCATTGAACCAATTATATATTTTTTGACATATTTTTATTTTTTAATTCGGTTCATGAAAACTGTAATTGATCACTAAAATAAACTATACATAAACTAAGTTACATATAGAAGCTTTTTTTAGCTAAATAAATTTAAAGCATAAACACGTTTTAGTCTAGCTAGACTATTTATTCTACCAATAAGCCATCATGTCCCATCTGAGGCAGTCGACGAAGTTCGCGGGTGCTCGAGCCAAAATAATAGAAAATCATACTGGATGCATCTAGTTGGCGATCCAGGCACGTCCCATCGGATCTGGCTGACGAAGGCTGACTTCGTTTAAGATAAATGCTGTCCAGAAGTGTTGAAATATCTTTACTTGCTTAAACCTTTTATTGTTTTTAGTTACTTCTGACTTTATTCAATTGTGAGGATGGGGTACCTTTAGTCATAGTCCTATATAAATATATAGGTGACTTTTTCAAGTGGGCCTTCAAGGCCAAACCCTAAACTACAAAGAATAGCAAAAAATGTTCAAAGGAGTCTCGGGGCAAATTTTGATAAAAACTAAATCTGCATTTACACAAATCTAAGCTGCTTTTTCAAAAAAATCTCCTAGTCGGAAATCAAACCGGTTGATTTTGAAAAAAAAAATCTTTTTTATTACCTGCACCAGCTGATAGTGTCGCTTATATGAATCAAATTCTGATCAAGGGGTAAAACTACAGGAAAGTGCTAATTTAAAAAAAAAAAAAAAAATACATTACAACCGTCTACTTTACCAACTAAATAAATTGTTTGAAATAATGCTCTTAAAAACCTCGTTGAAAAAACATCATATTTTTTAAAATAAAAGTAAGAAAAGCTAATTCAGCTATGTATTGAAAGCAGCTATATTTTCTTTAAAATGCGCACTTTCCTTTAGTTGGCCATGTGAAGTTACTTTCTCCATTTGATCCTTATAAGCGACATTATCAGTTAGTACAATAATACAGGTGAAGGCCCACTTGAAAACAATCAGCCTGTATACCTGTGTCGGTGTTTCTGGTACAATAGTAATGCAATTCTTCTTTGTCGCCGCTCATTTCGTAATCGCATCATTTAGCCGGCATAGTGGGAGAGATCAATGTTGTTTAAGAACAATTATTGATTGACCCCATTCATAGACTTTATAGGTCTGCTCACCACCAGGTAGATATAAAGTTACATGCCGTACTCCAATTACAAAAAAAAACTTTAGTCATAGTTCTATACATAATACTATTTTTTTATGGAGCACGAAAAATGAACTAACCTGTGTGCGTTTCATTTCATGTAAATCTTTACAGATATTTATGAACAGTAAAAAAAAAGTTGAACAATGAGGTCTGAGAGTGCGTTTGGTTAGGCAACTATTGATTAGTCGGAAATCAAACCGGTTGATTTTGAAAAAAAAAAAAATTTTTATTACCTGCACCAGCTGATAGTGTCGCTTATATGAATCAAATTCTGATCAAGGGGTAAAACTACAGGAAAGTGCTAATTTAAAAAAAAAAAAATATACATTACAACCGTCTACTTTACCAACTAAATAAATTGTTTGAAATAATGCTCTTAAAAACCTCGTTGAAAAAACATCATATTTTTTAAAATAAAAGTAAGAAAAGCTAATTCAGCTATGTATTGAAAGCAGCTATATTTTCTTTAAAATGCGCACTTTCCTTTAGTTGGCCATGTGAAGTTACTTTCTCCATTTGATCCTTATAAGCGACATTATCAGTTAGTACAATAATATAGGTGAAGGCCCAATTGAAAACAATCAGCCTGTATACCTGTGTCGGTGTTTCTGGTACAATAGTAATGCAATTCTTCTTTGTCGCCGCTCATTTCGTAATCGCATCATTTAGCCGGCATAGTGGGAGAGATCAATGTTGTTTAAGAACAATTATTGATTGACCCCATTCATAGACTTTATAGGTCTGCTCACCACCAGGTAGATACAAAGTTACATGCCGTACTCCAATTACAAAAAAAAACTTTAGTCATAGTTCTATACATAATACTATTTTTTTATGGAGCACGAAAAATGAACTAACCTGTGTGCGTTTCATTTCATGTAAATCTTTACAGATATTTATGAACAGTAAAAAAAAAGTTGAACAATGAGGTCTGAGAGTGCGTTTGGTTAGGCAACTATTGATTAGTCGGAAATCAAACCGGTTGATTTTGAAAAAAAAAATCTTTTTTATTACCTGCACCAGCTGATAGTGTCGCTTATATGAATCAAATTCTGATCAAGGGGTAAAACTACAGGAAAGTGCTAATTTAAAAAAAAAAAAAAATACATTACAACCGTCTACTTTACCAACTAAATAAATTGTTTGAAATAATTCTCTTAAAAACCTCGTTGAAAAAACATCATATTTTTTAAAATAAAAGTAAGAAAAGCTAATTCAGCTATGTATTGAAAGCAGCTATATTTTCTTTAAAATGCGCACTTTCCTTTAGTTGGCCATGTAAGTTACTTTCTCCATTTGATCCTTATAAGCGACATTATCAGTTAGTACAATAATACAGGTGAAGGCCCACTTGAAAACAATCAGCCTGTATACCTGTGTCGGTGTTTCTGGTACAATAGTAATTCAATTCTTCTTTGTCGCCGCTCATTTCGTAATCGCATCATTTAGCCGGCATAGTGGGAGAGATCAATGTTGTTTAAGAACAATTATTGATTGACCCCATTCATAGACTTTATAGGTCTGCTCACCACCAGGTAGATACAAAGTTACATGCCGTACTTCAATTACAAAAAAAAACTTTAGTCATAGTTCTATACATAATACAATTTTTTTATGGAGCACGAAAAATGAACTAACCTGTGTGCGTTTCATTTCATGTAAATCTTTACAGATATTTATGAACAGTAAAAAAAAAGTTGAACACTGAGGTCTGAGAGTGCGTTTGGTTAGGCAACTATTGATTAACTAAAGACCGACTCATATGTATTATTACCTCGATATCAGATTTAGAACTTAAACGCAATTGTATGGAAATCTTAATATGATAAATACTACCGTAACGAACGCACACTATATAACCAACTAGTGTAAGACTAGGTGGTTAGCTGATTCCATTGACCTGTCAATCATTATCTGCCATACAAGGCGACCAACTTCACCGACCGGATATGGTCGGTGAAGTTGGTCGCCTTGTATGGCAGATAATGATTGACAGGTCAATGGAATCAGCTAACCACCTAGTCTTACACTAGTTGGTTATATAGTGTGCGTTCGTTACGGTAGTATTTATCATATGCGCCTTAAATATTTATAAAGGTATAAGGATCACTATACGTGGTGGCCGAGTTGGTTAGACCTTGGACTTAAAAACACTAAGGTCCCTGGTTCGAATCCCGGTGTGTACCAATGAGTTTTTAATTAAAAAATGTATGTACATTTGTTTGACAACACCACTATAGTGCCTCGGAGAGCACGTTAAGCTGTCGGTCCCGGTTTCACTATACCAACTTGTGAAACTGTTTATAGATTGAGTCTATTCAAAACATCGCGACGAGCTAGCCACTTGTTCGGTGTAGACTCATACCATCGGCTACGACGAGGTGGGATTAAAACCCCTCCGCTGGGTACCCTAGGGGCGTTTAGACGGTCTCGGGCGCTGTAAGGCACCCGTGAAGATATATATAGGTATATATATATGTATAAGGATCGGTATTTTTAAGGGCGTAAACACTAACAGTAAAGTATTATTGTCGTGGTTTCTGGTACAATAGCACAAGCTTAGAACTTAGTTAGAACCAATTTTATAAACAGATTTTAGTCGTTAATTTAATTTATATTTCATTTATTTATTGGATAAAATAGTTTCACCCGTTGTATACCTAACAAATTATATACCGTATATCTTGCGTAACGGCGTTTGCTAGTGCAGAACGCAGAGTAATGTAACAAAAAGTGCAATATTTTTTTTTATAGAATTATATTTAGACTGTTAATTTGGCCAAAGTGGCGACCAAAAGCAAGTATATTAATTATTTAGTTGCTCGTAGGTTCCAATATGAATATTATTTAATGCTAAATTTATCAAATAATTTCGAGTAAAATAAGTTTCTAGTGAAAGCTCGATCAACGTTGAAAATCGCAATTTAAAGTTTATTTTCATGAAGAAAATTCATGAGCAGATAAATGGATAGACGGAATAGAGCAAATTTACTTTCGTGAAAGGGGACAAAAACGTGCTTTGATATTTAAACAGATGCACTTTATGATTCCAAACATGAGACTTAGAATGTAGCATTTTTAAATACAGTATGTATGTACAGTAACGCAAACATTATTTTGTTGTATTATAAGAAAATATAATTTATCAAATCTATATTAAGCAAACTTGCATCTTCTCCAACCTAACTTTAAAACTTAAAAAACAACTGTTCAGCCTCTCCAGCCTGTACCAGTATGCGTCCCGCATTTTTTTTTTAAACTGGTTATAAACATAATTAGACATTTTCATATTAGTTATGATTATAGCCTTATATCACCTATCTTATTTAAAGAAGCTTATTTTGTATTATATATATATATTATATAGACTACGCGATCGCGAATGCAGTGTCCTTAAAAAGAATTTGGTTTAACAGTCACATGATAAAACTCTTTATTAATGTATAATGTACATGTTTAATAATGCATAATTATAAAATAAGTATTTTTTATGACTACAAATTGCATTGGACAACTTGAATTCATCTAATTTGAGATACAAACTTAATTCTGAAAATACTATAAAAGTTATACAGCTACTTTTAACTTTATTTTACTATGATAATAAATATTGTTAAAATCACTTACTGATAATAAATATTGTTAAAATCACTTACTGATATTTAGGTCACGACGGCATCTTCACTATCGGGGCGACTCCAACTTCGCCAAAGTTTGTCGTTGCAGAAGCTTTGGTTCATTAAATGGCTTGATATTATCTCTTGCCTTACTTTTGAGGAGATTTAGTGTATAGAAAATTATGCTAAAGTGGTCACTTTGTTTATTATTTCACGGTTTATTGTTTGATTTTTGAAGTGATATGCAAGAACCGTCAAGTGACCTAGTCAATGTTGTTTAAGAACAATTATTGTTTGACCTTATTCATTGACTTTGTAGGTCTGCTCACCACCAGGTAGATACAAGGTCACATGAAGTGTTCCAATAAAATAAAAATAAAACTAGTTATGTTTCGATTTTAGTCTAGGTTTAACAACAATGAATTAATCGAGCCCATTATTTACAGAACTTTGTAGATCTGCTTACCATGAGGTTGATACAAAGTCACATAAACTGTACTACATTAAAAACTAATTTAAGCCTAAAAAAACTTTTAAAGTACTTAAATAAATAAAATACTTAGAAACAAAATGGATCCTCCAAATCGCTGTCCTGTGACATGGTGCCCATTACTTGTCGATTTATTTATTAATGAATGCATGTGTTACCGGAAATTTATGAAATCTAGGAATTGTATGCGACTCCTAGAAAATGTATACAATTCCGAAGCCATTTAGGAAATGTGTAAAATATTGTTTTTAAAAATTATTTAATACATATATATGCTGGGAAATGTATATATTTCCTAGGAATTGTATATAATTCCAATATCGTATTAGGAAATGAATAAAAACGATGCTTTCTGTAATAAAACACGTTAAAATGAGAATAATATTTTTTATTATGACACTCGTTGAGACAATCAAGTAACAATCATGCCGTAAAATATAATATCTTCATATTATCTTACTAATTAAAGCTTATAAAATCAACTATCTATTAATTTTTAAGGTGCATTTATCACAAAATCAACTTTCTATATTATTCGTATAAAGTTAAACTATAATTTGGTAAGTAATCAGTTTGTTTATTAAGTAATTATAAATGTCACAATATTAATGTAAAAGTCTTTTCTTATACTAAGTTAAATGTAAACAAGGCAGTCCATATGGCTATTTATTTGCAGGGTAAGCTGGAATACCATTTGGAAGTACACAATAGTTTCTTTTTACCTGATCAGACGATCCCATATTCTCCCCTCGCCCCGCTATCCCCGCGTACGCATTGATAATTTTAAATGTTTTACATTTCCGATTGTTATTTAGTCTAATGTGAATTGTGTCTAATGTGTTTATTTCACACATTTCCAGGTGATTTTAGGAATTACATACATTTCCTAGGAATTGTATACAATGACGGATTACATACATTTCCGATAACACATACATACAATTACAATAAATACTTGATTTTTTATGAATGAATCTTTATTTACATAATTCAGAGTTTACAAGTTGTTAATTATATGTATATTGTTTTATCAGAATTTACCCAGAATTTTATTAACATAAGTACCTATCCGTAAACAATCCGTGGGATGATACATGCTCATACATTAATACACAATCCACATAATTATAATATTGGTAGGGCAGGTATTTGTCTGCGGCTTTTAGGCCTGTGAATTATTTATCTGCGATTGATTAGTCTGCGGATTATAGACTGTTCTAGATGTTTTATTTATTTATACTTCTCACTTGTAACAAAAAAATACATACGTATTACGGAGTGCTCTACAGATAATAATAATAATAATAATAATATGTAGGACAAATTACACATATTGCTCTGGTCACAAACTAAGCTCTAGGCTTGTACTATGTGTACCAGAAGCAACGATATAATACATATTATATTTTATAAACACCCAGACCATGACAAACTGTACAGAAAAAAAACGTACTAATATTTTTTGCCATGGGTGGGAATCGAACCCACGACCTCCGGATACAACGCCAAAGGCGCAACCACTAGTCTACGGAGGCTGTCAAAAAACTTTCTAGGGGTCCAAATTTAAATCTGTTTTTAAAAACATGCTCAGTCAAGTAAAATGTGTCAAATATTATGTTCTTTTCTCGTTTATAAAAAAATTAACATAACTTTTTTTCTACACCATGTATAAAAGGTAAATGATTAATGATGTATGCAAACTAGATCAGGTGTAAATGGATCGTGAATCGTATAGAGAGGTTCATTCACGACTAGCTAGGTACTACATTTTTATCTGTCAGATCCTTCTCTAGTTTGACAGTTCTTTCCTATTCTATATCTATATACTAGCGGACCTGACAGACTTTGCCTTGCTCGAACTTTAGCTCGCTTGCTATTAGCAGGTTTAGCAAATTTTATTTCGATAATTGACATTTCAATCATTTCGTTTCGTCAATGATTTGTTGTTTGCCCAAAGCAAAGATAAAAATAAAACCAAGAATCCTATCGCAGCGCCACCTACTGGGTACAATTTTGAATCTAAACCATTCTCCAATCATATCACAAAAAAACATCAAAATCGGTCTAATTGCTTAGAAGAAGTTCAGTGACATAACACGGACAGAAAAATAATTATATATTTGTATGGACAAGAAGCCAATTTTATTTTTATTTGCAACACATTCCATGGGAAAAGTTGTTCAATTTAATCAGTACAGCCTCATATATATATTAGCCCAAAGTACAACCTTTTAAATTCATCATGTGTATTCATGGACTGCATAATCTATTTATTATCTCAGCGATATAGTGACTGCATATATGTCGAGCTTTAATAAAACTAATTTATTTATTTAAAATTCTTTATTGCACTAAAAGGTTTGTACAAAGGCAAGCTTAATGCCTTAAGCATTATCTACCAGCTAACCTTTAGGAGAGTGAAAATAGTAATAAAGGATGCACAGATTAGTGTAAAGAGAAATCAAAATACATAAACTACGTACATACAGTAATAGATACTATACTTAAATATCCAAATACATAAATTTTATAGCGTTAAGTTTTAACCTAACCTAAATTATGATAATGAGAAATTAGTAATTTCTTAAAAATTAATTGAATAGTGAAACGTAAAGCTTTCCATCAAAAACAACGTTACATGTTACTGATATTATTTATGACTCTAATATACATGCATATATAACATATATTAGCACAAACAGGATTTGACTTTTATTTCATTTTTGAATTATAAGGTCCCATTGCACTAAATTCATCGTCAAAGTGCTCCACACCCATAAAGAGAATGACGAGGGCGTTTTCACGTCACGCACGTGAAATGAGCTTTTCTTAAAATTGAACTTTATTGTTAAAGAAATAGATACTATATTACGCTATCAGCACCACTATACCGGCCTCGCCCGTTGTAATTATTAGCAAAAATAACAGGACAAAAGTAAATTGAGATTTAATGCTTGTAATTTTGTCTACAATTGTGTTAAAGTACTGAACAAGAGTTTTTTTTTTCTTTTTGTGTTAGACTGAGATTGTTTAATTTGGTTTTCGTTGGTTTGTTTAATTTTATCTTGGTTAGAAATGTTTATTTATTCAGTTCTAACTTAGAACTGAATAAATTCGTGTATTTGTAGAGGCGCTACTTTAACTTAGATAAGAGTTTATAATCTCTTGTAGTTTTAAATTTATAACTTTAAAACCACTGAACTAATTTTCATAAACCATATACTTCGTGTTTTTACGTAGGTACAGTAAAAAAAAATGTATGCCTTAAGTATCACTTACAGAAACCATTTTTTTTTTATAAAAAGGAAGGTAGGTATTTTTTTCTTCAAAAAAAATTGCCTGAAAAATAAATTATTATATTAACACCTACATGGTTAAAATTACTTCAAAAATTACATATTGTCTTCGTATCAAGCAAATAAAATACCTTTAGACAAGGGCGTGGTCACAATAGTGAGTTTAGTACAAAAGTTGAAGTGATTTATGTACCTTTTTTGTACTTTGTCATAGTATATTAATGTTTTTGTATAGGCGACACAAAAGGAAAAATCACGTGTGTCATTATTTTCATCATAGAACACAATATAAAAAAAAAATCTACTGTGACAAAATACACCCAGTATAAAAATCATTGCCAGAATCAATAGCTCTACCATAAGTTTTACTATAGTCGCTAGTAACTATAGATAGGAGTAAACCAATAAGAGAGCTGTATTTGCAAAAAATAAGCGATCTTATTGGTTAGTCCCTTTCTTATATGCAATTGCTAATGCTTCAGACTGTCAAACTGCGTATGAAAAACTAAATTTTGACAGTTCCAAGCAATAGGCTCAGGCTAAGCAGCGACTATTAATACTCTTAGTTACCCGTACTAACGGCTATAGTAGAAACTAGGTAAATACATGCCACAGCATGTGACTTTGTATATACCTGGTGGTTTCACGCTCCAATAAAAAAAAATCTCGCGTTAAGCTCTCGGTCCCGGTTTCATTATACCGACTTGTTAAACTGTTTATAGATGTGTTATTGAGTCTATTCAAAACCTCGCGATGAGCTAGCCACTTGTTCGGTGTAGACTCATACCATCGGCAACGACGAGGTGGGATTAAAAATCCCTCCGCTGGGTACCCTGAGGCTGTCTAGGCGGTCTCGGGCGCCGTAAGGCACCTGTGCGTGCATGATATCTATGCATGTATGCATGACTATGCATGTATTTTATTTTATATTCTGGTTTAATATTCCTTCAGTGGTAGGAACTGATTCTCATGTGACAGAAAAATCTAGTGTGGGAATCTGGGACTTACTCATTCTTGTTGTTTATTAATTTTTAGGTTATTAAAAAAAAAAAAAAACTTTTGATAGAGTCAGTTTTGAAGATACGATCCCACAGACGGAACGAAAAAAAAACTTAAACATTTTTTTTTTCCTCGGTAGTTATAAAAAGGTAAACAATAAGGTGCCATGTGAGTATTGATAAACACATAAAGTACGTTTGGTTTTCCTATAATCCGCCTTAACATTATGGCCGCTCGTAAACCTTCGTACAATTTCTCCTTATCGGTGGACCCTTTTTTCTTTGTTCTAGATAATAACATATTACTTTTTGTAGTTTTCGGACTCGTAGGAGTATGTTAATAAAATATATTTTATGTTAGTAGTTTTATAAAATAAAATAATACATACCATTTTGCCGTATGATGAATTATAGTTTATAAAATATAATATGTATTATACCATTGTTTCTGGTACACATAGTACAAGCCTAGAGCTTAGTTTGTGACCAGAGCAATTTGTGTAAATTGTCCTACATATTATTATTATTAATATTGACTATATCATTGGTCTAGTGGTTACGATGTTGGTGTTCTATTCGGAAGTCGTGGGTTTGATTCTTACTGAAGCCCAAACAATAGTTTTTTTTTTATAGTTCGCCTTATTGTTTGCTTTAAGCTTGTATATCTATATGTACTTGTATTATATATCTATATAACAAATTATTATTAGGTATATTCCTTCCTTTCGCAAAAGAAACATTAGATCCTTGGTGTTTAGAAATAAAATTGTTCAACGAGAAACTAAAAAAAAAGGTGAAAGTTTCTGGAGATAGTCGGTTTAAAATAGCAGTACAACATGGAAATGCAGCGGTACTAAATGTACCGCTGCGTTTCCATGTTGTACATCAGTAATCAGTAAATTTTCTAAAAAGAATCTGTAATAATTTTATTAAGATGTACTAATTTTATCAATAAAAACATAAGTATTAAGAATTACATTCCTTATTTTATTATAATAATAATAAACTTCCAAAAATATTTATTTTGTTTACCATTGAAAATAAGAATACATCAGATTTTGCTATTCTTAGCAAATGCTAAGAATAGCAAAATCTGTTCCTCCAGTTCTATAAACAAACTTAACATCTTTATAAAATTATAAAATTGTAAAGTTTGTTTATAGAACTGGAGGCAATCTTGTGACATTTATTTGGAATACACACGCGAATGCCCATTCGAGTGTATGAAGAGATAGCATTTTTCAGATTTCAATATTCACAAGTATTTTCTCTCGCAAAAGGAACAGATAAAGGATTTTCGATAAGGTGTAAACCAAAATGGTTGCATATATATGTTACATAATTTTCTTCACAGACATTATATACCTACTATTTTTTTATAAAAAACTATATTTTGATAAATACATAAGATATAATTTTCATTATTAGGTATCATTTGGTTCCATTATTACTTCAACTTTAATTTATATACAGGGTGAATTTGAAAGGATGTATTTTGGATTAAGAGGTTCTGCTGATCAAATCGAATAACTTTTCACATGGAACCATGTGTCGCAAATAAAAATAAAAATTGGCTTTCCCATATAAAAATTGGTCTAGGAATAGGCTTTTTTTTTTCATTTGCGTTACATGGTCCATGGGAAAAATTGTTCGATTTGATCAGCAAAACCTCATATTAACCCAAAGTACATCCTTTTAAAGTCACCTGTATATAAATTAAAGTTGAAGTAATAATGGAACCTAATGATACCTAATAATGAAAATTATATCTTATGCCTTTATGTATTTATCAAAATATAGTTTTTTTATAAAAAAATAGTAGGTATATAATGTCTGTGAAAAAAATTATGTAAAATATATATGCAACCATTTTGGTTTACACCTTATCGAAAATCCTTTATCTGTTCCTTTTGCGAGAGAAAATACTTGTGAATATTGAAATCTGAAAAATGCTATCTCTTCATACACTCGAGTGGGCATTCGCGTGTGTATTCCAAATAAATGTCACAAGATTGCCTCCAGTTCTATAAACAAACTTAACATCTTTATAAAATGCTAAGAATAGCAAAATCTGATGTATTCTTATTTTCAATGGTAAACAAAATGTATTACCTAAGAAAAAATATTTTCTTCTTTATTCTTTTTAGATCTGGACTAAATGAAACATAATGAATCCTGTTTTTTTTTTTAGATCTTATTAGAAAAAAAAAAACAGAACCCATTGTATTACTTAGTCCAGACCGATATATCAAAAGCTGATTAAGGTAGAAATTTAAAATAGCATTAATTCCCAGAATTTTATCCGTACCCGAACTTTTGTATTAAAAAAACTAAAAGGGTATACGATGGAAAATTGTAATATCTAAAAAAGCTAATGTCTTATACTTAGATGCAAGGAAAAGCTACACCGCCCATATAGTTTCTATACAAGTTTCAATATCATTCTACGGGTTTAGAAAAATTGGTATTCTATCTATTTATTGACGACGTTGTTTCAGGACTATACCCACTAGTTTATCTTATAGCATATTTTTTTATACATACCTACTCGTACGAGCACATAGAGTCACTTTCCATATTCCAATAAATAAATATAATCTTTTTAGATATAAATTAGAAATACTTAGAGTATTTCTAATTTATTTATTCATCTCTCAGAAATAACTTGAACGAAAAATCTAAGTAGTTATTTAATAGAAAAGTATAGCTTAAAAATTGAAAATTAGATACTAGTTGGTATAACGAAAAGCTATTGTGAACCAGCCACCAAACATTTTCAGAAACGACAATTTCTTTAATCAAAATGCAGAAGCATTCGGATTGTGATATTGTACCTCGGTGCAACAAAAAAAGTTTGATTGCTTTTCAGTTTAGAATTGGAACGTGAATTTCAGGAAAAATGTCCTGAAATATAGGTTTCAAAGTTTTAACAAAGTGCCTACAAATATTTACGAAAAGACTGATGTTAATTTTATTTAGTTAAGTGGCATGGTGGAAAATTGGAATATCTAAAAAAGCTAATGTCTTGTACTTTGATGCAAGGAAAAGCTACACCACCCATATAGTTTTTATACAAGTTTCAATATCATTCTACGGGTTTAGAAAAATTGGTATTTTATCTATTTATTGACGACGTTGTTTCAGGACTATACCCACTAGTTTTGTAACCGCATATTTTTTTATACATACCTACTCGTAGGAGCACATAGAGTCACTTTTCGTATTCAAATTAATAAATATAATCATCTATATATAAATATATATATCTTCACGGGTGCCTTACGACGCCCGAGACCGCCTACACGGGCCCAGGGTACCCATCGGAGGGGTTTTAATCCCATCTCGTCGTAGCCGATGGTAATCTTTTAAGTATTTCATCTCTCAGAAATAACTTATGAAAAAGTAGTTATTTAATAGAAAAGTATAGCTTAAAAATTTAAAATTAGACACTAGTTGGTTTCCCTATAAGCTATTGTGAACCGTGATGGTAAGTCAGCGTATGGTAAACATACCATGAATAATAATAATAATATGTAGGACAACTTACCAATGTTGCTCTGGTCACAAACTAAGCTCTAGGCTTGTACTATGTGTACCAGAAGCAACGATATAATACATATTATAATTTATAAACACCCAGACCATGACAAACTGTACAGAAAAAACGTACAAATATTTTTTTGGGTGGGATACGAACCCGAAAACTGATACTAACAATTAAAAAAAATGTTTTAAAGATCTTTTTTTTTTCTAAATTCAATAACTCGCGTTCTTAGCTCTCAATATTATATAGAACGCGAGAAAATATGCCCAAAAAGTTTTTTGAAATTTGCGCATAACCTACTGAACCGATCGGGATTTAACAAAATAAGTGGCAAGCTCGTCACGATGTTTGGATATATTCAATAACCCATCTATAAACAATTTCACAAGTCAGTATAGTGAAACTGGGACCGACAACTTAACGTGCTCCTCGAGGCACTATAGTGGTATTGTTAAACAAATATACATAAATTTTTAGATCAAAAACTCATTGGTATACACCGGGGTTTGAACAGGGGACCTAAGTGTTATTTTTTAAGTCTAAGCTCTAACCAACTCGGCCACTACGTAGATACATAAGTCTACGGTAAAACTAATTTGGACACTACATAAATTATATAGTTTTATACTCGTATGAGTATAAAACTCGTATATATAATTTTAAAATAAATACCATCACGGTGCCTTTTTGGCTGCCGAGAATCGTTTAAACACCACCTCAGGGTACCCTGCATTTCGCCGATGGTATTCGGAGGCAACTCCTAACAAGCGTCGGCTTGTTGCGGTGTTTATGATGGTATACCCTCATTCTAAAAAGCGGTCACTCATCCCAAGTCCGGCCTTGTTGTCATCTGCTTAACCTTGTTATCAGTTGCGCAGTGACTTAACCACTAGGCTGGGGCCGCTTTTTTTTATAATATTTAATTTTTATGTTAAATAAAAACTACTATTTACTTATTTGAAGTATTAAAAAAAACAAGAAAGCATAGAACTAACAGACAATTGAACTAAAGAGATTTTCAGACTTGATAGTTAAATTTCAATATCCGATTGTGAACTTAATTTCTAAAAATTGGAATCGCTCCAAGGAAATGTTACTTGGAAATTTATTTCTCCTGGAAAAAACTTCTTTGTGTTTTTGAAGTCTGTTTATTCAATATTTAAAGGTTTAAGGTAATTGTGATTTCAATTGTTGACTAAATTCAAATTGAAACCATTAAATATTCATAATATTTATTCACGTAAATCCAATAAATCCAAATAATATTATGGATTTATCATATTTAACGCTGTTTTTTAGCTGATCTTTTGAAGAGGGTACGGCTTTCTGATAATGTAGACGTACATAATCCAAATAGGTACCATTAAACTGTTTTACAAGAAAATCAATAATTAACATGACAAAAAGGTATTTTATTATTATACTTTACTATTATTACCTATTTTACTATTATTACCTTTGTTTAAAGTTAATTATTTATACCGTCAAGCAAATAATAAATATATACCTATGTAGGTACTAAATTAATATTAGAATAGAAGAGAATGTTCATACTAACATGACAGATAGCAGATACGAAATGGGTGCTGACAAATTAGCATTACGAGTCTATTTTAATACCCTAGCTGCTTTACTGTCAAATTAACCCGCCTGCTTTGTAACGCACCCTGATTACTTGGTTAAACTACCGATTCGACCAGAAATTAAAGAATATTATTAATTCTACAGGCAATTTAAATATAAAAAATATAAAACTAGGTAAAAGGTAAATAGAGACGAGTGAATATCTGTGTCAGAAAACGACTAGCGAGATTTCATTGCAACGGAATCGTTACTTACACCTGGTCATTCTCACGAACCTTTTAGTTCTCATGTTTATTTTCTGTGAGATTTTCAAAATGTTATTTTAGTTATATAATATGACGTTGATACAGTTGACGTTATTTTTACAGTGGCAACATTATTTAAGGCTTTCAGTTATACTTACAGGGCCTAATTTTGAAATGAAAATATTTATGTTATATTTAAATGAAATATAGCCGCAGAACAATATGTTTAAATTGCCCTACATATATACATATTGGATACCCTATGAATGCCAAAATGGTTAAAATAACTCCAATATATGCTAGTTATAATCGCAATATGCAAATTTTAATAAAATATTTTTAGGACTATCAGTGGACTCTTAGACTAGGGTTTAGTATAATATTTAAAGGGAGCTGGTGTAAAGATAAATAAATAAACATAGTATAAAATTGTATACATATACGTATATAAATAATATAGCCGAGTTGGTTAGACCTTGGACATAAAAACACTTAGGTCCCTGGTAAACCCCGGTGTGTACCAATGGTGTACGTGTGTACCGGTGAGTTTTTAATCTAAAAATGTATGTAGATTTGTTTAACAACACCACTATAGTGCCTCGGAGAGCACAACTTGTGAAACTATTTATAGGTGCATTATTGAGACTATCTAATCATCGAGTTGAGCTAGCCACTTATTCTGTGTAGACTCATACCATCGGCTACGACGAGGTGGGATAAAGAACGCCTCCGCTGAGTAGCCTGAGGCCGTCTAGAAGGCCGTGATGAAATGTGTAAAATTTTAGTTTCTCTTGAAAATTCACCTGGTATAATTTATTTCTGTCTGTTATCACTGCTGTAATTGAATGTAAATGAAATTTGAATAACATATTAAGGGCGATGTTAAATATCAGTTAGATTTATTTGTAGTAAATCTAAACAAACAAATAAATTATATCTGTCTTCACTGCGATTTCATCGTAAAGTTCGGTCCCTATTTTCTCGCAGTCTGCATATATCTCAACGATTGCTACTAAATTTTCTTAGCTGACTTTTCACCCATAACCTCGTCTTGATGATAGTAAAACTCCATATTGCATTGGACAGACAAATTTTTCATCCGATTATTTGTTAGTGTCGGACAAGAACTAAGAGTCCATTTTTATTACTCAGCCATAAATTCTAATAAAAATTGATGAAAACTTCAATCTGATGTTATTCTACTTTTGCCATTTGTGAAAAACGAAAAAGTTATTGCAATTTGATGAATATGTTTGAAAATCTTAAAATGACGTAAATGTTTATCTATATGAAAATAAATGCTTCAGTATTGTCAGCAACATTTTTACTTTCTATTAAATGTAAATGTATTGATAACAATTTTTTTATAATATGTGGGACAATTTACACATATGTTTGTTCACAAACTAAGCTCTAGGCTTGTACTATGTGTGCCACAAACAACGATATAATACATACTATATTTTATAAACACCCAGACCATGACAAACTGTACAGAAAAAAGTACTAATATTTTTTGCCATGGATGGTAATTGAACCCACGACCTCCGAATACAACGTTAAAAGCGCACTATATAATTATTAGGCGGTCCATTTATACATGGTGAATTTGAAAGGATGTACTTTGGGCTAATATGAGGTTCTGCTGATCAAATGGAACTACTTTTCCCATGGAAGAGTGTCATAAATGAAAAAAAATTTTGGCTTCTCCATACAAATTGGTCATTTTAACATTACTAATTTGTATGGAGAAGACAATAATTTTTTTCATTCGCGGCACTTGGTTCCATGGGAAAAGTTGTTCGTATTGATCAGTAGAACCTCATATTAGCCCAAAGTACATCCTTTCAAAGTCACCCTGTATATTGCTCTACTACTACTCGCTTGGTACCCAGTAATAGTTGGCTCTAAATATCTTAATCTGCGGCCATATTGTTTCTTTTAACGTTAACCTAAGATTGTCAAAATAACGAAGTCCTTTATGTAACGTAGCCATTGTACGATACCAATGTTAAAAAAGGTAATAGCACCTGGGACCTTATTCCGAGTTTGCGACCGCTAAACACGTCAAGACGATGCGTAAACTATAAATATGGAAATATAAGTTATATTCCAATGGTTATATAGTCTGTATTAGGTTGGCTCTAATATCGCCATCTTGAATTACACGAATTCTTCGCAAGTTTGAACATGTTTGGAGCATTGGAATTTCAACTCTATAATTAAGATGATAGAACTTATATTTATATTTTACGCAATGTCTTATAGTGTTTAGCGGTTGCAAACTCGGAATAAGGCCCCTGTAATACATAGCAATATAGTGCATTATTTTATTATTTATATTGCTGATTGTTTAGTTAAATTTTTAAAGCGCAATTTTATGTTTAATTTTATTTATTTTCTAGAATATTATTATAATAGTTTGGGATAGGTAGAGTATATTTACTTAGAGTTCGGTGAAGGAAGTAACATAGTGGTTAATACCACCTACTGAAATCGAAAATATGTTTATGGCGTTTTCATCCCGGGATTCAAGAATAAAATAAAAAAAGAACTAATGAACGAATTAAGGATTTCTTGAAAAAGTACCCATAGCCTAGATGTGTTGATATGTCGAATTGCTATGGATACTTTTTGTCCAAAAACAAATTTTGATTTCGGAACCCCAGTTTTTTTTTTGCAAGCTAACATTTTCGTTACAAGATACAGAATACGGCCGCTAGATAATAAAGTATTATACTGCTAATTTAAAATGGATGTCAGATTGTTATTTTATTGCTTAACTGTTCGCTTTATTTTAATTTGACAGTATAATTCAAGACACTTATTTTCAAAATATACTTCAAAGTCAAAGTCAAAATCATTTATTTCATGTAAATCTTTACAGATATTTATGAATAGTCAAAAAAAAAAAAAGTTTAACAATGAGGTCTTAGAGTGCGTTTGGTTAGGCAGCTATTCATTAACAAAATAACGACAAATATTAATTGAACTTAGACACGATGGAATGGAAATCTTAATATGAAAATTACTACCGAACCGAACACACACTACATAACCAACTAGTGTAAGACTAGGTGGTTAGCTGATTCCATTGACCTGTCAATCATTATCTGCCATACAAGAGAGCCACTAAGGCGACCAACTTCACCGATCACATCCATGCCTTAAATATTTATTGTAAATAAAAGCTAAGTAACCAATCACATATAAGTAAAGGTATAAGGATCGGTATTTTTAAGGGCATAAACACTAACTGTAAAGTCGATCCCCTCAGAGACACCCCGGAGAAAAAGAAACCAGCAAGTAAAAAACTCTAGTGCTTCACACAAACTAAAAGAGGGGTACAGCTATTGATTGACTTATGCTCTATAGCATATATATATAATATATATATATAGTAACATACTCAAAATGCACCCCACTGATCAGCATGCGTAGAACACCCTATGGCAGAATATTTGTTACGGTACCAATGTACATAACTACACAGAAATATAACTATATATATATATATATATATACATAACTACAATGTATATAACTATTAGTATAAATTAAGTATAAATAAGTAGGTAATCATCAATGATTACCTTATCCAAAGACAAAATTTACATAATGTAATGAAAATAAATTATGTAATATAAAATTATTACAATATCGGACATTATATACCTACTAAACTAGGGTAGATTCTACATAAGCAATTTGTTTACTAGTTGCGAGACCTCAATTGCATATCAGGACGGTTCCAGACGTCTTTATCGTTAAGATAGTCTTTTACACTATAGTAAGCCTTATTGATTAATATGTGTTTTATACAATTTTTAAACTTTATTTCACTCAGATCTATAATGCTTTTAGGTAATTTATTAAATAACCTTATACTGTTAATGACGAAACATTTATTAGTTTTTTGCAGTCTAAACTTTGGTATATCGATTTTATCTATGTTTCTTAAGTTTAAATTATATACTTATATTTATATATTATGCTGTGCTCGCGACTTCGTCCGCGTGGAATAGTATTTTTTTTATCATACAAACTTTCATCCCCTATTCTATCCCCTTGGGGGTAGAATTTATCAAAATCCTTTCTTAGCAGATGCCTACGTCATAACATCTACATGCATGCCGAATTTCAGCCCGATCCGTCCAGTGGTTTGGGCTGTGCGTTGATAGATGACTGACAGTCAGTCACCTATGAGTTATATATATATATATATATATATATATCTTTCGCGTTTAGTATTTAGTCCTTTCAAGTTGAAATTTTTTAAAGACATTGTATTATTAGATGTACTCATACTCAGTTCGTTTATCTGTATGCATGTATGTTCAGAGCTATATGACAAAAAACAGATGATGTAAAAGTTAAATTAGGAATGGTAAAACACTAAAGGAGGTGAACATATTAGCTTTAAAATCTCGGTTTTTAAAGTTCGAGTACTTACTCGGCTTAGTCACACTGTAACGCGATTTTTTCATTAAAAGAAATCCGTCTGTTAAGAATTACAAAGAATAAAATGCTAAATATCATGAAATAAGATTACACGAAACGAATAAGAAAGACTTTAAAAATACAATGTCTTTAAAAAATTTTTACTTGAAAGGACTAAATACTAAACGTGAAAGAAGGAAACTATACAAAACAAAGCTTAATTCCACAAAGGGCCGACCTCATAAGACAACACGAAGCGAGTAACAAAGAAATAGAAATTTACGTCACGTTTCCTCACTATTTTACGACAAACTCGATGCAATGTGGAATTGGAGAGGTCTCTCTGAACGACACACAATTTCTGGTATTGTTAAATTTTCTCTCTGACCATTCGTTCTTATCTCAACTAAAAGTTAACGGTGTTGTGTTGTTTTATAAAATAAAATAATAATATGTAGGACGTTACAAACATGCCTGGGTTATAAACTAAGGTCTAGGCTTGTACTACGTGTACCAGAAACAGCGATATAACATATATTATATTTTATTCAAATGGTACAGAAAAACGTACTAATATTTTTTTGATGAGTGGGAATTGAATCCACGACCTTCGACCTCAAATAATAATAATTGTCTTAAAAAAAAGCATAATTGTAAATAATAAATAATATTTTTTTTAGGTGGGAGGAAGGTCTCTATAACTTCACTAGGCCCACCGACCGGTCTCGTTACCACCGCCCATACATATGCAAAAACCGTGTGACCTAGTCATGTTTCGGTTTTAGTCTGTGGGATTACCGGTTTTCAGGAGATTATTGTATTGATTTCTTGACTCCTTTCAGGGTTACGAAATGGGTAGTTAAATTGACCATAAGGCAGCGAGTATATTAAAAATATACTCATAATGCAAATTCGTCTTTGTTGCCGCCCATTTCGTAATCGCATTATTTAGCCGACATAGTGGGAGCGATAGAAGTTGTTTAAGAATAATTATTGATTAACCCTATTTATAGACTTTGTAGGTCTGCTTACCACCAGGTAGATACAAAGTCACATGCCGTGCTTCAAAAAAAAAAATGTTAAAAAACTCTGCTTATAATAAGGTATATAAAAAGTCACATGCCACTGTAATAATAACATTATTCTATTTTATTACCACCCTAAAAAAAACTCTTTTTTTTTAGTTAATCCAAAACCAGGAAGAAATGGGCGAGAATTTATGGAAAGACCCTCGTGACACTGTTTTTACGACTGCCCCAGTCACAGTTGTGGCAATGGCAACTATTGGGCATTATGTGGCATTTGATTTACGATCGAATCCTCAGGACTAGGATTATGGAATCCACTATGGAAACTTTATTAACAGTAATAAAGTTAGAAAGAAAAAGGAAATATATATTTAGACTTATTTTGATTACTTATAATATATATTGGGGCGTAAATATAGTCTGTTGGGCTAGTCGCCTTGGTGGCACTTTTGCATGACAGTCAACGATTGACAGGTCGAAGAAACCAGCTAACCACCTAGTCTTAAACTAGTTGGTTATGTCACGTAAGTTAGGTTGGGTTGTTTTTTTTTTCACCCGCAAGGGCAATAGTTTAATAGTTCCCTGTCTCCTTATTTATACTATATAATATTAGTATACTCTATTTTAAATATATTTTACTGCACCTATTTTACCTATTTACTGCTTAATTTGTTCCGGGGCCGAGGGTTAGACTGGTAGAGAATGCCTAGCTGCATTAAGTACGCCTTTGTGCAAAAATATTTTTTATTATATTTTCAACTTTTGTGTGTGGGAGGATTGGCGACCTAGCCAAGTCACTTAGACCTTATATAATAATATGTAGGACAATTTACACATATTGCTCAGGTCACGAACTAAGCTCTAGGCTTGTACTATGTCTACCAGAAACAACGATATAATACATATTATATTTTATGTAATAATTAAATGTATTTTTGTTTGTTTTGTGTGTGTATTTTTTATGATTGCGTACGAGTGTTAGTTTGTCTGATTGTCATAGTATACCATGTCAGCAATATATTAGCATTTTCCCGTATATCTTATTAATGTAATATTTTTATCTGACGTCGTATTAAAATTTAACAGTACCTATTATTTAAAATGTCAATATTTGTAAAGACCAATCCAAACAAATACACCTACCAATTAAAAGATCTGTACACAAAAAATGTATTTACCATATATTTAAAATTATTTTTAAAAATCTCATTAAACTCATATATTTAAAAATTTCATTAAACTCGGATAAATCAAGGTTTTAGCTCACAATAAAGAGCTAGGAAAGTAAAGAAAATCTTTATTCTATTAATATTAATAAGTTGACCGTTTGAAACTTTTAAAATTATCTTAAATATAATTTAAAAATTATGTACATTTGTTTGACAACACCACTATAGTGCCTCGGAAAGCACGTTAAGCTGTCGGTCCCGGTTTCACTATACCAACTTGTGAAACTGTTTAAAGATGGGTTATTGAATCTATTCAAAACATCGCGCGGAGCTAGCCACTTGTCCGGTGTAGACTCATACCATCGGCTACGACGAGATGGGATTAAAACCCCTCCGCTGGGTACCCTGGGGCCGTCTAGGCGATCTCGGGCGCCGTAAGACACCCGTGATGATATGTATGTATGTAAATATTTAATACCGCTATTGGTATACAATATATATTGAAAGATTTCCTTATCTTTTCTAACTAGATTTATCTCGCTTCATTTAGATTTATATAGTGTAGGAGGGACAGTGACAAACGATCGATTGCTTCTAGAAGTAGAGCAAGAAGTAATTGATTATTCTTATGTAGTAGTAAACAAACCCGATATCACTTTATATAAAACTTCGAGGCCGAGTTACACTAAGAAGTATTGTAACTTAAACGAAATGTCGTAACCGATGGTATTCTGAATCTACACCTACTAAGTAAGTGGTCAGCTCGTCGCAATACTTGGATAGAGTCAATAACCCATCTAAAACAGTTTCACAAGTTGGTATAGTGAAACTATGACTGACAGCTTAACGTGTTCTCTCAAATAAATGTATATGTACATACACATTTATTACATAAAGTTGGTTTGAAATGTTTAGGTTTTAGTCTGATATTAATGGTATTGTTAAAAAAATTGCATACCTATTATATTATAGGTATGCAATTTTTTGACAATACCATTAAAACCAGAATAATACTTACTTATATATTCTGACAAATAAATACATTTTGATTAAAAAAACCACAGACTAAACTCAAAACATGGAGGAACACTTGACGGTTTTTATATCTACATGGGCGGTGTGTGGGTCGTTAGACCCAACGAAGTCATATTTTAGATTATTTTATAGTTACGAGTGCCTTTCCTTCCACCTAAGAGTAGCGTCTGGTATAGTTTTATTAACTGTACATTTTATATACGTGGTGGCCGAGATGGTTAGACCTTGGCTTAAAAACACTTCCCTGGTCCCTGTTAGGTCCCTGGTTCGAACCCCGGTGTGTACCAATGAGCTTTTTATTTTAAAAAATATTAGTTTGACCACTACTTTGCCTCGGAGAGCTCGTTAGGCGGTCCCGGTTTCACTATACCAACTTGTGAAACTGTTTATAGATGAGTTATTGAGTATATTCAAAACATCGCGCGGAGCTAGCTACTTGTTCGGTGTAGACTCATACTATCAGCTACGACGAGGTGGGATTAAAAACCCCTCCGCTGGGTACTCTGGGGCCGTCTAGGCGGTCTCAGGCGGCGTAAGGCACCCGTGATGATATGTATGTATGTGTACATTTTCTAAACAATATAAACGAAGCAAAAGACTCACCTGTGGCTTTCCAATTAATCAAGTTCGGTATAATATTTCCTTTGATATATTTTTGCGGATACGTACAATTAATCACCCAAAAGCTTTATCTTAGTGTTCGTGTGATTAATTAATTTGGTAAGTGCTAGTGATTAAATAACACAAATTAATGTCATATATTTATGTTATCAGGTCCTAAATTAAGCGTGTATCAAAATAATTATATTACAATAATAGTTTTACGAAACCGTAAAACTATTATTGTTATATAATGATTAGTCAAAGTAAGTGTTAGTCAAAATCATTTATTTCATGTAAATCTTTACAGATATTTATGAATAGTCAAAAAAAAAAGTTTAACAATGAGGTCTTACAGTGCGTTTGGTTAGGCAGCTATTCATTAACAAAAGAACGACAAATATTAATTGAACTTAAACACGATGGAATGGAAATCTTAATATGAAAATTACTACCGAACCGAACTCACACTACATAACCAACTAGTGTAAGACTAGGTGGTTAGCCGATTCCATTGACCTGTCAATCATTATCTGCCATAAAAGAAAGCCACCAAGGCGACCAACTTCACCGATCATATTCATGCCTTAAATATTTATTGTAAATAAAAGGTAAGTAACCAATCACATATAAGTAAAGGTATAAGGATCGGTTTTTTTAAGGGCATAAACACTAACTGTAAAGTCGTTCCCCTCAGAGACACCCCGGAGAAAAAGAAACCAGCAAGTAAAAAACTCTAGTGCTTCACAGAAAATTACTTAAAAGAGGGGCACAGCTATTGTTTAAAAATAAATTGATTGTTATATAAAAAAATAAAAATATATATTATGGGATAACTCAGTCCGTACCTAATTGTTTCAGTCTGTCCAGACATAAATATAACTTTGGTTTCAGATTTAAACGTATCATATATTCCACAATATATATTTTTTTCCCGACTTTTACAGTTAACATTTTTGAATAAACTGATTTATCTATTGTACGAAAGAAATAAGTTCTTTAAAATCATAATATTCCGAAATATATATTTTTTTATCAGACTTGTACGTTTATTATTTTTGAAAAAAAAAAGATTTTTCTATTGTACGAAAGAAATAAGTTAAAGCATTCAAATTTGAGCAACTTTTAAATATACCTTTACAGTTCTTTAGTACCACTATAGTGCCTCGGAGAACACGTTAAGCTGTCGGTCCCACTTTCACTATACCAACTTGTGAAACTGTTTATAGACGGGTTATTAAGTCTATCCAAAACATCGCGACAAGCTATCCACTTGTTGGTGTAGACTCATACCATCGGCTAAGACGATGGTATGAGTCGTATAGAGTATTGTAGGTGGGATAAAAACCCCACTGATGTATACCCTAAGGTCGTCTAGGCGACCGTGATGATATGTTTATGTATGTAGTTATACAAAAAATTAACTTCTTAATTTCTGCTCGGATAAGGAAAATTCTTTATTAAGGAATATATTTCTCTCCAAGGAAACACAGATAATATCCAAACAAACTTGTTAATCAATCACTTTTGGAAGTCCCTAGGAAAGGGTTCTTGTTTATCTCAATGTTACGGAGGACAAGGATCGATTATAGACCATAAATGTTTGTTAATTAGGGTATAAAAGCAACTACTTGTAATCTTTATACACTTAAATAAAGAACTACTTGTAATCTTTATACACTTAAAAAATATTTATGAATTTGAGATATTGTAGAAAAGTTCCTAAGAATGCGTTCTTACTTATCTCAATATTACGGAGAATAATAATCGAGTATATACCATATACCGCGATCCTTGAGGGAGGCCTTTGTCCAGCAGTGGACGCGTGAAAGGCTGGTATGATGATATACCATATATGTATGTTAATTAAGGTATAAAAACAAACTTGACTAAAGAACTATTTATAATCTTAATACATTTAAAAATAAATTCAGAATATGATATATTGTAGAGAAGTTTCTAAAAAATGGTTTTTGCTCATCATAATGTTACCGAGGACGAGGTTTAATTATAAACCCTGAATATTTTTTAATTCGGGTTTAAATACAAATTTGACTAAAGAACTACTTATAATCTTAATAGATTTAAAAATTAATTATGAATATAAATGTAGAGAAGTTTTTAAGAAAGGGTTCTTCACATTGGCACTGTTACAAATGACGAGGATCGATTATAAACCATGAATGTTGTTAATTAGGTTATAAAAATAAACTTGACTAAAGAACTAGGTAGTTACTTAAAATCTTAATACACTTAAAAATAAATTATGAATCTAATATATTCTAGAGAAGTTCTTAAGAACGGTTTTCGCTTATTCCAATATTACGGAGGACAAGAATCGATTATATATACCATCAATATTTGTCAGAGCATAATGTATAATAGTTATGTAGGTATATAATTATATTCACTTTTATAATACTTTTGCTCAATTACACGTCAATATATAATATTATACTATTAAATATAATTATTATATAATTTAATTAAATACTTATTATTAAACCTTTTAATAAAGTGATTTAATTTATTATCACTTTATTGAAATATTATATATTATTGATAATAATATTATTATTCAATTTATGAACAAAATCGTGAAACAAAATTAATTTAAACTTTATAAAAATAGTAATGTGTATGAGATTTTACACATATTATCCTTGTCATGAACAAAGCTCTATCTAGGCTTCCACTATATATATATCAAAAATAACGATATTAAATACATATTATATTTTATACAATTTAAAAACACAGGAAATAGATTCGCGAAACCGAATGTCAAAAATCATCTAAACAACATTTGTATGATTTTTTAGTGTTAATAAAGTTTTTTTTTTAGAACATGTTAGTATAGATTATACTTACTCGATCCTAATTACGTAATTTCTTTATAAAATAATCTGTTAAGTTTTGAAATTACGACTATTGTAAGATTTGTATAATCATTAATCAATGATTGTCTTTTCAAAAGTTAATAGATTTTGACTATCTAATAGGATCGAGTACAACGTTGTTTTATTTAAACAAAAAAGATCACTGAAAACAAACTTTCTAACAAAAAAAAACTATACTTCTTATTGTTTACTACAAAAATATAAAATATACTTACACGAAAATATAAGAGAGAAACAGGAAAATATTTTAAGCGGTATCGATAAAATAACTTACCACTCTACCAAAAGGTTTTTCTACCGGCAAAGATCATTTCGTTTGATCTATTACATCTCTATGGTCAATAAGGAAGTAGATTATTATCTCGATTGGGTGTATCAGACCCTAATCCATTGTTCAGGAAAAGCAATATCATATGTTACTTGTAGTATGTTTCAAGAGTTAATACTAAATATTACTAGGTATTAGTTAAAATATAACACGTTCATTAGATTAGTATATATATATACGTGGTGGCCGAGTTGGTTAGACCTTAGACTTTAAAACACATAAGTCCCTGGTTCAAACCCCGGTGTGTACCAATAAGTTTTTAATCTAAAAATTGTTTAACAACCTCACTATAGTGCCTCGGAGAGCACGTTAAGCTGTAGGTCCCAGTTTGACTATACCAACTTGTGAAACTGTTTATAGATGGGTTATTAAGTCTATCCAAACATCGCGACCAGCTAGCCACTTCTTCGGTATAGACTCATACCATCGGCTACGACGAGGTGGGATTAAAACCCCCTCCGCTGTGTACCCTGAAGCCTATGCTCTCTCGCTTCATTATATATTTATTATTTTACATTTATTAGGTAAATAAACAACAAGTAGGTATTTATAATTAATATTAAAAACTAAAGGCCTTATTCATAATAGCTTATTGAGTCCTTAAAGAACACTTTCTGAAGTTATTATGAATACCGGTGTAAAAATGTTAATTTGATAACCGTAGTGTTCCGAGGACACTAGCTGCGTTCCTCCGTTGTACAGCGAGGCTGACCCTCTCAATAAAATACTCTCTACTCAAAGGGTCACCTATCACAAACAAAGTTACTAGTGGACGGAAATTTGGGTGCATTCATAAACTACATAACTTCATAATTTATATTAACTTAATTTGAAAATATTTAGAATGGCATGCCCATACTATTTTAAATAAAGTTTAGTTTAGGTGGGAGGGGACTCGTTACCACCGCCCATACAGATGCAAAAACTGTCAAGTGCCCTAGTCATGTTTCAGTTTTAGTCTGCATCCGGAAAATCGGTGAACCCGGTGAGATTAGTCGCCTTTCAAGGTACGGTTACGGAACAAGCGAATGATTTGAAGATAAAGCAGCGAGGATATTAAAATAGATTGTAATGCAAATTCATATGGCGTACATACTACAACTGCACATGTTACAACATAATATGTTCTCTAGTTGTAGTATTATACATAAGTTGTATGTATTAAATATTCATACAATATCGCAAAATATAGTGATTTAGCTTAATGTCCAAAGGAATAACAACTTTTGCTAAACTATGAAAAGAAAAAAAAAACTAGAACCATTAAATTAAAATAATACCGTAAATTCTATGTCCTTTAAATTAAAACTATCGCAATATTCTTGAAATATAAAACAGTCATAAATATTTATGTTGTCGTAAAAGAATAGCCTCGTTTGTGGTGTGAAACCTAATAAAAAATCTTAATAGTATAACTGAATTTTATATTGTATTTAAGCGATTTTACATAATATTGAAATACTACTATAGCTGACTTAGTTGACAAATTTTAATATGGTGTAACTATTTTTTTTTTTTAAATTGCATTAACGGGAGTTTTACCGATTTTTAAATTAAATTTTAACCGTGTAGTATTTATTTTTAAGTTTATATAAATCTTAGACAGGTACTACGTCAAAATGGGCATATGCTAAATAAAAATACTCATCTTTTACTAAAAAGTTGTGATGAGATGATAAATATTTATCTGTTTTTCCAAAATTATTCTAAATTGTTATTTTGATGTGCCAATATACATGATGACTTTGAAGGTTGTACTTTGGGTAATATATGGCTCTAATGATCAAATGGAACTTTCGCATGTAAACATTATTATGTCGCAAATTAAAAAAAAATGCCTTCTCCATACAAAGAATGACCTATTTGTATGGGGAAGCAAATTTTTTTTTTTCATTTTCTCATGAGACCGTGTTTCAGTTCGATTTAATCCGTAGAGCCTTATATTAACTCAAAGTACAACCTTTTAAATTATTTTGTTATATGACTGAATGAATAAATATATCAGGAAAAGGATTTCAATAAATTTTCGGTGTTAGACCGAATCCGAAATGATGTACTTAACTCGAATTAAACACCAGTATTTCAAGTTTTACACTATCGTTTTACAATAATTAATCTAATTACGAAATTAAATTTTGATTACTCTATCGCCTTTGATTATAATTGTATCTATAACATTAGAAATAATAGCTATACACAGACCTAATTACAGTCAAAAAAAAAAAAAATCAAAAATCAAAAATTATTTATTTTTTTCATTTACAAGGTATGTTAACATGGTTTGGGACAGTCGAAAGCGATACCATAATTGTCCAAATTGTGTTTGGCTATAAAAACCTTTAGGGTCAGATCGTAAAGCGTTGCTAAATTCAGATGCCAAAACTGTCAGTGACCTAGTCATGTTTCGGTTTAAATCGCTGGTTTTGCAAAAGACTATTGCATCGATTTCTGGCTGGTGAAGCAGTCTCCTTTCAGGATGCGGTTAAGAAACGTCCAATTGATTTGACGACAAAGCAACGAGGATATTAAAGTAAACTCGTAATGCAAATTCATCCTTGTCGTAGCCGATGGTATGAGTCTACACCGAATAAGTGGCTAGCTCATCGCGATGTTTGGATAAACTCAATAAGCCACCTATAAACAGTTTCGCAAGTTACAGTGAAACTGGGACCTACAGCTTGACGTGCCCTGACTATAGTGGTGTTGTTGATCAAATGTACATATTTTTTTAGATTACAAACTCATTGGTACACGTCGGTGTTTGAACCAGGATATCTATTGTCCAAGGATTTTCCCTTAACAAAAAAATATGATAAAATACTACTTAAATTGGACTATCCTTTCCACAAATAAGATCGTTACCTCAATCACATTCAGCCAGCACCTTCATACGTGCCTCCGCATCTATATTCCACATTATACGAAAACGCAACCTTTCCGAAACTGGGGTACCAAAGGGTTTCAAACTATTTGCCTTGAAATTTATTACGATCATTGTTATGGAAATTAAGTATTATATAATAGGGTACCTAAGTATATCGTAATGGTTTGAATATTATTGGATGCTTATTTTACCTGTGTATTTTTTTATCTAGACATATATATAATCAAATTATAAATGAAAAAATATTACATCAAGCTCGCCTTTGTATTTTGTTCAATAAAGGTTTTAAATAAATAAATGGAACCAATCTTGCCGTTTTTTTTGTATATTGAAAAAATATAAATATTAAGATAATATGTTTAAGGTATTTGTCAATATAATATTTATGAGTTATATGTTTTTATTTTGATCTTACAAAAGCTCTGTTTTGATCAAAATATAGACTAACAGATAGTTTTTTTAATAAAAATAAATACAGGAATCTCTGATGAAAAAGATTGTATTATGACACATAGGTTTCATAGAATATTTAAGTATTAATTTAACTGATAAATAATAAAATATGAGGAATGAAATAATAAATAATATTTTTAAAGTAATACTTAAACTAAATCGAGAATTTCGAGCGTCGTAAGCGCTTACAATAGATTTTTTAAATGTATGAGCTGTTATTTTACATATTGAGTTCAAACATTTCTTAAAGTCACCAAATTCCTATTAAATAAATACTTTACCGAGGTTTTTTTTCTTCTTTTCAGCTACGGAAGCCGGTGTCGACGCTGTCTATCCCCGGTGCTATGAAGGCTTACACGGGTGGCGGACGGGATGCCGGCACAGAGGAGGCAGGCGTAGCGTTGGTCGGGGTTCACAGCGAGTATCCTCGGTTCGGAGAGGAAAGGGCTCTTGGCGGTGGCACGTACAAAGGCGGGGGGACTGCCAAGCACAAACCCAATATAGGATATAGGTAAGTGTTTTATAACCCCACATGGGTGGTGGATGGGAGATTATCATATAAGAGGCAAGGGCACTGTTGTTTTAAGTCTATGTGAGTAACCTCGGTTCGGAGATGCCGGTATAGAGGAGGTAGGCGTAGCGTTGGTCGGGGTTCACAGCGTGTATCCTCGGTTTGGAGAGGAAAGGGCTCTTGGCGGTGGCACGTACAAAGGCGGGGGGACTGCCAAGCACAAACCCAATATAGGATATAGATAAGTGTTTTATAACCCCACAGGGGTGGTGGATGGGAGATTATCATATACGAGGCAAGGGTAGTTTGTTTTAAGTTTATGTGAGTACCCATAGTTCGGAGATGCCGGCATAGGAAAGGCAGGCGTAGCGTTGGTCGGGGTTCACAGCGAGTATCCTCGGTTCGGAAAGGAATGGGCTCTTGGCGGTGGCTTGTACAAAGATTAATAAAACACTTACCTATATAATACATATTGGGACTGCCAAGCACAAACCCAATATAGGGTATAGGTAAATATTTTATAACCCCATATGGGTGGTGGATGGGAGATTATCATATAAGAGCCAAGGGAAGTGTTGTTTTAAGTTTATATGAGTAATCTGGGTTCGGACAGGAACCGGCTCTTATAAACTCGTGATCGAATCGTAATTATTAAGGGTTCACTGTACTGCACAGTGAATACCCGCGATTCAGAACCTATTATACTTAATTATATTATTATTTTTATATTATTATTAGTAAGTTAAATATATAAGGAATCAGGTAATTATGCTCGGCTTCCATCAGACCTTGTTTACCCTTGTATCCCTTGGTATCATCTGGATACAGTTAGGTATTGGGTAGGAGGATAATTGCCTATAATTTTTACCTAATATCCATAATATAATTGATACCTTGATATAATTGATACCTTATATCCACAACAACAAAGCGCCGAGTGGCGAAAGACATCTGTTTTATCAGTAGCAAGTTGTTCAAATTCTCAAAGATTCTTTACCTCGTTTCGCCGATTGAATCGTTCTAGTTTTACATATAGATATTTGTGATCCCACAACTTTCATGAACAGAAGTTTTTCAGCCACTGAAAATAACAGGTATAAAATTTGTTTAAATGTAATATTAAGTTCTAGCTTGAAATTTATAAACACAAATTTTATTATTTAAAATTTACTTGTTACTTGTTCGATAAATAGTTAAAAAATCTGAAATACGCAAAATTTCTAATTTTTAAATTGAACTTTTGCTATAGTGAGATTTCAAAATTGATATAAACGAAAATGACAATATCGGAAAAAAGCTCTTCTGCAGAAAACAACTATACACGAGGACGTCACAATAGCACTTCTTATAATTTTGCAAGGCTTTAGAAAATAGGTTACCCATAATAGTAGCAATTTACTAGTTCACTGGTTTAGTAAGATCTGACGTGCTCCATCGAATTCCTAATGCATTTCACTGTAAATTAAATAAATATACTAAAGATGACTCATTTTATACTTGGCAATATTTTAATAATATTTTCTTATTGTCGCGGAACCAGTATATAGGTATAAAAATCAAATATATGCATTAGTTCAGAATGACTGCAGCAAAAAAGAAATCAATCAAATAGGTGACTGATTTCTTTTTTGTTGTGATTGTCAGGACATGTTTTGTATGAAAATATTACTAAAATCGTACTCCATATAAAAAAAGTAAGTGAGACACATAATTTTTAAAGGAATTTTCTTTGAAGACATACTTATTTAATTGTGAAAGAAAATTATTATTTGTAGTTAACATCCTAATATTATTACAGTATCTCATTTTACTATTAAATAAAAATATTAAATTAATTTTATTACATATGCATAAGTACCTACATATTATTACATAAGTGTAAATATCTATTAAAAAAAATATTATTACAAAAAAAGAACAAAAAAAACTAGCTATATACAAAAAAAAAACACGGTGAAATCGATCTACTGTACGTTAATTTTAGCTCTAGTATGCACAGACAGACATTGTCGAAGCTGTCAAACATTAAACCCTTTCTTTGTCGTAAAGAGTTAAAAATAGCCATAAACGAGAGTTCTGTAAATGTTCCTATATTGAAAATAAAATAATAATAATATGTAGGACAAATTTACACATATTGCTCTGGTCACAAACTAAGCTCTAGCCTTGTACAGTGTGTACCAGAAACAATAATATAATACATATTATATTTTATAAACATCCAGACCATGTCAAACTGTACAGAAAAATGTACTAATATTTTTTTGCCATGGGTGGGGATCGAATACAACGCCAAAGGCGCAACCACTAGTCTACGGAGGCGGTCAAATTATATTATCAATTAAAACATTTTATATAATCGAAAATCATAATAATATATAATATAAAAAACATAATAATAAGTTTTTTATATTACTTATTATATAAGCAATTTTTTTTTAAACCATTCGAATAACATATTTTATGACACACAATAAATGCTATTCATCTCACATCCACCTGAAAAGTTGAACAATATAATACATTTGCAGGCAAAACCTTGTCAGTTTTAATTATTTTCATCCAAACTGCCATTCAGGTTGGAACTGCGTGAATAGGCGCTAAATATGTCACGGACCAGATATGGTTACCTAACTTCACAGTATGGGGTGTATAATCAGATATGCCAAGCCCAAAACGGAATTTAATAGTCTACTGCGCTTGTCGTGTTAGCTATTAGCATAACAAGGCCTTGCAAACCAAATGTCTGATCTGACTTTGATTACAAATCCTGAATAACGGACATTTAACATTTATAGGTGGAGTTCTGATTCTACTTAAGAAAGATATGATTGTAACAATTTTATGAAAGGCGAAAGGAATTTTGTTTTGGTGTAAGTAATACATTTCTTTAGAGCTACCACAAGTTTTTGCAAAAAGTTTCTATTATAGTTGCTTGTAACTATAGATAGGAATCAACCAATAGGATCGCTTTACTTTTCAAATAAACCTCTTTTATTGGTTAATTCCTACATATTATTATAGTGACTGGCGTGTATAGTAAAAATTGTTTGCAAAAACTTGTGGTATAGCTACTAAAAGTTATGTTGTGAATATTTAGATAAATACAAGAATCGTTTTCCACACAAAATAAAAGAAAACATAGTTGGAGCCTTCTGCATCCGTTTCCGTTAACAAAACAGGTTTAGTTGATATTATGATGATAAGGCAACAAGAATATTGTGAACATTTAACAACTAACATTTTTTTTACTGATCAAAATACGATTTTACAGAATATAAAAAAACATAGTTTACAAGCGGCTATTGCGTTTATTCAAATCTTTTTTTTTACGAAATGGGTAGTAATATGATGATAAGGCAGTGAGGAAATTAAAGTATGCTCGTAAGTTCCATTTAGAACATTTAAGTAAAAAAATAAAAATTGTAATGTATCAATAACTGCTTTATTTATATAATGAAAATCGCCTCTTTAGATGCCCATTTCGTGAGCGCATCATTTACCTATATAGCCGGTAAAGTGTAAGCGATTAATATTGCTCTAAATCAATTTAATATACATGTTATTGTTGTGAATTGCGAAAATAAATCTCTAGTAGATCGAAATGGTGGACATGTGTATTTTCAAGGATGTTTTTTTTTTATTTCTTAAGTCATGTGTCATGTTACATAAAACACAATATTAATTTTTCGCAATGGATACCAAAATCGCACGAGAACTATCATTGGTATTTTCAGGAAAATACATGTAAATCTATAGGTACACACTAGTTTATCATAAATTATAGAGGTAAGGAAGGCAATGTACGTTTATATCCCACTAGTCTTACCGTAATTCAAAGCTACATTCTACTCGGATTTTTGTAAAAAAGAAAAGAAATTCTAGATGTAAAACCTAACCCAATTCTGACGATTCTCTCAGTCAGCCAATTTTGAAAAGTAGAAAATCTAAGGGACTTAGCAACTTTGAATTGGATGTACGAAAGTTTTTAGATGGAAACTAAATTTAAAAGGAATTTAAACGAAGGTAGTTAAGGAACTTAAGGAACGTAATTGAGTATATTACGAGATTGGGGAAATTCTTTTCCGGGGAATATTTGTGATACTTTGCAGCTGTGTATTTTAAAACATTGTCGCTAAGGCTGGGGATACCCCTTAGTCAATATTATAAGTAACTCAATTAGTATATGAAATGTAGAAGCAAACCATTTATATTTCACGTGTAATTTAATAAACCATATTAAATTTTTCAATAATTCTTCGTATTTACATCTTTGAATTAACGAGATGTAATATGACGAATTAGGCGGCGTAAGAGTAGAATTTGCAGTAAAATAATTTACTGCTGCTTTATTATCAAACACAAACTGCCCTTTTTGGAATCAAAGCAGAAAACTACCACCTTATCGATAGGCTTCAGAAATCAGTTAAATTCATAGACTAAAACTTAAATATTACTAGATCATTTGATGGTTTTTGTACCTGTATAGGCGGTAGTAACAACACCGGTCAGTGGGCCTATTGAGGTTATTCAAACCCAACTAAAAACTTGTTTGATGTATTCGTAGGTTCAGAATACCACTGTCGTAGGTATCTGCTAGGTACCCTGAGGCGTTCTAACCGGTCTCTGGTAATAACCTCCGTATTCTAAGTCGTGTTTCCACTCCACTTTCGCCCAAGGAACTTCGTCTCTTTCCACCGAATATCAAATCAAGAAAAAAACAGTCTATCCTTGAGTGAAAGTGTAGTTAAAAACGCGATATAGAATACGGCGGTAATTTTCGACTTTATTTTATTTTATACAACAAGTAAGCTGAACGAAATATAATAACGTGTCCAATGTCCATACAAAAGAACATGTCAAAAAATCCATGGAGTAAATTAATCGAAATTAACGTTTTAATAATTCACAATCTTGCATGTCAACATTATCTATTTTTGGTGCGCGTTTTCATGACCGCAATTACCCTACTTTCTTTCGTAGAATTATATTCATAATATTTTTATGCGCGCTTTTAACGGAAGTTTTATACGTGATGGCCGAGTTGGTTAGACCTCAAACTTAAAAACACTACGTTAATGGCCTCCCTGCTTTATTGTTAAATTAACAGCCCGCATTGTAACCGCACACTGAAAGGAGACCCCTCAATTAAAAATATATGCAATAGTCTCCGAAAAACCGGTGAACCCACAGACCAAGACTGAAACTATGACAAGGTAACTTGATAATTTGCATCTTATGGTATATGGACGGTTAAGGAAACGGGTTGGCTTGTCTAGCGAAGTTATAGAGACCTTCCTTCCACCTAAAAAAATAATAGGAGAAGTGAAGAATTTCAATGCTTCAGTCATCCCAACCCGACTGTCGTCAACTGTCGTTTTATACTTTTGGTGGTCCTTTTCCTTGTCTGATATGAAGCTATAACGTGCATATGAAAAATGTTTTTATCGTCATATTTTATCGCAGATCCATCCAGCAGATCCACTTTAATACTTCAAGAGTAAACCGTCATTTTAATATTGTTGAAAAATTTATATTAAATGTGTTTTTTTTTAGTTCATAACTGTATAAAAAATATGTACGCTTAATAAAGGAAACTATACTATTTATGCTACCGAAAAGAATATCGGTCATTTACCCAACTAAATTTTATTATTATAATTAATTTATTGCTTACTTTCACGCATAGATCTGGCGTGCGAGCAATTTATTGTATACTAGCTTACTAGCTAGTGCTTCTTCTTGTCGATTATAAAGGTGAAGAGTTTGTTTATTTAATTGAACGCGCTAATTTTAGGAAAAATATTGGTTAGAATTGAAAACACCTTTTAGTATTAGATAGCCCATTTATCGATATAACATCACGTTTTGACCAATAGGAGCGGGGCATTAAGGAAAAATGTTGCAAAAACGTGTTTCTTTTTCCTTTTGAGAGCTTCCGTTGCGCCTGCTATGTATATATATCGTTATGACAGACACAGAAAGTCTACAGGCACTCACGTAGTAAGTGTACTATCTCTTCGACGTCATCGTTTCTTTCTATCAGGCAAGATTGAGGACAAGCGCAGACTATGTCTATTATATATAAAAAAAAAGTTTTAGCGTTTATTTCATCAAAACCAAACCTAAACCAGCCATACTCATTAAAAGTGTTCTTCGTGGAGCCCTAGAAACAGCATAGTGGAAGCGATCTATGCTGTTAAACAACAGTGTACATGTCGTGCTCCGAAAAAGTAATTAAAAATTTCAATTCGTAAAAGAAACTAATTCTAGTTTTTTTTCAGATACATTTTTACACTTTTCAGATAATAAATCTATTGTTAATTTTTTTATTTTTTTATCCAGAACCCTAAAATGTAAATTATGTATTAGGACGACCTTGGCTAGTGATATCGCTTGCTGATTCAAAGGTTTCGGGTACACCTGTGTGTTTGACATATAGGCCGGTCGTAACGTCATGATAACTGAAATCCTATCTTATATGTATATATTCAGGGTCTGATTTAGAATAAAGAAGGTCAGGTGACAATCGGTTCCAATAAATAAAATCTTTAACCTTATATTTATAATGTTAGATTAAAAAAATATTAAAGAAATGTTACTTATGTCAGAAATGGCTTAAGTATTAGGATCAAAAAAAAGTCAAAGGTCAAAAATATTTGTTTCATGTAAACCTTTACAGGCATTTATGATAAGTCAAAATATATATACATAAATATATATATATATTTATTTGTCTGTGGGAGGAATGGCGACCTGGCCAAGTGCACACATTCCTCCCACAGACAAATGTTGAGAATATAATACAAAATAAACAACCCAACCGAGCACACACTACATAACCAACCAGTTTAAGACTAGGTGGTAAGCTGGTTCCATTGACCTGTCAATCATTGACTGCCCTGCAAAAGTACCACCAAGGCGAGCAACCCAACAGACCATAGCTACGCCCCAAATATACATATATTAAAGTTCAAAAACATCTAAAACAAATAAAGTGTGTTAGATGTGTTTCTTATTAGGTAAAATATAGAAATTGAAGCTACAAAATTTTATTGCCAAATATTTGGCCTCTTTTTAGAGCGCCGTCATGTTTTATTTTTTAATAAACAAACAAACAAATATATTTTACCTAATATATAAGAAACAGTACGTCTTCATTAAAAACAAGAGAAACAAAAGGCTTCAAAATCCCGGTATACCACGGGTACACAACAGTCGGGGCGTGCGGAGATATATGGAGATGACATTTCCATTCCATGCTCACGTTATTCAGAAAAGTCAAATCCCATACATTTTGTTAGCAAGATTTTGCATTGATATATTTTGGCTTAGGTGCCCGTACGAAGTAAAATGTGTAGCATCACTTTTTTATTGGAGCACGACATGTGTCTTTATATCTACCTGATAGTAAACAGGTCTTAATAAATCCATGAATGGAGTGGATCAATACATTGAGTTGAATAGCATTAATACCATCTACTATGCCAGCTACAAAATGCTTGCGAAATGAGAGGCGACAAAGAAGAATTTACATACGAAACGCGTCTACTACTAATTAACTGCCTACTTCGCAACTGCACCTTGAAAGTAGACTACAACCTCCACAAGAAAACGATGCAGTAGTCTCCTAAAAATCGATCTACCCATAAACTAAAGCCGAGACATGACTAGGTCACTTGACGATTTTTGATTCTATATGGGCGATGCTGTGGGATAGGTCGGTCAGCCTACTGATGTTATATTATAAAACCTAAGAAGTTATACTACGGTTATAACGCCCCTGTGTACCAATGGGTTTTTTTAAACATAATACTATACTACAATAATACATATTAGTACAGTTCTGCCTTAGATACTATACTACAATAATACATATTAGTACAGTTCTGCCTTAGATACTATACTACAATAATACATATTAGTACAGTTCTGCCTTAGTTACTATACTACAATAATACATATTAGTACAGTTCTGCCTTAGATACTATACTACAATAATACATATTAGTACAGTTCTGCCTTAGATACTATACTACAATAATACATATTAGTACAGTTCATATAACCTCAGTACAATAACAATTTATCAAACAGATATATTTTGTAACTCTCTTATAAAAAGAAAATTCTGAAAAAAAAAATAGTACATACTTATTTCATAATAAATCCGAGTAGTTTCGGGTGGATGGATGCGGCAAATGAATGAATGAATCTTTATTCACGGAATAAGGTACATAGTTGGCAATAGTAATGCCAGAGCCATGTCTCTGGCATTACTCTTGACGCCTTACGCCGATTTATCTGCAACCTATGTATTTCATAATTTTGTAAATTTATTGCCATCCTTAAATTAAAAAAAAATATACTTTAGTTAACATGCTTAGTATGTAAAATTTAAAACCTCTAATAAATATCTAAAAACTGGATGTATTGACTATAAAATAAAAATGTAAATTTAACAAAAGTTTGTTATAATAAATTAATTTTCATATAAAACACTTGTGAACAGCAAAGCTAGTTAACGTGCCTCAAAGTTGTTAGCATTTGATACAGTTTACAACAGCGTGGGTGTTATTACAACCCCTGCCTCAAACTCACCTACTTTGCATATCACTTTACCTGCGAAAAAGGTCTCCTAAATAGGGTACCTTCCCCGCTTATACTTAGCAGATAGGGAAGGCTTCCAACACCTAAACTAGTCAAATAATGTTACACGGAAGGGATTTCTTTTCTAAAATATTCACTTTGGGTGGAACAATACGATTTGTGCGGATAATGGAGTGTTTAGTTTAGTAGCCGAGTTAGTTAGACCTAGTTTTAAAACCAATGTTTAACAATTAGTTATTATTAAAACAATTATATATTAAAACATTAGTTTTATTGAAAATATAACTATAGGGCATCGGAAAGCACGTTTAAGTGTCGGTCCCAGTTTTACTAAACCAACTTGACAAGATTTTTTATGACCAAAATTGTTCGGTGTAGACTCATACTACTATCTGTTACAACAAGATGGAAATAAATCCCTGCCATTAGGTACTGTGCCTTTTTGTGGGTCCGTTTTTAATGTTTTTTAATTAGGTATGTTCAGAATTAGTTTTTGTAAGTCCACTTTTGCAGTGGAAATCGGTGCAAGTGGAATTCCTGAAAAGTCATTACCTTTTGAAAGTTCTTCACCTTTCAAGATGAACTGTCAGAACTTTTATGGAATGCGTTTCCAAGAAGGCTCTGACATTATCACATTTATATTATTTGCTTAGAAAAAAAAGTTTCCTGGGAATTATACCTAGGTTATAATATTTATTATTGAGCAAAATATGTAGTACAAAGTATTATAATAGATAACATACATACATATCTTCACGGGTGCCTTACGAGGCCCAAGACCGCTTGGACGGCCCCAGGGTACCCAGCTGAGGGGTTTTAATCCCACCTCGTCGTAGCCGATGGTATGAGTCTACAGCGAACAAGTGACTAGCTCGTCGCGATGTTTTGAATAGACTCAATAACCCATCTATAAACAGTTTCGGAAGTTGGTATAGTGAAACCGGGACCGACAGCTTAACGTGCTCTCCGAGGCACTATAGTGGTGTTGTCAAACAAATGTACATATTTTTTTAAATTAAAAACTCATTGGTACATACCGGGATTCGAACCAGGGATCTAAGTGTTTTTAAGTCCAAGGTCTAACCGACTCGGCCACCACGTAAACAATAGATAACATAATTATTGAAATAATGTTTATAGAAAGAACCTTTAATCCACAAGGATTAAAAGTGCTGAGTACAGTGGCAGGTTGGCCACATTTCTAAGTTGCACTGCTACAAAAAAAAGTGTTTTTAAATATGTTTCAGATTAATTGATTATTATCGTGTTTATGATTAAACACCGCAACAAATTCGCCACTTGTTAGGTGTTACCTCCGAATACCATCGGCGAAATGAGGATGGGTTAATCCGTCCGCTGGGTAACCTGAGGCCGTTTTAACAGTTCTCGGAAGCTTTTATATTTGAATGTTTTTTTTTTCACCGCGACATAACTAAGAGCAACTTCAACCGTTTCTCACTTCTTAAAATAATTGTTATTACAAAACGTTTAATAAAAACGAATTTGTAATATAACTTTAATGCTAAAGTTATTCACCTTTGCCACTAACTATATCATCGATTACATCATCCGCACTTTTCCGATTATAACAAGTCATGTTTTGGTTTTAGACTGTGGGTTCACCGGTTTTCAGGAGACTACTGCATCGATTTTTTGTCGAAGTGAGGACACTACCACTTCGACAAAATATCGGGGTGTAATTACGAAATGGGTGGTAGAACTGACGGCGGCGAGTATATTAAAATATACTCGAAATACAATTCATCTATGTCACCGCCCATTTCGTAATCGCATCTAGCCGGATAGTGGGAATGATCAATATTGTTTAAGAACAATTATTGAGTGACTCCATTCATGGACTTTGTAGGTCTGCTTACCAACAGGTAGATACAAAGTCAAATGCCTTGCTCTAATAAAAAAAATAACAGCATCAGGTCTTAACTAGTCAAAAGCTAATCACTAGCCATTTCTGTTACACAATGGCATGAGTATGCCGATGTAATATCCACATGGGACAGTGTCTGTGTACATATGCTCTGTTGGTTAGTCATTCATCTCCCTTCCTGACTAACTATAGTTCGCTTTATGTTTGGAAGTGCACTCCGTTATTAGTCATTGAAAGGAAATTGCTATATACAAAGCTTGGTAGGTTACTGGTAAATGTATGGGATAGAATTCTGATAGACAGTTTTACATTGATCCGCCTCCGTCGTGTAGTGGTTGCGCCTTTGGTGTTATATCCGGAGGTCGTCGGTTCGATCCTCAACTCTTAGCAAAACATTTTTAGTACGTTCTTCTGTATAGTTTATTATGGTCTGGGTGTTTATAAAATATAAATCAGTTTTATTTAGTAAATGTTTTCTTCCTATCTTTATCTTTATTTCTGGTAGACATAATATAAGTCTAGAGCATACTTTGAAACCAGGTCAAAAAATCCTTTTGTTTTTGGCGTCTACTGTTTCACGTATGAGTGACTTGGAAGGCTTTCCAATACTTTTATTAAATACAAATCATTGCTACTTAAAAAAAAAAATACTTTATTGATATTTATTACATCTTAGAAGTTACGTATTATAAGTGAAGTGGGTGAACTAGGGTTTAGTCCATCTGCCATTGTATTTTTTTATTAAAGCACTGCACTCAGTATCTACCTGGTGGTAAACATCCACGTATAAGGACATTTAATTTAGGCAGTAATCTCGTATTCGTAAACTTAAATCGAAACATTACTATGTCGCGGTTTGTTTGTGTGCAGTAATAATCGAAATCTACCGGCTCTAGCGATTTGCCTATTATAAAGACCTCTTACTTTTATACTGGGATCACAGGTACAATTACTCTTATACTGGGATCACAGGTACAATTACTGTTATACTGGGATCACAGGTACAATTACTGTTATACTGGGATCACAGGTACAATTACTGTTATACTGGGATCACAGGTACAATTACTGTTATACTGGGATCACAGGTACAATTACTGTTAAACTGGGATCACAGGTACAATTACTGTTATACTGGGATCACAGGTACAATTACTGTTATACTGGGATCACAGGTACAATTACCTGTAGTGGCGAACTTTATTGAATTATAAGCAAGTGATTAATTTAATCGGTTGCATTAAATGTATAAAAATATATGTGGATCAAAATGTATTTGTGTGCTAGAAATAGCTCGCAATGCAAATTCGTATTTGGCGCAGTATTTTCGTTAGTTAACAGTTAGCAGGAGCTATCAATGTTGTTAAACAACAATGTATTGATCGACCCCATTCATGGTTTTTATAGGACTGCTTACCATCTGGTAGATACAAAGTGACATGACAAGCTCCAATAAAAAATATAAAAAATGCTCAGAAATTTCGATTGACCGTTTGGTAGGTTCCGATTCACTGAGAGATTCCAGATTAACGCTTAGTTTCTAAATCAGTGATCAAAATCATTCTATGATGAAATTAAAAAATAAATAAAATACCATCACGGGTGCCTTTTTTTTTGGCTCTCGTGAACCGTTTTTTTTAAACGGCCTCAGGGTACCCAGCGAAGGGATAAACCCGTCCACATTTCGCCGATGGTATTCGTAGGCAACACCTTACAAGTGGCGAGCTTGCTGCGGTGTTTATGATGGTATAGCCTCGTTGTATAAAGCGGTCACCCACCCCAGATCCGGCCTTGTTGCCATTTGCTTAACCTTGTTATCAGTTGCGCAGTGACTTAACCACTAGGCTGGAAACCGGAAGTTAGTTTTATATTAATTAAAGTCTGTATGGTTAGTCGATAGTTTATCATCTACGTAGTTTGTTAGTAGCAGACTATAGTTTGACACTTTTCAAATAGGAAAACTGTCTAACTGTTGATATGCCATAGGTATGATATACTGCTAATATGCACATTCTAAAACTACTTAAGAAAACAATAATTTGGTCTTGCAAAATGAACATTTTAATAATACTATGTAGGGTTTGACAACACCACTATAGTGCCTCGGAGAGCACGTTAAGCTGTCGGTCCCGGTTTCACTATACCTTGTAAAACTGTTTCTAGATGGGTTATTGAGTCTATTCAAAACATCAAGACGAGCTAGCCACTTGTTCGGTGTAGACTCATACCATCGGCTACGACGAGGTGGGATTAAAAACACCTTCGCTGGGTACCCTGGGGCCGTCTAGGCGGTTTCGGGCGCCGTAAGGCACCCGTGATGATAAGTATAAATAGTGATTTCCTAGTCATCGGTGATATTTTTCTCACTAGTGATATCAAACTCATCGGTGTCATTCAAAAATCGCACTCCTGAACCGTAAAAGTGTTTCCAAAGTGGTACATATATATCAAACTCATCGGTGTCATTCAAATATCGCACTCCTGAACCGTAAAAGTGTTTCTAAAATGGTACATACATATATCAAACTCATCGGTGTCATTCAAAAATCGCACTCCTGAACCGTAAAAGTTTTTCTAAAATGGTACATATATATCAAACTCATCGGTGTCATTAAAAATTCGCACTCCTGAACCGTAAAAGTGTTTCTAAAATGGTACATATATATCAAACTCATCGGTGTCATTCAAAAATCGCACTCCTGAACCGTAAAAGTGTTTCTAAAATGGTACATCGGGCTTCAACCGAGTAAACAACGAAGTTACTCAGGGAATTGCTTTCGCTGAACTTTCAAATATATTTGATTTCTCCAACCGAAGTGGCTTTCAGGAAAGTGATACTTCTGTTTACAATAAACATTTTTAAATTTATTGAAAAGTCTGAATATTTATGTAACTATATTCCAGCTGGAAATATTTTATAATATATAATAATGGTCTTATTCATAAAAACTTATTGACTCCTTGAAGAACACTTTAATTAAAATAGGTTTTGTCTCTTTTACGCATATTATTTTTTGTTGCTAAAAAAAGAGACTAACCTTTTTTAACTAAAGTGTTCTTCAAAGACTCAATAAGTTTTTTTTTATGAATAACGGTAGTATTAATATATCATATTAAGAACAATTTTGCAGAATTTGAACCTTAGAAAACTAACTATTTTCCAAGATTTGATACGACAAAACTCAAGTAGTGTAACTAAGTGTTGTATCCATATTGAGCCTAATTCTTAAAGAATAGACCATTTTTTACGCATTTGGACCATGGACTTATAGTTTTTACTATGAAAGCTATAAAAAAAGAGTTATTTTAAACAAATTAAGTGCAATAGATCTTTTATAACTATTAATTTACTTTAGATTTTTTTAAATATTTTATTTTACTTACCTTTGTTAATATTCTTTGCTAAAAAAAATCATAAACAAGTTATAAGTATAATCAATAAATGATTGTTTATTTGTCGGAGTTTGATGGCTGTTTTAATAATGACTGTAGCCTTGGACGAACAGAAATAACTTGCATCATCAGAGGCGTATCGATTTTGTTCTTTTGACCGCTTTACGACGCTGTCAGGTCGTTGCATTGTACTAGGTCATTATTTATTAGGTAGTCAAGTAAAAAAGCCCTAGCCTAGTGGTCAAGTCACTGCGCAAGGTTAAGCAGATGACAACAAGGCCGGCCTGGGATGGGTGACCGCATTATACAACGAGGCTATTTCATCATAAACACCACAACAAGCTCGCCACTTGTTAGGTGTTGCCTCCGAATACTATCAGCGAAATGAGGACGGGTTAATCACTCCGCTGGGTACCCTGAGGCCGTTTAAACGGTTCTCGGGAGCTAAATTGGCACCCGTGATGGTATTTATTTATTATAGTCAAGTCAAAGTCAACAATATGTATTTCATGTAAACCTTTACAGGCATTTATGAAAAGTAAAAAATTAAAAGTATATACATAGTCTGGCCATAAATACTGTTTCAATAAAAATTAAAATACTTTTGAATTTGGAATCTGTCATTTTTATACGATTGTTCATTGTGTTTTCTAATTTTGGCGCCATAACATGGTAATGTTATTGAACTACCCCATTCATGGACTTTGTAGGTCTGCAGTTAAACATCATATTAGTTTAACATCATGCAGTTACAAAGTCACATGCCGTGCTCCAAAAAAATTAAAACCAAGATGTACTTATGGCCAATGTAAGGCTCTACAAATCGAAAAAAAAAAACATGTCTAGTAAATGAAAATAAATAATAGCTTCTTTATATAAGCTATGTATCATCACGGGTGCCTTACGGCGCCCGAGACCGCCTAGACGGCCCCAGGGTACGTAGCGGAAGGGTTTTAATCCCACCTCGTCGTAGCCGATGGTATGAGTCTACACCGAAGAAGTGGCTAGCTCGTCTAGTAATGTTAATATAACCAATTTGTGTGGGGAGAAGCTAAGTTATTTTTTTTCATTTGCGACACATGGTTCTATATAGTAGGGTATATATATTAAGGTTTTAGTAAAAACAGAAAAAGTCTATAAATAGATTAGAAAGCCTTACTTATACCCTTTTGAATACGCTCTGATGGAAACAAGTCACGATGGTAAAAGTAAAAACAAAAAACTGTATTTTAGTTATTAATGTAAAGGTTTCTGAGGACAAAAAATGAACCCTCCATCACCCACCGAGAATGGGTACTTGCCGAGTCTAAAAAAAAATATACTAAAAATTAACTCCCTAAAATAGAATCTCATTAACATTTAAATAAACATAAAATAGCAAGATTAAATTTTAGGGTTAATTATTCTTAGATTCATTATTCATTGTTCATCCTCTTTAATCCGAGGTTAAATCCGACGATGTTGTTATACAACTTTGGGCTTACTGTAATCTGCAAAAGGACCAATTTAATTTGTAAAACTAATAAAACTATGACAATCAATTGTAATGTTTAACCATATAAGTTGAAAGACTATACTACTACATCTATTACATTAACAGAGCATGGTGATACTAATACCGCCTCCGTAGACGAGTGGTCGAGCTTTAAATCCTTTTTTGCTGTGGGTTCAATTCCCACCCTTGTACCAAAAATTTTAGTACGTTTTTCTGTACAGTTGTCATGGTCTAGGTGTTTATGAAATGTATTAGTATCGTTATTTCTGGAACACAAGCCTAGAGATTAATACCTACAAAGTCCATGAATGGTGTCGATCAATACATTGGTGTTTAACAGTATTGATCGCTTCCCTTATGCCGCTAATTGAAAAGGTTACGAAATAAAGACAAATTGGTATTACGGGTCATCTTGCTTTATCGTTAAATCACCGGTCTATTTCATAACCGCACGCTGATAGGAGACTACCTTGACAAGAAATCGTTGCAATAGTCTCCTAAAAATGAAATTTGACTATAACGTGACTGTTTTTGCATCTGTATGGGCGGTGTTAAATCGAAATCGGCCTAGCGAAGTTATAGAATCTTTCTATATCTTTGTTACCTAATGATAGTATAGGTCTGCTTGTTTACCAACGAAGAGATACAACAGCACTTTGTTTCTTATAAAAAACATATAACACAACACCACTATAGTGCTTCGGAGAGCACGTTTAGCTCCGGGTTTCACTATACCATCTTGTGAAACTGTTTTTAGATGGGTTATTGAGTTTATCCAAATATCGCGACGAGCTAGCCACTTGTAGGTGTAGACTCATACCATCGGCTACGACGAGGTGGGATTAAAAACCCCTTCGCTGGGTTCCCTGAGGCCGTCTAGGCGGTCTCGGGCGCTGTAAGTCACCCGTGTATATATATATATATATATATGTAATTTTACAAGTGTGCAATATCTTATACAAAGTGCTTCAAACACTTTTTGAAGTAAATTGAGAAAAACCATATGTTTATTGATATGTTTATGTTCACAAGGTGGATCGACGACCTTTATTAACTCGCTGGATGCAAGCCGCTTCCAACCGGTCTTTTTGGAAATCTATAGGAGAGGCTATGTCCAGCAATGGACGTCCTATTGCTAATTATGATGATGGTAATATGTTTATTACCATAAAACTCTTTTCTTAAAATATTGTTAAATTAGCATTTGATACAAAACAATACAGTAGAAAAATGTTTAACCATACCCTTAGAATATTTACTCATGAAAGTGCTTCAAACTTTAAGCTTCAATTACTAATGATAGCCCTTTCTAAATTACAGGTTAGGTAGAAGAAAGGCGCTATTTGAAAAAAGAAAACGAATAAGTGACTACGCTTTGGTAATGGGGATGTTTGGTATAATTATAATGGTTATAGAAAACGAGCTATCAAGTGCTGGAGTTTATACTAAGGTAAGCTTACCACTTTATATAGAAAGCTACATAGTAATCAGCTCAGCATAGGTAAGTTTGCTGCAGCTCTGATTTTCAGCTGGCGCCTATTTTTTTTAGACATGTGTAAATAAATACTCGGTATGATCAGAGATAATGGCCACTAAAAGACTGATGGGGGCGACGCTTATATGACCTTTGGGACCATCTTTGTATGGGATACTACATGTTTAGATACACTAGTGGGAGCGTCCCATATTCAAGGCGTGGAGCCTTAAATTTGGGATGCCGCTAGTTTATCTTGAGGGCCAGCGTAGCATAGTAGGATATCCAGGGTCTTTAGCAGCATAAAACTCTTCCATAGTTACAGAAAAATAGTTTGTAGCTTTGACTAAAGAGACAACAGGTCCATGGTCGACCGACACACACAACTTCGTTCAAGAATTGTCGGTGAGACTGGCTCTTGGGACCCAAAAGCTGGCGGCTACTTGTGACCGAGGCTAAGGATGCATTTTAACCAGATATATGCTATGGACCTATGCTGTGAGGCGCAGCTCCATCGACGGTAGGAGAGCTATATGGAGCAATGAAAATCTTTGTTGATCGAAACGGAAAATAAACGAGCTTAGCTAATTTCTGGTGGAAAAGCAGGCTAATGCCCGATTTCACCAACAATCCCTAACTTTAAAGGAGCCCCTAAATAAGAATTTTGACATATTTGCTATGCAACAACTGCCATTAATTGTCCCTTAACTTAGTTAGGAGCTCCCTAAGAGTTGGTGAAATCGGGCATAAGTCTTGCAATTCAAAGGGATAATGGCGCCAGTGTCCTGGAGACCATGTCGTAGGAACTAGTATTAGACGATGTCTTTTTATTATGATATGCTATTATTTTAATTACTTTAATTTAAATTTATGATTATTTGTTATTTTTGATAAATAAAACTTCTAATATAGATATAATAATTATATATAATAAAATAAAAAATTAATTTATAATAAAATAAAAAATAAAATTTAATTATTTTCTTCAAATTTAATAAAAAAATATTAAATTTGAAGAAAATAATTTGGACGCACCTTAAGATTTTGATATTAGATAACCTACGTCAACATGTTAATACAAATTCATTTCATTATAGTCAATCTTTTTTGACAGATCTCATTTAATATCTCTTTCTATTATCTGTTCAATTATCTTACCTTTTTCTTTTTTTAATTTCAGGCTTCAATATATTCTCAGGCGTTGAAGACGCTTATATCAATGTCAACTGTGATTTTACTTGGCCTAATAGTCGCGTATCATGCTTTAGAAGTACAGGTATGTATTTTTTTTAAATTAAAATATTTGAAGTGAAAATTTTGTATAAGATCCTTCGAAGCTGCGTGAAAATGCTTACAACATTGTGAGAGTGGCACATGCAATGGTCTTCAGATGCGTCAATTAAAAGTTTACCATGGTTATCGCGACGAGCTAGCCACTTATTCGGTGTAGACTCATACCATCGCAAAAAACGTAAAAAAACTCATAACTTGTATTTTTTTATTTTGGGCAAGCAGATCTGCAGCACCGGAGGATCTTAAAGAGACGTGGACGTAACTTGAAGCTATGATCTTTTAATTATTGTTTTTTTTTTCTTTTCATTATAAAAACATCAATACAATGAAATAATACAAAATCCATGTGAGACTGGAGCCTGAATTAGGCTTAGACCTGTATATACGAGTGTCTTCGTTACCCCTGACGGTTGCGTTAAGTATAGAAGTACCGAATCAAGGTTACGCAGATGACAAAAAGGTCAGCCCTGGGATGGGTGACCGCTTTATACAACGAGGCTATACCATAGTAAAAATACTGCAACAGGCTCGCCACCTGTTAGGTGTTGCCTCCGAATACCATCAGCGAAATTAGGACGGGTTAATTCTTCCGCTGGGTACCCGGAGGCCGTTAAAACGGTTCTCGGGAGCAAAAAATTCGCTCGTGATGGAGTTTGTTTAATTTAATCTCTACCAATAGCATCGCTTATTTGATATTAATCTAAATTATATTTTTAAGAAGTTTATAGGAAAAAAATACGAAATGTTTACGGCGTCCAATACGAGTTTTTATTATTAGGTATTGCATTCCAAGCACGTATACCAGTTGGTAGTAAATAAGTCATATAAAGCTCGTTTATTTACAAAATTCATGTAAAATTTGAATCAAGAAATATTCTTTGACGCTGTTTTGTTTACGTACAAAACCCAGTTGACACCAATTAAAAAAAGCTTCAAAAATTTAAGGAAAAGTTTTTTTTAATATAATTTAACAAAGCTCCTAAGTTCTTAAAAAAGTGTAAAAAAATTTAAAGGAATGGACAATAAATTTATTAGGTCCCTGATAGTAGCTCTTTATTTCAAATTGTAAACATAAGAAAGATTATAAATATAAATTTTCTAGCTTGCAAAATTGTTTTATTATACAAATAAAAAGCACAAAGATTCTCGCTTATATTTTTACAGAAATAATACAAAAACATCTTCACAGTCCTAAGTAAATAACATGTCAAAAGAATCATACGAACATCCCTGAAAATATATAAATGTAAAATATAATTTGAAAAGACTTTTCTAGAGACAGAATGTAAAAAGCTGTTTCTTTAACAATGATACCTATTTTGTCATATCTGGGGTGCAAATTTTGAATATCAGCGAATGACTAAATATCACTGAAATGTCAAAACAATTCACAGATTTCTAAAGTTCGTATTTATGAATATCATCGGGTGAATAAAATATCATACCTATGATATCAATACGAGTGCTTCCTATCACTCGTAAATAAAGTCACCGATGACAGATCTTATCTTATCTTATTGGTTTTTTGGGGTTGACATCAGTCAAAAACACTTCGACCCTTTGGGATCTTTTGTGTGTTCCCCATTCCTATTAACCACACACCTCAGTATCGTCCCCAAATATGTTGTTGACATATTTAAGGACATCACTAAGGTCGGTTAGCCTGTAGCTTTCTGGATCCGGATAAGCCTGTCCTAGGTATTTGATTCTTTGGATGGCCCTAGCGTCACAGTCGCACAGTAAGTTTGTAAATATGATTCCATGGATTGAATTTGCATGTGGGATCATCTCTTACTCCTATAGTATAGAGACAGATAATAATAATTACAGATAACGTATGTCAAGTTCCGTTCCACCATTAAGTTTTTAAGATTTAGCATAGGCATGTAAATTATTATGAGAAACACCAACGACAAACAATATTTTCGTTTGTGAAACGAAACGCAAGTAGGTATATCTAGTGAATGAGAATTTATTTTTAAGTTAGTACCGCATGACTTTCAAACATAGGATTTGATAAATCGTGATTTTCTAGTCATCGGTGAAATTTGTCACACTTGTGATATCAAAGTCTAATATTCAAAAATCGCACACCTATATACAAGGTGAATTTGAATGGGTGTACTTTGGGCTAATATGATGTTCTTTCTGATCAATATGAACAACTTTTTCCATGGAACCAAGTGCCGCAAATGAAAAAAAATATTGCCTTCTCCATACAAACTAGTAATGTTAAAATGTACCAATTTGTATGGGGAAGCCAACATTTTTTTTCATTTGCGACACATGGTTCCATGGGAAAAGTTGTTTGATTTGATCAGCAGAACCTTATATTAGCCCAAAGTACATCCATTCAAATTCACCATGTATAACTTGAAAAAAAATCGTCAATAGAAAACTTTTTCAAGACATTCACTAAGAGACCAACTTTGTCGGTACGAAAAATAAATGCTCTCACATATTTCAACAACAATTGGACAAAATTATCTTAGAGATTTTGAAAACGTATAAAATAAATCGTCCACAAATTAAATCTGGGGGGTAGCCACCGACTCCGATACTGTGAGATCTCGTTCGAGTTGACATCGAGAACGATGTTTGTGGTACCACGAAAAGTTAAACATCGTTATTTAAATTGCCCAATGCATAACTAGTTCGAGAACCTAATTAATTACAAAAAAATATTTATAATATTATAAAGTTTGTAAATATGATATGTATGAAATGACGTCATTTTTAATCTCAACTCGAACGAGAACTCACGGTATCGGAGTCGGTGGTTACCCCACTGATCTGATAAATTAATACGAGAGATTTAACTGTGACCACATTACTCGGTATTAGTGTATTTTACAATAATAATTTATATGTTCAGTCATCGGCAAAGTAAAGTATCCGTTTTTAAAGTAAATTGACACTTAATACAAAGGTATAGATAGAGTGCATGGGGGTATACCTTTAATTTGCCGTTGACTGTACATATACATATGTATATTATTATAAACACAGTCTGCGTTTGACCTGAATAGTGTCTGATGTAAAGCAACGATGAGGTCGAATGATAGCCTAGAGTCTGTAAGTGCCTATTCACTCTTGTCTCAAAGAAATCCAATTGTAGATATAAGAAAATACAGAAGTAGGGAATTCGGCTAGAGAGTGCCGTTCGTTATTCCGTACGCACAATAAATGATTAAGCGAAATATGTTAAAACGAAGACGAAAACAGTTTAAGGGCAACTCATACAAGATAAACCGTTTAACTATACGCATTTATCGACTTTAAAATTCAACAAGAAATCGAAGCAGTAATCTCCTGAAAACTGGTGAACATGACTAGGTCACTTGACGGTTTTTGAATCTGTATGGGCGGTAGTAACGAGGCCGGTCGGTCGGTCTAACGAAGTTATAGAGACTTGTTTACAAGTGACTTTTTTTATTCGGGCACTGAGCACAAGCGACAGATTTAATCTGCTTACTACTAATTTACTTATTATATTTTGCTACTTCGCTGCTTTATTGTCAAATTTACTGCCCGATTCAAAACCGCATTCTGAAATGAGATTACTACCTTAATATTTTTGTGAACGTCGATGAACCCACAGACTAAAATCGGAACATGACTAGGTCACTTGACAGTTTTTGCATCTGTATGAGCGGTGGGTAATGAAACCGTGAATGTTTGAAAGGCGCTAACAAGCTAAATCCAGCTTAACCAGCCCTATAACGCTGATAACTTAGAACCATTGATGTTCGAATCCTGTTCCGGCACTAACGAATGCTTACACGCTTTTAAGCATAAAGGGGATCCATTGGCACCAACTGACTAGTATTTAGGTCGCCTTTACGAGCTTTAGGTCGCTTTAGGTTTGGTTAAAGCATTCCATGTAAAATCCAGCAGAGTTTATAAAAAACTAGCAGCTGAATTATAACTATTGTCTTTTATCATTCATTGAGACCAGTGTATATTTATTTTATATTGAGCGTTGTTTATTATTTTATTAATCTTGTTAATTATTTGGCAGATCCTTTTTTTTAAGAGTATTGTTTTTTTATTTCTTTTTTTCATCAAATATTTTGGTGTTATTTTTTTCTTAACAACTGTTGTCAATAATTGAAAAATAAGGGTAGTATCTGCGTAACAATTTAAATTATTTTTAAATAATAAAAATAAGTATTTTTAATTTTAAAAGTTTTACTTTTTTCTCTAAGTCTTTGAATTTAGACTAGTGATTGCTGCGCCTTTGGCGTTGTATCCGGAGGTCGTGGGTTCTCACAAATGGCAAAAATAAGTCATTTATAAGTTATTATTATTGATAATTAGGCATTATTGTCGATCATTGGTAAAATTTGAGCAAGAGTTTTCAGAGAAAATCTTTATTGGCAATTCACGTAGATATATTCAACAATCAAATAAAAAAGATAATTAAGCACGGTAGCTTATTACGGTGATATATAATTTATTTATATTTACATAAGTATAATTTATATTACTTATATAAACACAGCCACGAGCTCACTTGTTCAGTATAGATTTAAAATAGATCGGTGACGACGAGTTGGAACTTTGAAACCCAGAGGAACTTTGGAACTTTGAAACCCTGAGGCCGTCCAGATGGACATCCGCGGGCGCTTATTTAATAAAATAATAAATACCACCACGGGTGTGCCTTATACCGCCTAGACGGCCTCAGGGTACCCAGCGGATGTTTTTTTTAAATCCCAACCTCGTCAGCCGATGGTATGAGTCTACACCGAACAAGTAACTCATCTATAAACAGTTTCACAAGTTGGTAAAGTGAAACTGGGACAGACGGCATATACATTTTTAGACTAAAAACTCATTGGTACACACCGGGGTTTGAACCAGGGACCTAAGTTTTTAAGTCGAAGCTCTAACCAACTCGGCCACCGCATCTATTTACGTGTTTAAAACGAGCAATATGCTTAGTAACAATCAAAACTACCCGTACTTTATAAAAAAAAATATTATAGTAGATGAATTTGATCAAAGTAATAGAAGGTGAGGGTAATTTAAGTGATTATAAAATTTAATATTATATTTAATGTTTTATTATTTAATTTCAGTTATTTATGATAGACAATTGCGCTGATGACTGGAGAATAGCTATGACATGGCAAAGGATTGCTCAAATCAGTCTAGAACTTGCAATCTGTGCCGTTCATCCCATACCTGGGCAGTACACCTTTACTTGGACAACAAAACTTGCCAATAAAGGTGGAGTGATAGGAGTCGAAGTTGTAAGTATTAATTGTTTTATTTTTATTGTGGGTGATAATTGCACTTAGGCCCGCCGCATATTGAACCCAGGCTACTCATATATAGTCTTATGAGCGCATATTGGTCCCATGTCACACGCCACCCAGAAGCTTTGTGAACAAGACACGGTTTTTTTTAATGTAGGACAAATTACACATATTGCTCTGACCACAAACTAAGCTCTAGGCTTGTACTATGTGTACCAGAAGCAACGATAAAATACATATTATATTTTATAAACACACAGACCATGACAAACAGTACAGAAAAAAACTAATATTTTCTTGCAATGGGTGGGAATCGAACCCACGACCTCCGGATACAACGCCCAAGGCGCAACCACTAGTCCACGGCAGTAATTGTGGAAAGTTGATAGATAGACACAATCCGACACCATCCACCGGGGGGCTATTCTACTAAATGTATTAGATATCAACTGCATGTCAAAGTTAAAATTTGACATATTTCCCATACAAAATGTGTCAAATTTTAACTTTCATACGACGTTGATACATAATTTATTTAGTAGAATAAGGCCGTGTTGCAGCGGTGGTCTGGCCGTGGTGCAGCGGTGGTCTGGCCGTGGTGCAGCGGTGGTCTGGCCGTGGTGCAGCGGTGGTCTGGCCGTGGTGCAGCGGTGGTCTGACCGTGGTGCAGCGGTGGTCTGGCCGTGAATGTGGTTTAAGTGCACAGGAAATGGATTTGCAAACTCGAAAGTCAAAAAACATCTAAATGCTGTTTTTAGTGATACTAAAGTTTTTTTTAGAAAAAAATGAACATGGAGGTGTAGGTTTTAGTTACTCGATCCTAACTACATAATTTATTTATAAGACATTTGTTAAGTTTTGAAATGACAACTAAAGTAATATTTTTTTGAAGTATATTTTACTTTGGTTGTCTCTATAATAGTTATTAGATTTTTTATATAGAGATTATCTAATTAGGATCAAGTAATTAATATTTAGACCTCCACGTTTTTTTTATTATTTTAATATCACTCAAAACAATATTAAGACGTTTTTGAACGTTCTAGTTCGCGATATCGTCCTTCGATTTCCTGGCTTCTTAAACACATGTGAAAGTGTGCGTGGGTTACATGAGGGCTGTCCGTGTTCAATGTGCGCGGGCTTTATGGTGTTGAGTTAATATGTTATTAGTAGTGACCAGAAATTCGGGTGCAAATATACCCAAACTTCATAAATAATAGAAAGGCATTTTTTCTCAGGAAAAAAATAAGTTTATGTATAATTTTACCCAATTTTCAATCACTAGTTATTAGGCAATATCTATCATACATTTATTAGCTTCAAATAAAAAAAAATATTGAAAAAATAAATTGCATCTCGCGTAGAGAATGTGTGTGCAACATATTCTCTACACGAGATCTCAGTGCGTAGGGTAGCCATGAATTTCAATATTTTTAGAATAATTTTGTTGTACTACTTACTAGATTTTTTCGATTAGAATGATAGTTAATATCAAAGAATTCACATTTCATTAGCCTATTCTTAAAAAAAAAACAATAGGATTTTTTTTAAATCACAGTATATTTTTCATTAAATGCATAATATACCTACTTTTATAACATCCATTAAAAAATAATAAATTACCTACGTAACCTAAAACAAATAAATGTATTTTTTTTTTATTATACTCGTATAATTAAAATTATAACAATTTATTTATCGTTTGTTTTTAATAATAAAAAAAAAATCTCCTGCATTTAGTAATAAAATTGATAAGTTTTCGAAATTATATTAGTTTAATAAATAATTTATAAATATTAAATTTTGTTTTAACTTTTTCCTTAGGGCACAATCTATAAGCATATTCAGGTCTGTATTCTAATTTCAAAATATTTAAAGTGATGTTAGAATTCCGTGTTCAAGCATGACATGTCTATCCAAAATGTGTTCGTTATTTAAAATCTGCATTGATATTTTGTAACACTGCAAATGTTTTGTCAAAAGTTTTGAAGTGTGAATAAGTATCCACGTATTTTGTTTCCTTGTCGATTACCTATATTGTTTGAAATTGTTTGTTTTTGTCAATTATATTTGTATAATCTGGTAGTTTTTGTTACCTAATACGATATTAGCGTCTGACCAACACTGAGCACATTTTCATTTGGGTTGACAATTTAAATTCTAAAAGAAAAAACATATTTACATTAAAAATAATATTTAAAAAAAAAGTTCAAATTGGTCTGAATGAAAATAATGCAATAGCACCTTTAATCACCTTTTTTTAAAAGTATTCTTAAATAATACAACAAAATTCAAAATAAATATTTTTTTTTACTAATAAAAGTATAAGTTGGTTGCAGGACACATAGTCAACGTCGTTTTTATTTATTTATTACTTTTTATTTGCAAAAAACGTGGTCACCCCATACCATACCTAACTTTAAAATGCAAGCTAAATTTATAATAAATAAACTGACATCACTTGAAAAATGATAATAAAATTTAAAAAAATCACAGTAGTCACCAATTGGATCACTTTTAATTATGTACTATTTATGTGCCCTAAGTTTTTTTTTGGAATTTTGACACTAACCCAAATATTTATTACAATTTCAGGTGCCATACGATGTCACATTCTCTTTGCCAATGTTCTTTCGACTGTATTTAATATGCAGGGTTATGTTACTGCATAGTAAATTATTCACAGATGCTTCGTCAAGGAGTATAGGAGCCTTAAACAGAATTAATTTTAATACTAGGTAAGTTTCTAGTAGTAAGTAGTTTGTTTATTGTGGTGTCCTTTTTAAATCCGTTATTGTCTGTAGATTGTGTATTGCTTAATTATTTTAGTCGACTAATATATTGTATTGACTTATTTTTTTTATCCTATAAGTATAACATTTCTTCCAAAATTATTATGCTAGTGCCGCAACTTAGTTTGCGTGTTTTCATTTTAAACAAAATTAACTGTGCCACCGTCACTATTCGATATTCGACACGGCGTGGCACTATAAATATTTCTAATTAAATTTTAATATTTAATATGTGTAGGTTGATTTTGATCAAATTAACGCTGAATATGACTCGTAATCAAGTAATTAGCTTTTACACGACGTGCACAAAATAAAAACCAACAAAGAGTCAAGAATTTCAACATACAAACACGGAAAGATTATATATATATATATATATATATAAATATTGTTTATAATGCGCCCTGTGGCGCTATGAGGTTTCTAACTAAATAAAAAAAACGTTTTGAATCTGTTAGTTGATTTTGATAAAATAATCGTTACAAAGTAAATGTTACCAATAAAGTTTTGTCTTTCAGTAATTATATTTTTAATCCAATGAGCAGTGTTTACGTGATACAAATTTAATGAATAATACAATAATAGAGGGTGTCTGTGTATAAGTAGATAACAAGCAATGGCAAATTTCGTGAGGGGCTGGTTATCTCAGTGTTCGAGTACCATGCCGAGAAAGCGAGGTTCGTGGAATCGAAAAAAAAATTGTCATAGCATTTTATCTTTAAAAAAAAATTTTTTTATGACAAAACAAACCCGAAACCGACATAATTACCTTCTATAGCTTATTAATTAATATAATATATATCTCAGTACATTGTTTTTTAAGTCGATTAATATAAGAAATGGAAACTATCTATTAGAAATCTCGTACATATCAAACAATATAGCGGAACTTTTTTCGGAAAAAAAAGGTGATTTTATGTAATTGATACAGTTTAATAATAGTACATTGTTCACCGAGGGGAGAAAGTCACCGATTACTAACGAGGGCGAAGTTTGAGGCCCGACGCGAAGCGGAGGGCCTTAATTCGCTCGAGTTAGGAATCGCACTTTCTCGCCGAGTGATACATAGTGCTTTATACTACACCTACGAGGAAAATAAAAAATAACAAAACACAAATTGAAAGTTCACAAGGAACAAGAAAGCAGTCTGCGCGCGCTTTTTTTTTGTTCGTTTAACGTAGATAGAGAGGCAAGGGAATCATGCTCTATGCAGCCTCGCCAAAATAATTAAATTTAGAAAAGAATCTATGCTACTTTTCTAAACTTAATAAATCAAAAATGCAAAGAAAGTAAACAGCCAATAAACCAATACTTTTATTTTATTTTATTTTGATTAAAATTTCGAACTTGTAAAAAAAAACTAGGCTGTATGGCTTTGAACCCTTGCCTTTCCTAATTTGGAAGAATTAAAGAAAAAAAATTAAAAAAAAACTAGCACGTTAACAATGAATTTTCATACACTTTTCTCCCGCTTAAGCACGTTAACAATGGATTTTCATACACTTATTCCTCCCGCATATTTGTACGACTACAAAGACGTACTTTCTGACCTATTCTTACGCAAGTAAGAACCTACTTTCTGAGCAGGTGTAGTATAAAAGTATTTGTTATACACTCAGCATCAAATGCGTGGTCGGTAAAATGCGCTCTCTTATATTTATAGTTTCATTATATAAAGACTCTACTTCTTTCTATAACATTCGAGGCTTTGTCGATTGGATCTTGAATCAATTAGGTAAATTTTATAGACATATTCTTTTGAATAATATATCTGTAAATATCTGTTATGCGTCTCACAAATTTATTTAACCTATCCTGTGTTATTTTTTGGTGCAATAAAAAAAAAAAAAAAAATATAGCTTATACAATAAGATCAACATTGTCAAAGTCTGTAAATATTTTAGTCTAGTATTCTACATCGACAACTAAATTCTTCCACAGGTTCGTCTTGAAGACTTTAATGACAATTTGCCCCGGTACTGTGTTACTAGTGTTCATGGTATCTTTATGGATTATTGCCAGTTGGACTCTTAGACAGTGTGAAAGGTCAGTATTATTTGTTTATTTAGTGAAACAAGTATATTTTGTATATACGATAATAAATGCCTATTATTAACTCTATGAAGATCTTTAATTATATCGTTATTGGCTTTTGTGTTTTTATTATTAACATTATTTTTAAATCTGGTAAGTTGCCTTAAAAGGCATGTCGTTGCTTATGTACTGTGTCGTTGTGTATTGTGTATATATCCTTATTTTGCTTTATATTATCCCACTGATTATTTTTTATATCTACGTATACATAATTACGGTCTATATTATTTGTAGTAATGCTAGGATCATTACCATCACAATGAAAAACAAGAGTTTGACTTTGAATAATTTTGCAGATTAGATACTTTATAATTCAATGTGCTATATTATGTTCAATATTATTTGTTTCTGTGTTAGATGTAGATGAATAGTGTACTAAAATGTATATTTCAAATTTTCACTTGATGTTGTTTATTTACACTGGAGTATATTTTATGTAAATTTATGTCGTAAACACGTTGGTATTTTCTAAACTTTCAAAATACTCATAAATAATATTTGTTGTGCAAATCTACAAATATTTTTGCTCATACATCTCACAATATATGAAAATGCTTCACAAACATTAATAGAAGTAAAAACACTGCTAGTAAAGTGTCTATGTGATTTCATAAAACTTGAAGCAAACGCTTTTATAAATAAAAAATAAATATTGCAGCATCGCACAAATCATTGCACTCCTTTCATAAACATCATGCATTAATAATAGAATCCTCATATTATGTTTCAAACAAACTGCTTCACTCTTCCTCTCTCTCTTTATCAAACCTATCTTCTACCTTCTCATAATTCTCAATTTAAATATTTGTTAAATTTGTATTTCTATATCAGTGGTGATCAGGTACAAATAAATCACGCATGGCTGAACTGTACTAAGTAATCAACGCAGATAAATGTGTAGACTGCACGTTATTTCAACAATGAAACTATATTTTGTGTAGTTAAAAGTATTTGTTTATGTGTCGTAATTGGGCATGCACAATTTGAACCATACGATAGTCGATGTTTAGGATTCTGTTCTACCTTGCTATCCAAGTATCTTATTATCTTACCTCTATTAATTAATGTATTTTATTACTTGCCACAAATTTTAGTGTTAATATACAAATTTTAGGATTTTTATTTGGCTTTATATTGATCTCTGTAATCGGTACCGTGTGGTTCTTGTCGGGCATTTTGGCTCTCAGGTTCCACGACGAAGATCACGCGAACTTGTTAAATTCAATGTGGCTGACAGCTATAACCTTCCTATGCGTTGGCTACGGCGATATCGTTCCCAACACCTACTGCGGCCGCGGAATTACCCTCACCTGCGGTATGGTGGTATGTATTACACGACCTACGATTCATATATGTATGAAATAATGAGTATCATTCATTTAACACGTGATACAATTTGAATCCATCTCTTTGATTTTAGTTATTGCAAGACATTTTCAATGTTAACCTTGCGATGTCTAAAAGCCAAGTTTTAGGTTGTAAAGGTGAGCCATTTTATACACATAAATCACAACTTTTAACAAGACGAGTTTAAATCAAAGTCAAACTCTTCGTTTTCTAATGATTTTCCTCTTATTACTTATTATTTTTCTCTTCCTTTGCGTTTGTTACATTTTGTTTGGCAATTTTTTACACGCTATCGGGTCGAGCTTGCAGGATCGTTAGGTTGTTTTTGTAACTCTGCAAAACGAGCTTATTCATCGCGTCGTTAATAGGTTTTTGAATAAGCTATGAATTTATTAACGATTCAGGTTTCACGACGAAGAACACGCTAATCTTCTGAACGCAATGTGGCTAATTGCAATTACCTTTCTCTCCGTTGGTTTTGGTGACATTGTGCCCAACACATATTGCGGACGAGGTATCGCCGTTAGCACCGGCATTATGGTAAGTTACCGATAAACGACCTTTACTTGTGTTGACTGACACTTTTCTGCCATTTTATATCGTTTCACTTTATCACTATAATTACCTAATTCACACTATAAAATTTCACAGTGTTGTTTTCATTTATTTTTATATGTTGAATATTTATTTTATATTATTTATTTTTTTCTAACTTAACTTGATTAAGTTAAAGTAACCAACCATTTTTTTGTTTACATTGAGTAGGATTCAAAGCGTCAGTCAACACCATCGATGTTTCAATACAATACACATGATTTACACTTATTTGCATTTACAAATTAAAAATGTTATACACTTCAATTCACTAATGAATTTGATGTTCACAATTATGTGTTAAACGTGCGTAAATGTCAATTATACACTTGTATGTAAAGCTCTCTTTTGATGTTCCGTCACAACATATTGATGTAGCAACTTTTTCTAACTAACACAATAAATGTATCGGAATGTATCCACTCTCTAACGAATGTACGCAATAATACTATTGGTCTCCGTAAAGTAATTTTCGGGTCGAATTGGTTGAAGTTAAACGTCCATTTCCCTGTTAAAATCCAGCTATTAGAACGTAGAATGGAATGCTTCTTATCTTTCTCTTACTACTACTTACTTCTAGTTCTCTTTCACTTCAATCTGTTCACTGAATTGCACAAAAAAGTTTGTTTTAAAATGGCTCACTTTTCCTAATAAATATTCTAAATTCGAATTACACATAAATTCTTTTGCACCAAATTAGCTAATAAATATTACGTAATGAATTTAAATAAACGAATGAATGAAAATAAGTCAAAATTGTTTGTTGAATAAATAAATGTGTTGCACAAAATGGTTGCACAATTTAACTAGATATTCTTAATAAATATAATTTTAATTATAGTTCAATTCTAAAAAAAAATATTAGGCGAACAGATTCCGGGTTTGATAAAATTAAAATAATTACCTAAAATACTTAAAATAAATGTATTAAATTAAGGACAATAAATATTTCTTGGATTTTGTTCGCTTACTATAATCATTTAATATTAAAAGCAAGAAAACGAATGGAACTTTTTAAAAATAAAATTTATAGATAACGAATGTAATCAGGGGTAATGAGGGTCGGTAACACTGGTTATGAAAATAATTTTGTAGACCTTAAAAAATTTATAAAAAACAAAAAGTATTTTATTTCCGAACTATAAAAAGTAATCAAATGTTAAGCAATACAATTATGCACTAAAAAAAATCAATAAAAAGTAATAAAATTATAGGCAATAATATGCATTTGGTAGGAAGTGACGTCATAATACTCAGCAAGACGCATTCTAACAATAAACGTCACGGAAGTCATCATATTAATATATCAAGGCCAAGGTACCAATAGTTTGTTCTTCAACGTTTTTTTTTAAATTCTGGTCCGATTGAAATAATTATAAAAGTATATTCTGTTAAATCCCTGTAACTACAAGAAATAGTATAATTTCAAATTTATTTAATATTGTTACTGATCTTCATTATACCTACCATAAATTCCAAAAAAAAGATATATAAAATATATAACTAATAATTGATTTTTCTTTACATTTACATATAATAGACCTTGATTACTTTCTAAATATAAAATAAATAACTAAAGAATCTAACGAAGAAGCACTATTAGCTAAATACTATAGATTTTGTTTTGTAGCCTTTCATTCAATAAAGCATATTTCTAAGGAATGACAAATCTTGAATGCTTCTTCACGATCGCTTGCATTTTACATTAAGATATTCACTTAACAGGGGGCTGGATGCACTGCGTTATTAGTCGCGGTTGTGTCAAGAAAGTTAGAATTAACTAGAGCAGAGAAGCACGTTCATAACTTCATGATGGACACACAACTTACTAAAAGAGTAAGTATTTTGCAAAAGTTCTGTTCACCACATTGTTGATGTAATTAACAGGGTGCAGGGTGTACGGCATTGTTAGTCACGGTTGCTTCGAGAAAGTTAGAGTTAACTAGAGCAGAAAAACATGTACATAACTTCATGATGGAAACTCAGTTGACGAAAAAGGTAAGGTATTTAAGGTAGTGGAACTTCAGGAGGTAAAGTAATGATTCAGTTTCCTTTAAACTTTGTGTTTACTCTTACTTCTTTTAAGAAAGCTGTTTCCCTCTTCAATCAAGAATCCTAATTATATATTAAAAATTAAGAATTAATAATAAAAGACTTTGTAGTTGGGATCATATAATGAGAATCCAGTATTGAATACTTTTTCTCTAATAATATTGTATCTGTTTAATAAATAATTACCTTATTAATTTTCATAATAAAACGCAGAGATTTTAAACTTAAATTACCAGAAAAAAAACCCCAACTACAAAGTTTGAGGCGAGGAACTGCATTCTTAAAGTGTAGATTCATATTCCAGATGAATAACTAATTAATAAAAAAAAAGTTTCCTTTTTCTTTGCTAATTCTTTTTATAGTGTAATTTTGCTATAACTCCTACTAATACAGCAATAACTTATGATATGAATCATCGCTAAATTACTTACATTTGTTATGGAGACTGCCAAATGTACCCATAAAACCATTGTGTTGTCCATCATCCCTTCTATCAAATGTAAGTTGAGTTTTATTTTAAAAATCATTATTAAATTCTTAACCTTGACCAGAGCTAATTGCATCTCTTCTTTTTTTTAAACAATAGACAAAAACAATTAAGTTTTTAAAATTAATTCTGATCAAGACTACTGTAGATACTAACAACCTATGCTTGAATATACCATCTAGTTACAATTTCATAAATTTACATTTTGAATAATCGAATTACAGCTGAAAAATGCAGCAGCCAATGTCCTTCGTGAGACCTGGTTGATCTACAAACATACAAGATTGGTAAAACGTGTTCATCCTGGAAGAGTTAGAACTCATCAAAGGAAATTTCTTTTAGCTATTTATGCGTAAGTAAATAAACATTTTGAATCACTATAATCTCTAGAAATAAAAATATGCTCACACGCTTGTTTTTTTTAAATATAATCTTCCTAAAAATTGTTTTACAAAACTATTTTAAAATCTGAATTAAGTGAGATATTTAAAAAAAAAATATATGAAAAGTAGCAATCATGCTGTTAAAATTTTCCTTTAATGTAGCTAAATTTTTTAAATCAAATGTATTCTTATTTTATTTTTAGATTAAGAAAAGTAAAGATGGATCAGAGGAAGCTAATGGACAACGCGAATACAATAACTGATATGGCAAAGGTAATTTGTCTTACTTGTTTAAAGTAAAGGCTAAGCTACACTCATCACTCAGCACATTCATTATGGTGATGGTAAATCGATTTTTAAATTTTTAAACTACATCGAATAAACTAAGCCTAAAACCTCCTTTATAATAATAGGTATATGTATCATATATATACTCTACCTCTAAACCCCTTTAGTTGTTTTTTTTAAATATAAATATATGAAAAAAAAATCACAATTGCTCCATTAGCTTACGCATGCTTTAGTTCTAGAAATGTATCTAAAGGTAGTGCTATTTTTAAATTTTGTAGATTTCTATTATAAAAAATACAAAACTACAGCCACAAAAAAACACTCATGTCACTTTACATACACATCACAAATACAGACTGTACAAAGTAATGCGAGTCACAACGACTACATATTTCGGACTACAAAGCCATTGAAATTAGGACCCCTTTCTGTTTCAGACCCAAAATACTGTATATGAAATAGTCTCAGATATGAGCACTAGACAAGATAGTATAGAAGAACGACTGACAAGTTTAGAAGAAAAATTAAGTGCTTTACAGGTAAATATGTTAGTCCTCTCATTAACCATATGCGGTTTGCGGTAACTTCCACTATTTCTTCAAGAAAATCAAGCGAATTTAATCTTCTTATAGTAAACTATAAGAAGATTAAATAAGGGGTATAAGAATCTGCAGTAATAGCAACACCTAGTCGGTGGGTTATCCTTTGTAGTGTCTTTTTTTAAAATGTTGTAATTACTTAGATTTTAGTAAAGGAATTTAAAATTATATTCGAATTTTGTTATTGAATGTTAAATTCTGTATTAAATACAGTTCTGTTATACTAATTATTTTACTGACATGATCCCCGAAAATTAATCGCAAAGATCAGTATTTATATTATGTACTTTTTTTTGTTTTAAAGCAATAAATGATATTTTGTTATTTCTTCTGTGAAGTGGCTTTGAAAAACAAGGTCATGATAATCGTTAACCTTGTAATATTGTTGTGTAATTTGTAAACAGTTCAAAATTACTAAATTATTATAAAAAATCTTATTTGTAATATTATATTTCAGGAACAAGTAAATAATTTACCAGACGTAGTTGCCCGGTGTTTGCAGCAATGCTGGGAGAGAACTGAACAACGAAGAAATTATCTCCACCCTGATACAGCTGCAGTTCCTACTCCACCTGCTTCTATAGGTCCACATTCTAGGTTAGCTTTAATATTATTACCTTCGCCTTTGCTATTACAGCTGTAAGCTATAGATTTCTTATTACGATTATTTATTTATACAACTGGAAGTAGATATTCTTCCTCCCTGGATAGTTTAAAAATTAAAAATATCAGCACCAACGTAGTTCAATTTAGTTCCTATACGTTCTGATCCTATAGGTCTACATTCTAAGTTATTAAAAATAGTACATTAGGTATCTGGACCCTGTTAAAACTCTTGTTACTTCACACTCTACGTTTCCGTAGAACATTATAACGGAACAAAACATGTAAAGTTATCTGCACTCTAATACAGCTGCTTTACCAAAATCTCTTATACCTAAAGGACTACAATTTAGGTTAGCTCTAATATTACAATTATCCATTCCTACCCTTGTGCGCTGCAGATCTTACTTGTCATCACTAGTTCCATTTTTTTTTTACCTTCATAAGCTAATTGTTAAATAACAATTTTATAATAAATAATATATTTTTTATTAAAACTTAAGATGAGCAGCAGACTATATTTTCGAGCTTGTAGCGGGGGGGTTTTAAGAATTTTATAATAAAAGATTAAATGGGTTATGTTAAAACAAGTTTATTTAAAATAAGATATATTTACAAGTAAAGTTGGTTTTGAGTACAGTAACTATATAAAAGACCTACCTAGTAAATGTTGGCCCTGCCTACAATGGAGATGCCTATTAAAAACTAAAACTCTGACCGTATAGTATGGGAAGATTGGAGGAACTGACGAGGGACAGGCTCGAGGACTGGCACGTCGACTGGCACGCAGACTGGCACGTAGACAGGCGACGACAGCAGATGTAGGCAGGCAAGCAGGAAGGCGGCGGCACGATGGCAGCAGCAGCAAGCACGCACGACTGTAGCAGCCGCACACGATGAGGCGAGGCCTCGTCTCTCAGGCAGAAGCCTGAGACGAGGACTCAGATGGCCTCGACTCTCAAGGCTCTAGGCCTGAGATGAGGTCCGTGAAGCAAAGGCTTGCGGCACGATGACGGCAGCAAGGGGAAGGCGGCGGCACGACGGCAGCACGCAGACAGCGGGCGGCACGGCTGTAGAGGCAGCCGTACACGATGTGGTGAATTCCCGTCTCTCAGGCCAATGCCTGAGACGAGAAGTCAGATGGCCTCGTCACTCAAGGCTCGAAGCCCGAGGCGAGGTCCTGCAGCACAAGGAGGTTCTCCAACCCTCAGAGCAGACGCCCGAGCGAAGTGGAGTCTAGGCAAATCCCGGAGGCCGCAACTCCAGAATCCGGAGTCTTCAAGGAAGTGTGACAGGATCGGGCCTGGTTCTCGACGTAGCAGGTTCAAGGTTTCAAGGATGAGAACCAGTCGATAACTGCCACTGTAGCTAGACTTCTTCTTCTTTCTTAAGCTTCCTCGAGACTGACGAAAAATCGCCGGTCCGAGATAATTAAAACGATTTTAGAGCTCTACGATTAAAATTCATATTTAGTTTTAATTTATAGAGTGCCAGTATTTTTTGGGTTAGTATGGGAACTTTTGAACCTACCTAGCGGTCAGAGGAGACGCTAAGATTTGGTGTTTTAAGTGTCTAAAAATGTGAAAATACCTAAAGAATATGTTTTAATTTACAATATCACCTATGTATTAGTTTATATAATAAAAATTTAAATTTAAAATGTTAGGAAACTGATTTCATAACCAAAGCCTAACTTTTCGTGAAAACTAAATGAAAAATTTGGAACGTTCACAGAAGGGAAATTTCTAGCTGTCAAAATTCTGGAGTATTACATACAAATATTAACCAATTTAACCACGTTTTTACTACCTGGAATTTTCCCTGAAAATGGTGTATTATGATACATTTGGTGGTCATTTTAAAAAAATGTATGAAATGATATGAAGACAAATAAAATAAAATACTTAAATATAATATGGAGCGGTTGTAACGTGACATATACCCCCATTTCCCCATAAAATTTTTAGGCTTCCCGAAAAATTTTTCAAGAAGATATAAAAGATAATAAATAATTTAGATAGATATGGTACAAGAAAAGTTCTTGACACAGTAGTTGTCGGCTAGGCTTATTTGATAAAGGAGTTACCGTATCCGCTCCTGTAATTATAGCACCCCGCCCTGAGTTTAGTCCCCAGGCGCAAAGTGAAATACCCCGCCCTGGGTTTAGTTCCCAGGCGCAAAGTATAATACCCCTCACCAGGTTTGTAGCAAACGGCCTGGTGGGAGTTTTTCAAGGAGTTTACCCCTCACCAGGTTTGTAGCAAACGGCCTGGTGGGAGTTTTTCTAGGAGAAGGGTACTTTCTACCAAGGTTGTAGCATAGGTCTTGATAGAAGTACATTAAGAAATTCAGAATATTGTGTTACTCAAAGAAGGTAAGAAAACACAATACCAACGTAGGCTTATTTAGAGAGTCGTTGTCATCCGCTCTTTAAAAATAATATAATATAATACATAAATATAAGGATGATTGAACAAACATACATAAAATAATAATATAATTGACGACGTAAGGCATATTTAAGGAGTTGTCGTTCCGCTCCGTAGAAAATAAATATAGACATACATAAATTAAGATAGAAATAGTGCCAAAAATAAGAAATATATAGATTTAATGAGGTTAATGAATCATGAAAGTAAAATAAAAATATTTTATGTTTTAAAAGTTTGTAGCAGTCAAAGGTTCTAGGTTCAAGGTTTATTAGTTAAAACATAAAATATTATGAATTATTTAAGTTAAAAAAGGTTTAATCTTTACTTAAGCCAAAAGTTTTCTTTTTAGTTAAGCAAATAAGGTTTAAGAAATGTTATTATGGTCTACGACCACGTTAGAACAAATATTTGACTCATAGTTGTCAAAAAAACTATAAAATTAACATTTTATAAGTTAATTCAAGTTTCAAATCATTAAAAGTTTAAAATAAATAATCCTAAGAACAATTTATTTAAGTTCTAGGTATAAGTTTAAGATTATGTTCTAGGATGTGTCTATAAAATAAAGTAGTAATTCTATGACTAAAGTTTAAAATATATGTACAGTTTATAAAGTGATCTAGGTGATATTTACAAATGTACATATAAAAATATTAAAGAGTTATAATTAAAAACAAAATTAATTAAACGTATTTACGAGTTTTTTTTTAATTAAAAAAAACGGTTTTAAGGGTTAGGTTTTTTAATTTATTTTAAGAGATTTAAAAAAATTCGATAAAAATATCTATGACATAATAGTCTTATAGAAAATTATTTTTAAGCAAAATAATTATATTAGGTTTTAAGTAGTGTTTTTTTTAAAGATTTTATAGCCAATATAAAGCGAAAATAAACAGGACGTTATAAGTCATAGACGTTATAAGTCATTTTAGAATTTAGAAAATGACTTATTTATTTTAAAAAAATCAAGGTTTAAGATTTCTAAAGTTTCAAAATTAAGTTATTATAAGATTCACGATATCTGATATAGACTTCGAAAGTTAATTCAGATTTATTAAGAAAATGCAATTTTATTATTTTGATATCCATTTGGCTTAAGTAAATTGAAGAAAATTAAATTTAAAAGAAAATTACTAAAAGAAAATCAAATTAAGATTTTTTTTTTTTTAAATCCTAAATAATAAATTGGTAAATTAAGTTCTTTGTTTCAGAATATTTACAAAAAAATATATTTACAGTTTTTTTTTAAAGTTTAAATACTAAAGAAATTCCTAAGTTAAAATATAAAGAAGGTGTGTACCTAGGTGAAAATTATAGTTATAGGAACTGTACTCAACCACGTTGGGCGCCAATGTAGCGGGGGGGTTTTTTAAAGAATAATTAAAATAAAAGATTAAGTTGGTTAGGTTAAAAACAAGTTTATTTAAAATAAGATATATTTACAAGTAAAGTTGGTTTTGAGTACAGTAACTATATAAAAGACCTACCTAGTAAATGTTGGCCCTGCCTACAATGGAGATGCCTATTAAAAACTAAAACTCTGACCGTATAGTATGGGAAGATTGGAGGAACTGACGAGGGACAGGCTCAAGGACTGGCACGTCGACTGGCACGCAGACTGGCACGTCGACTGGCACGCAGACTGGCACGTAGACAGGCGACGACAGCAGATGTAGGCAGGCAAGCAGGAAGGCGGCGGCACGTTGGGCGCCAATGTAGCGGGGGGGTTTTAAGAATTTTATAATAAAAGATTAAATGGGTTATGTTAAAACAAGTTTATTTAAAATAAGATATATTTACAAGTAAAGTTGGTTTTGAGTACAGTAACTATATAAAAGACCTACCTAGTAAATGTTGGCCCTGCCTACAATGGAGATGCCTATTAAAAACTAAAACTCTGACCGTATAGTATGGGAAGATTGGAGGAACTGACGAGGGACAGGCTCGAGGACTGGCACGTCGACTGGCACGCAGACTGGCACGTAGACAGGCGACGACAGCAGATGTAGGCAGGCCAGCAGGAAGGCGGCGGCACGATGGCAGCAGCAGCAAGCACGCACGACTGTAGCAGCCGCACACGATGAGGCGAGGCCTCGTCTCTCAGGCAGAAGCCTGAGACGAGGACTCAGATGGCCTCGACTCTCAAGGCTCTAGGCCTGAGATGAGGTCCGTGAAGCAAAGGCTTGCGGCACGATGACGGCAGCAAGGGGAAGGCGGCGGCACGACGGCAGCACGCAGACAGCGGGCGGCACGGCTGTAGAGGCAGCCGTACACGATGTGGTGAATTCCCGTCTCTCAGGCCAATGCCTGAGACGAGAAGTCAGATGGCCTCGTCACTCAAGGCTCGAAGCCCGAGGCGAGGTCCTGCAGCACAAGGAGGTTCTCCAACCCTCAGAGCAGACGCCCGAGCGAAGTGGAGTCTAGGCAAATCCCGGAGGCCGCAACTCCAGAATCCGGAGTCTTCAAGGAAGTGTGACAGGATCGGGCCTGGTTCTCGACGTAGCAGGTTCAAGGTTTCAAGGATGAGAACCAGTCGATAACTGCCACTGTAGCTAGACTTCTTCTTCTTTCTTAAGCTTCCTCGAGACTGACGAAAAATCGCCGGTCCGAGATAATTAAAACGATTTTAGAGCTCTACGATTAAAATTCATATTTAGTTTTAATTTATAGAGTGCCAGTATTTTTTGGGTTAGTATGGGAACTTTTGAACCTACCTAGCGGTCAGAGGAGACGCTAAGATTTGGTGTTTTAAGTGTCTAAAAATGTGAAAATACCTAAAGAATATGTTTTAATTTACAATATCACCTATGTATTAGTTTATATAATAAAAATTTAAATTTAAAATGTTAGGAAACTGATTTCATAACCAAAGCCTAACTTTTCGTGAAAACTAAATGAAAAATTTGGAACGTTCACAGAAGGGAAATTTCTAGCTGTCAAAATTCTGGAGTATTACATACAAATATTAACCAATTTAACCACGTTTTTACTACCTGGAATTTTCCCTGAAAATGGTGTATTATGATACATTTGGTGGTCATTTTAAAAAAATGTATGAAATGATATGAAGACAAATAAAATAAAATACTTAAATATAATATGGAGCGGTTGTAACGTGACAAGCTATTATTACTATTTTATCGTTATTATATTATAATAATTATTATTGTCTTATCTAGAACCCTAACAACAACAACAACACACGCGTGGCCACCTAGTCCAGTTTTGCAGCCAGCGGCGCGCGCACAATCCGCTCCTGAGAGTGCGAGCGTGCACACTCCGCCACCGCCCGCTCAAGCAGCATCGCCCGCGCCACCAGCAGCGCGCCCGCCTCTGCCCAGCTGAGTACTGCCAAACTCCGAACTCCTTTGCTGAACACGACGTAACTCGGCGTCCCAACTCTGATCCCTCTGTTATATCTTCGTTTTTCTTTCACGGCGTTTTTTGGTATTTGTAGTGTCTTTGTTTTGTTACATTAGGGGGAAACCAAAATTAATTACAGATATATACTATACTACATATATATTTATGTAGCGAACTATGTTAATTATAATTTTATGGACCATAGTCAAATTCTGTAATCTTACTTACCTATAGATACATTTATTTTTTTGCATAATATAACAATTAATAGAGCCTCCACCGGTAAAGATAAAATGCAATCTAGCTTCGCGGCCACTACACTTGATGACCACTTTAGGTGAAATACAGAGATGACCATTTTTTTTAAACCTAAGTTTAAGTTTAATGGTGCTCCGAAGATAAATAAAATGGTGGCAGTCGATTACAATACTACATTTTTACAATTCCGAACCCCTTTATAAATTAATATCGATTCAAGTTTCCCCCATAAACCTTATTTTCTTAATTTGTTTATGTTTCTATAACTGTCATTTTTGGAATTTCATATGGTTTTGAAGTTCTTTCACCAAGTTGTTCAAAGTATGCAATAATTAGACATAAATAGAGAAGTGCCAAACAGATCGTCGAATATAACATATTATGTTGAAGTGCAAAATAAATGTAAAGAAATGCCGAAGGATTTTGAGAAGAGTGAAGGTCAGCCGTGGTTGCAAATGCGGTTCCAAAAGATTCGGAAGTCAAGGACTCTTGTTTAGTGATATATACTTAGATAGTGAATATGAAAATTAGGCGAATTGGACATTGGCTGTTGTGATTATACATGCTTTATTTAAAGACGCTTTAGAATTAGGAATTACTTTTACGGTATCGATCACGAAAGAATTTTTAAGTCTAGTTTTAAAAATTGTGTTTTGTACACGTTTGTTCACAATCTTACAAGGAACCAAAGCAAATGTATTGACTGCAAGCATATTTACTGTAATTTGTTTATAAGTAGAAGCTTTCGGAGCAAGACTTTTGAGTAACTTAAATACACAATTATCTCCTAGGAGTTATTTACTAGAATTGGTATTTAAAGTTACAAATCTCACGTTTTTGTTTAGATTAAGAATAAAGCATTTTATAATAGGATAACGTTTGTCGACCTAAACACTTAGAAGGAAGCAGTCAATACATATAGAATTTAAGTATTATGTTCAGATATATTAAATATAAAATACCTGCCTATCGACACGTAGTATATAAATTTTATATAAAATTTAGTACCTATAAGGAAAGCTTTGTCTAAGATATAAGATTGATGGCTGTCTAAATAGTGCCTAACACATTATGAAGTTTCGAAATTCTGTTTAAACAAGTTTGTAAATATGTATAAAACAAAATAGGATTTTGTATAATATTAAATTACCTTTAGTGGTACGTGTCATGGGAACAATTTCCGCGTTAAAGTTTGTTACATTAATTATTATTTAATTATATTTACCTATCTGTCTCTAATGTTCTAGTTATATTAATCTATGACTATATAATAAAAATAAATATATTTACCTTTCGACAAAATCAATGCATTCTTCGTCATATGGTTATTTGTTTTTGTTCTTATGTGTTTCAAATTATTATCTCTTTATTTAAGGTATAATTTTATTGTGTATTTTATTATTTTTTTTTTTTAATAAAAATCACGCACAAATATGAATAACCATTTCCAAAACTTTAATTAATATACATAGAAAAATATAGGTAAAATGTATATTTTTTAAATGCTTATAATCTGTCCGACAAAATATGACCAAGTAAAATAATAAAAAAAGCAACAAGGCTAAAACATCTGACATACGCAAGTTCAATGAAACAAAGGTATGCCCTAATGCTGTAATATAATTAATATTGTTAAATTACACTAAAACAAGAAATACCTACTTTTAGTATTATTTTTAATACATAATATCTTGGTTATAATAACATCCTGTAAAATCATTGCCTTTTTAATAAAACGTTAAAGATATAAATAGGTAAAGCCAACTTTAAAAACAAAATACTGATCCAGCGGCCATTTTTTGTTTCTTATAAAGGTAACGTTAGAGTGTCAAAAAACGAAATCCTTTATGTTGGTACAATTATCAACTCACGGAATGCTTATTTTTTTCTTGTTGATGATTGTTTAATGTAATTTTTAAAGTATTTCGTTATTTTGACAAGCTAACGTATCCGTTATAAAAAAAAACGTTGAAACGAGAAAATTGTTCTATGAATGTGTGTTAAAAGAAAAAAGTTTATTATTATTTTGTTTTAACTAAGTTTGACGAACACGATTTTTTTTTTATTTACGCCACATTTTTTTTTTTGGTTTTCGACTTAGATTTATTGCCGTACCGGACACATATAGCAGTTTTTCGAGGTAAGGGGCAGTATGGTTGGAGACAATATATTTGCACTCTGTGCAAATATATTGTCTACATAAAGAAAAATATAGGTATTGTCCTTTTGCACAAAATCATATTTTATATTTCGACGAAAAAATTGATATTCGATTTTATAATTAAATCTTATTAAATAAAGACGATTATTATTAATTTATTTTGTTTGACAGATTATATTTAAATATTACTAATACTTTTTTAACATTGGTTGTTTCATTATTTAGTGTTTGGAAGCTTATGTTGTCTACAGTTTTTGTTTTAGTGTTCTATCATAGGTTAGATAGTGATAGAAAAATATATATTGTTCATGTTTAAAACACCAATTAGCTATTAGGGTGTAATTTATATTTTGTAAGTAAATTTAAATAAAATTAACTATTTATTGTTTATCTTATTTTCTGAATTTGTTTTTTTAAAGATTTGTTTATAAAATCGTTAGGTAATTAAACGTTTTTATAATTATACTCAGTTGATATGTTTTTTGTATAATTTTAGGTATACAATTTTAATTTTATTTGTGTCTTTAAATAATGACATAGTTTAGAAGTTTTTTAAACATAAAAGATAAAAATATATTGGAGGTTAATTAATATTTTATTATAAAAATCAGTAACGACTGTTTAAAACGTTTAATTACCTAATATTTTTAATTTGTATATCAAATTAATTATCATTATGCTATGTTAAAATCCTGTTTATTTTATTATTGTTTAATATATTATAAGTATGTTAATATATTTATTATAATATACCTAAAAAAAACACTTGTGCCTAAATTAATTTGTACTAGAATAAAAATATCGTACCTAATAATGAATATTTAGTATTAAATCCTGTTTCTAAATATTTAATATTGTTATTTATACCTAATCTAATAAAAAACCTATTATATTGGGGGATGGGACGTATTAATAATTTTGTATTAATTTGTATGTGTTCCATTTTGTGCTATTCTAATTTATTGAAACAAAGTTTTAAATACAGTTTTTATTGTCAAAAATTACGAAACGTGCTGAAATATCCTTTTTAATACAGTTACTCAAAAAGTGGCGTATTGCAGGGACGTATAGCGTTCGGGATGTGGGCTATTACATACTCGAGCTTTTTTTTACCTTTTACGAACTCGTGCGTTCTCTTTCCCAACTGTCAAAATAATGTCTATTAAAAAGTAAAAAAAACAACCACGAAGTTTTTACTAAAAAAAAATCATAGAAGTTTTTATAATTCATGCAAATATTTCTAAAAAGATGCTACTAATTTGTTTCAATATCAGATTTAATGATTTGATTCAATGAGTTAGGTTTCATTTGCTTCTTTTTAGAAATATTTGCATGAATCATAAAAACTTCTATGATTTTTTTAAGTAAAAACTTCGTGGTTGTTTCTTTTTTCTTTTTAATAGACATTATTTTGACAGTTGGGAAAGAGAACGCACGAGTTCGGAAAAGGTAAAAAAAAAAGCTTGAGTATGTAATAGCCCACATCCCGAACGCTATACGTCCCTGCAATATATATGCCACTTTTTGAGCAACTGTATTAACAACTTTTTTTTCTAACTACAGATTATTTACTAGTTTATAACTCCGTTTTTAAACCAAAGTTCTTCCATTTTCATAAAACATAATTAATTTTCATAGTAATTAATGACGTACAAAAGGAACAGTCGCTAGACTCGCGCCCTCGGGATTCAGTTTGCTTTTACAGCCCATATGCAGTTTGCTTTTACAGCTGCATATCTAAAGAGGTTAATATTTGTCCTTGTTTTGTATCAATAAAAAAAACAACATACAGTAAAATATAATAAGTTTTTCTATAAATTTGAATTAACAAGAAAAATTGTGTACAAAATTTTTAATACGTTTCTATGTTTTCTATTATATTAATCCTTCTATTTTTACAATTTATTATAATATTGTCCCTTATTCCTAAAATCGGTTCTAGTCATAAGAGTTATCTACAGCTTTATAGTTAGTATTACCTATTTTATAAAAAAACCTAAAACTATTTTATTTGTATTAAATTAAATTTTTAAAGATAAAAATGCAATGAATTTTTTTTTAAATGTAATAAGTAATTTATAAAAATGCATAAACATAAAATACTGAAAAAAAGTAAAAATAAAAAACCGACTCCTCTGCCATCTAGTATTAGAAACTAGGACTTCTAACTTCACTCGTATAGAGTTATTAGATGAAAGCTAATAGAAAGTGTCTGTGTATAAGTAGATAACAAGCAATGCCAAAATTCGTAAGGGGTGACTGGAACCAGGGGCCTTACCGGGAAGCCACATGAAATACCGATCGCACGTCGATCGATCGAAAGCAAAAATAAAATGTATGTGATTTGACGTTTCTCGGCGATCGTGTTCTACCCGTAGACAATATTTCCTATACAATTTTATCCATCGGCGCGTCGATCGGTTTGTCGATGTGGCTTCCCGGTAAGGCCCCTGGTTGGCTCAGCGGTTGAGCTCCTTGCCGCGAAAGCGAGGTTCGTGGTTTCGAGTCCCGCCCACCAGGATTTTTTTCATTGCATTTTTATCTTAATTTGTATTAAGAAATTGACCAAATATTAAATTTTAAGATTGATATTAAACTTAGATAAAAATTTTGTAAATACAAGTCAACAAATTGGATAATTAGTTAGAAAATTTGTAAAAAAAAAAGTTTGTATATAGTGGTTGTATTTGCGAATTTTAATGTAAATAGTCTTATTTAATCCTAAAATATGGAATTTAGTAAAATGTTTTTTTATTTATTGATTGAGTGAGGAATGTAGACGTGAACGTTGTTCAAAGCGGTGCGAAATACAAGCTGATGAAACATTTGTGATCTTTGTTGATGAAAGTGTAACTTTGATTATTAAAATGAGTTGTAGACTTTTTCTATGTTTTTTTTAAAGGCTGATTAGACTTTAGACGGTTGTACTTTGGGCTAATATGAGGCTCTCCTGATTATATTGGACAACTTTAATTATGAAACCATGTGTCATAAACAAATGAAAATAATATATATGGAGAAGCGAATCTTTTTTTTTTTCATTTGCGAAACATGGTTTCATGGGAAAACTTATTCGACATACCGATCAAATACGCTGTATTTTTATTTTTTGCCTCCCCGTTTTTGTCCATTGCCTCATCCCAATTATGAGTAGCATACGCTAGAAGATCACCTGAGATAGAGAGTTATCTTCTAGGTAGTCCATGATTTGTGCATTCATTATGGTTTCGAGCACTTTACACATAATTAAGGTCATAGCAATGGGACGATAATTACTTGGGTTGGACCGGTTCCCTTTTTAGGTATTGCAGCCTAAAAAGGGAGACTGGGGCTCGCAGCTTGGAAAATTGCAAACGTACAACCGTTTGCAATTTTCCAAGCTGCGGGCACAGTGCTAGAAAGTATGACTAGCGGTATAAGCGCGTGAGGGTAGGAGACAACTCAAACGCACATTCCTTCAATACTTTTGCAGGAATTCCACCACTGCCGCCAGGGTAGTGCAAGAAAGTACTCCCTTAAACCAAACCAGTACGCCGACGAGTAGTGCCACACTTTACGTACCGTCGTCCTTTGGGCGGGCACTGGAGCATTCGATACTAAAGTCGCGACCAGACAGTGGTCGGAGCTTAACTAAATGAGCTATGACCGATACGTAAGCACACAGACAGTGGTCGGAGCTTAACTAAATGAGCTATGACCGATACGTAAGCAGCTGGGTGACTCGTCAGTAAAAGGTCAAGTCTAGAGGGCGCATGGTCGACAATATCCGGAATCTGATTCTGATTTACCAGCTGAGTCAGGCCATGGAAAAGTGAAAAGTTATGTGCGCATTTTCCAGCATGATCGGTTTTGGGAGCACTTAGCCACTGCATATGGTGACCATTAAAGTCTCCCAAGAACACAAACTCGACGCCAGGAAATCGTTCCTGTGTCAATCTGTCGCTCTACTCATATAATTATAAAATTGTGTTGTCTCCAGATCACTATGTGATCTATATAGACATACGTAAATGCGGAACAGCGTTCCCAGATGCACGTGCACCTACAAGGTGAAAAGACGGGAGTCCTTAAAGCAGCATAGACGGCGACAACAGATATTAGATCTAACATATAGACAAAGCCCGGCTATGGGCAGAAACATCTCCTCCAGTAAGAAGCCGGAGTACTGTTAGTAAGATTTTACTTACAGTATCCCGGTTACTTTACTTACTAAGTTTTTTCTTCACTAAGTTTCGTTCACATAAAGGGTAGCAAAAATGTAAAGTTAGTTAAAATAATTAAACCATTCAATCAAATTAAACTACTATTTTTAACTAATTAATGTCAAGGTGGGTACGTCTGTCTATTGGTGGTCATTTTACATTTAATTTGCCTATTTCTATAACATTTAGTAGGTAGATTGAATCCCAATGTTCTTTTATTTTCGTCATTCCATGAATTAGTAATTTTTCCAATTTTGTAGGTTTTAATGTATTAGTTACCTATTTTCTACTATTATTAGTTATTTATTATCTACTTGTCAATACAATTTTTGCATTCATAATGGCTTAAACCAAGTATCTGAGGAATGCCGGTTTGGTCTCTGCATCAGACATAGTAGGTACCTTATTAATCGTGTTTTTTTATCATTAAAGGACTTCCACCAGTTGTTGGTAAAGTGACCTACAAAGTCCAGAAATGGGATCGAGAAATACATTATTGTTTAACAGCATCGATCGCTCCCACCATGCTGGGTAAAAGATACCGTTTCTAAATGGGTGGCGACGAACACGAATTTGCCTTATTACCAATTTACGAATCTATCTAATATCGTCGCTGTTTTATAGTCAAATTAACTGCCCATTTTGTAACCGCACCATAAAAGGATACTACCACCTCAAAACTAACGAAATATTAATATTTCTGTGCCATTTATCATAGTTATGTTATTAATGCAAGTGCAGCAGCATTTACAATTACAACTATGTAAGAGATTATTAATAAAACCAACAGATGGCGCCACTATCAATATAAATCGTACAGTTTTTTGTATTTGAACTGAGGAAAGCCGGTTTGGTCTCTCTGCATCAGCCTAACATTTTGACCAATCATACGCTCGCATTTTTAGTTCTCAAAATTTCCGCTTGGTGCGCTGAACTTTTTACCATACAAATTTTAGTTCATCAACTCAAACGCAAAATAATAATTAGAAAACTCACACTAGGGGTACTGACATAGAAATTAATACATTTTTTGTAAATTGGAGTACCTACCTACTAGTACTTTGTATCCGCCTGAAGCTAAAAACACCTACAAAGTTCATGAATGGGGTCTATAAATATATTATAGATCACTCTCCCTATAATGGCTAAATAATACAGTTTGAGTTGCGACAAACACGAATTTGCATTCTACTTTAATATCCTCGCAGCTTTATGGTCTAATTAATTAACTGCCTGTTGTTAAAAAAAATCTGCCATTTCTATACTAATATAATAAAGAGGAAAGATTTGTATTTTTGTATTTTTGTATGTTTGTAATGAATAAACTCAAAAACTACTGGACCGATTGCAATAATTTTTTCACCATTAGAAAGCTGCATTATTCAGAAGTAACATAGGCTATATAATATCACGCTAGGTCCTTTAGTTGTGGAGCAGTAACCAAAAATGTTTTAAAAACGGGGGAAAAGTATCGTTTCTGAGGCCTTCCGTGGCGTGCGCTGAGCATATAGTTAAAGTTATACAAACCTGTGCGAAGCCGGGGCGGGCCGCTAGTTTCTATATATAAACATGTTATATTTATGCAGCAGCAGTCAATTATGTAAGAGATGATTAATAAAATCAACAGATGGCGCCACTATCAATAAATATCGTACATTTTTTTGTTAAATATTTTTAATAAAATTCAGTGATTGATCCGGCGCCAAATACGCTGCGAACATACATTCCACTGAGAAAACCCCACAAAGACAACTGAACAACACATTTAATCACATTCATTAATAATAATTCTCATAAAATGAATAATAATAATATAAATAATAAGTTTCTATGATGCAATTTAAAGTAATGCCTATAGCAATAAAAACTGTTTATTCTATCTATACATACAGTCGTCACTTGGTCTGGGTGGTTTGCAAAGTATAATATTATGTATTGTAATACATATATATATCGGTTTTTCTTTCACACAAAGTACAAGCTTGGAAGCCTGTTTGTACTAACTAAGTAGCGGCCGGGCATAATATTTTATTGCTGGTCGTTTAGTTTTTCATTGTTCTGTATAATCCCAAATATTCATTATTTTTAGCATTACTTAAATTTCTATTTGATATGCTTTTTGTTCTTTTGTAATATATTTATTAAACATTCCAATAAATTGCGTAGGTTTAATTTTGTTTTTAATATTCATACGAAAATTATCCAATCAATATTATTTTTATTTTGTTTCTAAAATCTTTTATCAAGTGGATTATTATTTTATTTTTGTGTGGGTCGTTTAAAATTCCATTGTTATGTATGATCTAAAAAAATATTATTTTCAGCATAACTTAAATAGCTTTTTGGTGATGCTGTATTAATTAATGTTCTCCTAATTATATTATTCAAATATATGAATTAATCTTCTCTTTATTTTGTTTTAAAAATCTTTCATTAAAATCGTCGTTTCGACCGATCGTTTAGTTTTTAGTTCTATCATGTGAGATTCAACATTTTTAGCATTACTTAGATTTCGATATTTATTCGGTATGTTCTTTTAGTGTACTTTTGTGAAACACAATATCTTTATTTAAAAAATGCTTTGTTTAAGTTTGTTTTTATAAAAGTTAAAAAATAATATTAGTTTTTAAGTAACCGACATAATTTTATATTGTAACATTACTGAATCTATATGAAAAAGGGTATAAACAAGTGATATAAAAATAATATATATATGTGTTCACCATACTCTCTTTACAAACAAAGCATTTTAACAAAATGCGTACAATATAAAAATAACTAACTAAAATAGTCACGCCTTTTTACCACGAGGATAGGCAGAGACAATAGAGCGCTACATACTCATCCGTCACATCCCCATTTACCCGTCTACTAGCTTTTTTGGAAAGTAATGTAATAATAATATGTAGGACAATTTCCACATATTGCTCTGGTCACAAACTAAGCTCTAGGCTTGTAGTATGTGTACCAGAAGTAACGATAATACATATTCTATTTTATAAACACCCAGACCATGACAAACTGTACAGAAAAAACGTACTAATATTTTTTGCCATGGGTGGGAATCGAATCCTCGACCTCCGGATACAACGCCAAAGGCGCAACCTCGCGTAGCATCTACTAGCCATTTTTTTCTTTTTCTCACTCATCCACCAGATCTAAGTTGGTTCTCGCGTTCTTCCCTTTTAAACCGAATTCATTATTTAATTAAAAATAATACTTTATATAGATTATCGAAAAATAAATGAGAACTCACTTCTGAATTCTCTTGGAAATAAGTAGTTCCAGCAGAGTTACGCAAAAAAAATATTAGGGAAAATCATTCAAAGCCAACTGCTGGACATGTCTTAAGTTGTCCAGGAATGTACAAAGATGTAGTAAAAATTGTGTCATCTTGCGACACTTGTTGCAACTTTCGTTCTGAAAGTAGCGTGGAATATACACTGAGCTGCTTTGATGGTGTCGCCCCCTGATTTAATAGTAAATTTCAATCTATTAGACTGTATCACTGTAGAATTTCAGCATGGGTGTCACAGAAAAGCTCCATTGCACATCAGCATTCTTGACGGGCAGTTTTGACAATTTTCTAAAAAGTAACAATGTCTCCCAGTTCCTTTGAAATCCCGCTAACCTGTCCAGGGCTGTTTGCACCTCTAAATACATTGATGACCTCGTTTGCCATTGGCAACATCTGCAAAGCATGCTGCATTGAGTTTGTCAATTTAGTGTGCAATTTGTCCTCCAGGACCAAAAGAATAGCCTGAGTCATAGGACCAAGACTCCTGATTTCAGGTGACTCCATGCAGCAAGGGGGATATGATGCTTTACCAGACTGTATTGATTAATATTTTGTGTAGGATTCACCATCTTTTTCTCTTACAGCATTTCCGAGTTGAGTCTCGTTTCAATGCATTGTGAGTTGCACTGTTTCTGTTTTTAAACCGAGTGACACCAGTTCTGACTTCATTATAAAATGACCTAAATAATGTCATTATTTCAATTATAGGGGTGGGAACCATGAAGTTGAAGGCAATTCCCTTTTTCTTGACCTCCTCTACCAAAGACCTGATGATCCATGATCATCATATCATTCTGATCCATGAATCACAATCTAACATAATAATTCATTCATTATCGCAACATTCAAAACTTCTCTCAATTTCTTCCAGAACTCTTCTCTTTCTGTGCGTGGATTAGACGTATACAATTATACTATAAACAGTATAAAGTCAGGAACAACGTGAAATCTAATCATTTTTCTTCGTAATATTTGATGCCTTAGCATTAAATTAAAAGCGCCAAAAAAACAGTAGACAGGTTATATTATGAATAAATATAGTAATCGAATAAAAAATAAAAAAAGTTGGGTTTCTGAAAAAAAAAACAAAAACAAACAACTTTGATTTCGTAATACTCAATATCTTCAGCGACAACTATGCTTTTTTAAAATTGTTTGGTTTGGTATAATAATGTACTAAAACATTAATCGTGTACTTTTTTATTTAGGTCATTTTTTATTATTATTAATAAAAACCTACGAATTATGACTACGGATTGTCACACCACACAACGAATTGTATGCGTGCAAATCAGTTTTTATTATTCAAGTTGGTCCTCGCCTTAAGTAGCACTACTTTTAGCCTAACACCCATAAGAGTCTACTAGACATTCATATTCTGAGAATGAGTGAGTGCATACTCAGTTATTCTCTCAGACATCAAAAGTCCCACACCCTTACTTGCTCGCTCGCCTCCCCTACACCAGACCAGATTGCGTTACAGAGACCATGGTTTGTGGTGCCTGAGCCTTTTCGTTAAGTTTCATTCACACACAGGATATCCAATCTCTTTGCATACATCATACTTTATCTATTTTCCTATCCATCTCTCGACATACATTGAATACTGCAACTCGGTTCTCCGTTTTTCGCCTCGTGGGAACTTTTGACGTGACATTGACGATTGGTTGCCCTCTTGTGATTTTATACTTTAATGTAAATATATTGGTTTCTTTTTAATACTTTTAAGATATTCCGCACATATTGTTTAATTATTGGTTGTTTTTTCGTATGTCTCCTTCAAATAATATAATAGCATACTTTTGTTTAAAGTATTGATCTGAGCGTGTAAATTGGCAAGAGAAAAGTCTAACACTACTCAATCAAAGGAAGAAAAGCTATACGCGGTTTTCTTAAAACCTAAATTTTTAATCGCTTAATAATTAAAGAATTAAAGCGGTACATTGGATCCATACAGATTAGAGAAAACTGATAATATTCTTCCTTTGCGTTTTATTACTACGCAGTATTTTTTACTATTTTACTTTACGTTGTACTTCTGTACGTTGTCCCGTTTTATTACATTGCAGTATTTTTTTAAATATTTTTTAATTTAACTAAAATGTTAAGTTTTATTACATTAAAATACAAGGACATAGGTATGGGGTTTTAAAATAACTAATTGGCGCGTTCTAAAAAAAATATTGTAAATAGCCAAAACATTTCTTGAATAAAGCTTGATGATCTGTTTGGTAATTTATTAAATCAAAATATAAATTTTATCCCTATCATTTAGAGATTTTCCTTTACATTTTTCGAGTGACATCCGATTTAATTTTTTGAATATTGTAACCTTTTAAATTATATCTGCATGCAATATTGTATTTTTATATTGAAGTGAAATATTAATGTTTTATTTGATAATATTTCTTTGTACGTTTCGTACCTGGGGGCCTACTCCGAACGCACGAAAAACGAAACTTCGGGCGTTGTATCGGGCATTTCCTACTCTGAACACTATCGGGCCCGATTTCGTTCACGAGAGTCGTACTTTGACGTCTCGCGTCTCATAAACCCTACTCTGAACGCATTTTTAACGAACGAATATTCGAATTTGACAGATGTTTCTTCGGGAATTTTATGTCAATATTCACGAGAGCTTTGTAGGTACCTTTTAATTATCGGATAATCTAATTTATTCTCAAAGAAGTTATTTTTCTTCATAAAATTAATTGTAAGTGAAAGTACCTTTTTTGTGGACAAATTAGATATATAGATAGTAAATAGAGAAGACTTGTTCGAGGAGCGCGGGGCGGTTTTCACGGCACAACCTCCTAAACGATTTGATTCGCAGATGTCTTGCCGTAATTAATATTCCATCAATAAACGAACCTTGTGGTCTATTACGCGATGACCGCAAGAGACCTGACATATTAAGTATATTCCATTGGAAGATGGGTAGCTGCTTAGTGTGGGATGCGACATGTGTCGACATCTTGGCAGCTACACATCTTTCGAGGACTAAAGATGAGGCTGGTGCCGCTGCTGCCTACGCTGAGAACCTCAATCGTCTAAAATATTGTCAAATTATTAATAACTACATATTTGTGCCGTTTTGGGTAGAAAAAATGGGACCGTGGGGCCTCAAGCAAAAACATTGTTCAAAGAGATTGCATTAAATTTTCAAAATTTCACAAAGAATAAGCCTATCTATACAGAGATGCGTGTAGCCAGTGTTCTGGGCAGTGGGCACTATGCCGCGCGACCACTATGAGGATTTTTTTAGGTGTTTTGTAGGAAAAGTGACAAATTAAAAACACGGAATATAAATTAATAAAAGGTTTATTATTTACACAATTAAATCACTTCCTACATTTTATTTACTGTTATTAATTAGAAAGAAAAGAGGAATCACATATTTTAGTAAGCGCATGGAAAGATAAAGTAAAGGGTTTTATAAACACTAGAGATAAACATTTTGTATAGGAGCGTAGGTCGTCTATAAGAAATTTCACTCGACTGCCAGGGTCGCAGTAGCTCAGCGACTCGTTGTTCTCGTTCTGTTCAATTCTCAAGGGTTATTCACGTTGAGGTGGATTTCCCCACAGTATTTTAGTTATAATTTTATCACCGTAGTTATTATTTTAAAGGTAAAATAAATAATTTGATCTCCAACAAACAACCAACTTAATGACAAGTACTAGTTACGCTTCAGTGAAAAATATCAAGATTTTATTTATTTTTACAGTACTAACCTACGAATTTAAGTTATAAATTTCTCTATTACGGCTAATACAAATTTCATGGTTTTAAAATTTGTCGTATAGAACGTTGTCAAAAAAAAGGTTCTTTACATGTCATGAGTAAATTTTTACTATATTTTCTAGATTAAAATTTACAAGTTAAATGCATTTTTTTATATAAAATATCTTTTAATTGTTTGTTACTTTATAAAAAGTATATTATTTTGGCAATAAATAGTATAAATTCTAGACATTTTAGCAAAACATTTTAATTGAATTCTACGATTTGTTCCTATGTAAAAAAAACCTAATGACATCCCTAATTATTCATTCGATCCTTCGTTCACGAAACTAGTCTATGGTTCCAACCGAAAGTATGTGGATCCGTAAGTATTTCAGAGTAGGCCACATTTTCGTTCATCGTCTACGTATCGGCCCGACCGAAGCCCGTAACTTCGGTATTTCGGAGTAGACCTCCTGACACTTTAATAATGGCCTATGGGAGTTGTTTATATTGTTACTATATACATTTACTGTCACTAAGATTATATAAAGTTCAAGTTTTAAATTTACAGGTAGCACATAAAATAAATATTTTTTTTATGTAAAATGTATTACAAATTAATTTAATACTTTCCGTAGTATTAAATAAATGGGGTATAAAAGGATTTTTTTTTGTTTAACTTATTGGATTAAAGAATAAATAAGAAATCTGGTTAAAAAAAAAGATTGTTTGATGTAATTGTAATTTTTTGTTTATTTTAAAAAGGTTTTTTTTTTCGTTGTATAATACTTCCTTTTCGTCCCAATCGTTCTCGAATTACGTCATCGTGGATACAGTGTTAATTTAATACCGTACATTCGTCGCAATAAGCAAATTCTGACGGCCGGCAATTATTCTCTCGAGCAATTTGCCGACTTCATCCAGTAGCACGTAGGGGCGTCCGTCCTTCTTGATGAGGACCAGCTTGTCCAACTTCCACTGGGGGAGAAATCACCCCGACTAAAGGCACTGATCAAACAGTGCGAACAGTCGGGTCCCGAGGGTGACCAAGGCCAATCAATACGCAGGCACGGTCAGGAATGCCGTCTGCTCCCGAGGAGATAGTGTTTTTGCCTCGGAGCCTTCTCACGGCTTGGTCAAACTTCTCCGACGTCACCGCCGGTGACTCGGCCGCGGCAACCCGGTCCAACCGGAGACTGCAGCTATGGGCGCGGGAGTGTTGTCTGCTCGGTTTGGAAACAGAGCAGAAACGAACTCCCCTAGTAGCCGAGGCTCGAGGCTCTAAGTCAATGGGCGGAACTTCCCGCGTACCATGCGGTACAGGCACCCCCAGAGGTCTAGGCTCAGAGATGCAAGGATCTCCTCTCTCGCCTGCGCCTTGGTCTTGCTGATGGCTAGCTGTAGAGCCTTTTTCTTCTCTCTGTAGGCATCATACAGCCGGGCCTCCGTGACAGCATCGCGGGTTCGCCGCCTTCCTTGCCTTGTGTACCGGCGTCGAGCAACACTGCACTCGGCGCGTAGTAAGCCGATTAGCTCAGACCACCAGTACATTTTCCCGGGGCATTAACGCATCGGAAATCTGCTTCAATGCATCCCGAAACCACACGGCCCCTTCCTCGGCTTCGGCGAACCCGTCGCTCGGACAAGCCCATTGCTGAACCACGGAGGCTTCCATCATCAGTTACACGTTCTGAAACTTGGACGCCCACCTTGTTAAGTGAATCTGTTTGGGTGCTGCTTGTCCAAGACCTAGAGACCGGCAGAGACTTCGCACTTGATGTATCGGTGGCCCGACAGTGTCTCTACCTCTTCCAAGATCCTCCAGTCCCGGACAAGGCGCGCTACAGATGGGGTAGCTAGCATTAGGTTCACAATAGATGCGCCTCGCTGTCGCACGCACGTATCTACCGACCCCCTGTTTAGGATTTCGAGGCCAGCAACAAGCGCCTACTCCTTCAACACCTCGCCGCGCGCGTCGGTGGCGGGAGATTCCCATGTCATGGATTTTTCATTGAGATCTCTAGCGACTAAGACATTACTGGTCGATATCGGCGTGATAACACGACCGACCTCATCCAGAAATGCCTCAAAATCCGCGAGGTTTTTTTTTGGAGAAGTACACCCCCACCACAACGATTTCCCCAAATTGAGCCACCGTATATCCGGAACCTCTCGCTTTGCCGGTGGCTCCCGACGAAATTAGTACTAACGAGCCCGTGGTGTCCCCCAATCAGTTATCATTGATAGAGGGAACAAAATGGGGCTCGGCAGCCACTGTAAGGTAAAATAGTTGAATTCACGATAAGGCAGCGAGTATATTAAAATATACTCGTAATGCAATTCGTCATTTTCGCCCCCTATTTCGTAATCGCATCATTTAGCCGGCATAGTGGGAGCGATCAATATTGTTTAAGAACAATTATTGGTTGACCCCATTCATGGACTTTGTAGGTCTGCTCACCACCAGGTAGATACAAAGTCACATGTCGTGCTCGAATAAAAAAATAAATTAAAAAAACTCGCCGCTGCGGCCCACTATCGAGGTGCACCGTACACCGGTGTGCCTCACCTCGAGGCACCGGTAGCACCTCATGGGCGGGCCTCGAGCGCACCCTCGCCGAGGTCCATTACAAGGACCATTGAACCGACCTGGAGCCCGATGCATCCGCACGAATCATGCCGACCTTGATTAACGCCTCGGTACATCTTTCGGCGGCGAAGATGGCGGCGGCAAGTTCGTTTGCGGAGGCCGAGTCATCAAGGCCTCCGATCCGCAGATCAACACATTTGCTCGGTCGATCGACCCGCACGCGCTCGCACAGGAAAAAACTAATAAAATAAAATAACTATTCCTACATACGGGAAATATTGTGTCAACATCATTTGTAATGTTTATATTCAAAGCCTTTAAATCTTCAGATTTATTTAGATCTAAGAGTAAAGATGAAATTTCTACTAATAAAATGTTATTTTCGTTTATAATAAAAAACGAATAATCGACTATAAAACTTGAAACATATTCTTTGTTATTTAGTATTACAAAGTCTTGAATTAAAATTTCCTTTATACAATTTTTTGTTGTTTTGTGACGCAACAACCTTTCGGGATAAGTTTATAATGTTCAATATCTTTGACTAAACCATACAATTCTAGTTATTTATTTATTGATATAGATAAATAGAGGTCAGTAATACTAATTAAAATATCGCAACAAATTCTATCATTCAATTCATTGTTGTTTAACAGAATTGGTTCTCGCAACGCCCCGGCTAAATACTGCGATTACGAAATGGGCGGCGACAAAGATAAATTTTCAATATGAGTCTGTTTTCATTTCTGTTCTCGCTGCTTTATTTTCAAATCTACGCCCCTTTTATGTCTAAAGACTTTTATTTACTCAAAAGATTACAATAATCGCTTAAATGAGAAACAATAAAAATATACAAGTTAGTTATAATAACGGCGCTATGTCGGAGTTGGACGAATTTTTTTATTAAATTTTATTTTATGTAGGTTTATATTGTTTCTTTTATTTAGGTATATAAATGGGATAAGAGGATTTTGATATTTTTTTTTAGATGTTTAGATTTTAATGCATTATTTTTATTTTAATATATTTTATGTTATTTAAGGTTTATCAAATAAATGATATATAAGAGTAATAAAGTAAACTAGCACGAAAAAACAAAATTAAAGTATGTTTAGGGTTACCTAAACATACTCAAACCTAAACCTTCAAAAAACTGCTAAGGAACTAATATTACTGTTAAGTAATATTAGTTCCTTAGCAGTTTTTTGAAGGTTGACATTAGCTTGGCATCGGTAACTTTCCTTGGGAGTTTATTAAACAACTGTGCTTCTTCAAACCTCACATTTTTCTTACCATAGAGTGTTCTGGGCGATGGCAGATTTTATTTATATTTATGTCTAAAGTTATATTTGTATTTTCTTGTGACAAGTGTTAATTGGCTGTGTGCAGAATTATTAATATTTTTTCTTATATGAATGCTTGTGTTTTGTAATAGTAGATTGTATATTAAGGGAGCAAAATAATATTTTTACGGCGAGGGCACTTTTTTTAATCCTGAACGTAGCGAGGGATTCAAAGTACGACACCGCCTTTAAGTCGTCCTTTTCGAATGGATGGAATGAAAATAATTGTTCAATGCTAAGTATGTTGGTTTCTTATTTTTTTGTTTTCGTAATCGCATCCGTAATAGAGACATCTAGACAATAAATCGGTACAGTAGGGTTGTTATTATAATTGTATTTCATTATAAGTACTTATATTTACATTCAATTGATTATTTATGAAGTGTCATTAAATCAAACTAGAAATTATTACAATAACATTTCCTGGTTAGTGGGAAAATTTCCCTTGAAATTTTATCGTTATAATTTTATTACGGAAAAATATACGGTTTAAAAAAAAAAGAAAGACAAAGAGACGATATTTTTTTTTAAATATAAAACCTTTAAACATAAAACCAGCTAAACCGTAACCTGTAGGTATACTGACCCATTATTCGGAATCTGATATTTGGATAACGTCGTCCAAGCTGCATATCTACACGCGCGGTGTACGCTTCATAAACGCCTCTTGAAAACATACTGTTAATGCGCGGGCCATCGTAGTCGACCGCCGCGAGTTGTTAAGCTTGCGGTTTCTCCAATAGAAATTAAGTAAAAATTACAATAAAAAAATACCGCAATTTAGCGGACGCAAAAGCCGGAAAAAGATGACTATATTAATGGTGACGACACATGGAAGGATACTTTCCTGCCCCGGGCGATAATTTGCTCCACCTTCTCTTCCGGTATGCGATATACGTATATCACGAATAATGCGTTATCTTTGAGATGGTCAGCCTTGAGCAGCCTCCAGGTTCTGTGCTTGGAGGACCTCCTAGATGCCGCCCCTATAGCGTGGGATGTGTAGGTAGGCACGTACCTTTTTATAAAGATCCAACTGCTTCTACTTTGTTCCATTGTTGAGTGATGGCATATTTGCCATCGCTGTTCTAAGGCACTCTACAGGCTTCTTGTATTCCGCCCAAACTTTAAGCACACCATCACTTTCGAATTCTCGGCCTCTGAACGACGATGCGTAGGGGGATAGACGTTTACCCGCGCAATTGTATTAATGCGTGAAAGATCGCGTCCTCTATGGTGTCCCATTTTATTTTGTAATGTTGTGCAAAAAGGTATTTAAAAAAAACTAGAACTTAACTAGATTTAATTCAACTTAATTAGAATACGACTATTGACGTATTATAATGATATAATTCTAAACTGATCCATTAATCGGAACCTGAAATTTGAATCATGTCGTCCAAGCGGCGCAGCGAGCAACTGTAGGGTTGCTGGAAATTTTGTATAATTTTATTGTGGCCATGAAAGGTGAATTTTGCACATCTCATGTGCAGAATTTTCGCCGTAAATCCTTCATTAGTGGAACCTATTGTCAGCTCTCTTCCGAAATTCAACACAACAACCATGTGCAATGAGTACTCAACGAGATTGGACATCTGACCAGCGAGGTACATCGAACTGGGAACCAGACGGCTGAAGTGCTCCCGGAAGTTCCACCGGCAGTCGAGGATGCTCAGCTGCTCGATAATCAGGTGGCACCCTTCTGAGTATAAGAAAACATAGGGCCTCAGTTTTGTTAAGCATCATTGCCGAGTCCAACATTCTTATCCTGCTGAGAACGGTTGTTTACCTGCTGATAATCAGGTAGGACCCGACCAGTAAGTAGCCTTAGGCTAAAAACATAGCTACGCTGGCGCTGGTCGTGATCATGGTTTGGCCGGCCAAGCATTGTGTTCATAGTGTTCCGTGCGCACTCTTGCAACCTAGTCGTGTACAGTCATAGAATTAAGAACAATATAGATGTAGATGATGTATGCCGCCTATAATTGAGGCTCATTTATTAAAAGCCACATTTATAACTACATTTATATAATTCTTAAGTGACCTATTAATCGGAATCTGAAATTTGCATCACGTTATCCTAGCGGGACTAGAACGATAGATAATAGCTTATTTGCCGATTTGGATTTTTTACATAACAATAATCTAAACTTTCATAATATTATAGATTGGTTTGTTCCCATATCAGGTTTTTGTCCGCATTCAAAATAGTTGGTTAAGCAGCGCATTAATCGGAATCTGAGATTTGGATCACGTCGTCCAAGCTACTAGTACGGTAGATTTTTGCGGTTTAGGATTTATGCCACACTGAAGACTTATTTCTATTAGAAGAAAGTCACTGTTTCGGCAACCGTAAATGAAAATATACAAGTTGAAATTTTGTATACTTTCATTTTATAAAACCTCACAATATTTTCACCGGATGCCATAAAGGGGGAACGGAACGCTTATGCATATTTCAGGCATTTAGGTCGGCACATTCCGCTATAATGTGCAGCAACGTGTCCTCGTCGCAAACCCTTCATTTGTGGCATCCCATTGTCGGCTCACTTCCCGCAATGCAACTTCTTTCAAAACAACCATCTGCCGTGAGTACTCATCCGAGATTGGGCATCTGACCAGCAAGGCACATCAAACTGGGAGCCAGACAGCTAAAGCGGCCTACCTCCCTAAGCAGGGTATTGGCAGATCGATCGTCCGAAGACTGAATCTTCCTTGTACCACTTACCGTTATCCGCCTTAGGCTCCTACTAATCGAGAACTCTTCCCGCCTCTGTTGAACCAACTAAATAATATCGGCCTTGTTACAAGGGACGACTCACGGAGCTCTTGTCCCCTGGTTTCCTCGCGAACCACTTTTGTACGCTTGCACTGCGCCCATAGCGCCATTAAACTTTTACTGTGTGGATGCTCTGCAGGTCATTTAAACGGGTCGGCGTGCATACTTCCATAGCAGGACCATCCGCATTATTTTCGAGAACTTTAGAACATTACAATACCATTACGTTAGCCGAAGTCGTCGGGTTACCTAGTGAAGAATGAAGGAAAAAAAAAGACTATAGGATTATAATAGGGAAATATTGTGTCAACATCATTTGGAATGTTTATATTCAAAGTCTTTAAATCTTCAGTTTTATTTAGTTTAATAGTAAAGATGAAATTTTTACTGATAAAATGTTATACCTAAAGTTACATTTTTCGTTTATAATAAAAAACTAATGATCGACTATAGAACTTGATACATATTCTTTGTTATTTAGTGTTACAAAGTCTTGAATTTAAAATTTCCTTTACGGTTGATACAATTTTTTCATTGTTTTGTGACGCAGCAGCCTTTCGGGATAAGTTTATAATGTTCAATATCTTTTTGGGATAAAATTCTAGTTTTTTATTTATGTTATAGTTGTTAATATTTTTATATTATTATTTTCGTTATTTCAATATCACAAGTTTTGCACCAAAAAACTTTTTTTTAAATTTAATGTTCCGTTAAGTTTTATTACGCAATCAATATGTACCCAATTACTACATTTCTTGCACTGAGTCCGATACAAGGCGATTCATTAAGGACCCATGCCCACAATAAATACATAGTTGCATATCTGGGTCATTAAACCAAGAGTCATTAATCTTTGAATTACTTTCTGGTTATAAGACTTTTTTTTAAAAACCTCCCATCAAAGTGGGAAAACGATTTGTTCTCTTCTTCTCATGACTCTTGACATCCTGTATCGTCGAGGGTTGCTTGACCTATTCTTTGGAATTTTGTTTCCCACCTCCTTAGTGAGAGCTATAATGTTTTTATAAAATAATCGTATAAACTGTCTGGGTTTTATATTTCGCTCATGATTTAATATATTTGATTTTAAATTACTAAAAAGTTTTCTACCAGAGAATTGCTTTTTCGAGTACTCGACTTATGTACTAATGCTGACCAGAGATGGCGAATGGCAAATATTTAGTTCAAATAAAATAAAAAAATATATATTATAAAATGAATTGTCATTTTCATACTTACCCTTAGTACCCACAAGCATTATTTGCTCTACTAACCGTTTGAATATTTTATAATATAAGTAAGGACTACTTTTAAATAAAGTATTACTTTCGTCATCTTCATTTAAATCATAAATTTTGCTTGATTCACTTATAGATATTTGGTAATTTAGTTATTTTAATTAAAGATTGTTGTACTTGACTATTATTATTTTTATTATTCAGTAAAATGTAAACATTAGATATTAAATTATTAAAATCTGTGATGCAAGAAAAAGTAATGGCACGAGCAAAAGTATCCTTTAAAATATTTGTTGAGGGATGCCCATAAAATGTATCAATGTCATTACACCATTTAAAAAAAAATCGAACAACAAAGATATATTGGCACTTTCTTTTTTAATAAGTATTCAACGATGTCAATATCATTTTTATTATTGAGGTGAGTTGTGGTTATCTCATATATTTCTACTAAATATTCGAGAAGTGTCGATATATTGAAAGCCTTTATAATAGCACGCAGATTGGCAAACAAAAAATCGCTTACAATACCATCAAAACGCTGGCGAAGCGCTGCTTTCTTCGAAAAAAAAAACGAAAATCGCTTAAAAGTTTTAAAATTGTGTTGGCGTCGTGTTTTGCGGACCACTTTGAAAATGCAGGACGCACTCTGCCGGATGATATACCAATGACTCCGCAGTATAAAAATATTTGTTTATTTTCATATATAGTTTTTTTATTTTTTTATAAACCACCTGTTGCATCAAAGAACAACGTGCACGGTCTATGTTGTTTAACAACCTTCTTTTGCATGCGTCCAAATAATTTTACACAAAATGGCCAACTTATTTCTTTAACAAAATTTTGATGCTCTCTTTCATATGAAACTAAATCTAAAATATCAAGCTTTGACCGGTCATTTGTTGACTTTAGCTCTGATCTTATTTTTCTAAATGAGCGATCCGATTTTACGTCTTGTAAATTGCGAGCTTCTTTTAATATAATGTCAGTACTTTGTAATAATTGCTCTTTTTTAATTTAAAGGTTTTTTTTATTTACTATTTTCTATTTTATTTTTTGCAATATCCCTTTCAATACCTGTTAACTTGTCCTGTTAACATTTTACCATGTGAAAATTTTTTACAACTGCTGTAAACACGGAAATTTAGATTACAGATCGTTTTTGTAAATTAATGTCCATACTTTTGAATCCAGAAAAAAACATCCTTCGTTAACTACAAATTGTTTTTTTTTCTGGGTATATATTCTTTGTGTTTAAAGGTAAGAGAGTTAATTTTATACGTGGTGGCCGAGTTGGTTAGACCTTGGGCTTAAAAACGCTTAGGTCCCTGGTTCGAATCCCGGTGTGTACCAATTAGGGCTTCCAATACCGGGATCCCGGTATCCGGCAATACCGGGATCCCGGACTTTTTTCAGACATTTTCAATACCGGTATTGAAATGTCCAATACCGGGATCCCGGTATTAGTGATTTAATCACATTTTTAGTACTAAACACAGTAATAAACTATCACTGTTATACACAAACATTTTTACCTATTTATTTCAATTTGGAATTGTACATAACGGTATTTTAATGATTTAACGACTTTATGGTTATATGCAATAACCTAAGTCATTCCAGTACAGTCAACGGTGAGGGAAAATTCATTTTCATCAAATTCAAGTGCAAAACTAAGCTGTTGTGAAACAGTGTTTTTTTTAAGCTACGTCGAAATTCGACCAGGGCAATTTGGCTTCCGCGAGGGACATAGTACCACGCTCTAACTAGTCCGGGTGCTCCACCACATGGCGAGCGAGCTAAACGCGGGCCGATCCTCGGTCGGAGTCTTCCTCGACATCGAGAAGGCTTTCGACCGTGTCTGGCACTGCGGCCTCGTATACAAACTCCTCGACTCGCCTGTGCCCCCCATGGCCACGCGGTTAGTGGCCTCCTTACTCAACAACCGCCACTTCCACGTAGCCGTGGAGGGAAAGGTCTCAGTGGAAGACCCCATTTATTCAGGCGTCCCTCAGGGAAGCTGCCTTTCACCCGCACTGTATGCTCTATTCACCAATGACATCCCTACCCTCTTCGGTCAAATTATATGGAGAGGATGACGTGGTCCTGGCGCTGTTCACGGATAACAGCGCCTATATACCTCACCTCCCACAAAAACCCCATACTCGCCGCCGAGAAGATGCAGAGGATGATGGACGTCCTCCCTTCGTGGCTCGACAGATGGTGGATGTCTGTAAACGTTGGAAAGACATCCGCCCTACTGGTCACCCGCCCTCAATGTTTTTACACCATTTAAAAAAAAAATCGAACAACAAAGATATATTGGCACTTTCTTTTTTTATAAGTATTCAACGATGTCAATATCATTTTTATTATTGAGGTGAGTTGTGGTTATCTCATATATTTCTACTAAATATTCGAGTAGTGTCGATCTATTGAAAGCCTTTATAATAGCATGCAGATTGGCAAAATTTTGATGCTCTCTTTCATATGAAACTAAATCTAAAATATCAAGCTTTGACCGGTCATTTGTTGACTTTAGCTCTGATCTTATTTTTCTAAATGTGCAATCCGATTTTACGTCTTGTAAATTGCGAGCTTCTTTTAATATAATATCAGTACTTTGTAATAATTGCTCTTTTTTTAATTTAAAGGTTTTTTTATTTACTATTTTCTATTTTATTTTTTGCAATATCCCTTTCAATACCTGTTAACTTGTCCTGTTAACATTTTACCATGTGAAAAATTTTTACAACTGCTGTAAACACGGAAATTTAGATTACAGATCGTTTTTGTAAATTAATGTCCATACTTTTGAATCCAGAAAAAAACATCCTTCGTTAACTACAAAATTTTTTTTTTTCTGGGTTTATATTCTTTGTGTTTAAAGGTAAGAGAATTAATGTTATACGTGGTGGCCGAGTTGGTTAGACCTTGGGCTTAAAAACGCTTAGGTCCCTGGTTCGAATCCCGGTGGGAAACAATGAGTTTTTATTTTTAAAAAAATGTACATTTGTTTGAGAACACCACTATAGTGCCTCGGAGAGCACGTTAAGCTGTCGGTCCCGGTTTCACTATACCAACTTGTTAAACTGTTTATAGATGGGTTATTGAGTCAATACAAAACATCGCGACGAGCTAGCCACTTGTACGATGTAGGCTCATACCATCGGCAACGACGAGGTGGGATTAAAACCCCTCCGCTGGGTACCCTGGGGGCCGTCTAGGCGGTCTCGGGCACCCGTGATGATATGATGTATGTAGAATTAATGTCTATACCCAGGGCTCGACAGATACATTTTTTTTTTTAGTATTTCAGACGAAATATTTGGTGATATGTCATTATTGTTACCTCTTCTGAAGGTCTCTAACTCAACTAAAACTCTGTTGCTTTCATTAATCCTCTACTTTAACATAAAAATATTGCTCGCTATGCTAATTGGATAAATATAAACAATTTTACATTACTTTCCCTTTCCAATCATGTAAAAATATTTATATTATATTTACTCTGAGTTCTAAAAAACAAACAAAACACCCACTTGATACAATTTTGTCGGGGTTTCAAATCTCATGCGCAGAGTCAAATTTCTAGCAAGATGACCGCCCGACCGGCTAAGGTCATATTGAAGATTTTAACCAACTTTAGAGGTGTTATGATATTTGGAGATTTTAATGAAACACAAACTTACATAACATATTCTTTATTAAAAAAAAACTTTTGTTTAGAAATAATTAATAATTAGAAGTAACATATTTTTCCAACAATATAAAAATACATATTGAGAATTTTGTTTTTATTTATAATTCATATTTTTTACAATAAGCATTCATGTAATATGTTTAAGTTATATTTTACCTATTTAAGTCAATTAAAAATATATATATATATTGATAATTTTAATTTTATTTATGTTACATATTTTTTTTACAGTATGCATATATGCATTTACATAAAGACTAATAACATATTTTACCTATTTATGACAATATAAAATATAAATTAAGAATTTAACTTTTATTTGTTTTATACTTTTCTACAATATACATACATATATGTATACATACATATGACTAATAGCTTAATTAACTCATTTATGTCAATATAAAAACATATAATGTCCTAGTAAGTTCCGGAAACAGTTTAAGGACAAATTGAGAAGGTCCGGGAAGCTGGACTAAGTGTGGTAGGAAATGAAGCAGTTCTCAATGCATAAATTAATGTCCACACTCCATGCACTTCCATATGGTCCTGGTTGTGACCTGCCGCTGGGCGCACATCCAGCAACGAGTTTGTCTGGAGCCGGTACGAATGGGGAAATGGCGGTGCTCGAGTTTTGGGCAGTTGTTGGTGGAAATTAGTTGTCATTTTGCCATAGTCAGTCCATTATGCCGGTGGGACAATTTTGAATTAGAAGTGAAGTAAATTATATAACAATTAATTATGGCCCTATTTAATTGTTATATAATTGGCCCAACGGGCGCAATAGTTTTTTGTACAAAACCTTAGTCCTAACTCTTTTCATGGGCTGAGCAGACAGGAACTGATCATTTCTGTCTACCCCTTCCATGGATTTTTTATAGTCCAGGACAATGTTGGGCTTGTATGTCAGCCGGTTGTACTTTTGTCTGGTTCGATTTGCATGTAATGGTATGTTGAGATCATGCTAAGTAAGTTAGAATCTTTCCATACCATAACCGACAAATCGGAACAGTAGCTTGCTACTACTTCGCCTTGTCGTAAGTCAGTTTTATTCAATGTTTTCAATGAACTAGGAACGAATTCCCGGTTCAGTTGTAAAGTCCCGTAACAGTCAGTCTATTGTCTATTGGGACTACGCGCTTAATAATGGAATATTGTAAAAATTGTCCACTATTAGCATATGTCCCCGGTGAAGTAGCGGCTCTACAAGGTTATACACAATTTTAGCAGTGGCGCCACTAGAACGTTCACCACTGTCAACTGGTAGTTGGTCACGTGATGTGTCAACAGGTCCTTCATTCGTCTTATCGTCGGTCGTTTTCCCATCATTTGTCTTGCCATTTTTAGTTGTAGTCTCCGGTTGTTTGTTTTTTCCAGCATATACGAAAAAATTCCAGAGATAGCCACTGGAAGACTCACACAGTTCATAGGTTTTTACGCCAACCTGTGCAGCTTTCGATAGAACTTTCTGGGCGAAACCTAATCTCCCATGCCACTTTAAAAGAGATTCGTCAATGGCTATCTCTTGAGAAGGATAGTATAAGCGGTAAAAAATTATATTAAAATAATCTGTCACTAGTCAAATTTTACACAGTTTAGTTTGTGTACCGTGTTTTTATGGCAAATAAATTATTTATGATTTATGTAGTCGCAGTGTCATTGTCAACAAAATGGAGCATGGATTTTAGCAACTGATAACGGTTGTATAACATTATCCTTGAAATACAAGGCATGGTGCCAAAACTGTTAAAAGAGAAGTAAGACTGGGAGCTTAGAAGAAGTGTCAGTGCTAAAAAACTGACCATTTCGTCCCTATCAGTCGGAGATCAACTGTACAGCCACGATGTTGTAAAATGCTGATCTTCTGTTTAGCGTACCGATTGGTCTCTGTACACGGCAAGTCAACAAAGTCATTGTCAATCATTTTGTAAAAAATATCAATTATATTCATTTGTGACTAAAAAAATTAGGTCCAGGAGTTCCAGTAAAAGTCTCGTAACAGTCTTTTGGCGCTATAGTCCTTAAAGCTAAGTCATTCAGTCGGTCTTCCGTGTTTAAAATTTGTGATTCAAAGGGAGTCGAGTCACTGTCTGCCACAGGCTCCGCTGAAACATTCCGTCCTGTCACAGTCGTAAAAGTAGCTTCTTCTGCGTCTAAGTCGCTGTCACTCAGGTCATCGGCCGTCTTTAACCACTCGTCAATCGTCACGTCAACTTTTTTATCCATAGGACCTGAAAGAAAATACATATTTTTATTTATATACTAGATCACATTAAATTGAACGAAAATTAGACCGTGGTTCTACTTCGTTAAATTTAGAATATACATTCTCATTTTTACCTATCAATCCATCTAAATTGGGCGATCATAGGCATAGATGTTGTAGTCAGACTTGAGTCAACTTTAACGCCACTCTGTAATCTGATGGGGGTTGGCTAATATTCTCTGACGGTCACCGCATCGCAAGATTTTAATCAATTTATTTTTTAAGCACAATATAAATATTAAAAGTTAACAATACCTAAAGTCCTCTCTTGTGTATTATACCTATACATTATACATATTAATAATATGCATACGTACATACCGACGTTACTTTCTTGCACGTTGAATGGGTAATGACCTCGACTTCCGGGGAAATTATATGTATATATATATATAATTTTATATAATATTATGCATACATTTATTTATTTATTTTACTTTATTGCACAGTAAACAAAAGTTATGTACAAAGGCGAACTTAATGCCTTATTCATAATTGTGTATATGGGTATTTGAATATATGTTTTGGGATGAAAACTTGTCAATAGAGGAATGTATTTATTTGTGAGATAAATAAGTGTTTGAAGAAGTTTATTTCCAAAACAATTACAAAATTCATTTATAAACGCTAATATATAAATATTATTATTTTGAGCACATTTAATGCACTCCAAGGAAATCGAGATTTTAAAAATCAGAAGCTGCCAATTTTTCAAGTTAGTAAATCCCTGATAGTGAATCCAAATCGCTTATTAACTAATCAACAAAAAATCGGAGTAAATTCCAAGGAAAAGAAAATATCGATATATTTTATCGAGAAAACTTATTCAACGGATGAATCTGACCAGTTTTTGTATTTTATTTTCTTTGAAAGTCTATGAAATGTGCTCCAAATTATAAGTTGTCGATAATCGATTTGGATCACTATCCAGGGAACTCGGAGAATTGGGTACAGTGTCAGTTTCTGGCGTACCGCTTTCTGAAACCTCTTCGTGCTGCGCCATTAATCACGTGTACTAACCCTTAGTTGATGTATTGTTGATGTCCATGGATACTAAATCGTCTGTTACTAAAAACCTGAGAAACGTGTCGAAATTATATTGAAATATGCTCTACCATAATAAAAGTGTATGAGTATGAAAATAATGGACTATTATTCATTATATTCAGCTATGATTTTTTAAAATAGAATATAAAGTAAACCCAAAAAAGTACTTTAAAATTGGCCATTGTTCTTGACAAAAACTACATTTACTTTGCACCTTTTATTTTACTAGAAAAACCTATGGAAACTATAAAATATATTCGTAATCGTAAAGTTTAAATTCTCAAGTTCATTTTGATGTATAATAATAACAGGTACTTACGATATATTTTTCGGCGATTATTATCCAAAATTCGAACTTCAACGCACTTGTAAAGACTGAACTGAAGAAAATATTTTTTTGTTCTTATACGATTAACCCAGGTTAGACATCTACCGGTAATTTAGTGAAACAGTCTCATTTGCTATAATATGAAATCAACAGCTAAACTAAAAAGAACCAATGTTGTTCAATATATGGTGTTTTTATCAACGCGGCGAAGATTTATTGCACTGGATACTATAATATCCACGGACGTAAGACCTTTTTTTGGATACTCTAGTATCCACGGACGGTTGAGTGGCAATTTTTCTAGCAGTTTTAGAGATAATTTTACTGCGCATAATATATAAGTATTTAAAGCTCCGTTAATTTTGTTTCCCGCATTCACTCTTAATTTCCATCTCAATCTTACCGTCCCTAGTAAACATACTTCCAAGATATACAAATTCTCTCACTTGTTCAACATCATTTGCCTTCTATACTTATTTTACATTCATAATACAACCTTTGTCTGTGTCCATTCATGCGAGTACGAAAAAGTGTCGTAGTCTCTCCCACATAAAAACTGTTACAATATCTGCACTCCAGCATAATATATACGCAATGAGAATTTGTACATTATGCGAAATTTTGAAGTATGATGACATCAGGGTTATGATGAGTTTTAATATTGATATCGGAATTTATTATGGGACATGTTTTGCAACGAGATTGGTTGCACTTGTGTGTACCTAACAATGTATTATTGCTTCGTGTATTTTTTTTTCCAAATAGCTTTTTAATTTTGCTTTTGTTTATACGTTACACTAGGGCACGTTTCCAAAAGATTTCGTGTAATATTATTTATAAACTTTATTAAATTTTGAATTATGTATGCCCCTTGGAAGTATTATAAGCTGAAAGGAATTTTAATGTTGTTGGCAGTGCTTTTCTTTTGGTGATAGAATTTATTATCAAAAGTAAAATAGTTATTGGTTAAAACCATTTTCGCTAAATCTAGTAAAAATTTTGAAGAAGGAAGACGCGGGTATGGGCGGCTATTGAAATACTCTTTTAGGGCATACAATCCTTCGTCATGTGATATATTAGTATACACAACATCTATAGTTACTAAGAAAATATCATTACAATTTGGAATATGAATATTCTTTAAAATAGTTAAAAAAGTGGTTTCTTTAATATGCGAATCTATTTTTTTTTACTAAAGGTTGCGCATAAAAGTTTACAAATGATGATATTCTTTCGGCAGGACAATCATAAGAAGCTACAATAGGTCTACCTGGATTACTAGGTTTGTGTACTTTCGGCAACATGTAAAAATGTGGTGTCCCTGGATTAGAAGGAATTAAGGCCGAAATATCATTATCAGACAGTCCTTCACCGGACGCATTTATGTATATAATTTTGAATTTCAATAGCTAACGGTTCACAGGGGCCAGCTGTAACAGTTGTATAAAATGGCGCGTCATTCAGTTGTCTTAGACCCTCATTAATGTAGTCAGTTTTGTTAAGTATCACTGTAGTAGATCCCTCATCTGCTGCTAAAACCATTATTGATTGACCATTTTTTAATTTTGATAAAGCTATTTTTTCGCTAATGGATAAATTTTGATTACTACTTTGAAGGGAATTTATAAAGTTAGATCCGAATTTTTTGTTAAATATGATTAATGAACATGATTTTTTTAAAATAAATATTTTAAAAAAAAATAGTATCGATGGGATGACCAGCCCGTAACGGAGTACAACATGTGATTTTGTAATACTTGATGATAGCATAACATTGGTTCTCGCAACGCCGGATAAATTTTCAATATGAGTCTGTTTTCATTTTCTCGCTGCTTTATTTTCAAATCTACGTCCCTTATTATTTTTAAAGACTTTTATTTACTCAAAAGATTACAATAATCGCTTAAATGAGAAATAATAAAAATATACAAGTTTGTTATAATAATGGCGCTATGTCGGAGTTTTTTATTTAATTTTATTTTATGTAGGTTTATATTGTTTCTTTTATTTAAGTATATAAATAGGATAGAGGATTTTTCTTTTAATAATTTTTTTTAGATGTTTAGATTTTAATGCATTATTTTTTATTTTATGTTATTTAAGGTTTATCAAATAAATGATATATATAAGAGTAATAAAGTAAACTAGCACGAAATAATAAATTAAAGTATGCTTAGGTAACAGTAATATTAGTTCCTTAGCAGTTTTTTAAAGGTTGACATTAGCTTGGCATCGGTAACTTCCTTTGCGAGTTTATTAAACAACTGTGCTCCTTCAAACCTCACATTTTTTTTACCATAGAGTGTTCTGGGCGAAGACAGTTTTTATTTATATTTATGTTTAAAGTTATATTTGTATTTTCTTGTGACGAATGTTAATATCTGTGTGCAGATTTATTAATATATTTTTTTATATGAACGCTTGTGTTTTGTAATAGGAGATTGTATATTATGGGAGCAAAATAATATTTTTAAGGCGAGGGCACTTTTTTGAATCCTGAACGTAGCGAGGGATTCAAAGTACGTCAGCGCCTTTAAGTCGTCCTTTACGAATAGATGGAATAAAAATAATTGTTCAATGCTAAGTATATTGGTTTCTTTTTTTTTGTTTTCGTAATCGCATCCGTAATGGAGACATATACCACCTCGACAATAAATCGGTACAGTAGGGTTGTTATTATAATTGTATTTCATTATAAGTACTTATATTTTCAATTGATTATTTATGAAGTGTCATTAAATAGAAATATTTAACAAACTAGAAATTATTACAATAACATTTCCTGGAGAGTGGGAAAATTTCCCTTGAAATTTTATCGTTATAATTTTTTTAAGAAAATATATACGATTTAAATAGGTCTACTGACCCATTAATCGGAATCTGATATTTGGATAACGTCGTCCAAGCTGCATATCTACACGCGCGGTGTACGCTTCATAAACGCCGCTTGAAAACATACTGTAAGTTTGTTAAGCTTGCGGTTTCTCCAATAGAAATTAAGTAAAAATTCCAATAAAAAAATACCGCAATTTAGCGGGCGCAATATAACAGCCAGATAAAGATGACTATATTAATGGTGACGACACATGGAACGATACTCTCCTGCCCCGGGCAATAATTTGCCCCACCTTCTCTTCCGGTATGCCCATTATCACGAATAATGCGTTATCCTTGAGAGGGTCAGCCTTGAGCAGCCTCCAGGTGTCCATCCTGTACCACGGGTTCTGTGCTTGGCGTACCTTCTGGAGCCGCTTCATGTCGCCCCTATAGCGTGGGATGTGTAGGTAGGCACGTACCTTTTTATAAAGATCCAACTGCTTCTACTTTGTTCCATTGTTGAGTGATGGCATATTTGCCATCGCTGTTCTAAGCCACTCTACAGGCTTCTTGTATTCCGCCCAAACTTTAAGCACACCATCACTTTCGAATTCTCGGCCTCTGAACGACGATGCGTAGGGGGATAGACGTTTACCCGCGCAATTGTATTAATGCGTGAAAGATCGCGTCCTCTATGGTGTCCCATTTTATTTTGTAATGTTGTGCAAAAAGGTATTTAAAAAAAACTAGAACTTAACTAGATTTAATTCAACTTAATTAGAATACGACTATTGACGTATTATAATGATATAATTCTAAACTGATCCATTAATCGGAATCTGAAATTTGAATCATGTCGTCCAAGCGGCGCAGCGAGCAACTGTAGGGTTGCTGGAAATTTTGTATAATTTTATTGTGGCCATGAAAGGTGAATTTTGCACATCTCATGTGCAGAATTTTCGCCGCAAATCCTTCATTAGTGGCAACCTATTGTCAGCTCTCTTCCGAAATTCAACACAACAACCATGTACAATGAGTACTCAACGGGATTGGACATCTGACCAGCGAGGTACATCGAACTGGGAACCAGACGGCTGCAGTGCTCCCGGAAGTTCCACCGGCAGTCGAGGATGCTCGGCTGCTCGATAATCAGGTGGCACCCTTCTGAGTATAAGAAAACATAGGGCCTCAGTTTTGTTAAGCATCATTGCCGAGTCCAACATTCTTATCCTGCTGAGAACGGTTGTTTACCTGCTGATAATCAGGTAGGACCCGACCAGTAAGTAGCCTTAGGCTAAAAACATAGCTACGCTGGCGCTGGTCGTGATCATGGTTTGGCCGGCCAAGCATTGTGTTCATAGTGTTCCGTGCGCACTCTTGCAACCTAGTCGTGTACAGTCATAGAATTAGGAACAATATAGATGTAGATGATGTATGCCGCCTATAATTGAGGCTCATTTATTAAAAGCCACATTTATAACTACATTTATATAATTCTTAAGTGACCTATTAATCGGAATCTGAAATTTGTATCACGTTATCCTAGCAGGACTAGAACGATAGATAATAGCTTATTTGCCGATTTGGATTTTTTACATAACAATAATCTAAACTTTCATAATATTATAGATTGGTTTGTTCCCATATCAGGTTTTTGTCCGCATTCAAAATAGTTGGTTAAGCAGCGCATTAATCGGAATCTGAGATTTGGATCACGTCGTCCAAGCTACTAGTACGGTAGATTTTTGCGGTTTAGGATTTATGCCACACTGAAGACTTATTTCTATTAGAAGAAAGTCACTGTTTCGGCAACCGTAAATGAAAATATACAAGTTGAAATTTTGTATACTTTCATTTTATAAAACCTCACAATATTTTCACCGGATGCCATAAAGGGGGAACGGAACGCTTATGCATATTTCAGGCATTTCAGTCGGCACATTCCGCTATAATGTGCAGCAACGTGTCCTCGTCGCAAACCCTTCATTTGTGGCATCCCATTGTCGGCTCACTTCCCGCAATTCAACTTCTTTCAAAACAACCATCTGCCGTGAGTACTCATCCGAGATTGGGCATCTGACCAGCAAGGCACATCAAACTGGGAGCCAGACAGCTAAAGCGGCCTACCTCCCTAAGCAGGGTATTGGCAGATCGATCGTCCGAAGACTGAATCTTCCTTGTACCACTTACCGTTATCCGCCTTAGGCTCCTACTAATCGAGAACTCTTCCCGCCTCTGTTGAACCAACTAAATAATATCGGCCTTGTTACAAGGGACGACTCACGGAGCTCTTGTCCCCTGGTTTCCTCGCGAACCACTTTTGTACGCTTGCACTGCGCCCATAGCGCCATTATACTTTTACTGTGTGGATGCTCTGCAGGTCATTTAAACGGGTCGGTGTGCATACTTCCATAGCAGGACCATCCGCATTATTTTCGAGAACTTTAGAACATTACAATACCATTACGTTAGCCGAAGTCGTCGGGTTACCTAGTGAAGAATGAAGGAAAAAAAAAGACTATAGGATTATAATAGGGAAATATTGTGTCAACATAATTTGGAATGTTTATATTCAAAGTTTTAAATCTTCAGTTTTATTTAGTTTAATAGTAAAGATGAAATTTTTACTGATAAAATGTTATACCTAAAGTTACATTTTTCGTTTATAATAAAAAACTAATGATCGACTATAGAACTTGATACATATTCTTTGTTATTTAGTGTTACAAAGTCTTGAATTTAAAATTTCCTTTACGGTTGATACAATTTTTTCATTGTTTTGTGACGCAGCAGCCTTTCGGGATAAGTTTATAATGTTCAATATCTTTTTGGGATAAAATTCTAGTTTTTTATTTATGTTATAGTTGTTAATATTTTTATATTATTATTTTCGTTATTTCAATATCACAAGTTTTGCACCAAAAAACTTTTTTTTAAATTTAATGTTCCGTTAAGTTTTATTACGCAATCAATATGTACCTAATTACTACATTTCTTGCACTGAGTCCGATACAAGGCGATTCATTAAGGACCCACGCCCACAATAAATACATAGTTGCATATCTGGGTCATTAAACCAAGAGTCTTTAATCTTTGAATTACTTTCTGGTTTTTTGACTTTTTTTTAAAAACCTCCCATCAAAGTGGGAAAACGATTTGTTCTCTTCTTCTCATGACTCTTGACATCCTGTATCGTCGAGGCTTGCTTGACCTATTCTTTGGAATTTTGTATTAAATAATCGAATAAACTGTGTGGGTTTTATATTTCGCTCATGATTTAATTAATATATTTGATTTTAAATTACTAAAAAAGTTTTCTACTAGAGCATTGCTTTTTCGAGTACTCGACTTATGTACTAATGCTGACCAGAGATGGCAGAATGGCAAATATTTGGTTCAAATAATATTTAAAAAAATATATTATAAAATGAATTGTCATTTTCATACTTACCCTTAGTACCCACAAGCATTATTTGTCAAGTCATTACTTTCGTCATCTTCATTTAAATCATAAATTTTGCTTGATTTACTTATAGATATTTGGTAATATAGTTATTTTGATTAAAGATTGTTGTACTTGACTATTATTATTTTTATTATTCAGTAAAATGTAAATATTAGATATTCAATTATCAAAACCTGTGATGCAAGAAAAAGTAATGGCACGGGCAAAAGTATCCTTTAAATTTTTTTTTTGAGGATGCCCATAAAATGTATCAATGTTATTATACCATTACCATTTAAAAAAAAAATCGAACAACAAAGATATATTGACACTTTCTTTTTTAATAAGTATTCAACGATGTCAATATCATTTTTATTATTGAGGTGAGTTGTGGTTATCTCATATATTTCTACTAAATATTCGAGTAGTGTCGATCTATTAAAAGCCTTTATAATAGCATGCAGATTGGCAAACAAAAAATCGCTTACAATACCATCAAACGCTGGCCAAGCGCTGCATTCTTCGAAAAAAATATCGAAAATCGCTTAAAAGTTTTAAAATTGTGTTGGCGTCGTGTTTTGCGGACCACATTGAAAATGCAGGACATACTCTGCCGGATGATATACCAATGACTCCGCAGTATAAAAAAAAATGTTTATTTTCATATAAAGTTTTTTTTTATTTTTTTATAAACCACTGTTGCATTAAAGAACAACGTGCACGGTCTATGTTGTTCAACAACCTTCTTTTGCATGGGTCCAAATAATTTTACACAAAATGCCCAACTTATTTCTTTAACAAAATGTTGATGCTCTCTTTCTTTTTGAATTTAGCTCTGATCTTATTTTTCTAAATGTGCGATCCGATTTTACGTCTTGTAAATTGCGAGCTTCTTTTAATATAGTGATATTATAATAATTGTAATAATTGCTCCTTTTTTAATTTAAAGGTTTTTTATTTTCTCTTTTATTTTTTGCGATATCCCTTTCAATACCTCTTAACTTGTCCTGTTAACATTTTACCATGTGAAAAAATTTTACAACTGCTGTAAACACGGAAATTTAGATTACAGATCATGATTAAAAAAAAATACAATTAATATATTTACATTTTTCTCTCATGATAATCTTATTTAAGTTGTATTAACGTATTAAAAAATAAATATAAATGTATTATTAACACGATTTGATTTTTTTTTATTAATTTACATATGGGTGAATTCTGTTATCAAGTTTATTGTTTTTGTAAATTAATGTCCATACTTTTGAATTCAGAAAAAAACATCCGTCATTAACTACAAATTGTGTTTTTTTTCTGGGTATATATTCTTTATGTTTAAAGGTAAGAGAATTAATGTCAAAAAAGGGCTCGACAGATAAACATTTTTTTTGGTATTTCTGACGAAATATTTAGTGATATGTCATTATTGTTACCTTTGTATTGCCTAAATAACAAAATGATATATCATTTAAATGTCGTAAGTCACCTAATATCGCAATAGTCAAATTGTCAGTTTTCGGCGGTGTTACTTCATTACACCCAAAATTCGTGTTAAATTTATTATATACCTCTTTTACAGTTAATTTGTCATTTATTGATGGAGCACTAACATAATTGTAATCTGAATTATCTAAAAAAAATTTTTAATTATATTTATTTAGCTTAAAGCTAGCCAGCTTTTATAAATTTTTAATCTATTTTCAAAAGTATTTTTTATTTTAATTCGTTTACATATTTGGTCATACATTAGTTTATTTTATAAGACGAAGGCCGTTGATATTTTAAATTAGACAAGGCCGGTTAAACATAACAGATTTTGAGAAAAATATTTTTGACACGACTCGTCCATTACTAAACAAAACGAAATTGATTTCGTAGCGCAACCTGACCACTTTCAACAGGTCAGTTGTATCCCGGTTAAGCTTTTTCAACTCAACCGAGTTGAAAAATTTACGACCCTCTCCATCAACTAATATAATACAATGAGCCTCTAAAAGTATAGTACTGCGAATTAGTGAAATTTCAACATAAATAGTATTAAAAACGTTTATAATGCTATATGTTTTACAGTGGAATCTGTGAACTAGCTTTATTTTGTAATGTTGTGCAAAAAGGTAGTTAAAAAAACTAGAACTTAACTAGATTTAATTCAACTTATTTAGAATACGACTATTGACGTATTATAATGATATAATTCTAAACTGATCCATTAATTGGAATCTGAAATTTAAATCATGTCGTCCAAGCAGCGCAGCGAGCAACTGCTGGAAATTTTGTATAATTTGTATTTATTGGGGCCATGAAAGGTGAATTTTTCGCTTTTGCACATCTTAGAATACGACTATTGACGTATTATAATGATATAATTCTAAACTGATCCATTAATTGGAATCTGAAATTTAAATCATGTCGTCCAAGCAGCGCAGCGAGCAACTGCTGGAAATTTTGTATAATTTGTATTTATTGGGGCCATGAAAGGTGAATTTTTCGCTTTTGCACATCTCATGTGCAGAATTTTCTTCGCAAATCCTTCATTAGTGGCAACCTATTGTCAGCTCTCTTCCGAAATCCAACACATCAACCATGTGCAATGAGTACTCAACGGGATTGGACATCTGACCAGCGAGGCACATCGAAATGGGAACCAGACGGCTGAAGTGCTCCCGGAAGTTCCACCGGCAGTCGAGGATGCTCGGCTGCTCGATTATCAGGTGGCACCCTTCTGAGTATAAGAAAGCATAGGGCCTCAGTTTTGTTAAGCATCATTGCCGAGTCCAACATTCTTATCCTGCTGACAACGGTTGTTTACCCGCTGACAATCAGGTAGGACCCGACCAGTCTTAGGCTAAAAACATAGCTACGCTGGCACCGGTCGTGGTCATGGTTTGGCCGGCCAAGCATTGTGTTCATAGTGTTCCGTGCGCACTCTTGCAACCTAGTCGTGTACAGTCATAGAATTAAGAACAATGTAGATGTAGATGATGTATGCCGCCTATAATTGAGGCTCATTTATTAAAAGCCACATTTATAACTACATTTATATAATTCTTAAGTGACCTATTAATCGGAATCTGAAATTTGCATCACGTTGTCATAGCGGGATACTAGAACGACAGATAATAGCCTATTTGCCGATTTGGATTTATTACATAACAATAATCTAAACTTTCATAATATTATAGATTGGTTTGTTCCCATATCAGGTTTTTGTCCGCATTCAAAATAGTTGGTTAAGCAGCGCATTAATCGGAATCTGAGATTTGGATCACGTCGTCCAAGCTACTAGTACGGTAGGTTTTTGCGGTTTAGGATTTATGCCACACTGAAGACTTATTTCTATTAAAAGAAAGTCACTGTTTCAGCAACCGTAAATGAAATTATACAAGTTGAAATTTTGTATACTTTTATTTTATAAAACCTCACAATATTTTTACCGGATGCCATAAAGGCGGAACGGAACGCTTATGCATATTTCAGGCATTTCAGGCGGCACATTCCGCTATAATGTGCAGCAACGTATCCTCGTCGCAAACCCTTCATTTGTGGCATCCCATTGTCGGCTCCCTTTCAGCAATTCAACTTCTTTCAAAACAACCATCTGCCGTACTCACCCGAGATTGGGCATCTGACCAGCGAGGCACATCAAACTGGGAGCCAGACAGCTAAAGCGGCCTACCTCCCTAAGCAGGGTATTGGAAAATCGATCGTCCGAAGACTGAATCTTCCTTGTACCACCTACCGTTATCCGTCTTAGGCTACTACTAATGGAGAACTCTTCCCGCCTTTGTTGAACCAACTAGGTTAGTATCGGCCTTGTTACAAGGGACGACTCACGGAGCTCTTGTCCCCTGGTTTCCTCGCGAACCACTTTTGTACGCATACACTGCGCCCATAGTTACGCCTTTACCATACTTTTACTATGTGGATGCTCTGCAGGTCATTTAAACGGGTCGGTGTGCATACTTCCATAGCAGGACCATCCGCATTATTTAACTTTAGAACATTACAATACCATTACGTTAGCCGAAGTCGTCGGGTTACCTAGTGAAGAATGAAAGAAAAAAAAAGACATCATAGGATGATGATCATCATTAATGATCATCATTTGTTTTTAAATTAATATTTACTTTTGACTTTTTTTAAAAACCTCCCATAAAAATGGGAAAACGATTTGTTCTTCTCTTCTCATGACTCTTGACATCCTGTATCGTCGAGACTTGCTTGACCGCGATGCATAACCTATTCTTTGGAATTTTGTTTCCCACCTTCTTTGTGAGTTTTTATAAAAAATCATATAAACTGTGTGTGTTTTATATTTCGCTCATGACTTAATATATTTGATTTTAAATTATTTAAAAAGTTTTCTACCAGAGCATTGCTTTTTCGAGTACTCGACTTATGTACTAATGCTGACCAGAGATGGCAGAATGGCAAATATTTGTTTAAAATAATATTTAAAAAAAAATATTATTTAATGAATTGTCATTTTCATACTTACCGTTAGTACTCACACGTATTATTTGCTCTACTAATCGTTTGAATATTGTATAATATAAGGACTACTTTTAAATAAAGTATTACTTTCGTCATCTTCATTTAATTCATAAATTTTGCTTGATTCACTTATAGATATTTGGTAATTTAGTTATCTTGATTAAAGATTGTTGTACTTGACTATTATTATTTTTATTATATATTAAATTATCAAAATCTATGATGCAAGAAAAAGTAATGGCACGGGCAAAAGTATTCTTTAAAATTTTTTTTGAGGATGCCCATAAAATGTATCAATGTCATTACACCATTTAAAAAAATATCGAACAACAGAGATATATTGGCACTTTCTTTTTTAATAAGTATTCAACGATGTCAATATCATTTTTATTATTGAGGTGAGTTGTGGTTATCTCATATATTTCTACTAAATATTCGAGTAGTGTCGATCTATTGAAAGCCTTTATAATAGCATGCAGATTGGCAAACAAAAAATCGCTTACAATACCTTTAAAACGCTGGCCAAGCGCTGGTTTCTTCGAAAAAAAATCGAAAATCGCTTAAAAGTTTTAAAACTGTATTGGCGTCGTGTTTTGCGGACCACATTGAAAATGCAGGACATACTCTGCCGGATGATATACCAGTGACTCCGGAGTATAAAAATATTTGTTTATTTTAATATATAGTTTTTTTATTTTTATAAACCACCTGTTGCATCAAAGAACAACGTGCACGGTCTATGTTGTTTAACAACCTTCTTTTGTATGGGTCCAAAGAATTTTACACAAAATGGCCAACTTATTTCTTTAACAAAATTATGATGCTCTCTTTCATATGAAACTAAATCTAAAATATCATGCTTTGACCGGTCATTTGTTGACTTTAGCTCTGATCGTATTTTTCTAAATGAGCGATCCGATTTTACGTCTTGTAAATTGCGAGCTTCTTTTAATATAATGTCAGTACTTTGTAATAATTGCTCCTTTTTTAATTTAAAGGTTTTTTTATTTACTATTTACTATTTTATTTTTTGCAATATCCCTTTCAATACCTGTTAACTTGTCCTGTTAACATTTTACCATGTGAAAAATTTTTACAACTGCTGTAAACACGGAAATTTAGATTACAGATCGTTTTTGTAAATTAATGTCCATACTTTTGAATCCAGAAAAAAACATCCTTCGTTAACTACAAATTGTTTTTTTTTCTGGGTTTTTTTATCTAGTTTTTTATTTTCTATATTCTTTGTGTTTAAAGGTAAGAGACTTAATTTTATACGTGGTGGCCGAGTTGGTTTGACCTTGGGCTTAAAAACGCTTAGGTCCCTGGTTCGAATCCCGGTGTGTACCAATGAGTTTTTAGTTAAAAACATTTGTTTGACAACACCACTATAGTGCCTCGGAGAGCATGTTAAGCTGTCGGTCCCGGTTTCACTATACCAACTTGTGAAACTGTTTATAGATGGGTTATTGAGTTCGATGTAGACTCGTACCATCGGCAACGACGAGGTGGGATTAAAACGCCTCCGCGGGTACCCTGGGGCCGTCTAGGCGGTCTCGGGCGCTTTAAGGCACCCGTGATGATATCTATGTATGTAGAATTAATGTCTATAGGGGGCTCGACAGATACAATTTTTTTTTTTAGTATTTCAGACGAAATATTTGGTGATATGTCATTATTGTTACCTCTTTTGAAGGTCTCTAACTCAACTAAAACTCTGTTGCTTTCATTAATCCTCTACTTTAACATAAAAATATTGCTCGCTATGCTAATTGGATAAATATAAACAATTCTACATTACTTTGCCTTTCCAATCATGTAAAAATATTTATATTATGTTTTTACTCTGAGTTCTAATAAACAAACAAAACACCCACTTGATACAATTTTGTCGGGGTTTCAAATCTTATGCGCAGAGTCAAATTTCAAGCAAGATGACCGCCCGACCGGCTAAGGTATCCATACATATTGAGGATTTTAACCAACTTTAGAGGTGTTATGATATTTGGGGATTTTAATGTAACACAAAATTACATAACATATTCTTTATTAAAAAAAAAACTTTTGTTTAGAAATAATTAATAATTAGAAGTAACATATTTTTCCAACAATATAAAAATACATATTGAGAATTTTGTTTTTATTTATAATTCATATTTTTTACAATAAGTATTCATGTAATATGTTTAAGTTATATATTTTACCTATTTAAGTATATATATATTTTACCTATTTAAGTCAATTAAAAAAATATATATATTGAGAATTTTTTAATTTTATTTTTGTTACATATTTTTTTTACAGTATGCATATATGAATATGCATATACATAAAGACTAATAACATATTTTACCTATTTATGACAATATAAAATAGAAATTAAGAATTTTACTTTTATTTGTTTTATACTTTTCTACAATATACATACATATATGTATACATACATATTACTAATAGCTTAATTAACTCATTTATGTCAATATAAAAACATATATTGCCCTAGTAAGTTCCGAAAACAGTTTAAGGACATATTGAGAAGGTCCTGGAAACTGGACTAAGTGTGGTAGGAAATGAAGCAGTTCTCAATGCACAAATTAATGTCCACACTCCATGCACTTCCATATGGTCCTGGTTGTGACCTGCCGCTGGGCGCACATCCAGCAACGAGTTTGTCTGGAGCCGGTACGAATGGGGAAATGGCGGTGCTCGAGTTTTGGGCGGTTGTTGGTGGAAATTTGTCGTCATTTTGTCATAGTCATCCCATTATGCCGGTGGGACAATTTTGAATTAGAAGTGAAGTAAATTATATAACAATTAAATATGGCCCTATTAAACAACCGGCGGAATAGTTTTTTGTACAAAACCTTATATCTAACTCTTTTCATGGGCTGAGCAGACAGGAACTGATCTTTTCTGTCTACCCCTTCCATGGATTTCTTATAGTCCAGGACAATGTTGGGCTTGTATGTCAGCCGGTTGTACTTTTGTCTGGTTCCGATTTGCATGTAATGGTATGTTGAGATCATGCTAAGTAAGTTAGAATCTTTCCATACCATAACCGACAAATCGAAATAGTAGCTTGCTACTACTTCGCATTGCGTAACTCAGATTTATTCAATGTTTTCAATGAACTAGGAACGAATTCCCGGTTCAGTCGTAAAGTCCCGTAACAGTCAGTCTATTGTCTATTGAAACTACGCGCTTAATAATGGAATATTGTAAAAATTGTCCACTATTAGCATATGTCCCCGGTGAAGTAGCGGCTCTACAAGGTTATACACAATTTAGCAGTGGCGCCACTAGGACGTTCACCACTGTCAACTGGTAGTTGGTCACGTGATGTGTCAACAGGTCCTTCATTCGTCTTATCGTCGGTCGTTTTCCCATCATTTGTCTTGCCATTTTTAGTTGTAGTCTCCGGTTGTTTGTTTTTTCCAGCATATACGAAAAAATTCCAGAGATAGCCACTGGAAGACTCACACAGTTCATAGGTTTCTACGCCAACCTGTGCAGCTTTCGATAGAACTTTCTGGGCGAAACCTAATCTCCCATGCCACTTTTAAAGAGATTCGTCAATGGCTATCTCTTGAGAAGGATAGTATAAGCGGTAAAAAATTATATTTAAAAAATCTGTCACTAGTCCAATTTTACACAGTTTAGTTTGTGTACCGTGTTTTTATGGCAAATAAATTATTTATAATTTATGTAGTCGCAGTGTCATTGTCAACAAAATGGAGCATAGATTTTAGCAACTGATAACGGTTGTATGACATTATCCTTGAAATGCAAGGCATGGTGCCAAAACTGTTAAAAGAGAAGTAAGACTGGGAGGGGAAACAAGCTTAGAAGAAGTGTCAGTGCTAAAAAACTGACCATTTCGTCCCTATCAGTCTGATACCAACTGTACAACCACGATGTTGTAAAATGCTGATCTTCTGTTTAGCGTACCGATTGGTCTCTGTGCACAGTAAGTCAACAAAGTCATTGTCAATCATTTTGTAAAAAATATCAATTATATTCATTTGTGACTAAAAAAGTAGGTCGTAGTAAAAGTCTCGTAACAGTCTTTTGGCGCTATAGTCCTTAAAGCTAAGTCATTCAGTCGGTCTTCCTTGTTTAAAATTTGTTATTCAAAGGGAGTCGAGTCACTGCCTGCCGCTGGCTCCGCTGTCACTCATCGGCCGTCCTTAACCACTCGTCAATCGTCACGTCAATTTTTTTACCCATAGACCATACTACATTAAATTGAACGAAAATTAGACTGTGGTTTTACTTCGTTAAATTTAGAATATACATTCTCTTTTTTACCTATCAAACCATCTAAATTGGGCGATCATGGGCATAGATGTTGTAGCCAGACTTGAGTCAACTTTAACGCCACTCTGTAATCTGATGGGGGTTGGCTAATATTCTCTGACGGTCACCGCACCGCAAGATTTTAATAAATTTATTTTTTAAGCACAATATAAATATTAATCAAATCAAATCAAATATTATTATATATATTTTGGGATGAAAACTACATAGAGGAATGTATTTATTTGTGAGATAAATAAGTGTTTGAAGTGTGTTATTTCAAAAACAATTACAAAATTTATTTATAAACGCAAATATATAACTACTTATAATTTGGAGCACATTTAATGCATTCAGAGGAAATCGAGATTTTAGAAACCAGAAGCTGCCAATTTTTATAGTTATAGTAAATCCCTGACTATAGTGAATCTAAATCGCTTATCAACTAATCAACAAAAATTCGGAGCAAATTTCAAGGAAAAGAAGTTATCGATATATTTTATCGAGAAAACCTTTTCAACGGATGAATCTGACCAGTTTTTGTATTTTATTTACCTTGGAGTCCATGAAATGTGCTCTAAATTATAAGTTGTCGATAATCGATTCGGATCACTATCCAGGGAACTCGGAGAATTGGGTACAGTGTCAGGTTTTGGCTTTTTGGCAGTTTACCGTTTTCTAAAACCTCTTCGTGCTGCTGTTCTGCTACATATTCTTCTGGTGGCCTAAGTTGTATATCTTCTGCAACAAATAAGTTTTATTTAATAAACCAGTAAAATACTATATTTATTATCTCAGTATTCACTATTATAGAATTAAATAAATATTAAAGCAACCCCATGTTTTTAAAGTAATTAATGATTCTCAGCAATTACTTCGCACTTTACCTAAATTACAATCTTAGAAGCCGGCGCTGCCGCCAGTACGGGCTCGCATTATTCATGCTCTGGTGAGGGGTCTACAAAAATATATATGAAAAAAAACTATAATATTTGACAAACTATTTCGAATTACATTGCCAGAGAATAAACTTACCGTGCGCGTCTTTTGCTCGGTGGAACGTCCGGAAAGGGCTGGAGTTACGTAACTCGTTTGCGTGCTATTAGGTGCTTCCGAACCTCTGCTGGCGACCCGCAATACGATTCGTGAGTTAGCTGCCGCTGTGCTCTTAATATATCCAGTTCACTGTAGCAAAAAAAAAACTGTTATGTGTCAGTTTATACAGTAGATACAATATACAATGGATTTATAAATAAAAACATAATACATCCTTGAGAAACACTTTAATTAAAATATGTTTTATGTTGTATTTTTGAATAAGGCCAAAAATCTATGCAAAATCACCTTTCTTGGGAGGCCCACCGCTTTGACCACGGCCATCGCGACCTCTACGTCCTTCCCCCCGGGCTTGTGTCGACAGCCTCACAACACATCTGCAATACAACGTACGTTACAAAATCGTACTATACTAATATAACGTGATATACCTACAAGACTATGTAAACATGAATACCTATCTTGGGAGGACCCGCGCGCGGCCTGCTTTGCGGCCCCACGGCCTAAGATGACTTTCTTTAATTATCTAAAATTTGTGTTCGTATGAGTAAATTAAAAATATTAATATACCATTAATTTTTTGGAAATTAAAATATAAGTCAAGTACAACCGTTTTTGCACGTTGGGCAATAAAGTTTTTAATAATAAAAGTAACCGGCGTGCAATAATTAGTGTAGTGACAAAAATAAGAACACTCCACACAAAAAAATCACGCGCCATTAATTCATGTGTTTAGCCTTAGTTGATGTATCGAGTGATGTCCATGGATACTAAATCGTCCGTTACTAAAAACCTGAGAAACGTCTCCAAATTATATTGAAATATATGTAATAAAGCATTAAAGCTTTACCATAATAAAAGTGTATAAGTATTAAAATAATGAACTATTATTCATTATTCAGCTATGATTTTTTAAAATAGAATATAAAGTAAACCCAAAAAAAAACTTTAAAATCGGCCATTGTTCTTGACAAAAACTACATTTACTTTGCACCTTTCATTTTACTAGAAAAACCTGTGGAAATTATAAAACATATTCGTAGTCATAAAGTTTAAATTCTCAAGATCATTTTGATGTATAATAATAACAGGATATAGTACTTACGATATATTTTTCGGCGATTATTATCCAAAATTCGAACTTTAACGCACTTGTAAAGACAAGAAAATATTTTTTTGTTTTTATAAGATTAACCCAAGTTAGACATCTTCCGGTAATTTAGTGAAACAGTTTCATTGGCTATAATATTAAATCAACAGCTAAACTAAAAAGAATCAATGCTGTTCAATAGATGGTGTTTTTATCAACGCCGCCACGAAAATTCATTGCACTGGATACTGTAGCATATACGAATAACTTCCAGAGATAGCCACTGGAAGACTCACACAGTTCATAGGTTTTTACGCCAACCTGTGCAGCTTTCGACAGAACTTTCTGGGCGAAACCTAATCTCCCATGCCACTTTAAAAAAGATTCATCAATGGCTATCTCTTGAGTAGGATAGTATAAGCGGTAAAATTTTCTATTAAAATAATCTGTCACTAGTCAATTTTACACAGTTTAGTTTGTGTACCGTATTTTTATGGCAAATAAGTATAATATAATATAATAGGACAATTTACACATATTGCTCAAGTCACAAACTAAGCTCTAGGCTTGTACTATGTGTACCAGAAGCAACGATATAATACATATTATATTTTATAAACACCCAGACCATGACAAACTGTACAGAAAAACGTACTAATATATTTTTGCCATGGGTGGGAATCGAACCCACGACCTCCGGATACAACGCCAAAGGCGCAGCCACTAGTCTACGAAAGCTGTATACGAATGCTTTATGTAGTCGCAGTGTCATTGTCAACAAAATGGAGCATGGATTTTAGCAACTGATAACGGTTGTATGACATTATCCTTGAAATGCAAGGCATGGTGCCAAAACTGTTAAAAGAGAAGTAAGACTGGGAGGGGATACAAGCTTAGAAGAAGAGTCAGTGCTAAAAAACTGACCATTTCGTCCCTATCAGTTGGAGACCAACGGTACAACCACGATGTTGTAAAATGCTGATCTTCTGTTTAACGTACCGATTGGTCTCTGTGCACAGTAAGTCAACAAAGTCATTGTTAATCATTTTGTAAAAAATATCAATTATATTCATTTGTGACTAAAAAAAATTGGTCCAGGAGTTCCAGTAAAAGTCTCGTAACAGTCTTTTGGCGCTATAGTCCTTAAAGCTAAGTTATTCAGTCGGTCTTCCGTGTTTAAAATTTGTGATTCAAAGGGAGTCGAGTCACTGTCTGCCACAGGCTCCGCTGAAGCATTCCGTCCTGTCACAGTCGTAAAAGTAGCTTCTTCTGCGTCGAAGTCGCTGTCACTCAGGCCGTCCTTAACCACTCGTCAATCGTCACGTCAATTTTTTTATCCATAGGACCTGAAAGATAATCATATTTTTATTTATATAGTAGACCATACCACATTAAATTGAACGAAAATTAGACTGTGGTTCTACTTCGTTAAATTTAGAATATACATTCTAATTTTTACCTATCAATCCATCTAAATTGGGCGATCATAGGCATAGATGTTGTAGCCAGACTTAAGTCAACTTTAACGCCACTCTGTAATCTGATGGGGGTTGGCTAATATTCTCTGACGGTCACTGCACCGCAAGATTTTAATCAATTTATTTTTTAAGCACAATATAAATATTAACAGTTAACAATACCTAAAGTCCTCTCTTGTGTATTATACCTATACATTATACATATTAATAATATACATACGTACATACCGACGTTACTTTCTTGCACGTTGAATGGGTAATGACCTCGACTTCCGGGGAAATTATATGTATATATATATAATTTTATATAATATTATGCATACATTTATTTATTTATTTTACTTTATTGCACAGTAAACAAAAGTTATGTACAAAGGCGAACTTAATGCCTTATTCATAATTGTGTATATGGGTATTTGAATATATGTTTTGGGATGAAAACTTGTCAATAGAGGAATGTATTTATTTGTGAGATAAATAAGTGTTTGAAGAAGTTTATTTCCAAAACAATTACAAAATTCATTTATAAACGCGAATATATAAATATTATTATTTTGAGCACGTTTAATGCACTCCAAGGAAATCGAGATTTTAAAAATCAGAAGCTGCCAATTTTTCAAGTTAGTAAATCCCTGATAGTGAATCCAAATCGCTTATTAACTAATCAACAAAAAATCGGAGTAAATTCCAAGGAAATGAAAATATCGATATATTTTATCGAGAAAACTTATTCAACGGATGAATCTGACCAGTTTTTGTATTTTATTTTCTTTGAAAGTCTATGAAATGTGCTCCAAATTATAAGTTGTCGATAATCGATTTGGATCACTATCCAGGGAACTCGGAGAATTGGGTACAGTGTCAGTTTCTGGCGTACCGCTTTCTGAAACCTCTTCGTGCTGCGCCATTAATCACGTGTACTAACCCTTAGTTGATGTATTGTTGATGTCCATGGATACTAAATCGTCTGTTACTAAAAACCTGAGAAACGTGTCGAAATTATATTGAAATATGCTTTACCATAATAAAAGTGTATGAGTATGAAAATAATGGACTATTATTCATTATATTCAGCTATGATTTTTAAAAATAGAATATAAAGTAAACTCAAAAAAGTACTTTAAAATTGGCCATTGTTCTTGACAAAAACTACATTTACTTTGCACCTTTTATTTTACTAGAAAAACCTGTGGAAACTATAAAATATATTCGTAATCATAAAGTTTTAATTCTCAAGATCATTTTGATGTATAATAATAATAGGTACTTACGATATATTTTTCGGCGTTTATTATCCAAAATTCGAACTTCAACGCACTTGTAAAGACTGAACTAAAGAAAATATTTTTTTGTTCTTATACGATTAACCCAGGTTAGACATCTACCGGTAATTTAGTGAAACAGTTTCATTTGCTATAATATGAAATAAACAGCTAAACTAAAAAGAACCAATGTTGTTCAATATATGGTGTTTTTATCAACGCGGCGAAGATTTATTGCACTGGATACTATAATATCCACGGACGTAAGAGCTTTTTTTGGATACTCTAGTATCCACGGACGGTTGAGTGGCAATTTTTCTAGCAGTTTTAGAGATAATTTTACTGCGCATAATATATAAGTATTTAAAGCTCCGTTAATTTTGTTTCCCGCATTCACTCTTAATTTCCATCTCAATCTTACCGTCCCCAGTAAACATACTTCCAAGATATACAAATTCTCTCACTTGTTCAACATCAACGCCTTCTATACTTATTTAACATTCATAATACAACCTTCATTCGTAATCGATAACATTTTTTGCAGTTCGCTCGATGAGTTTGCTATTAAAATAGCATCGTCAGCATATAATAAACATTGAACAAGGCTGTTATCCAATTGCATACCAATATCTTTCATTTTCAATTCTTTCAAACAACTGTCTTGCCCTAAATATTGTAAAATAAACTATTTAAATAACATTTATTACTTTTACAGTGTATTAGTTTAATTCATAAATATAAAACAATTAAAAATATAAAGAGCTTATTCGAAGTGGTCTCCATTGGCTGCAATACACTCCTTTATATAGGAAAATTCTTCACTGCCAATCGTATGGATTGTTTTAGGAATTATCATGGCGTTTAGAGCAAGCCGTACTCTTTAAAACTGACCATAAATCATAATCCACCGGATTAAGATTGGGACTAGACGTCTTCAGCTTTGATGAAGTCCGAATCTTTCGCTTCCAACCAAGACTGCGTAGACCGTGCTTTATGACCCGGCGCCGAGTCTTGCTGGAAGGACCATACTTGGTTATTGAACATGGTGTTGTTAAGGGGATTAACTACCTTCTCAAGAATGGTATCTTGATACACTTGTGCCGATGTTTTGATACCTTTTTCACAAAAATATGGCTCAGACACTCCTTCATAGCTAACACCCCACCAAACCATCACTGAAGTCGGATAATGCCCACGTTGCTCTCCGTCGACTAAATTGGGAAGCTTCCTTAGAGCTTTGAGCATAAATACGGTCATATTGTTTGTTAAAATGTTGCTCAATTGTAAAAAAAATCTCATCCGTAAACATTTTTTTTCTGTGACCTCCCTTTGCGTACCGCGTCAGTAGTTGTTTCAATAGGCTGCAAGTCCTAAGTCATCTTAAAATACGCGACAAGGTTCTAGGTGCTATCTGCATCGCCCGAGATAAAATCTTTAGCTTTCGGACAGGATTTCTTCGAATTATTTCCCTTACTGCTTTGACCACCTTTTTCGTACGAACACTTGTGGACGGCCAGGATCTTTTTCTGTCACAAACAGAGGGGGTCTCATTTTACCTATTAATAGCCCGGTACACAACCATTTGACTAATACCAAGAGTATGGAGAGTTTTAAAAATTGCATTTGGCTCCATACGTAGATATGGAGCCAAATGCATTTTTTTGTGTAATGCAATCACAGCGATTCAGTTCCCTTTATCACCACATTATATTTTAATATCGCAAAATATCAATGTATTGACACCAAAATGAGAAACCACATTGAACAATCGTATCAATATGACAGATTCCAAATTCAAATGTTATATATATATCGATTTTTATTGTAACAATATTTATGGCCAAACTATGTAAATATAAATTAAAAAGCCACACATCCCCGTTTAACACCTTTAGAGATGTTAAACCAGGATGTATAGTTTTCATTGGTTTTTATACAAGCTGTACTGTGAACATATAGAGACTTTACAGCTTGTATAAGTTTCCAGTTCAACTCATATTCGAACAGCACCTTCCATAATTATTCCCACAATCCTGTCGTGATCCTTTTCCTTTATAGAGTGGCATCTTTCTGATAGTTCACATTCATTTACCATTATTACAAAGACGGATGGCATTACGAGTATTTTTTGATATACTCGCTAACTTATCGTCAATTATTATCGTCAATAATATTATAATATATTTAAAAAAATATATTATAAAATGAATTGTCATTTTCATACTTACCCTTAGTACCCACAAGCATTATTTGTCAAGTCATTACTTTCGTCATCTTCATTTAAATCATAAATTTTGCTTGATTTACTTATAGATATTTGGTAATATAGTTATTTTGATTAAAGATTGTTGTACTTGACTATTATTATTTTTATTATTCAGTAAAATGTAAATATTAGATATTAAATTATCAAAATCTGTGATGCAAGAAAAAGTAATGGCACGGGCAAAAGTATCCTTTAATTTTTTTTTTTGAGGATGCCCATAAAATGTATCAATGTCATTACACCATTTTAAAAAAAATCGAACAACAAAGATATATTGGTACTTTCTTTTTTAATAAGTATTCAACGATGTCAATATCATTTTTATTATTGAGGTGAGTTGTGGTTATCTCATATATTTCTACTAAATATTTAAGTAGTGTTGATCTATTGAAAGCCTTAATAATAGCATGCAGATTGGCAAACAAAAAAATCGCTTACAATACCATCAAAAGCTAGCCAAGCGCTGCTTTCTTCGAAAAAAAAAGCGAAAATCGCTTAAAAGTTTTAAAATTGTGTTGGCGTCGTGTTTTGCGGACCACATTGAAAATGCAGGACGCACTCTGCCGGATGATACACCAATGACTCCGCAGTATAAAAATATTTATTTATTTTCATATATAGTTTTTTTATTTTTTTATAAACCACATGTTGCATCAAAGAACAACGTGCACGGTCTATGTTGTTTAACAACCTTCTTTTGCATGCGTCCAAATAATTTTACACAAATTGGCCAACTTATTTCTTTAACAAAATTTTGATGCTCTCTTTCATATGAAACTAAATCTAAAATATCATGCTTTGACCGGTCATTTGTTGACTTTAGCTCTGATCTTATTTTTGTAAATGTGCGATCCGATTTTACGTCTTGTAAATTGCGAGCTTCTTTTAATATAATGTCAGTACTTTGTAATAATTGCTCTTTTTTTAATTTAAAGGTTTTTTTATTTACTATTTTTGCAAAATATCAATACCTGTTAACTTGTCCTGTTAACATTTTACCATGTGAAAAATTTTTACAACTGCTGTAAACACGGAAATTTAGATTACAGATCGTTTTTGTAAATTAATGTCCATACTTTTGAATCCAGAAAAAAACATCCTTCGTTAACTACAAATTGTTTTTTTTTCTGGGTATATATTCTTTGTGTTTAAAGGTAAGAGAATTAATGTTATACGTGGTGGCCGAGTTGGTTAGACCTTGGGCTTAAAAACGCTTAGGTCCCTGGTTCGAATCCCGGTGGGTAACAATGAGTTTTTATTTAAAAAAAAATGTACATTTCTTTGAGAACACCACTATAGTGCCTCGGAGAGCACGTTAAGCTGTCGGTCCCGGTTTCACTATACCAACTTATGAAACTGTTTCTAGATGGGTTATTGAGTCAATACAAAACATCGCGACGAGCTAGCCACTTGTTCGATGTAGGCTCATACCATCGGCAACGACGAGGTGGGATTAAAACCCCTCCGCTGGGTACCCTGGGGGCCGTCTAGGCGGTCTCGGGCACCCGTGATGATATGATGTATGTAGAATTAATGTCTATAGGGGGCTCGACAGATACAATTTTTTTTTTAGTATTTCAGACGAAATATTTGGTGATATGTCATTATTGTTACCTCTTCTGAAGGTCTCTAACTCAACTAAAACTCTGTTGCTTTCATTAATCCTCTACTTTAACATAAAAATATTGCTCGCTATGCTAATTGGATAAATATAAACAATTTTACATTACTTTCCCTTTCCAATCATGTAAAAATATTTATATTATGTTTACTCTGAGTTCTAAAAAACAAACAAAACACCCACTTGATACAATTTTGTCGCGGTTTCAAATCTCATGCGCAGAGTCAAATTTTTAGCAAGATGACCGCCCGACCGGCTAAGGTCATATTGAAGATTTTAACCAACTTTAGAGGTGTTATGATATTTGGAGATTCTAATGAAACACAAACTTACATAACATATTCTTTATTAAAAAAAAACTTTTGTTTAGAAATAATTAATAATTAGAAGTAATATATTTTTCCAACAATATAAAAATACATATTGAGAATTTTGTTTTTATTTACAATTCATATTTTTTACAATAAGCATTCATGTAATATGTTTAAGTTATATTTTACGTATTTAAGTCAATTAAAAAAATATATATATTGAGAATTTTAATTTTATTTATGTTACATATTTTTTTTACAGTATGCATATATGCATATACATAATGACTAATAACATATTTTACCTATTTATGACAATATAAAATATAAATTAAGAATTTAACTTTTATTTGTTTTATACTTTTCTACAATATACATACATATATGTATACATACATATGACTAATAGCTTAATTAACTCATTTATGTCAATATAAAAACATATAATGTCCTAGTAAGTTCCGGAAACAGTTTAAGGACAAATTGAGAAGGTCCGGGAAGCTGGACTAAGTGTGGTAGGAAATGAAGCAGTTCTCAATGCATAAATTAATGTCCACACTCCATGCACTTCCATATGGTCCTGGTTGTGACCTGCCGCTGGGCGCACATCCAGCAACGAGTTTGTCTGGAGCCGGTACGAATGGGGAAATGGCGGTGCTCGAGTTTTGGGCAGTTGTTGGTGGAAATTAGTCGTCATTTTGCCATAGTCAGTCCATTATGCCGGTGGGACAATTTTGAATTAGAAGTGAAGTAAATTATATAACAATTAAATATGGCCCTATTTAATTGTTATATAATTGGCCCAACGGGCGCAATAGTTTTTTGTACAAAACCTTAGTCCTAACTCTTTTCATGGGCTGAGCAGACAGGAACTGATCATTTCTGTCTACCCCTTCCATGGATTTGTTATAGTCCAGGACAATGTTGGGCTTGTATGTCAGCCGGTTGTACTTTTGTCTGGTTCGATTAGAATCTTTCCATACCATAACCGACAAATCGGAACAGTAGCTTGCTACTACTTCGCCTTGTCGTAAGTCAGATTTATTCAATGTTTTTAATGAACTAGGAACGAATTTCCGGTTCAGTTGTAAAGTCCCGTAACAGTCAGTCTATTGTCTATTGAAACTACGCGCTTAATAATGGAATATTGTAAAAATTGTCCACTATTAGCATATGTCCCCAGTGAAGTAGCGGCTCTACAAGGTTATACACAATTTTAGCAGTGGCGCCACTAGGACGTTCACCACTGTCAACTGGTAGTTGGTCACGTGATGTGTCAACAGGTCCTTCATTCGTCTTGTCGTCGGTCGTTTTCCCATCATTTGTCATGCCATTTTTAGTTGTAGTCTCCGGTTGTTTGTTTTTTCCAGCATATACGAAAAAATTCCAGAGATAGCCACTGGAAGACTCACACAGTTCATAGGTTTCTACGACAACCTGTGCAGCTTTCGATAGAACTTTCTAGGCGAAACCTAATCTCCCATGCCACTTTAAAAGAGATTCGTCAATGGCTATCTCTTGAGAAGGATAGTATAAGCGGTAAAAAATTATATTAAAATAATCTGTCACTAGTCAAATTTTACACAGTTTAGTTTGTGTACCGTGTTTTTATGGCAAATAAATTATTTATGATTTATGTAGTCGCAGTGTCATTGTCATCAAAATGGAGCATGGATTTTAGCAACTGATAACGGTTGTATGACATTATCCTTGAAATACAAGGCATGGTGCCAAAACTGTTAAAAGAGAAGTAAGACTGGGAGCTTAGAAGAAGTGTCAGTGCTAAAAAACTGACCATTTCGTCCCTATCAGTCGGAGACCAACTGTACAGCCACGATGTTGTAAAATGCTGATCTTCTGTTTAGCGTACCGATTGGTCTCTGTACACGGCAAGTCAACAAAGTCATTGTCAATCATTTTGTAAAAAATATCAATTATATTCATTTGTGACTAAAAAAATTAGGTCCAGGAGTTCCAGTAAAAGTCTCGTAACAGTCTTTTGGCGCTATAGTCCTTAAAGCTAAGTCATTCAGTCGGTCTTCCGTGTTTAAAATTTGTGATTCAAAGGGAGTCGAGTCACTGTCTGCCACAGGCTCCGCTGAAGCATTCCGTCCTGTCACAGTCGTAAAAGTAGCTTCTTCTGCGTCTAAGTCGCTGTCACTCAGGTCATCGGCCGTCCTTAACCACTCGTCAATCGTCACGTCAACTTTTTTATCCATAGGACCTGAAAGAAAATACATATTTTTATTTATATACTAGACCACATTAAATTGAACGAAAATTAGACCGTGGTTCTACTTCGTTAAATTTAGAATATACATTCTCATTTTTACCTATCAATCCATCTAAATTGGGCGATCATAGGCATAGATGTTGTAGTCAGACTTGAGTCAACTTTAACGCCACTCTGTAATCTGATGGGGGTTGGCTAATATTCTCTGACGGTCACCGCATCGCAAGATTTTAATCAATTTATTTTTTAAGCACAATATAAATATTAAAAGTTAACAATACCTAAAGTCCTCTCTTGTGTATTATACCTATACATTATACATATTAATAATATGCATACGTACATACCGACGTTACTTTCTTGCACGTTGAATGGGTAATGACCTCGACTTCCGCCCATAAAGAAATACTTCCATATTTTCTGCGTAAAATTATATGTATATATATATAAATATAGTTTTATATAATATTATGCATACATTTATTTATTTATTTTAACACTTTATTGCGCAGTAAACAAAAGTTATGTACAAAGGCGAACTTAATGCCTTATTCATAATTGTGTATATGAGTATTTGAATATATATTTTGGTGAAAACTTGTCAATAGAGGATTGTATTTATTTGTGAGATAAATATGTGTTTGAAGAAGTTTATTTCCAAAACAATTACAAAATTCATTTATAAACGCGAAAATATAAATACTTATTATTTTGAGCATTTAATGCACTCCAAGGAAATCGAGATTTTAGAAATCAGAAGCAGCCAATTTTTCAAGTTAGTAAATCCCTGCTTATAGTGAATCCAAATCGCTTATTAACTAATCAACAAAAAATCGGAGTAAATTCCAAGGAAAAGAAGATATCGATCTATTTTAACGAGAAAACTTATTCAACGCATGAATCTGACCAGTTTTTTGTATTTTTTTTTTCTTGGGAGTCTATAAAATGTGCTCCAAATTATAAGTTGTCGATAATCCAGGGAACTCGGAGAATTGGGTACAGTGTCAGTTTCTGGCGTACCGCTTTCTGAAACCTCTTCGTGCTGCTGTTCTGCTACATATTCTTCTGGCAGCCTAAGTTATATATCTTCTGCAACAAATGCAATGCAATGTACGTTACAAAATAGTACTATACTAATATATCGTGATATATCTACCAAGCTAAGCAAACATGATGAATACCTATCTTGGTAGGGCCCGCGCGCTGTCTGCTTTGTGGCCCCCACGGCCTAAGATGCCTTTCTTTGATTATCTAAAATTAGTGTTCATATGAGTAAATTAAAAATATTAATACACTATTTAATTTTAGGAAATTGAAATATAAGTCAAGTACAACTGTTTTTGCACTTTGTGCAATACAATTTTTAATAATAAAAGTAACCGGGCGTGCAATAATTAGTGTAGTGACAAAAATAAGAAAACCACACCAAAATTCACGCGCCATTAAACATGTGTACTAATCCTTAGTTGATGTATTGTTGATGTCCATGGATACTAAATCGTCTGTTACTAAAAACCTGAAAAACGTGTCGAAATTATATTGAAATATATAACTTTACCATAATAAAAGTGTATGAGTATGAAAATAATGGACTATTATTCATTATATTCAGCTATGATTTTTTAAAATAGAATATAAAGTAAACCCAAAAAAATACTTTAAAATCGGCCATTGTTCTTGACAAAAACTACATTTACTTTGCACCTTTTATTTTACTAGAAAAACCAGTGGAAACTATAAAATATATTCGTAATCGTAAAGTTTAAATTCTCAAGATCATTTTTATGTATAATAATAACAGGTACTTACGATATATTTTTCGGCGATTATTATACAAAATTCGAACTTCAACGCACTTGTAAAGACTGAACTAAAGAAAATATTTTTTTGTTCTTTTAAGATTAACCCAAGTTAGACATCTACCGGTAATTTAGTAAAATAGTTTTTATGGCTATAATATTAAATAAACAGCTAAACTAAAAATAATCAATGTTGTTCAATAGATGGTGTTTTTATCAACGCCGCGAAGATTTATTGCACTGGATACTATAGTATCCACGGACGGGACGGTTAAGTGACATTTTTTTCTAGCAGTTTTAGAGATAATTTTACTGCGCATAATATATAAGTATTTAAAGCTCCTTTAATTTTTTTTCCCGCATTCACTCTGAATTTCCATCTCAATCTTACCGTCCCTAGTAAACATACTTCCAAGATATACAAATTCTCTCACTTGTTCAACATCATTGCCTTATACCTATACTTATTTTACATTCATAATACAACCTTCATTCGTAATCGATAACATTTCTTGCAGTTCGCTCGATGAGTTTGCTATTAAAACAGTATCATCAGCATATAATAAATATTGAACAAGGCTGTTATCCAATTTCATACCAATATCTTTCGTTTTCAATTCTTTCAAAGAACTGTCGACCTAGTCTTGCCATAAATATTGTAAAAAAAAAATCTATTGAAATAGGTAACATTTATTACTTTTACAGTGTATTAGTTTAATACATAAATATAAAACAATTTAAAATATAAAGAGCTTATTCGAAGTGGTCTCCATTGGCTGCAATACACTCCTTTAAACATTGAGGCACGCACGCACTCTTTTCATGGGAAAATTCTTCACTGCCAATCGTATGGTTTATTTTAGGAATTATCATGGCGTTTAGAGCAAAGTCTCTAAAACTGGCTATAAATCATAATCCACCGAATTAAGATTGGGACTAGACGTCTTCAGCTCTAATGAAGTCCGAATCTTTCGCTTCCAACCAAGACTGCGTGGACCGTGCTTTATGACCCGGCGCTGAGTCTTGCTGGAAGGACCATACTTGGTTATTGAATATGGTGTTGTTAAGGGGCTTAACTACCTTCTCAAGATGGTATCTTGATACACTTATGCCGATGTTTTGATACCCTTTTCACAAAAATATGGCTCAGACACTCCTTCATAGCTAACACCCCACCAAACCATCACTGAAGTCGGAATATGCCCACGTTGCACTCTGTCGACTAATTGGGAAACTTCCTTAGAGCTTTGAGCATACGAGGGGGGACCCAAAAAAAACGGGAATTTCGTCATAATTTTTATTGCCTTCAAAATATTCTCCCTTGACCACAATGCACCTCTGTAAACGGATCCTTCCAATCCTCAAAACATTTTTTAAATTCACTCATAGGAATACTCTTTAGGCCTTCCAGCGATTTTTGTTTTACCTCCTCCACAGTGGCAAAACGCTTTCCTCTCATGTCTTTTTTGCTTTGTTTCCGGGTCGTAACCATAGCACCACGATTCATCACCAGTAATAACCTTTGAAAAAAGTTCTGGGTCCTCTTCGAGTTGGTTTTGAAGTTCAAAACATGCCTGAAGTCGACGCTCTTTTTGCTCGTCTGTGAGAAGGCGAGGGACAAATTTGGCTGCTACGCGTTTCATGTGCAAATCTTGAGATAAAATCCTCTGAGTTGAACTCCATGATAACCCAGCCATCTCACAGAGTTGATCAATTGTTCGGCGACGGTCTTCATGAACAAGAGCATTGATTTTGTTCACATTTTCGTCACTTCTTGATGTTGAGGGGCATCCTGAACGGGGTTGATCGTCAATTGACATCTCTCCATTTTTAAAACGGGAAAACCACTCGTAGACTCTAGTTTTACTTAGGGCAGACTCTCCATAAGCAGTCTTAAGCATTACGATAGTTTCCGCAGCCGATTTCCCCAACAGGAAACAAAATTTTACAGCTGCACGTTGCTCTCTACAATCAGCCATCTCGTTTTCGCCGAAATGAAAAAAGTTGTTTCACTGAAAAAAATCCCACAGGCGAACCGATACACTCACGGCGACAGAACTTAGCACACTAACTCAAAAGACATGTATCTAACGGACACCTGATCGAACGATGGGTTCCCCCACTCTTTTTCCCCACCACAACGCAATTCCCGTTACTTTTGGGTCCCCCCTCGTAAACACGGTTATTTTGTTTGTTAAAATGTTGCTCAATTGTAAAAAAAATCTCATCCGTAAACAATTGTTTTCTGTGACCTCCCTTTGCGTACCGCTTCAGTAGTTGTTTCAATAGGCTGCAAGTCCTAAGTCACCTTTAAAATACGCGACAAGGTTCCAGGTGCTATCTGCATCTCCCGAGATTAAATCCATAGCTTCCGGACAGGATGTTTTCGAATTATTTTCCTTACTGCTTTTTTGACCACCTTTTTCGTACGAACACAAAAACAGAGGGGGTCTTATTGTACCTATTAATAGCCCGGTACACCACCATTTGACTAATACCAAGTGTATGCAGAATTTAAAAAATGCATTTGGCTCCATACCTACTTTGTGTAATGCAATCACGCGCGATTTGGTTCCTTTTATCACCACACTACATTTTAATATCGCAAAATATAGTACAATGTATTGACACCAAAATGAGAAACCATAATGAACAATCGTATAAATATGACAGATTCCACAGTTCCTTAATACAACTGCAGGAATACCATCAGGACCACTGGCCTTCCGAATGTCAAGTGAATGAAGGGCCTCGCGCACATCACATTGCCTAATGCGAATATTAGGCATTGTGAAGCCACAGTCGGTTGTAGTAGGTGAAAGCGCGCCTCCATCATTGATTCGGGAATTCGATGCAAAGAGTTTAGCTAAAAGTTGTGCTTTCTCTTTTGCAATGTAAACCAGTGATCCATCATGATTCCGCAGCGGTGGTAACGAGGAGCGACAGAAATTTGATATGGGATCTATATATGTACACGTAGATTCGGGTCTGTGTACCCTCTTTCACGCGCACCCACATATCGGATATGGATGGGTCCTCCATATGGCGAAGACGGTAACAAGAAATATCCGAGCGGACATATAGGCATACCCCGGCCTTTGGTACGAAAATTTCTTCCAATGTGTACCCAGGATAATGCAGATATGAGGTATCAGCAGGTCGGATAATCTGTGTCTCCATCAGAAAAAGCATCTGTGGTTTGACTGTTCATTGTTTTAATAAAACTCCGAGTATAAATATATAAATTAAATTGAATTTTTGCTATTTCCTTAATTCATTTCTCTCATCTAGTGATGTGTAACAAAACTTGACACGGTAATCGATTCACGAATATTTTCGAGACCTATTTATTTCACGTCGATTAAAGTGTTTTCTTTTTCAACTTATTCAATCTTATTTGCTAAGGTGATGTATTTATTTTAATTTAGAAAAAATCTACCCGATAGTAAACAAACCTACAAAACCCATGAAAGGGGTCGAAAATAACGTTGTTGTTTAACAGCATTGATCGCTCCCACCAAGCCCGCTAAATAATGTAGAAATATTTTTTGCCATACCAAGCTCCATACAAATTTGGGCAATGTCGTTTCCTTAACGTCACGCTGTTTTTTAACATTTATTCTTTTAAATGAATTTATGTACATCAAAATCTATAGATTCAGTAAGGTACATTTCATTTACCAACCTTTCAAAAAAGTGTATAACGATTATTTCACAGTTGTATCCATCATTATGATACATACGTTTTGGTATTATAATTTGATATTTTTTTACAAAATTTAAAGGCTTGCGTTAATACATTTTTATAGGTCTTTTTAATATTGTTCTTATGTCCTAGAGGGTAAATTCAATTACTGAATTTGTACCGTAATTTTAATTAGAATTACGGTACTGCCACACTAACTGAGGAAATAACTCTAAAAAGGTAAAAAAAAAAACATGAAGAACCATTATGAGAACCAAAAAAAAAAAGAAAACCAAATGCTTAGGTAATATAATTTCATTTAACGAGGTAACCAAAAAAAGAAAACTTAAAAGGCAAAGGTATAAATTATACCTTTGCCTTTTAAA